>CM060937.1:384078071-385328071 GCA_030765085.1 Allium cepa
GAACACTTACAAATGATAAGTTCACATGGTCTTTAAAATAATGAGAGAAAAAGAAAGAAGCTTCTTCTTTGATATATGATTTGCAAATAGAACCTTCAACTCGAGCTTTCTGTCTCACTTTTTTCTTCAAATGATTTAAGTACCTAATAAAAAATATTTGGGTTAAGTATTAACTACTATATTTATACTTAAATCAACATTTACATACTCAATATAGTAACATACCTTTCGAATGGATACATCCATCCATATTGCACAGGACCTCGAAGACGTGCTTCATATGGAAGATGAACAGGTAAATGCTCCATTACATTAAAGAAACCCAGAGGAAATATTTTCTCCAGTTTGCAAAGCAGTATAGGAATTTCTTCTTCAAGTTTAAGTAGACGGTCAACTTTTAACGTAGTTGAACAAAGCTCCTTGTAAAATAAACTAAGTTCTGTTATTACCGTCCAAACTTTTACCGGTAACAATTCTTTGAAAGCGATGGGTAACAAATTTTCCATCATTACATGACAATCATGGCTTTTCATTCCACTCAGTCTCCCATTTTTATAGTCGACACATCTACGAAGATTAGAGGAAATTCCATCGGGAAATCGTAATCCTTCCACCCATTGTAACAGTACTTTAACTTGGTTGTTGTCTAGTTCATAGCATGCTTTGGGTTTTTTATTGTCGGGAGTCATATGAAGCTCAGGACGATTGCATATTTGCTCTATATCACGTATAGATTTCAAATCGTCCTTAGTCTTGCCCTTCACATTCAAAACTGTATAAAACACATTATCAAATACGTTTTTTTCGTTATGCATCACGTCAATGTTATGACGGATTAATAGATTTTTCCAATAAGGCAATTCCCAGAATATACTTTGTTTGCACCAATTATGAAACGTCGATTTACCTTGAATTTCTTCTTGTTGTCCGGTCTCGTGTATCTTTGGATAATCTTTTACAAGTTCATATATATTCTCACTTGACCAAACCGTTGGTGGTCGTAAAGTCTCATGTCTATTAGCTATGAAGTTTTTTTGTCTCTTCTAAAAGGGTGATTAATATGAAGAAAACATCGATGACAATCAAACCATGAAATTTTCTTTCCATTTGGCAAAGAAAATGCTCGTGTTTCTTCCATGCAATAAGGACAAGCAAAACGACCGGCCGTACTCCAACCCGAAAGCATTGCATATGCAGGAAAATCGCTAATAGTCCATAACAAAGAAGCGAACATCTGAAATTTTTTCTTTTTGATATGTCGTATGTTTCAACTCCTTCATACCATAATATTTTCAACTCTTCGATTAACGGTTGTAAGTAAACATCAATGCCCTGTGTCGGATCATCAGGACCGGGGACGACAATCGTGAGAAACATAAATGGAGTTTTCATACACATCCACGGAGGTAGATTGTAAGGTGTGATTATTATAGGCCAAGATGAATATTTAGAACCAAACTGAGAAAACGGTGAGAAGCCGTCTGTACATAAACCTAGTCTAACATTTCGGCTCTCCGCTGCGAAATCGGGATATTTCTTGTCAAAATGTTTCCATGCTTCTCCATCGGCTGGGTGTGTCAACGTACCTTCTTGAGGTGTTCTCACACTGTGCCATCTCATATGATGCGCTGTCACAGATGATGCATGTAATCGTTGAAGTCTAGGGGTGAGGGGCAAATAATGCATACGCTTGTACAGAACTTCTTTTCCCTTCTTTTTTCTAGATTTGTATCTTTCCTGATTACATATTTTACAATTTCTAAGATTGATGTCTTCTTTCTAATACAACATGCAACCCTTTAGACATGTATCTATTTTTTGATATGGCAAACCGAAAGATGACATAAGTTTTTTCACTTCATAATAATTTTCGCACATTAAATTATCGGATGGCATATGACGTTTAGCAGCTTGCATAACAGCCGTAAATCCAGCTTCTGTAAGGTTGTATTTTGATTTCATTGCAATGTATTCTGCAGTTACCGATAATTAAGAGCCGCTTAAACATCCATTCCAAAGGGGTTTTTTAGCATGATCCAATAAATCATATATTTTTTTCGCTCCAACATTTGGTTCCTCTTCGACGTTAACATCATCGTTATCAATTACAGCGGTAGGGAACATTGATCGTGCTGCATCTTCGACCATATGTTCTATGAGATTCGTACTACCTTCTTCGCTGATGACCTCCACCGACTGTTCTTGATTATTAGGGGCTACAATTTCTCCATGACGATCCCACAACAAATAATTGGGTATGAAACCGAATTGGAGCAAATGAAACTTAGCCATATTCGATTCTAAATAGTTCAACAATTTGCATCTACTACACGGACAACGAATTTCTTCATCGTTTGCAATATTACTTATAGCAAATTCGATGAACACTTGTACCCCTTTTAGAAAATGTTCACTTATTGCACCACTAGTTTCCTTTCTTTGATACATCCAGCTCCGATCATTAAAGTAATTGACCATGTTTCCCTACTAGAAAACCTATGATAGAGTAAAAATGTTATAAATCATTCATTTTATATTTTGCACGAAATTTTCCAATGGCCGCAAACTGCTTATTTCACAAACTGAATATTTTAAATAAGTAACTATTGTTTCATTGCCACTTATGTGTCTTTCTTTGATGGTCAGTCATCCTACTTCCCATTACAAACACAATAGTAATTATATTCCGTAAATCATATCATTTTAAACGATTCACAAAATTTCGACAGCATTTCCCCCGTGCTCCTTGTATCGTACACAAATGCGTGTACACAAGGAACGTAAAGTAAATGCCGTCGAAATTTTGTGAACCATTTAAAGTGATATGATTGACGGAATATAATTACTTTATAGTGTTTGTAACTTGTCCAATACTGGGACAAATCCGACAAATGATGTATCAGATGAATAGAGTTGTCCGTTTTGTGGAAAAAACGAATATCCCTAAAATGATCATATACAACACTTGTCAGACGGGGCCGAATAATATCTAAGGATTTAAATATTTGTTTATATTAAATTCGAATATATAATTCGTTTAATTAATATTGGTTTATATTTTACCGTTTTATTACATAAGTACTAAATTCATTTTATACGCTAAATTTGTACACAAAATTCATTTATAAACTAAATTAATTCGCGTGTTCACACAAATACAAAGCTCTTATTCGCACATATGAAATATCCGTTCTAACGGCTTCCAAATGCAATAAACTCTATCACACACATACGTTTAATATACTAACCAAATAACATAAACTAATGCAATATCTTAAATTACAAAATTTTCAATCAATTATAATAACTTGTTCATTATGTTATAATGGTTGCAATTAGAGGATAATATAATTTAATATGCATAAACTAACAAGTAGGAATCAATCAACATTCAAATTAAACCCTAAATCAAAAAAAAACCTAAATATTAGCTTTAGGAAAATTACCGATTTGGAGAGCTAGAACGGTGGAGATGTGCCGGAGTAGCTTCTAGATGGCGTCGGAGGTTGTTGGGATGGTGTTTGGGCCGGCAAATGAAGATTGGAGATGATGGAATGGTGGATTTGGGGGTAATTTTCGGTTGAGAAGATGAATAATGAGCTGAAGGTCGGTCTCTGGAAATATGCAGGAAATTTTCCAACGGCCGCAAACGGCTCTTTTCCAACGGTTTCTAACGGTTTCAGACGGCTACGTAAAAAATTAACGGGCCGTTGGAAGCCCTTGGAAATGCCGTTGGCGGCCGTTGGAACTGGGGCGTTGGAATTTACTGTTTTTCTAGTAGTGGTTAAATGAATGAGAGATGGTTCTTAGGTGGGTGCAAATAGTACTACCCATTGTTAATGGGGAAGTTTTAAATTAGAATAAGAATTACTTGCAAATACATGGTAATCGAACAAAGTTATAGAATTATTGTGCTGCGCCTTCTACTACTCTGTTATCTTTCCTATATAATCCTATTTGACTATAATTTATTGTCAATGTAAAGTTAATGATCTTTAGCTCATATAATGAATCATTAGAAGCTTTGTATGTTTTTATGTAGATGATCAACTTACTTTGATTCAAACCTTCGTGCTATTAATATGGTTAAATCACTTTTTAAGTGTTAATTTTGATATGAATGACCTAAGAGAAGCAAATGTAATCATTGGTATTAAGATCACTACTTCTAACAAAGGAATTTCTTTGATAAATCTAATTATATTGAGAAGATATCAAAGAATACTGATAAAGATGTAAGACAGTACGACCGTTCCAGTATTATTATTAGCCTTCGCTATGCCACTAATTATACTAAACTCGACATAGCATATGTCAAGGTACCATTATGCAGGTTTACTAATAGGCCTAGCATTGGGCATTGGCATGCTGTTGAAAGGGTCATGAGATATCTAAAACGAACCAAGAACTTCATATTACATTATGAAAAGTTTCCAACTTTACTTAAAAGACATCGATGCAGACTAGAATACTTTATCCAATGATTCTAAATCAACCAGCAGCCACATTTCTAGAAAAGCCTGTAGGCTATTTCTTGAAAATCCCAGAAACAGACTCTTTTGGCTCACTTCACAATGGAGTCTGAAATGATAGCACTAGCAACATCTAGTGAAGAAGCATATTACCTAAGAAATCTGCTAGGGAAAAACCAATACCAACTGTATTTATCCGTCGATATAGTACTGCGGCTATTACAAAGTTCAAAACTATTATCATAACGGTAAGAGACAGAAGATACGTCCTAAGCACAATACGGTAAAGGGTTACCCTATTTAGGTATTGTTAGAGTGGATCGCGTTCGTACTAATGAAAATTTGGCAAATATTTTAATGAAAGGATTGGGTAGAGAGAAAGTCCATAAACATCCAAAAGAAAGGATTATTTTCTTTAGACACTCATAATGTTAACCCAACCTATATGATTGGACATTTCAAGAAATAGGTTCAGTGGGTAAACAACAAGTTGTGAAGTGATAGGAGGTGAACATGCTATATTATAAAATGTTAAGAAGCATGTATTCCTATAGCGATTGAAGTATGATTTAATAGAAACACTTATTGAGATCAATACTCTATGTACAGTGGTGTACCTAGCTATAAGAGTACTCTTGATAGACTCACCTATATGAATGTGAGAATGTGAATGTTTCCAATGAAAACTTTAGGGGCAAAAGATTTCTAGAGCGTCCACTGAATCGAGATAAACATGTTTGGCTATTAACACATAAGCTAGTTGAAAGTAATTTATAAAGGTGTGCAGTTTGATGTCAGAGACAGAGCTCAAGGCAGTTGTTCACTTTAGTATATTCTAAATGTTACTCACTATGCAAAAGTTCAAATCGAAACACACCTTTGTATACGCACAATCCTATATTTTCATAAATTTCATGGAAATGTTTTTTTAGCAATTCAAGTGGGAGATTGTTGGAATTTTAAGTGAATTAATTTTAAAAAAAATAATGGTAATAAAATTCATAATGAATGATGTTGTATGATGGTAATATATTTATGATCAATTGTTATTGCGCCGTTGCAAAAATTAATGGTAATAAAATTCGTAATGAATGAACGTCAATATATTATGAGCTATTGTTATTGAGCCATTGCAAAAATAATTGGTAATAATTTGTAATAGATGAAAATAATTTCAGATTCGTTGACAACCCCTCATTTCAGCAATGCATACAAATTTCATTCTGCATATCTAAATGATAGATAGACAAAAGGAAAAATATAAGGCAACTCATAATATTTTCTCTCTTCTTCTTCCTCTGTCATAAATGGAAAAAAAATTTAATCCTTCTGTCATTTCTCTCATTGCAGAATTTTTCCAAGCAATGAAATCAAAAGGTGCTAACTTTAGAACTATTTGTGGTCGTGCAAACGCCAAATTGACCAAATTTGGAGGTTGTTTTATAGGAATGGGATGGTTGATGGCTGGCCTGTACCTTAAGGTTAATTAAGCTGCAAATCGTCTTAAAGAAAATAATGAACTATAATACTTAGCCATTTACAGTAGCCAGATCCAACAGAAAGATACTATAGTTATAAAATTTGTTTAAGTTACATTTTAACGACGTAGTTTTTTTCATTGTGGCTAGTACTGTAAAGTATTTTATTTTACGTTCGCCTCTAAATGAATAAAAGAAATAGAAACACCACAAGAACGGCATCAGATAGCGACGGCTTATAGCCGTCGCCGACCGTCGCAAGCCCTCGCCAGCCGACGCTAAAAGCCGTCGCTATTTACCTCGTCGTCCAACAGAATCGCGACGGCTTTAGTGACGGCTCCGTCACATAAATAGCGACGGCTCGCGACTGCAAATGTGCCACATGGAAAATTTCAACGTTTAATTGAACGTCGTAAGCCATCGCTAGCCGTCGCTAATCTGTACAACATGGCCGTCGCTAGCCGTCGCAAAATGGCCGTCGCCAGCCGTCGCTATGCTGAAGAAAATTCTGTGCACTTGCACAGCCCATATACACTTCAAACAATAACTATCACATACCATCATCATAGCCACTATACACTATATTCATCAACTATAACCATCATATATACATCATATAACATCACTATACATTCAAACAGTATAAAATCCAACAAAACCAAACATAATTTTCGAACCAATACAAGTCATCAGAATATGTACATAGTTTTCCAACCAAAATGTGTACATAGTTTTCCAACCACAACTACAAACCGTTAACCCAAACAAACCGTTAACACAACTAGAAGTCATCAAAATATGTACATAATATCCCACAATATATATACACCAAATCAACCAAAATGTGTATATACCAAACTGTAACATGAGCAAACAAGCATACCTACTCCTCACCATCGCTGCCATCCTCTCCAGGCATCCTCCCATGCTGTTGGAAATAAGTTGCAATCCGCTCATCCAGTTATTGCTCGAAGAAACTCTTCATCCAATCATTTATTTCATCCACTGTTTTCTTCAACTAAGCAATCTCCTCTTCTTGCTGGGACCTCCTGTATGCACTCTGCATTCTCATCGCCTGTAAAATAGTTCATAATTATTTATATATTAGTATATATATAATATTATTAAAATTATTTAACTATTCATATGCATGTGTAAATTTATATATTAGTACATGTCAAAATTTACTTCCAGATTTCCATAGCTATACCGTCGATTGGTCCGAGACGGCGGGTCAATAATAGCATTCCAGATAGCGTTCTCCTCCTCTAGCGTAAGCTCTTCCAGACTAGTGGACTGTGCTACCCGAGCTCGCTCAGCATCGTACCTCTCCTGCGATTGCAAACAATTGTTTTACACGATAAAAACCGAATTTCAAGTTTCTGAAAATAAAATAAGACAAAATATTGTTATTAACAATAAATTAGTTTTCCATTACGGATTGGGATTTGTCATCCGTCCACTCGTACGAAACATTGCCTTCTCCATCAGTCCTCTCAATGACATGCATCACCTTGAACAACTCGGCCATAGTGGGCTCGCGGTTGTATCTCGCGACCTGAAAATATATAAATATTATTGCTAATCTTACTATAAAATATTTTAATAAAATGTAAACATAGTTTATAAATTTAATTACCAGCTCTCTCTTATGCTCCTGGAAGGATTTGGAGCCACCACGGTGCAATGCAGGATTTTTATTCCTGTTAGCCCGGTTGCGCGCAGATAATTCCTAAAATTAAGATAAATTATCACGTATATATCTTGCAAGATTTATATTAGATTTAAATAACAAAGCAAACATATATTACTTACTTTTGCTGTCGGACTGTCCCAAAGCCGAAGAAACTCAGCCCATACACCGTCACCCATCTAGTTCGGCTTTTTGCCTGAATTCTTAGCCTTTGACAATGTATCCCTGTAATTTTTCCTCATTCGTTTGTTCCAGTGATTTAAGAAAACGTCCATGTCGTCAGGGTCAACGCGGACTGCAGCTTGTAAATTAAAATTATTTTAAGTTATATAGATTATATTAATTTACAACTGAAATTCAAACTACTACTTACAAGTAATTCGGCATGTATTGCGTTCTTCACATGAATGGGGATGTCGTCCCAGCGAGGCCAATAACCATCCATCCGGCTCTGAAAAGCCTTCCTCGAAACCTGTAGAGTATAATCTGATGGCTCCACCTCGAAGCCCCTGTAAAATTTATGATATACATGTTTAGTGGATTTTAAAACTTATACTTTAAATAAAATTGATACTTACCCGGCACTTTTAGGAACAACTTCTTCCATCGGACGTAAGTCCGGTGCAGTGCCACTACCACCTGCACCGGGAGATGGGGATGGTGTGCCTGTCATACTTCATCTCCTGCCAGACATATCTACTATAGAAAAACAATATCATCACAGAACAATTATAGAAATTCACTACTACATAGCATGTTTCAATCACTTTCACAGAAACAATTATAAAAATTTACTAGTACAAAACATGGATAAATATTAAATAAATGATCATCACAGAACAATAACAGAAATTCACTACTACATAGCATGTTTCAATCACTTTCACAGAACAATTATAAAAATTTACTGGTACAAAACATGGATAAAAATTAACTAAATGATCATCACAGAACAATTACAGAAATTTACTATTACATAGCATGTTTCAATCATTATCACATAACAATTATATCAATAACGATCAGTCTTCGTCGTTTTCTGATTTAGACTTAGTCTCGTATTCTATCTCATTTTCTTCGGTACTTTCGAATGCATCAAATAAGACGTTCGATTCATCATTCAAAAGACCTACATCAATATCATCAGTTATTATTATTTCTGTATTTGGTTCAAGATCGGCTTGATATGCTGCTTCATCTGGAATACTATTTCCATCAAACGAAAACCTTGGTTTTGTTTTGAAAACAGCAGACCAATCCGCTTTGTCTCTTTTCAAAGATGGATATGGAGCAAAATAAACTTGTAACGCTTGCTTGGTTAATACAAAAGGATCGTACTTATAGTAGTGTGATGTATGCCTTATTTCAATAAGTTTATACTCTTTATGCACGTTGATTCCGGAACCAGGAACGTTACTGAACCAATTGCACTTAAATAAAAAAACATTTTCTAAAGGTTCAACATAATATGTCAACTCTAGAATCTGGGTTAAGGCGCCATAAAAATCTTTTAAATGCTCATCTGGATCATCACTGCCTTTTACAAATACCCCGCTGTTATATGTTAATTTTTCAGCCCCGTAATCTTTCGTGTTGAACTTAAACCCATTGACGAAGAATATTGGATAAGTCTTCACATTTCTTTTCGGTCCAATCGCAAGATGTCTTAAGCCTTCATCAACGACACAGTTTCTTGGCTCATAAACATAGTTCAAAAACCATTTGGCAAATTCTTTACTGAGATCGCCAGGTGGATACTATCATTCGTAGATACTGCATATAAGTAATATGTGTTACAATTATTATGTACGTACAAGTAAATTATAAGTTAATTAATTATTAGCTGACAAATGGTGCGACTTCGACACAATTTAAAAGAACATACGTGTGTGCTACATGGTGGTCTCTATCATCCAACTATATTTCCATACATTTTCCACCAGATCTACCATGTTGTCTAAAAACAGATAACATTGTTTGAGAAGAATTTTGTTCAACGACTTCCTCATTTCGAGGAACAGTTACAAATGATAAGTTCGCATCGTCCTTGAAGTAGTGAGACAAAAAATGAGGCTTCTTCTTTAAGATACGATTTGCATATCGAACCCTCAACTCGGGCTTTTTGTCGAATCTTCTTCTTCAGATGATTCAAGTACCTATTAAGATATTTATTACATATTTAGATACACAAATTTGAATTTGAATTTTACATGAACATTGCACATGTTAATTTACCTCTCAAACGGATACATCCATCCATATTGCACAGGACCTCAAAAAAGTGCTTCGGATGGAAGATGAATAGGTAAATGCTCCATTACGTTAAAGAAATCAGGCGGAAGTATTTTCTCCAGTTTGCATAGCAATATGGGTATTTCTACTTCAAGTTTACGTATACGATCCACCTCTAATGTTGTGGAACAAAGCTGTTTATAAAACAAACATAACTCTGTTATAACGTTCCATACTTTTACGGGCAACAGTTCTTTGAAAGCCACGGGTAGTAAATATTTCATCATGTTCTGACAATCGTGACTTTTCATCCCACTCAGTTTACTATTTTTGAAGTCAACACATCTACAAAGATTGGAAGAAATCCCATCGGGAAACCTTAATTCTTCCACCCACTTTAGCACGAGTTTTACTTGCTTATTGTCTAGCTCATAGCAAGTTTTTTTTAAGGTTTTTTATTGTTATTAGGCTTCATATGAAGTTTCGGGCGCTTACAATAGTTTGCTATATCAAGCCTTGAATTCCAATCGTCCTTGGTTTTTCCCTTTACATTCAAAATTTTGTTAAACCGATTATCAAACACGTTCTTTTCGTTGTGCATCACGTCAATATTATGTCGGAGTAAGAGATCTTTCCAATATGGTAACTCCCAAAATATACTTTGTTTGCACCTATTATGAATGTCTGACTTTTCTGGGATTTCAATCTGGACTCCAGTTTCATGTATCTTTGGATAGTCCCTTATAATTTCGTATATTTCCTCGCCTGACCAAACCTTGGGTGGTTTCAGATTCTCTTCTCTGTTAGCTATGAAAATTTTCTTATCTCTTCTAAAAGCATGATAGGGATGAAGAAAACACCGATGACAATCAAACCATGAAACTTTCTTCCCATATCGTAACGAAAATGCTCGTGTTTCTTCCAAACAATAAGGGCATGCTAGACGACCGGACGTACTCTAACCAGAAAGCATCCCGTATGCAGGAAAATCATCAGTAGTCCAAAAAAAAGAAGCGAATAACCGGAAAAAAAAATTCGTTGATACATCGTAAGTCCTGACTCCTTCATTCCACAGTTTCTTCAACTCTTCGATCAATGGTTGTAAATGAACATCAATTCCTTGGGTTGGATCACGAGGGCTGGGAATGAAAGTAGTGAGAAACATATATGGTGTCTTCATACACATCCATGGAGGTAAATTATACGGAGTAACGATAATTGGCCAGGATGAATATTTACTACCAAACTGTGAAAAATGTGAAAATCCATCCGTACATAAACCAAGTCTGACATTAGGCTTTCCGCAGCAAATGCAGGATAAGTCTTATCGAAATGTTTCCATGCTTCTCCGTCGGATGGATGTATCAAAGTTCCTTTTTCCGCTGTTCTCACACTATGCCATCGCATATGGCAGGCCGTAGCAGAAGATGCATATAATCTTTGAAGTCTGGGAGTGATGGGTAAATAATGCATTCTCTTGTATGAGACTTCTTTCCCTTTCTTCTTTCTTGGTTTGCATCATTCATCGTTACATATTTTGCATTTCCTGAGGTCAACGTCGTCTTTCCAATACAACATGCAACCTTTCACACATGCATCTATCTTCTCGTGCGGTAGACCGAAAGCGGAGATCAATTTTTTTACTTTATAATGACTATCGCACATTAGATTATTGGGTGGCATGTGTCGTTTTGCAACTTGTACAACTGCTGTAAATGCAACTTCCGTAAGGTTGAATTTTGATTTCATAGTTATGTATTCGATGGTTACTGAAAGTTCGGTTCCGCTTTTACATCCGTCCTACAGCGGCCTCTTAGCAGAATCCAACAAATCGTATATTTTTTTAGCTCCCGCAGTTGGTTCTTCTTCGACATTTTCGTCTTCATCGACAGCTTCAGTTGTAGAAAACATTGATCGTGCTGCATCATCCACCATATTTTCTATCGGATTCGTCATCATATTACCGTCCTCTAACACTTCAGTATTAGGTGTAGGTTCAACAAGTTCTCCATGACGATCCCAGAAAAAATAATCAGGCATGAAACCATATTGATACAAATGTACTTCAACTATATCTGGTTTCTAATGCTTCAAATGATGGCACTTACTACACGGGCAACGAATTTCTGTGTTGTTTCGGTTATTAGTGTTGAAACCTCGTTTACGATTTCATATGTATTTTTGACTACGACAACTATATATGTTATTTTTCAAAACTAACATACTTGTGCAGGGATATCTTCTGGAATCATATAATCTTCGTGCTGCATATATGTTATTTTGAGTCATTGTTTAGAATTAAAATATTGTAAAAATCTCTCCTTGGATACACACACACACACACACACACACACACACACACACACACACACACACTTAATCAATCACTCTTGCACAAAGCTAAAACTGAAAATTCAGGTCAAATTCAGACGTCTGAAATGACATATTCAGACGTCTGAAATGACATATTTAGACGTCTGAATCTATAATGAAATTGAAAATTTTAACAATATTCAGACGTCTGAAATTGAAATTTCAGACGTCTGAATCTAGGTAAAAATAGCCTATTTCTTTTTCGGTTTGCACGTTTCAAATTTCAGAAGTTTGGAATTTATTTTCAAACGACTGAACTTCTTCAACTGCTATTTTTTGAAAAGGCATTTCATTTTCATGAAGAGTTACAACCTTTTACTAAGAGATGCATCTATACTCTTTCACGATAACTTTTCACGAATGATTACAACTCTCTATACTCTATATAAACATATTAGAATCATTTGTTTAAACCACCGAATTGATCAAAAGCTTTCTATTTATATACTACACTGATTCTAACATTTTTGAGCATTCAAATTTCTACATAATCATTCATTTACTTCCATATTCTTCACATACACACATATATATCAAAAAGAGAAGATTATAGAAAGATTGTACTATCAAGAGACAAATTCGTGTTATTGAGAACACACTGTGTCATATACTTTCTGTATAAGTTGAAGTCCTGTTCAGCCGTTCAGGCAAGTGAAGTCCTCTTCGGCTGTTGAGGCGAAATCCTGTTCTGCTGCTCAGGTCCTTGTTCGGCTGTTCAAGGGTTGTTGTAAACCTATTCCTCCGGGTTAAGTGAGAATTGTTGTTAGTGAAATTCCAGAAGGAGTCTGGGACTGGACGTAGAATGGGAAGTTTGAACCAGTATAAAACTTCCTGGTGTGCTTTTTTTATTTTTTCTTATTTACTCTGCTACAGTAACTTTGTTTTATTTCCGCACTAGTATATTATAATTCCATATAGCACGATCCGCACCAGCACTTTCATTTGGTAGCAGAGCAAGGTTTCTTACAACCGTTACACAGTTATCTGATATTTTGCTAAGATGGAAAACAACACCAGCACTGTTAACACTGTCACACTAGTTTTATTGAAGGTCAATCTACTGCACGACCTCCACTATTTAATGGTATGAATTGCAATTATTGGGCAACTCGAATGCGTATTTACATGCAAGCGAGTCGTTTTGACTCATGGAATATTACTCAAACTGAATATAACATTCCTACAACAGAATATTCTACATGGTCAAACACATAAAAACTAGATGCTACTGCTAATGCCAAAGCTATGAATATGTTATTTTGTACTTTAGATAGAAATGATTTTAGCCGTCTTAGCATGTGTACAGCAGCTTATGAAATATGGAGAACACTTAAAGTTACTCATGAAGGAACTAACAAGGTTAAACAAAGCAAAATATCCATGCTCAAAAGTCAATTTCAAAATTTTAGAATGAAGCAGGATGAATCTATAAATGATATGTACTCTAGATTTCAAGAAATATATCACTCTTTAATAGGACTTAGAGAAAAGTATTCTGATTTTGATATTGTTTCAAAAATCCTTAACTCTTTAACGGATGAATGGGAAAGAAAAGTCTTAGCTATTGAAGAAGCTAATGATCTTTCTACCATGAAATCAGAAGAGTTAATAGGAAATCTAATGTCCTATGAAGTGAATTTGCAGGCTAAAAGAGTACAAGCACAAGATCAAAAGAATATGACATTCCATGCTGAAAAAGAAGAATCAGATTCGGATGAAGAAGACTAAGCATTCATTGCTAAAAACTTTAAAAAGTTTTTGAAGTACAGAAAAGGAAATCGAAACAACGGAAAAAGGAACTTCAACAACAATTCAAATAAGCCATCTTCATCTATACTAGAATGCTTTAACTGTCACAAGAAAGGACACATGCAAAAGGATTGTCCAGAACAAAAGAATATATATCACAATAAGAATCGAAAGGACAAGTCTAAAAGAAAAGCATTTTCAGTAACATGGGATGACTCGGATTCTTCTTCTTCAGAAAGCAACGGTGATAGTGAGAAAGAACAAGCAAATGTTTGTTTTATGGCTACAGGAAATGAGGTAAATGATCTTACTTTTGATGATATGATTGAAATTAATTCAAAACTTCTTGATAATTTAAAAAACATCAAAAGAAAATATAAAGAAGCTCTAGAAAATCAGAATAAAGCAGAATTCGAGAGAGATATGCTTAACGATGAAAAGAAAATATTAAAAGAAGAACTTGGAAAACTTTATGATAGCTTCTCTAATGATAACTCTCACCTTACTTTATTGAGTCAAGAAATTGAAACTCAAAAAGAAAAGAATGATTATCTTGTCTCTGAAAATCATGAGCTAAAAACTAAGATCAAAATGATAGAGTTAGATAATACTTGTCTCAAAACCAAGTTAGATAATATTACTAGAAATGTTTCTAACTTTAATAAAGGTAGAGAAAATCTTTCCAATATTATTGAAAATTCTCAATCCACTTCCAATAAGAAGGGACTAGGATACTCTAAGAAATTAAAATCTGCACCTAAAAAGGAAATTAGGAGAAATATTTCTTATACTTATCCAAAAAGGAAAAATAATTTTAAAATCATAAAAATATGGGTTCCTAAAACAAACAATAGTTTGATTAGGAATAAATATATAAATACCTTTTTGGAAACTGTTCATAAAAATCAAAATTATATTTTTAAGGGGATTACTGAACCTACTTGGGTTTGGTTTCCTAAGACCTAACTCTTAGGACCCTATCACAAAGTGGGTACCAATGTTATTATTATTTTTTGTAGGACCCACTTATAAAGAGGGGAAAATGGATATTCGACAGTGGTTGCTCAAAACATATGACTGGAGACAAAAATATGCTATCAAACATTACTTACTCAAATGGAGGCTCTGTCACTTTGGAAACAATTCCAAAGGATATATCGTTGGAAAAGGCGACGTCAGCAATGTCGGTACATCTGATTTACCTCTTATTTCTAATGTTTTATTAGTCAAAAATTTAAAACACAATCTTTTAAGTATCAGCCAGTTATGTGACAAAGGTTTCAAAATATCTTTTTCTGAAAATAAGTGTAGCATTTTTGATAAAACTCAAAATCTTATATTTGAAGGAAATAGAGACAGAAATATCTATGTTTTGAATATGAAAATCAATCATAATTCAGATATGTGTTTAATAGCTAATGAAAATGATCCTTGGCTGTGGCACAAAAGATTCTGTCATATCAACTTCAAAACTATAAATAAACTTTCTAAAAATGATTTAGTCAGAGGATTACCAAAAATGAACTTCAAAGTCAATCATATTTGTGATGCATGTCAATTAGGAAAATTAACTAAATCATGTTTTAAATCTAAGAAAGTTATTTATGTTTAACCACTTGAATTACTACACATGGATCTATTTGGACCAACTCAAGTTCAATCCATAAACCATAATAGATATGTGTTTGTAATAGTAGATGATTTTTCTAGATATACTTGGACCATTTTTATGAAAAGCAAAGTGATACGTTTGAGCAGTTTAAAATTTTTGTCAAACGAATTCAAAATTTAAAAGGTTTGAAAATAAAGAATATAAGAAGTGATCATGGAGGAGAATTTGAAAATGAAGTTTTTGATCATTTTTGTAAAAAGAAAGGAATTTTTCATAATTTTTCGTTTCCTAGAAGTCCACAACAAAATAGGGTTGTAGAACGTAAAATAGAACTCTACAAGAATGCACATGAACTTTGTTAAATGGAAGCACTCTTCCAAAACATTTTTGGGCAGAAACTATTGTAACTGCTTGTTATGTTTTGAATCGTGTTTCTATTCGACCTCTAACGAAAAACACTTCTTATGAACTTTTTACTGGAAGAAAACCAAAGATTTCTTATTTTAAAGTGTTTGGTTCAAAATGTTTTATATTAAATACAAAAGATAAGCTTGGAAAATTCGATGCGAAATTTGACGAAGGAATCTTTCTAGGATATTCAGATCGTAGCAAAGCTTATCGTGTATTTAATAAAAGATCAAATACTGTTGAAGAAACGCTACATGTATCTTTCGATGAAAATGTTCTACAAAAACCAAGTATAAAAGATGATGAAGATTTTCCAGATAACATTACAATACGGAAACTATAAATCTTGAAAATGATGAAAACATTGTTGACAATAATGATGAATTAAGATCTTCACCAAAAATATTACGGGATCATCCTGTTCAAAATATTATTGGAGAAATTAATTCAAATGTTCGAATTAGAAGTCAACTAAATCAAATGGGCCACGTAACATTTCTTTCGAATATCGAACCAAAGAATCCCAAAGAAGCTTCCACAGATGACTACTGGATAATTGCAATGCAAGAAGAGCTAATCCAGTTTGAACGCAATGAAGTTTGGGAATTAGTTCCTAGACCAAGTGATCAAACTGTTATTGGAACGAAATGGGTCTACAAAAATAAAGCAGATGGACAAGGTAACATCACTAGAAATAAAGCATGTCTAGTTGCACAAGGATACAATCAAGAAGAAGGGATTGACTACGAAGAAACGTTTGCTCCAGTTGCAAGACTAGAAGCAATACGAATCTTATTGGCCTATGCATGTTTTCCCAATTTCAAACTTTATCAAATGGATGTTAAAAGTGCTTTTTTGAATGGTTATATAAAAGAAAAAGTATATGTTGAACAACCTCCCTTATTTATTCACGAGAAATTTCCTAATCACGTTTATAAACTTAAGAAAGCTCTTTACGGTTTAAAACAAGCATCACGTGCTTGGTATGATCGATTAAAGACCTACCTAATTTCTTCGGGATTTCTAATTGGGAAAGTTGATCAAACACTTTTTATTAAACATTCAAAAAAGGATATTTTAATAGTACAAATTTATGTTGATGATATCATTTTTGGTTCTACTAATGGCAAATTGTGTCGGGACTTCTCTGAAATAATGACCAAAGAATTTGAAATGTCTCATATGGGAGAACTAACATATTTTCTTGGTTTACAAATTAAACAAATTCAAAATGGTATTTTCATTAATCAAGAATAATATTGTAATAATTTAATCAAATGATTCAGAATGGAAAATACTTCTGCCAAACCAACTCCAATGAGTACAACAACACATCTTGAAAAAGATGACAATGGCAAAAGTGTTGACCAAAAACTATGCCGAAGTATGATTGGATCATTACTATATTTAACTGCAAGTCATCCTGACATAATAATGAGTGTTTGTCTATGTGCTAGATTTCAAGCCAATCCAAAAGAATCACATTTAAGAGCAGTAAAACGGATATTACGTTATCTTACAAACACAAAGGATTTTGGTCTGTTCTATCCTAAAGAATGTCCATTCGAATTAGTTTTATATAGTGATGCTGACTTCGGTGGTTCTCGAACAGATCGAAAAAGTACAAGTGGTACGTGCCATTTTATTGGAAAATCACTCGTATCTTGGTTTAGTAAGAAATAAAACCGTGTTTCTCTTTCTACATGTGAAGCAGAATATATTTCTGCTGCTTTGGCATATACTCAAGTAATTTATATGCAACAAACACTTAAAGATTTCAATATAAATTTATCAAACTCAACTATATTTTGTGACAATCATTCACGAACAAAACATACTGACATACGTCATCATTTTCTTCGTGATAATGTTGAAAAAAGAACAATCAATCTAGATTTTGTTTCTTCTGAAAATCTGTTGGTTGATATTTTTACGAAACCACTTTTAGAAAATATTTTTATCAAACTAAGACGAGAGCTTGGTATTGTCTCTCTTAAAAATTTATAATTTTTATAAGATATTAAGATTTGTAACTTTGCTTCATAATCTCTTACTAACAGTTAACTATTATTTCATAACATTTAATTTGAATAGTATTAATATTTGTTCCTTAGCTCGTTTTTTGTTTTTCCTGGTTGAAATCTAGTTAGTTTCATAGAAATCATCTTCTGTCTATAACATGTTGCAAGCTTGACATTTACTAATAATGCTAGTTTCTAACATATTTGTTTATTCTAATAAAAGCACATAACTATGTTTCTAACATATTTGTACTTAATTTAAACTTTTTTTCCACCTTTTAAACAAATGTATGGATATTATTAACTTACATCTTTCAGCCACACATTTCTCAACAAAAAATTCTATATATAACCTATTCTCCTCTACTTATACGTTCAAACTTATCTCTATTCTTACCAAATAGTTTCTGTTTTCTCATTATCAAACAAAAAGGTTATTGCAATGGATTTCAAAATGTTTTATCTTCTTGTCTCAATGGTTTACAACACCAAATCCAACTCGGACAATACTCCTTCGAGTTATTCTACGTTTTCTATTGAAATTTTGGCAACTCCAACACCACGTGAACAGGATAAACCTCGTCCTTCATGCGAACATTCTGGTTATACACCAGAAAAAAAGAAATCTCGACGGTTTCTTTTCTTTGGTTCTCCATCGACCAAAGAGAAAATATCCGAGATTTATCATTACCAAAGAGAACAGTTGGATTTGCAATGAGAGATGTATTACGAACAGAAAGTTAATGCTAAATGACTTTGTTTCATTGAACAAGTAGCATTAAAATTCTGTGGTACATCTCCAAAAAAAGATGTAGTTCAACCCTCAACATCTCATCAAATAACTTCATCTGGATGGAATCCATGGGAGCCGAGTCCACAACGTCCCCCGGTTTCTCCAAACTCTTGGGAACGTCGATGATATTGGTCTCCTTTACGACATACAAAGAGATAACCAAGATCGAACCGGAAGAGTGCAAAACTCCAAGCGATTCGGACAAATAATTTCTTGTATCCAAATATTTGTTAAAATGATCATATTTATATCTTGTAATTCTTTCAAATAATAATATAATTTTCTTCTTTCATTTCATATTAAAAGATTTGTGCATATGTCTGAAATTCAAATTTCAGACGTCTGAAGTCATTGTTTCAGACGTCTGAATATTATAGAAGAATATTTTTTTTCTTCAGATTCAGACGTATGAAACAACAATTTCAGACGTCTGAAAAAAGGAAAAATTACACTAATTTCTTTCTGTTTCAATTTTCTTCTATTCAGACGTCTAAAAAAATATATTCAGATGTCTGAAATCTGGTAACTTTTCAAATTTCGAATCTCTTTTGCACGAATTTCAAGACACCTATCCCTTTATTCAACATGTCCTTTGCTTTATTCTTATACTTCATCTTCTCATTTCAGTTTTTCTTCCTCATTAAAACTTATATCTTTCTTCTCATACAATCAAATGGCACCAAAATCAAAGAGATCGAGACCATCATCTTCTTCATCTACACCAAACATTGATCAGTGGCTATGGAATGAACAAGCTAGGCAACGATTTGCTCAAATGAGTAGAGATAACTTTTTTTCTAGAGCTTTCATCAAATTTGAGGAATTCAACGCTTATCATATTCATCAAATTGTAAGAGCTAATGGGTTAGAGTCTCTAGTTTCTTTTGCTGCCAACAATATTAAGATTAATCATCTTTTAGTAAAATTATTTTATGCAAATATGAATCTAGACCATCATAATCCTCACAATCGCAATGATTGTATTTGAACTTTGGTATGTGGTGTTAAAATATATCTACCAATTGCAATACTTGGTGAAATACTACAATGTCCATCAACCGGGAACGATTTAGATGAGATTGATGTGTCTTTAAACTTGGATGATAGAGATGAAGTCTCACATCAATTCTTGAATGATGACATTACTCGACTCACTTCCATTCAACTTCGTCCTCAAGCTCGCATTCTACATAGGGCATTAAT
The DNA here is from genome assembly GCA_030765085.1 of Allium cepa. Classification (NCBI taxonomy): domain Eukaryota; kingdom Viridiplantae; phylum Streptophyta; class Magnoliopsida; order Asparagales; family Amaryllidaceae; genus Allium; species Allium cepa. The sequence goes on from CM060937.1 coordinate 384,098,106, forward strand.
TCGATCCGTTATTCCACGGAAGGGAAGTTATGAGATTATTAATAAAAGAAATTTCCAAGCCATATATGCTATATACTCCGGTCAACCTATAAATTAGGCTCAAATAATTTTAGAAGAATTCATGGATGTAAATCATCAGAGACGATATAAGACTTTCCACTATGGTGCTTACATTATGAAAATTCTTCAAAATTTCAACATTCTATTTCCTGAATCCGAATTTTCTTCAATCAAAGAACTTGGGTCTAAAACATTGGGTCTTATGGGGTTACCAAAACAACCGGGAAATTTGGCATATATCTCTCTTCAAGAATGGATTGCCAACCGTGATCAAAATCGACCACAACCTCGTCATTATGCTCCTCATGCTCAACCAAGTGTTCCTCCATCGGAAGAAGAAGACAATGATGATATTGTGATTCTTTCTCCCAACTCAAGCTCAAGGAATGCCTTAGTTACACTTTCTCAAAATCAAGCAAAGCTTCACAACCGAATGGTAAAACTTGAAAAGAAATCTGAAAAACGTTTTAGTTCCATTCGCGGCTTTCTAAACAAAATTTGGAAACGAATTGGTTGTTCAACCTCGTCATCTACCGAAGTTTTCAACCCCACTCCATTTCAATGGTCATCAAGCTCGGGGAATAACAATGGTGGTGGTGATGATGATGATATTGGAAGTGACACTAGTCCTAGATTCTGATTTCTTTTTATTCATGTTTATTTCTGAACTATTATGATGTTTGTTATTTGTCATGAACTCCTTATTATCTTACTAGTTTGTAATCTATTTTAATTCAAGTCCACTTTGTTTTATCTTCTAAATTATTGATTACCTTTTTGCAATAAAAAAGGGGGAGAAAAAGATTTATGTTGATGCTTTTTGACAGGTGGAGCTTTTTGACAGGTGGAGCTTAGTACATAGTTGTCATCGTCAAAAAGGGGGAGAATGTTGAAACCTCGTTTACGATGTTTCATATGTATTTTTGACTACGACAACTATATATGTTATTTTTCAATACTAACATACTTGTGCAGGGATATCTTCTGGAATCATATAATCTTCGTGCTGCATATATGTTGTTTTGAGTCATTGTTTAGAATTGAAATATTGTAAAAATCTCTCCTTGGATATATATATATGTTTAATCTTAATCAATCACTCTTACACAAAGCTGAAACTGAAAATTCAGGTCAAATTTAGACGTCTGAAATGACCTATTCAGACGTCTGAATATATAATGAAATTGAAAATTTTAACAATATTCAGACGTTTGAAATTGACATTTCATACGTCTGAATCTAGGTAAAAATAGCCTATTTCTTTTTTGGTTTGCACGTTTCAAATTTCAGAAGTCTGAAATTTATTTTTAGACGGCTGAACTTCTTCAACTGCTATATTTTTGAAAAGACATTTCATTTTCATAAAGAGTTACAACCTTTTACTAAGAGATGCATGCATACTCTTTCATGATAACTTTTCATGAATGATTACAACTCTTTATACTCCATATAAACATATTAGAATCATTTGTTTAAACCACCGAATTGATCAAAAGCTTTCTATTTATCTACTACACTGATTCTAACATTTTTGAGCATTCAAATTTCTACATAATCATTCAGTTACTTCCATATTCTTCACATACACACATATATATCAAAAGGAGAAGATTATAGGAAGATTGTACTATCAAGAGACAAACACACTGTGTCATATACTTTCTGTATAAGTTGAAGTCATGTTCTGCCATTCAGGCAAGTGAAGTCCTCTTCGGCTGTTGAGGCGAAATCCTGTTCTGCTGCTCAGGTTCCTTGTTCGGCTGTTCAAGGGTTGTTGTAAACCTGTTCCTCCGGGTTAAGTGAAGATTGTTGTTAGTGAAATTCCAGAAGGAGTCTGAGACTGGACGTAGAACGGAAAGTTCGAACCAGTATAAAAATTCCTGGTGTGCTTGTTTTATTTTTTCTTATTTACTCTGCTATAGTAATTTTGTTTTATTTCCGCACTAGTATATTATGATTCCATATAGCACGATCCGCACCAGTACTTTCAATTAGTTTAGCAAATCTAGTAAATTTGTGTACACCATTGTAGAAATGTTGCTTTATTGATCCCTTCTTTCCAGTTCTGACTTCATACATCCAAGTACGGTCGAGAAAATAATTGAACATTTTTCCTGATTTGAAAATGTATGTTAAACAATTTAAATCATTAATTTTCAACCATTCTCCATTGTAAACAGTTCATCGTTGCAGAAAATTCAAAATAAAAACTTCACTTTATTTTTTTTATTTTTTGGTATTTTGGTTTTCACTTCGGTGGTCAGTCATCCTACTTTCCATTACAAACACAATAATGTAATTATATTTTATAAATCATTTCAGATTAAACGGTTCAACAAAATTTCGGCAGCACTTCCCTTCTGTTCCCTGTATCGTACACAAATGCGTGTACATAGGGAACGTAAAGAAAGTGCTGCCGAAATTTTATAACCATTTAAAATGAAATGATTTATAATATGTAATTACTTTATTGTATTTGTAATTTGTCCAATATAAGGACAAATCTGACAAATATTGTATCAGATGAATATAAATGTCCGTTCCGTTACAAAACGAACATCCATATAACGATTATATACAACACTTGCCAGACGGGGGCAAAGCCAATCTAAGGTATAAAATAATTTCTTTAAATTTTATCAAATATTGTTGTTCTTTTCAAATTTTGACAATGTATCAACTATTTAAATTTTATCAAATATTGTTGTTCTTTTCAAATTTGTGTATTTAAATTTTAGTTTAACATTCAATTAACAATTTTAGTTCAATATTCATTTCTTTATTTTTTTATGACATAGATTTTAGCGGAATATTTGTTGTTATTATATTCATTTCTTAATTTCTTTACAAAATCGATTTTAGTACAATATCAGTTGTTTTTAAAGTCATTTCCTATATTTTTTAAAAAAATTACATATTTACAGAATTTTAATGTTCTCATATTCATTTTTTAACTTTTTGTATAAAATTTATTTTTGTACAATATATACAACCTGTTGCATTTTGACCGTCAATAGCCGTCGATAGCCGTTGTTGAAATTATTAAAATGGCCGTCGCTATCCGTCGCTCAATCAACAAGATAAATAGAAGAATTATCAACGAAGATAATTAGAAAACAACAAAAATCTAATTATCAAATAGATAATTAGAAAACAATAAAAATCTAATTATTAAATAAAAATTTGTCAATTTAAATTCACTTAACAAATTAAATTTGTAATTTATCAATTTCATAAACTATGAAATACTTTCATGTAAATTTATCAATAACCAAGTTAATCATTAATATATACTAATTTTTCACCTAACACAACTATCCATGTTAATCGTCAACACTAATTATCTACATCAACCATTTATTCAACTTCATGATAAACTAACTAATCTAATACCTAATTTATCTTCATGATAATAAACTAATTAATCTACCAAATCAATATACAACACTACTAATACCTAATTTAACAACACTACTAATACCTAATTTAACAACAAATCCTAATTTAATTAGAATTTAAACTAAACCTAAAAAACATCAAATTTACATTCAAAATAGAGATTAGAAGCATATCTAGGCGAATTTGGAGACGGCAGAAGGCTGGGCGTCGGCTGCAGTGACAGGAGGCGGTGGATGGGGGGAAGGAGAGTTTGATTGTTGTGGGAAAGTAATGAAATTCTGTTCGTGGGAAGGAGATGTGTATATTGCGGCTAGCGAAATTTTAACACAGAATTATAATTATTCTATCCATTTACATGATTATTCAGAAAAGACGATGGAATGGTTGTTAGGTGGTTAAGAAGATAAGGATTGTTCTAGTACATAACCACCACGTACTATCGAAAATTAAATTTTAATTAAGTGAGCAAATTTAATTTGTAGTGTACAATCATTCCCAACACCCACAACTACCACTATCCTCTTTCCATGAGCAACATCATTAAATACTCAGACATAGATTCTGTTTCAAAGTCATAGTTAAAAAATGAAATTAGCGACATGTTTGATATAAGATTTGGCACTTTTTATTAATTGTAACAAATTTGCGACCTATTATGAACTGTATGATAATTTAATTATTTGATACAATATTTTATTTACGTTTATCTATCCACGATAGATCGGTAACTAATTTGCGAAGGATTAACCACTACATGTCATAAATACTAGTCGGCACTATTTTTTTTAATTATAATTTTGATAAAAATTTTAGCTACGTGGTAAATATTCATCGCACTGTTGTAATGGTTTTGTAAGGGAATATTATTGAATCACAAGCAACTATTTTACGTTGAAACAAAATAAAACAAACATCACAAATCCCTTACACATCCATCAAAAATCAACGTCTAATATTTTGCTGATAAAATCTGCATCACTGTATCAACCTCTACTATATTGCTTATTAAGTGAGTTCATGCATATACAGACAAGTTCACATAATAGTTCAGCCATAGAAATAATGGTCCAGATCATTCAGTTGTTCAAACATAAAATAGGAATGATAAGCGCAAATACATTTATTTAATCATACAAAAAAGTAGTCAACATGCACTACTTAAATGGTACAATGCTAGTTCTTATTATAGGCTAGTCCATGCATATTGGACTATTATTATTGATGCCAGATGGTTCACTCTTTAGGGTCGATATGCTTAAAAATTTCCATACAGCATGTTCGAAAGGCTAAAAAAGAGAAATCACATGTAATCAACATCAGTTGCACAATTTAGACATAAAATAAAATCAAACCACTAATGCTTCAACATATGCTAAAAACGAAGCTTTTGATAATTCTTGTTAAAAAGGAAACTTGCTAATAATGACAACAAATAAATTTGATATAATATTTCCATGATGTGCAGTATTTTCCCCGACCTATATAATAAAAGAAAAAATCAATTTATCATTTTTTGATTTGAATATTAGTCATATCAATAATCATACAATAATTTTTCTTATACATTTACGTAATCCCGTTTGGAAATTTCGGCAAGTTTGATACGTTATTGAAAAAATGATACCCAGGAATTATGGTTAAAGCAAATATATCTCTTGCAACTTATACGAGTTGTCCACCAATAAGGAACGTCAGTAACGATGCATTCGATTGGAGCTTGACAAAAAAGCGGTTTATTATTGACAACTCTTCGGGTTAAATTCCCCACGCACCGAAAGGCAGCACGACGATCGCTATGTCTTCTAACAACAGTCTGAAGTCTGAGTACCCTAGCACAACAGTCCATTTGACCACCATGTCCATAAGCCTAGTTCACGCAAGGCATTGTTATTTCTTCTACTTGTGAACATGTTAGTGAATAAACTACTTTCGGAGCGATAATTAATATCAATCACATGGCTATCGTCTAAGAAAATATCGAATAACTTATGTGTACCATTTTAAAAAAAATAGAGCTAGTTTTACATCATTGACTTATTGTAAATGAATCCTATTGTATGGCTGATCCTAATAAGATAAAGATATGAAGAGATATGAAGAATGACAGTTACCTCTTTGCATTATATTACAGCACATGGGCTAGTTGATAATGGGCTTGTATTTGGGCTCAATACATTATATATCTCTCTGTATAAATACTGTGTACAAGAATGCTGTGTTTGTGTGAAAAACAGTTTATAGAGAATACATTTGTTCAGCAATCATCATCAATAAAGTTTCATTTCATTCGATCTTCTTTTATAATATGGTATCAGAGCCATTTTCTGCTTAACAGCAATTGCCATGCCGGTAATTGAGATCAGATATAACATCATCATATCTCAACTAGGCTGCAACTTCTGAATCATCTAAGAATCAAGAAGATCCTCATCATCATCACACTCTTGTTTGCCGATCAAGATCAGATACATCATCATCATATCTTGATCAAGCTTCAGTTTATCTGAATCATCTGAGATATTAAAGTTCTCATCATCAGTTTTTCAGTTCCGTCACACTGTTTTTTGGACCAAGATCAGATTTTTCATCATCATATCAAGATCTGAAAGCATTTGTATTGAATCATCTGGGAAATACAAGATTTCCCATCTTCATCAAGCAGATTACTTACTTGTACAGAGATTATCAACCATCTTATCCGCTGTGCCTTGCCTAGGAGCAACTAAAATCTTCCTGGCTGCACAACTTTCTTGATCATCATTGCTTTCTTGATCATCTACAATCTCCAGATCTGATAATCACACCAATTCTTGATTCCAGTACTGATGGCCGAAGGAGATCAAGATACTTCTGTCTCCTCCAGCACTCGCACCAATGCGAGATTGAATCTTACTGAGGAACTCCTGAAAGACATTGTCAAGCCTCAGAGTCAATTATTGTCCATACAACTCGACGAAACCAATTTCTTGCTTTGGAAGTTTCAAGTTGAAACTGCAGTCAGAGCTTACGGTCTGGAGCAATATATTCAAGGTACAATAATCATACCACCTAAATACACTGCAGACAAGGATGGGAAACTCATCAGCAATCAAGAATTCACACTGCATCAAAGACAAGATAGTTTAGTCAGTTCTTGGCTAATATCATCAATAAGTGCAAATCTCCTTCCACAATTAATTGGATGCAATTCATCTCATGAGATTTGGTCTACATTAGAACAAATCTTTAGTACTCAGTCTGCAGCCAAAATTATGTACTACAAGAGGCAACTACAAAATGTAAAAAAGGAAAATCAGTCAATGAGAGATTATCTTGTAAAGGTGAAAACACTGTGTGATCATCTATCCTCTGCAGGACATAGAGTAAGTGACACTGATAAGTGACACTGAGCAGTGACACTGATAAGTGACACTGAGCACATTCTGTCAATTCTTGGTGGGATAGACGATGAATATGAGTCAGTGGTAGCTGTTATATCATCAAAAGAAACATCACGATGGACTAAGACAAGCAAGTCTCGTCCACATCCAAAGACTGAACTAGCTCCAGATAATCTATCAAACCTAATTATCTGAAAAACCCAACTCTAGACTACTCGTGTGGAAAACAGTGAGCACCCAGAGTTTAGGAAAGGAACAATAAACTCCAGATCAATCAAGGGACTGGTGTGAGTAACAAATACAGTTTATCTTTAAAAACAAACAGCAAAAGAATTTTAAAGTCAATTCGCAATGCTTTTCGAAAATGAAACTACCATAAGACCTCCCGCCACACACACAATGCAAACGCAGAATTGGAGAAGATTTCTTCTTATGACAGTCAAACATGCTTGATACGAGAGAATTTCTTTGATATTATTACTATGATTGCAAAGTGCAGAAAACATTTCGAAAGAATAATATTAATCTTAGCCAACATACGACCATTATCGTATGCCTACTATAGCCACCATGTTCAATAGCAGGTTACCGCCACATTCCATGACAGGTTATACAACTAAAACCGTACAGGGCGCGTATTGTTTTGTTTGGATTTCCAACAACTGGTAGGTCTAAGGAACTTCCCACTGTCCATGGGTACGCCTCTGACGAGACGTCCCAAGAACTTAACCATCTCTCTGCCAATACAAGGCCGGGTTACCTCTGTAACTAGGTAACTACTACTCGAGCATGCCATCCCCCGGTCCTTTGGGACCTTTATCCGAGGTGCCTCTAATCCAACAACATCACACAGTAATAAATGTATGGTGTCCACATGAGTAAGTATCATGGCTCCATACCATGATACCACCCTTTTCTAGAAGGGAATGACACACCCTAAAGGGAGCAACCCTCATAACCTTGCCGCATCTTTCCTGTTTTGACCATTTTCGGGCTGTGAGGTCTTGATGCAGTCTCGTCCACAAAGTTACGCTTCATACAGAAGCCATGCTCTGATCACAAATGATCAACAAACGATCATCAACACACAGCAGCACTCAGCATGTCACACTACCAAATTGGGAATATATCGCTGATAACCTTCAACTACATAACCTCTGAGCTCGTACGTCTCAGAGAAGGGTGTTGAGCTAAGAGAATAAATTCTCCGCCACCATATATATGTATTTGAAAGAAATCTGCTTTATATCTCAAAGCGTAGTGTCAGACATACAACCATACAAATCTGTTCCGGGTTCGAACAGAACCGAAGGAACTTCCGAAGAAGCCCTTGCAATTCGGGTATTCACAATCCCAATCGGACTTCCCATCACTTAGGGAATCCTATACCGGAGCTACTCAGTACAGAGACAATCGATAGGTCATCCTATCGTTCTCGCAAATACCCGGTCTTCACCACCAGTCTTCAAATGTTATACATAATGTCATATCACATATTCGAAATGGGTTATATGACACAGAGCTCCTCTCCCGGCTAAACCGAATAGTGAGCGCAACATTTAAAACATATGGATATGGGATTTTAATTAAGTCACAACTTAATAAATCAAAAATTTCTTTCAAATGGTTTAAACAAATTACCATTTTCAAATCTTTTAAACAAAAGATTTATTTCACTAAGTTCACCCATTTTCACAAAGATCCGTTTACGTATTTCAAGACAATTTCCATTTCAATTGGATTAACTCGTTAAATCTTTAAATCAAAGGTTTAACTCATAGCTTTCAAAATTCGATTAACTCGTTGAATCTTTTAAATCAAAGATTCAACTTATAGCTTTCAAAATCGTTTCCAAAGATTCATTCATAACCTTTCAAAAATAATTCCAATTCAAGTTGGATTAACTTATTCGGTCTTTGAATCAAAGACTCATTTCGTAGCTTTCAAAACATTTCAATTCCATTTCAAACTTGAAACCTTTTCAACACAATTTGGAAATCCTTTCTTTAAATGAAAGCTATTTTTATTTGAAATCAAGTAGTTTTCGTTTCGGAGAAATTCGATCTCATTTATACAAGTTAAAATCTTTGGGTTAATTCAAATTCCCAAAAACAACACTTTAAAAATGGTTTAAAAACCATATAAACTTGTATACCATTTAATATCATAAATACTGAATATAGAATTCAATTTCAGATATTGAATTCCAATTTAAATCAAATTATTCAAATTTCAAAACTTAATCAAGTTGTTCCAAATAAATTTCATCTTTGAAATTCCATTTCAAAAGCTTTTCACTTTAATTGCAAAACATTCCCAAAACCATTTGGATTTAAATATTCAACTTTTAAACTATTTCAAAATCTGTGACTTAGTTGATTTCCCCGTGAAATCCATATTTGTGTGTGCATAAGTATGGTCCAGGGTTTAACACAATAGTGCAACATCACTCAATCATCATAGATCAAAACACAGAAATATAGTTGATAAGCGATATAAACTATAACGCTTATCGCTGATTCACATATTCACAGATAATATACAAATGTAAATAAATGAATAATTTATACACGGCTCAATCCACAGAATAAAATATCATAAATCAGATAGGATAATCAATTCAAGACATCTCATATAATACAATCATTCATAAGTAAGGTCAAGCGTTCAATAATCGTTTATAAGTAGGACTAATTAATCGTTTAATCCTAATTAATTCAATTTATTTTCAATTAAATTAATTACTTATGAATTAATTATCCAATCTTGATTTATTAATTACAAGTCATTTGATATAAATTTATTAAATCAATCACCTTAATTAATTGAATTATTCTTAATTAATCATATTATTTAAGTTAACCTTCAAACCAATTACATAATTAATTTACCCCTTACTTAATTATTTTGAGAAATTGACCCTTTAATTACTTACCATGAAACGATCATCCCATAACAATTAATCATAATTTCCCAATTAATCTTTATCGATAATTTAATCAAAACATCCCATTTTAATTACAATTAGTAATTAATCTCTTAATTACTTTCATTAAGTAATTACATTTTTAAACAATTTAAAAATTGATTATCTAGATTAATTAATCCAATTAATTATTAAAATTAATCACCTTAATTAATATTTAATAATCCTTAGTTAATCGTCTTTATTAACTAATAACATTTCTTTAATTACTTACTTAAGGAAATTTTTTAGATTAAGATCATTATTAATCATTTCTAATTAATTTAGTTTATCAATTTATAAATAAAATATATCATTCTTTAATTACCTTATTAATTAAATCATTTTAATTACCTTAATTATCTCTAAGATAATTAATTTCTTTATTAATGACTTCATTAATATTTAAGTGTATTTTTTATCATTACACTTTCAATTTTAAATTCAATTTAATTTAAAAATACACTTAATCATTCATGTTATTTAGAACAATTTAAAATTCAAAAAACTTCTTTTATTATAAAACTAAGATTCAAATTTAGATTGAATTCCAGATTTAAACTTTGATTAAATCTTTGTTAGAATTCATTTTTTATAATTTTCAAATTTCATTTTAAATTCAAATTGTTTGAAACATACTTTAATTGCTTAAACTCTTTTATTAAAAACAATTTAAAATTTAAAATTTTTAAACTGAGTTTCAAAACTGAACTTGAATTTACATTTTAACTTAAATTTAAACTTAGTTTAAACCTGGATTTATAGATTCAAATTTTAGTTTTATTTAAATTTCCAAAACAATTTCTGTCTAAACCTGGAAAACAGGTTATACCGGAGCTTTCCCCCCTTTTACTTCGAGTTCCCACTGAAGTGCTTCGAGTAAAAAAACTCGAGAACAAACCCTGTTCCTTCCTGAGTCCCCTCTCTCTTCTCCTCCTACTTCTTCCACTCTTTCTTTCTTCTCCCTTTCTTTTCAAGTTTAATTATAAACTGCGGGACCCAACTAACTCACGCACGCACCCAAACCACACTCGCAGCAACCATCCCAAATTCTTGAGTATCACTCGAGTCAAAACATCACGCAACCCCTCTGACATACCTGCGCCACCGTGCACGTGCACGGCGCTACCGCGTGCCTCCAATCAACGCCCCCCATCGAGCAAGTCGTAAATCATCCCTTCGTTCGAAATTTAAACCCAATTCGTCATCAAATGTTCGAAAACGAAAATTTGCCATCTGCTTGAAAAACTGGAACTCGCCCATCACTTAAAAACGTCTCGCGATCATCACACAAGCCACTGGAATTCGTGCAGCTCTGGTCACTACCTCGTCCATACCAGCTCCCATCACCCCAAAGCACGACGCACTCGATCGCCTGACGGCGATGAAAACCAAAATTTACAAAGCACAGTAAGTTTTTAACCCAAAACCCTATATTCGATTCAACCCAAAAATTCATGCATTCGAAAAATTTTCTATTATTTTTCCCATGCCCGTGGATCATTAAGCTAGCTTCACCATTAATTTCAGCATCTAAAATTCATCAAAACAACGGAAATTTATAAAAATATGATTTTTGTTCATATGTAATTCTCAGCTAAAAATTCTCATTTTTGTTTTAAAAATCTTTTTTTAGTATGAGGATTCAATTTATATACCTGAATTTGAAAATTAATAAGTTTGGATTTTCGATTAAATTAAGGAGTTACTCGGATGTTTTGGTTTCCAGAAATATTTACAAGTTATTTTGACTGGAATAAATTTTTAATCTCGAGTATTTTCTATAACAACTATTTCTGTTTTAACATTAACCCCAAAAAGAAAGTAGATTAAAAAGAAATGATTTTTCTTTTTGAATTAAAAACCTGGTATTATAAAATCTTAGAACAGAAACATGTACAACAATAACCTATACGCAATACTTCTAGTTCTCATCATGTTCAAAGGATTCATATATATGTAGGAACATACATATTCACAGACATATCTGTGCAGTAGATTCAAGTATTTTAAAAAAAACATATGTTACTCACAGTTTATTTTTGAAGAAAGAACAGAGCCTTCTATACTTGAAACTGGCTTGAAAATTACAAGCTGAAACTCTTCCTCTTGATTCTTTGGTTGATTGATCTTGATTGTAGTTTAAACTGAAGTTTTGTTTGAGTTTGAAATAGTTTACTTCAGATCTAGGTTTTGGTCTTCGAATTAAAATGAGAAGGTAGAGGTATATCGCAAAGAGTTGTAGACAGGGTACATTTTTATATTTTATACAACAGTGATAACACTTGTACAATACAGCATATATACAATGTGACGCCCCACCTCTATACCCACGCTAGCCAAGAACACTACGGAGTAATGCTATCAACTAGCACGGAGAATAAGGCTGTTGAGGAGCGACCATCCGTGTAATTGCTTTGTGCGAGCATCGATATGTCAGATAGTATAACATGCAAATCTTTTCAAGAGGAAATCCGACATGCCGACACAAACTCAAAGCTACTACACAGTGGCTATGATGTCTTCGGAAACAAATATAGAAATAAACATAACATAAATCAGTCACAGATAATTCATATCACAAAGGCGGAAATAGATATGAATACAACACATGAAAGTGTTCATCAGAGTAGTGGTCAAAAAAGATCCACAATATCAAAAAGAATAGATACAAGTGCAAGATAAAAGAATAAGTATACATCATAGAGTCTGTATCTCAAATGTACACAACAAAAGACTACTAATCTAAGTAGTCAGCCAAAAGTAAGATGATAGTCCGATAAGGAGTCAAGCAGAAGCACCTGTAATATCTCAGTCTGACCCGAGTATTATTTAAGAAGAAAATAATAAATGATCAGTCTAGCTATAAATATCAGATGAAGTGATATATAATAAGAGATATGACATAAACATATAATAATCACAATGCAAGCTGTGATATATAAGTAATTGAAAAATCAACAAGAGATTAATCAATATCACAAAGATCTACCCAAGATAAAAAGGAATGTCATACTCCTAATTTCATTCACCAAGCCACAATATATGACATATATATCAATGCCCATCATAAAAGTTAGTGAAACATAAATTCCAGAATTCAACACACGAAATCCAGAAATCACAAGAAAAAGGTTCAACGACGTCGTACAGCGGGACATCCGATGAACCAAATCACAATCAAAGGAAACAACGACGTCGTACAGCGGGACGTCCGATGAACCAAATCACAAAGACATAGCACAATGCTAGTCTAAAACCTAAAATGATCGTCATGATCAAAGAGAAGTGTCGATTACAATAAGCTAGTAAATATATGAGCTTAGCTTCATGTCCCATAACCACTAGCTTAACTTAAATATTTACGAACAAACTGTAGATCTCCACTATAAAAACTGTCACAAGAGATTCAATCGAACAAGTCCAAGAATTAACCGACAAAGTGAACGCAAGCGTTTCATACCACTTGTTTTACTAAGTCGTTTAATTAGATTTCTCATACGAGTGAGGTAAAGGTTTATATATACTAATAGATTGGAAAACGGTTTTATAAACGAATTTGGTATTAAAATAGTATTGAAATCGTTTTGATGAAAGAATTTTGTTATTTACTACTAGTATAGAAACCCTTTATATTTTTAAAGTGACAAATCACAAAGAAGATTGTTGGAACAATCAATCAGTAAAATTCACATTCGAAGACGTGAATAAAATCCAAAGAAACCGATAAAGAATCCATCGAAATGGATATTCAAAAATCCCTAAAAAGGAGTCATCAAAGTCATAATAAATGATAACAACAAATATGATCATCACGAATCGATTTAAATCGGAATTCTCAAGCGAATAGGCAAACAGGCAAAATACAGCAGTTTCAGACGTCTGAAACAAGTGGTTCAGACGTCTGAATCTGGAAATATAAAAACTTCCAGAACACAATTCAGACGTCTGAATCAAGTGTTTCAGACGTCTGAAATAGGCATATTTTAGCCTATTTCCTTTCTGGTTCCAATTGAACCAATTCAGACGTCTGAAACCATATATTCAGACGTCTGAATCTGGGAATAGAAAACTTCCCAGAACAATATTCAGACGTCTGAATATTACGTTTCAGACGTCTGAATCTGTAATTCAGGGCATTCCCTGAACCTAGGACAAAAATGGCCAAACGAATATCGGAAACGATCGAGCGAGCAAATGGCAACGACTAAGGAATAACGTCGAACGACAACCCAGCCTAAACGGCTCTTCGATACGCCTCAAATATCATTGTCCAAATATCCATAAAAGGATTTTCATAAATTAGACCAAAACACCAAAAATTGGAATTTACACAAAATCAATCCAAACCAAAATCAATTGCACAAGAATAAATGTTAGGAATTCATACCTAACAATCGAAGATAAATATAAGCATAGATGTGAGATAAAAATCTCACCTTTGAATCCAAACGAATGAAGAAGATGCTATGAAGCAATGGCAAGAACAAGCACTCTTCAATTCCAACTCAACAAGCTTGAATCTAAGCTTAAAAGAGAAACATTCCCTAAATTAGGTTTAGGAAATTTCTGAAATCAAAGAGAGAATGAGTTGGAGAAGAAGAAGAGGAAGCTTACCAATGGGTTCTCTTTGAATTTGGAGCAAGAACTTGAGCTAGCAAGAGGAACTAGGGCTTGGAGTACTCTCCATTAACATAAAAGCTTGAGTATTAGGAAAATAGAAAAGAAGTGAATGAAGAGGAGAGGGTTGGAACTGAGTTAAGTGGGGATAATGGGCTCAGCCCAAGCCAAAGCCCTAAGTAAAAAGTAGCAAAAATCAACTTTCTCCAAACATATCGAAGCTTATACTCAAAAAGGTCGCAAACGTCATTTTGAACTCAATGGGGGTGGTCTCGAGTCCCAATTCGACCATATGCAAAAAGTAGCTTTTCGGACTAAAATTCGACTAACGATAAAATATTTAAATAAGATATTTAAATATAAAATCGATAAATATGCGGGTTGTTACAGACTCCCCTCCTTAAAGAAATTGCGTCCTCGCAATACTTAAGAAGAAAATAAGAAGTAACAACCATAGAAGCATATCAACACAAAAGAAAAATTGAAATAGGAAGTTCACCATAAAGAGCACGAAAGAGTTAGAACGAACGGGATCGCTCGATGAATTCTCAAGGATTTGAGAACCATTGAACTCTCACAAGAAGAGCATCTTTATTTCGAAGTCGCTCAACCTCCGAAGCAATGATGCGAATGGAATGTTGCTCATAAGTCAAACTTGGTGAAACTTCAATTTCTTCAATGACACCGGGCTCAAAAATGGAAACCGGAATCCCTAAGACATTTCCGTAGATAAAAGACGTGGGGAACGTCAAGAATAGCAGAAAGTTGAGCCAGTGTAACGGCGTAGTACAATAACAGTACGCCCGAGAAACTAGAAACTCAAATAATTTGGAACATCAGCGTAGTACAAAAACGGTACGCCCAATGAATCAAAAAGCGAAGACATTGATGTAGTACAAACGGTACATCCAATGTATCAAAAGCGTATCATTGATGTAGTACAACGGTACATCCAACGAATCAAATAAGAAAGACATTGATGTAGTACAACGGTACATCCAATGAATCAAAAAGTGAAGACATTGATGTAGTACAACGGTACATCCAATGAATCCAAAAGCAAAGACATTGATGTAGTACAACGGTACATCCAATGAATCAAAAAGCGAAGACATTGATGTAGTACAACGGTACATCCAATGAATCCAAAAGCGAAGACATTGATGTAGTACAAACGGTACATCCAATGAATCAAAAAGCGAAGACATCGATGTAGTACAACGGTACATCCAATGAATCAAAAAGCGAAGACATCGATGTAGTACAAACGGTACATCCGATGAATCAAAAGCAAAGACATCGATGTAGTACAAACGGTACATCCGATGAATCAAAAGCAAAGACATCGATGTAGTACAAACGGTACATCCGATGAATCAAAAGCGAAGACATCGATGTAGTACAAACGGTACATCCGATGAATCAAAAGCGAAGACATCGATGTAGTACAAACGGTACATCCGATGAATCAAAAGCAAAGACATCGATGTAGTACAAACGGTACATCCGATGAATCAAAAGCAAAGACATCGATGTAGTACAAACGGTACATCCGATGAATCAAAAGCAAAGACATCGATGTAGTACAAACGGTACATCCGATGAATTAAAAGCAAAGACATCGATGTAGTACAAACGGTACATCCAATGAATCAAAAGCAAAGACATCGATGTAGTACAAACGGTACATCCGATGAATCAAAAGCAAAGACATCGATGTAGTACAAATGGTACATCCGATGAATCAAATAATTCGGAACACCGACGCAGTACAAAAACGGTACGTCCAATGATCCGAAGCCCGAATGATTTCGGAACACCGACGTAGTACAAAAACGGTACGTCCAATGAACCGAACACAATAAAAGGACATCAGACGCTAGTCCATAAAAGAAATGAGATGAAACTCAATAAAACGAAGTATACCAAAACGTCCGATGAACTTGATGAAAAGATAATTCCATTCAGACAACATCAAAGAATCAACCACTTGTTGCTTACGACAAAGCGCATTGGCAACACGATTTCCCTTCCAGGAATAAAAGAATATCAAGATCATAAGATGTCTGGAACTCGAGCCAACATGGAGTTCCATATGAGAAAATAAATATTCCAAGGATTTATGATCGAGATAGAGAACAAATTTCTCATCCAAATATGATGATGCCAAAAATCAAAAAGTAAAAACAATAGTCGAGAGAACCAGATCATGAGTGGCATATCTAGTCTCGATAAGCTATAATGATTTAGAAGCACAAGAGATAGCATGTTCTCCTTTGCAAGATAACGGCATCCAAACCAATACGACTAGTATCGGTACAAATAGCAAAGTCTTGGTTCCCCTTCAGGAATCACAAGAATAAGAGTTTCGAAAAGAAGGAATTTCTTTTAAATAATCTTCTTCCTCGAAAAGCTAAAACTTTCAAAATCACAATTATTTCAATGTAAAAATATTTCTAGAAAAATTTACAATTTACAAGTCAATATACCGTGTCTGATTGTCTCATCAAAGCGTTTAGGAAACTCCTATCGATAACGTTAATCAAGCGCATCGACCAAAATTCTTAAAGCACTCAACGGGCAATACAATCACAAAATCATTTTTTTTATAGGATAAATAAATCTCTTAAAAAGTTTTAAGAATATTCTTTGTTCATTTCAAGAACAAAATCCAGTTTTACTTATAAATAAATTTTATGAAAAAGATTTGCAAAATTTTAAATTACTATTTTCATCCAAAATCAGTAAATACAAGAATAGTCTCATCGAAATATTCAAAGAATATTCGATTTATAAAATGGATGAAATAAGCTAGACAAATTGAATGACATAATAAGTCATTCATAAGAATCATAACGAGTGCGGAATGCGGTAAGACTTCCGCAACTCGTAGCAAATGAAAACCGGTGGTAAAGTCAAACTGAAAAGACCTTAGCACCACACAAAAGATATTGCTTAGGTGATGATCCTAAGACAAGCTCAAAATACCGAAAAATTTCTCAAACTACATGAATGAGAGAAATAACACTTTCCTTATAAGTGAGCTTAAGGAATAAAATGATGCCATCAAGTTGGAATCAAAATCATAAAGGAAAATAGAAATCTGCTTAACAGATTGAAAATGTCGAAGATGAATAGTCCACTCGAAAAATAGGATATGGGCTTCACAATGATTAAGCCAATCCTTTCAAAAAAATCAATTCCGAAGCCTAAGTAAAAATATCGGCTCGGAAAGAAAAATCACATAAAATAATTTTGACATCAATAAAGACAAATTGAGTGTTGCGGACCTACCATCCGGATTCGCAATCCTCAAAGAAGTCATCAAACCCAAAATATTTTCAAAGAAAAAGAATCACAAGTTCTTTTGATATAAAATAGTGAGATGAAACCCATATCAAAAAGAACTCAAATAAGAAGATCACGAAATAAAACAATGCCATCAAGGATTGAGTGAAAAGTACCTTGACCAAGAGAAGAGTTGCTAGGGGCTTGCACAATATTTAGCTTTCTCATGTCCTTGTTCAAAAGTTTGGGACACGCATATAAAAGATGACCCGGTTTCTTGCAATAGCGACAAGAATGGGGTTTTGGACACATATTCGCATAGTGTTCCATAGAATTACAATTGTAGCATCCTCCACGATTAGGGATTGGAGTCTTTGCTACAAAAGTAGTTTTCTTCACTCGCTTATTGGGATTAAGGCTCTTGAAATTAATATGCCTCTTCTTGGAAGTCACAATATCACAAACACTTCCTTTACCAACCTCTCCATGAAGAAGAGTAACATCCACAAGCTGATTGAAAGAAACTTCAAGTTTCAAAGGTAGAACCATTTCGGGGTTCTTACTCAAAGCATAGATAAACTCTTGATTCTTTACAAGGTCCAAAAGTTGTTGAGCAGACATGAATACTCCATCTTGGGGAGTAGCACTAGATTGACCGGCGCTGGGACGGCCTGGTCTAACCATTTCTCTTCCTTAAGAAAGAAAGAAGGAAGAAGAAGAAGGTTATTCACAAATGAATATCAAGCAATCTTGATAGATAAAACAAGGAATCATAAAGAAAATAGGATGAATCGGTATGAAGACTCGAATTAAATCCTAAAGCACGACTCCTAAAAAAGACTTAGGACGATGATCCTTGTTATAATATTCCATATTGTTCCGAAGTTTGGCTCTGATACCAAGCTGTGACGCCCCACCTCTATACCCACGCTAGCCAAGAACACTACGGAGTAATGCTATCAACTAGCACGGAGAATAAGGCTGTTGAGGAGCGACCATCCGTGTAATTGCTTTGTGCGAGCATCGATATGTCAGATAGTATAACATGCAAATCTTTTCAAGAGGAAATCCGACATGCCGACACAAACACAAAGCTACTACACAGTGGCTATGATGTCTTCGGAAACAAATATAGAAATAAACATAACATAAATCAGTCACAGATAATTCATATCACAAAGGCGGAAATAGATATGAATACAACACATGAAAGTGTTCATCAAAGTAGTGGTCAAAAAAGATCCACAATATCAAAAAGAATAGATACAAGTGCAAGATAAAAGAATAAGTATACATCATAGAGTCTGTATCTCAAATGTACACAACAAAAGACTACTAATCTAAGTAGTTAGCCAAAAGTCAGATGATAGTCCGATAAGGAGTCAAGCAAAAGCACCTGTAATATCTCAGTCTGACCCGAGTATTATTTAAGAAGAAAATAATAAATGATCAGTCTAGCTATAAATATCAGATGAAGTGATATATAATAAGAGATATGACATAAACATATAATAATCACAATGCAAGCTGTGATATATAAGTAATTGAAAAATCAACAAGAGATTAATCAATATCACAAAGATCTACCCAAGATAAAAAGGAATGTCATACTCCTAATTTCATTCACCAAGCCACAATATATGACATATATATCAATGCCCATCATAAAAGTTGGTGAAACATAAATTCCAGAATTCAACACACGAAATCCAGAAATCACAAGAAAAAGGATCAACGACGTCGTACAGCGGGACATCCGATGAACCAAATCACAATCAAAGGGAACAACGACGTCGTACAGCGGGACGTCCGATGAACCAAATCACAAAGACATAGCACAATGCTAGTCTAAAACCTAAAATGATCGTCATGATCAAAGAGAAGTGTCGATTACAATAAGCTAGTAAATATATGAGCTTAGCTTCATTTCCCATAACCACTAGCTTAACTTAAATATTTACGAACAAACTGTAGATCTCCACTATAAAATTGTCACAAGAGATTCAATCGAACAAGTCCAAGAATTAATCGACAAAGTGAACGCAAGCGTTTCATACCACTTGTTTTACTAAGTCGTTTAATTAGATTTCTCATACGAGTGAGGTAAAGGTTTATATATACTAATAGATTGGAAAACGGTTTCATAAACGAATTTGGTATTAAAATAGTATTGAAATCGTTTTGATGAAAGAATTTTGTTATTTACTAGTATAGAAAACCTTTATATTTTTAAAGTGACAAATCACAAAGAAGATTGTAGGAACAATCAATCAGTAAAATTCACATTCGAAGACGTGAATAAAATCCAAAGAAACCGATAAAGAATCCATCGAAATGGATATTCAAAAATCCCTAAAAAGGAGTCATCAAAGTCATAATAAATGATAACAACAAATATGATCATCACGAATCGATTTAAATCGGAATTCTCAAGCAAATAGGCAAATAGGCAAAATACAGCAGTTTCAGACGTCTGAAACAAGTGGTTCAGACGTCTGAATCTGGAAATATAAAAATTTCCAGAACATAATTCAGACGTCTGAATCAAGTGTTTCAGATGTCTGAAATAGGCATATTTTAGCCTATTTCCTTTCTGGTTCCAATTGAACCAATTCAGACGTCTGAAACCATATATTCAGACGTCTGAATCTGGGAATAGAAAACTTCCCAGAACAATATTCAGACGTCTGAATATTACGTTTCAGACGTCTGAATCTGTAATTCAGGGAATTCCCTGAACCTAGGCCAAAAATGGCCAAACGAATATCGGAAACGATCGAGCGAGCAAATGGCAACGACTAAGGAATTACGTCGAACGACAACCCAGCCTAAACGGCTCTTCGATACGCCTCAAATATCAATGTCCAAATATCCATAAAAGGATTTTCATAAATTAGACCAAAACACCAAAAATTGGAATTTACACAAAATCAATCCAAACCAAAATCAATTGCACAAGAATAAATGTTAGGAATTCATACCTAACAATCGAAGATAAATATAAGCATAGATGTGAGATAAAAATCTCACCTTTGAATCCAAACGAATGAAGAAGATGCTATGAAGCAATGACAAGAACAAGCACTCTTCAATTCCAACTCAACAAGCTTGAATCTAAGCTTAAAAGAGAAACATTCCCTAAATTAGGTTTAGGAAATTTCTGAAATCAAAGAGAGAATGAGTTGGAGAAGAAGAAGAGGAAGCTTACCAATGGGTTCTCTTTGAATTTGGAGCAAGAACTTGAGCTAGCAAGAGGAACTAGGGCTTGGAGTACTCTCCATTAACATAAAAGCTTGAGTATTAGGAAAATAGAAAAGAAGTGAATGAAGAGGGGAGGGTTGGAACTGAGTTAAGTGGGGTTAATGGGCTCAGCCCAAACCAAAGCCCTAAGTAAAAAGTAGCAAAAATCAACTTTCTCCAAACATATCGAAGCTTATACTCAAAAAGGTCGCAAACGTCATTTTGAACTCAATGGGGTTGGTCTCGAGTCCCAATTCGACCATATGCAAAAAGTAGCTTTTCAGACTAAAATCCGACTAACGATAAAATATTTAAATAAGATATTTAAATATAAAATCGATAAATATGCGGGTTGTTACATACAATCTTTGTTTGTACTGATTTAAATCAAAGATACTTTTAGGGTGGAGGCTGATATGAACTGCATCGTGGCTAGCATTTAATGATTATCTAGATTTACACTTTACATACTTATCTAATATTGTTTGTACACATCTAGTATATATTTATTTATTTTTTGTTTCTCAGCCTGCATACCTATTTATATTTGTTTGTTCTCAAAGCTACATGCCTATCATACTTGAAAACTATATGTTTACATATCTATCCTATATTTCCTAGTCATCCCTGAAGTATATTTATTTCTTTTGCTTTGACATGGTGGCTGATGTACATCTTGTTGTGGTGGCTGCATTTATTATGTTTGTTTTGTTTCAAAAGCTAATGCCTATCTCCTTTGCTTTGTACATAGATGTTTATCTTACTTGTCCTTGTTCATGCTTATCCAATTTTGTATGTAATTTGTTTCTTTAATCTTATCACTTTGCAATATAAATGAATTCAATGTTGTTATTTTTGTTTAATGTGTTTAATTTATATTTTTATAGTTAATTTAACTTACATATTAAACTTCAACTTAAATACTTATCATCTTGTATTCACATTGTATTTATTCTTTCTAAAGTACAATGTTTTGAAATCAAATACATATTACATGAATTACATAGATATATTTTATAATATTTATCAATTTACCAGTTATTACACAATAATTTATTCAAAAATAAAATAAATTATCGATTTAAAATCGTTCAAAATCCGAGATCGTTACAATAAATGTGATAACCCAGATTTTTGATATCTGATAATTGGTAATTAACAGGATTTAAAATACTAAAATTTGTAATTCGAAAAAATTTATCTTTGATATATATATCTGAATAATTATTTGGTTAATAATCTTCCTAGTATAGTTATTTATACTTGACATATTTTCTTTAATTTCAAACAAATTGAACATGGGTATGTTTAAGTGTGTATATATATGTATGAGTTAGTTCTAAAATAAATTTGAATTGGAAATCTAAAGGAATCAGTATCTTAAATAAATTGGATATAAAAATATATGTATGTGATTTTATTTGTATATATTTTGCTATTTTCTTTTAAAATTCATATTAATATAAATAAAGGAAAGTAGTTACTAAATAGAAATATATTATAAAAGTTTTATGGAAAACATTTAAAATATATATATATATATATATATATATATATAAATGCATTTATTAAGAATAGAAAGTATTCATAACATAAGATATAAAAATATATAACTAAATTAAAATTAATAAAAAAAATGTATAGAACATATTAGTATACTATTTAATTCTCATATAAAGGACAAGTGTTAAGAGTTTTGATATCCAAATTAACAAATGTAACATTTGTAATATGAAATTTTAACAAGTGTCAATATTTTCTTTTGAAATAATAAATAATAGATAAAAGAAGAAATATACATCTCTTCTCCTTTCTCATTTTCCTTTTATCTCATTACCAGGAAACAAAGTAAAACAAATGCTGTAACAAAGTTCAGTAAAACAAATCAAAGAGAAACTTTTTCTAAAAAAAAATAAAAATCAAATCATCAGTAACAAAGCTAGAAGGCAATCTTCCCCTATTCAAAAAGCAATTTTTTTCTTCAAATTCAAGATCAGTAGGGAATTCGGTTTCAGTTCCAATATTCAGAGATAAACTAAAGTCTCCAAGTTTCAAATTTCAAACTGCTCTGCTCATATCAGCTAGGTGAGTAAACTAGATCTTAATATACCTTTATGTCTGGATGTTGTGATGGATTCTCGAATTAAAATAGGGAATAATGTTTTACTTTTATAAAATTTGTATGCATGTATGTATCTGAGAAATGCTCATGCATATGCTCTCTGTTTTAAGTTGTAGATTCAAACTCAGTAGAGAAAAATTAGTATCTTCCTAATCCAATCAATATTACATCTTGATATCTAGATGGAAGTTGCTTGTTACTATATGATAATGGATTTAAAAATAATTCCAGGGAAAAATACTAAGTTAATAATGTCAAAAATATTTATTTACAGTAAAATAACCATAGATCAGAAAATTTGAGTATTTTAGTTTTACAATCTGATTATACAATTGAGTTCGTAGTACAAAATAATGATTTTAGGTGATGAAATTACGATTTTTAAGTTTATAAATGATGAGGAATTGCGAGTTGAACTGGAAACTCGTTTTGGTCAAATTCCGTTGATCAAGGACGAAATTGATGACGTGATTGCTGGTGAAGGAGGATGGGGCAGAGGGAATCATCAAAAAATTAACCGAAGAATTTATAATTCGCCGTGGCAAACGTTTGGCCATGTAGTAGGGTCTAAGGGCGTTCTTGTATCAATGTCATTCTCGAAGTGATTTCGAGGTCATTCGTGTATCGGGGTGGACCGGACTTCGAGAGAAGATGAGGGGGATGGTGGAGCAGCTGTAGGGGGTGAACGCAAGACCTCCGGTGGCCAGAGGGGGGCGTGCGAAGTGGATTTGGAGGCATTGGGTTGGTTTCCAGGTTGAGTGTAATACTCCAATCACGAACCACGACGAGGTAGTGGGCCCTGGAGGGTCAGGTAGCTTACGTGGGTCATGGTCGACTCGCGGTGATGTTGCTGATGATCAGAGAGGTGGCAGGCGACGTGTACACGTACACACGTATCTTCGTGTATCCGAAGAACTGCTGTGAGTCTGGCATCAAGGAAGAAGAAGGTTGCTTCGGTGCATACGCGAGTTAAATCAGGAATTGACTCGTAAATGTTTTGGAGTAGAACTTGGGTTTGCTCTCATGATTTTTCAAAGATGACTCGAAGAATTAGAAACAAGAAGTTAGGTCTCGGGACTGATTTGTGGAAGTTGGGGTTTCGAACAGACTTTAGGGTGGTGCTTGGTTCTGTTCCGTAAGAAGAGAAGTTTACAAGATAAACTTGTTATTTTAATAACTTTAAGGTTTAAGTTTTCGCAAAAGAAAGCAAACTTACAAGTTAAAGTTTGTTTTTTGAAGTAAAGTAAATCAAACATTTAAAATGTGAATGGAATTTATATTTCAAATTTAAAATGTTTTAAGACGAATGTTTTGAAAGTACTATCTAATCAGATAGACACAGTATAGTTGACTCGAGTTTTACTCGTGATTTTGGTAGTTGGCTCGATGACGTTGGCTTGTTGACTCGGAGCAGGGAATAGGGTAGCTTGGGTTGAAGTATGATAACAGGTTAATACAGAAACCTGTTGATCCGTTTAAAAATTTTAGATTAAAATTTGAAACCTGGATTTAAATAAAGTAAAGTTTTAAATCTAGTTTTCAATCTAAATTTAAGTTTAAATCTAAGTTTTAATATATATATATATATATATATATATATTCGAGTGGAATTTGAATCTAGTTTGGAAATAAATGAGTTTTTAAATTCAAACTGACTTAATGTTATTAAAGTTTTTTATAAGTTAAAATGTAATTAAAGAATTTGAATTTAAATGGAGTTTGAAATATAAGAGAGGATTTAATCAAAGTTAAATAAGAATTCTTAATCTAAATTCAAATTTGATTTGAATCTTGAGTTTTGGTAATAAAGTTTATAAATCCTAATATCAAGTAATTAATTTGTAAAGCATTAAATAAATAATTAAGTGTTATTAACCGATTTATTTTTGTTAATTTGAGATAAATCAATGTAAGTGATTTGAGATTAGTTGCTTAAATGGAAACTACTTAATGTAAGTAAGCAAAGAATTAACTTGCTAAGGGTTAATTAATTAGTAATTGGATGTTAATTACTTATTAATCAAAAATTAACTAATTGAGGATAATAAACCAATGGAATAATTACTTGATGATTTGATGAATAGTTACTTATCGTAATTAATAGGATTGTAATTACTTAGGGAAGTAATTAATTGATAATTACTAAATGAAATTAAAGGTGTTAATGATGGAAGAAATTTGGATCAAATTATTTTATATAACTAATCAAGGAATTAATTAGAGATAATTAAGGAGTAATTTATTTAGTTGATGAAGCAATTAAGGGTAGTTAATTACTGATGATATTTAGGGTTAGAAATTAATTAATGAAATAATTAAAGGTTAATTACCATATTGGGTTGAGGATAATTAATTTGTGAAATTAATTAAGGGATTAATTACTTAATGTAATTAAAGGATAAATAGAACAATGTTGGAAGTCTTTGATTAATTGTTATGCCTAATATGTGGTTGTGGTGCTATGTGATAATATATGTTGATTTAAACTGTGATTATGTGGCTATCTATTGTTAATGAATTAGGTGACATCCTGTATTTAAAATTGAGTTGTATTTCACTTGAATAATATAAGTAAGATGATATCGATTTCGAAGAGACCGGAGTCGGGTATTAGTAAATACCCGAAACCACTTCGATTCATTATAAATTGATTTGTGAAACCATTAAGCTGGTTTGGTTTGATTTAAGTGAATTGGACCATTTAACCTAAGTTTTGGCACTTACAAATTGATGTGTGATATAGGGGATGTTTATAACAGCTTGTTAAGTTGTAAATTGATAAGTTACCCCGGGTTTACATAAGTTTATTTTTTGGGATATTTCATATTAGATAGGTTTACTCACGCTGGTTTCCAGCTTGACCCGGGTGTTACTTTGATGTAATGCTCGGGTCAGACCGAGTATTACATATTTTCAGGTAAGGACGTTCTGGAGCTCAAAAGGCGAGCAGGATGGCAAGGACGTATGGAGAGTTTTCACTGTGATATTGTAGTCTCTGGACATGATTGTTTTGTCCAGTATTTATGTAAATGTGTAACTCTGATGTATTTAATTGTAAATTAACTGATATAGTTTTCTTTGTATAACTGCTATTTTATTTGATATTATATTTGATCCGCTGCGAATGTGAGGTTTCTGTGTCTTGTTTCTGTCTTCTTCTTCTTTCTCTTTCTTATTTTCACTAACTATCTAGAAATTTCGGAATCGAAATTCCCGGGTCGTTACATTTGGTATTAGAGCCGAAGGTTAAGCGAGAACCTTGGCTCTGGTGGGATTACTCATTAAAGATAGGGTAAGTGATACCGTAGAATGAGTTAAGTATATATATGAGAGGGCGTACTTGTTATTTTCTTATATAAAGATTTTAAATGATTTTATATAAGAATATATATTTTGATATATAAAGCATTTCTTTCTAATAAAATATTAAGGGAATTGGTTGTTAAATTTTTGGAATTAAATTAAGAAGTAATATAATACCACCAAATTGAAATCTGGAATTGGAATTAAATTAAGTGGTATTAGTAATGCAACCAAGTTGAAATTAAATAAAGTTAAGTTTGGAATAAATTCAAACTGAAATTAAATCTTGAATTTGGGAAAGGTTTCAGAATAAGGATAATCAATTAATTTATGAAATTAATTAAACTTTATTTAATAAGATTAATTTATGGATAATAATTGGAAATGATAAAGTTACTTAATGAAGTAACTAGAAGTAAATAATTAAAGGACAAATACTTAATGAAGGTAAATAAGAAATAAGTTAATTACCGAATGTGATTAATTAATCATGTAATTAATTTTAGGAAATAACAAATAATATTATTTAATGCAATTGAATGAAATGGTCCTATTTCAAACAAGAGTTGTTTGAAAATTTAAAAGAAATTTGTTTTGAATTAAAACCAAAGGTGGTTTAAAATTTTAAAGTATAACTTGGTATGTAAAAGAAATTAATATGTATATATGTGGATATACATAATATCAAAGGTGGTTTGAAAAAAACTCTAAATATTGAGTTTTAAATTGGGAATGAGATGTGATACCCAAAAGTGATAAGTTTTTAAACTTAATAAGTGGAAAGATTTTTTATGAGAAGTTTAAAATTTGAAATGGAAGTTCAAATTGGGTAAGGTTAACTGGATTAAGTGAATTGACTTTAACTTGGGAAAAGTTAAATAAGTTGGAATAATCAACCTGATTTGGAAATTTTAAGATGAAATTAAGATTTAACTTGGAAAATTAATGGTTGATTAGAATTGAGAGTTTTAGTGATCTCAAATTGGGTTTGAGATCCGAAAATTGGAAATGGATGGATGTTTTGAAATAATTGGATGATATCATCATATTGTTGTTAAAAATCTTTAAGTTGTGAATTGGAATTGTTTAAATGAATGAGAGATGGAGTATGGTAATCCATTGTTGGGATGAAAAGGTAAATTGATTTAAAGGAATCAAATCAACATTTGAAGTATTAACTCAAATTTATATAATTCGAGATGGTTTAGATTTGAAATTTGAAATTAAGTTCAAACTGAATTTGATTTAAACTAATTGAAATTGTGAATGAAGGTGTATAAGTATAAAGTTCAAATGGAAAATTTGAATTAGATTAATTTGAGACAATTTGAAATTGAAGTGGGTTCAATTTGAAATTAGTCCAAGTTGATTTGAATAATTTGGAATTATAATTAAAATTGAATAGTTTTAAATTCAAATGGAATTTGAATTAAATTTGGGAGGAAATCAAGAATAATTCAACTTGATTTGGAAATGGAGTTTGAAATTTGGATTAATTCAAACTGGAGATGAAGTAAATTGAAATTGGAACTAGTTCAATTAAAATGTATTTGAATTAATATAATTGGAGATCAAGGTTGAATAAAGTAAAATTTGGAAAGAACCGAGGAATTCAACTTGAATTGGATTAAATAAATTTCAATGGAAATTGAAGTTATTTAAATTGAAGTTAAGTCAATTTAAATGAAAATGGAATTTAAATTGAATTGATTGGGAATAGAGATTGGGAAGTGAACAGTTTTGACTCTGGACTATTTTAATATAATTTTTTTTTAATATAAACCTATTTTTCCAAGCTATTTATTATATATACAACTTTCTTTTAAAAGCCAAATTATCTTATACTTGTTTTACAATTATTTTTGAAACTGTTTTCCAACTATTTTATATGTTAATTACTATATTTCAACTATATTACAAAACTAATTACTATCTTACTATTATTTTGCAATTATTTAAAATTTCTATAATTATTTTAACTATTTTCCAATTATTTTACAATTACTGAACTATTTTACAACTCTTTTACAAACAAGTAATTATTTTCCAACTACTTAACTATTTTTTAAAATTTTCAAGCTATTTTCTAAATAAACTGGTCGGAGTTCAAACTGCTATTGGTTAAATACCCAATCGAGATAAGAATTTAAGGAATAATCCAAATGTGGATTAAGGCAATTGAGAGTAAGTGAATAGAATCTAAAGGAAATATGAATAGAAATAGAATTGATTTGGCTAATAACCAATATAGATAAATACGTAAGGTGTACGTATGTTATTCTATTCGCATAGTGATTTGATCCAGATTCGAGCATAGAATTTCGAGATAGTTATATCAATCCGAGTGGGACTTTTTTCACTCGATTTTCGACGGCAAAACTGGATATGGATTGTTGATTGGTTCTGGATGTTCTCTATCATGTTATGACTATGCAAGGAGAATGACGGTTTCTGATCAAGAAACCAGATCTGTGTCCGCACTAGGAAGTCGGGTGGATGATACTAATTCGGAACTAAAATTGTGTGATCGAGTGGGCGATCAGATTGGTATAGCGTACGGATGATATGTGTACATCATACGAATTTGAATGAAATTGATATTGAAATGAGTAATCAAATTTGAATATTTGATTTTGAAAAAAAAAACGAAGTTATATATCTTTGTTATATAAGATAAAACTCCCCTTGATGAATCTTTTGCCGGAAGAAAATGGTTTTTGGAGGTGTTTGAAGTATAAAGGAGTTTTATACAAGTTTGAAATGATCTAAAGTTTTGAAAGATTTTATATATCTGAATATATATATATATATATATATATGTAAAGGATCATATGAGGGTTTTGGAAAAAGGTTTTGGGAACCTATGGATTTGGAAAGGCTTTTGATTTTTGGGTAAAATCAATATTATACTTGGAAAGCCTAGTTTGAGAATTATCGATTTTGGGATAGTCGATTTTGTATAAAGGAGCTTTGAATGAGATCATGCTAGGTGTATGATTTAAAGATACTATATATATAGTATAAAATGTTTTGTTGATGGCTCTGGGGAAAAAGGCGCTCCCTTGAAATGGACTTCTCAAGAGTACCACCGGGTGGTGCTGCCTTGAGCCTCAAGAGGGGTTCTAAAGTTGATCCAGTGAGGAGTCCGGACGAAACTAGTTCCTGAGGATTATTGGGTAGCGAAAGTCGAGGGCGCTGATGCCTACAGGGGCATTTGGGTTATGCTGTGACGATAGTATAACTCGATGTCATTGCGATCTACTATGGGGACCATAGCGAAAATCGTGTAGAGGATGAGTGTCAACCGTCTACACTTGATTTTGCCGGGAAGACAACGCAACATCGGTAGACTGCGATCTATGGTCAAGTGGAGTGGAGAAGTTTCATTTTTTGGCAGCGAAATTCGAGGGCGCTGATGCCTACAGTTATATGGGTTTTTGTTGTGATAGCTATGTAACCCCAGTTGTAGCTGCGATCTGTAGTGGGTTCCATGGTGTAATCGAGGGGCGCGGAGGCCTACTGTTATCTATGGATTTTGTCGGGATGGCAACGTAACCATCGGGTTAACTGCGACCATGGATGGGGGTGATGATTTCCAAAGCATTCTCACCAAAGATATTTTCTCGATTTCAAAACGCTTTCAATACTTTCAATAAAATTAGTTTCTAAAATATTTTCACTGGATGTTGAAAATGGGTCTGCTAAGTACTTATAGAATTTCAGTCGTACGCCTGATCAACGTATGACCGAATTTCTATGAGAACGTGGATGGACTGGTTGAGACATCAAGTTATAAAAAGTATTTTTATAAAACTGTTTTGTAATATTATATAGATTTTATAATGATCAAAGAATATTTTAACTTGTTTTAAAATATTTAATAAATTCTGGCTTCGTTTCTTTTCGAGGATGAAAAGATTCTAAGGGGGAAGGAATGTGATAACCCAGATTTTTGATATCTGATAATTGGTAATTAACAGGATTTAAAATACTAAAATTTGTAATTCAAAAAAATTTATCTTTGATATATATATCTGAATAATTATTTGGTTAATAATCTTCCTAGTATAGTTATTTATACTTGACATATTTTCTTTAATTTCAAACAAATTGAACATGGGTATGTTTAAGTGTGTATATATATGTATGAGTTAGTTCTAAAATAAATTTGAAATGGAAATATAAAGGAATAAGTATCTTAAATAAATTGGATATAAAAATATATGTATGTGATATTATTTGTATATATTTTGCTATTTTCTTTTAAAATTCATATTAATATAAATAAAGGAAAGTTGTTACTAAATAGAAATATAATATAAAAGTTTTATGGAAAACATTTAAAATATATATATATATATAAATGCATTTATTAAGAATAGAAAGTATTCATAACATAAGATATAAAAATATATAACTAAATTAAAATTAATAAAAAAAAATGTATAGAACATATTAGTATATTATTTAATTCTCATATAAAGGACAAGTGTTAAGAGTTTTGATATCCAAATTAACAAATGTAACATTTGTAACATGAAATTTTAACAAGTGCCAATATTTTCTTTTGAAATAATAAATAATAGATTAAAGAAGAAATATACATCTCTTCTCCTTTCTCATTTTCCTTTTATCTCATTACCAGGAAACAAAGTAAAACAAATGTTGTAACAAAGTTCAGTAAAACAAATCAAAGAGAAACTTTTTCTAAAAAAAAAAAAATCAAATCATCAGTAACAAAGCTAGAAGGCAATCTTCCCCTATTCAAAAAGCAAGTTTTTTCTTCAAATTCAAGATCAGTAGGGAATTCAGTTTCAGTTTCAATATTCAGAGATAAACTAAAGTCTTCAAGTTTCAAATTTCAAACTGCTCTGCTCATATCAGCTAGGTGAGTAAACTAGATCTGAATATACCTTTATGTCTGGATGTTGTGATGGATTCTCGAATTAAAATAGGGAATAATGTTTTACTTTTATAAAATTTTGTATGCATGTATGTATCTGAGAAATCTTCATGCATATGCTCTCTGTTTTAAGTTGTAGATTCAAACTACATAGAGAAAAATTAGTATCTTCCTAATCCAATCAATATTACATCTTGATATCTACATGGAAGTTGCTTTTTACTATATGATAATGGATTTAAAAATAATTCCAGGGAAAAATACTAAGTTAATAATGTGAAAAATATTTATTTACAGTAAAATAACCATATATCAGAAAATTTGAGTATTTTAGTTTTACAATCTGATTATACAATTGAGTTCGTAGTACAAAATAATGATTTTAGGTGATGAAATTACGATTTTTAAGTTTATAAATGATGAGGAATAGTGAGTTGAACTGGAAACTCGTTTTGGTCAAATTCCGTTGATCAAGGACGAAATTGATGACGTGATTGCTGGTGAAGGAGGATGGTGCAGAGAGAATCATCAGAAAATTAACCGAAGAATTTATAATTTGCCGTGGCAAACGTTTGGCCATGTAGTAGGGTTTAAGGGCGTTCTTGTATCAATGTCATTCTCGAAGTGATTTCGAGGTCATTCGTGTATCGGGGTGGACCAGACTTCGAGATAAGATGAGGGGGATAGTGGAGCAGTTGTAGGGGGTGAACGCAAGACCTCCGGTGGCCAGAGGGGGGCACGCGAAGTGGATTTGGAGGCATTGGGTTGGTTTCCAGGTTGAGTGTAATACTCCAATCACGAACCACGGCGAGGTAGTGGGCCCTGGAGGGTCAGGTAGCTTACGTGGGTCATGGTCGACTCGCGGTGATGTTGCTGATGATCAGAGAGGTGGCAGGCGACGTGTACACGTACACACGTATCTGCGTGTATCCGAAGCACTGCTGTGAGTCTGGCATCAAGGAAGAAGAAGGTTGCTTCGGTGCATACGCGAGTTAAATCAGGAATTGACTCGTAAATGTTTTGGAGTAGAACTTGGGTTTGCTCTCATGATTTTTCAAAGATGACTCGAAGAATTAGTAACAAGAAGTTAGGTCTCGGGACTGGTTTGTGGAAGTTGGGGTTTCGAACAGAGTTTAGGGTGGTGCTTGGTTCTGTTCCGTAAGAAGTGAAGTTTACAGGATAAACTTGTTATTTTAATAAATTCAAGGTTTAAGTTTTCGCAAAAGAAAGCAAACATACAAGTTAAAGTTTGTTCTTTGAAGTAAAGTAAATCAAACATTTAAAATGTGAATAGAATTTATATTTCAAATTTAAAATGTTTTAAGACGAATGTTTTGAAAGTACTATCTAATCAAATAGACACAGTATAGTTGACTCGAGTTTTACTCGTGATTTTGGTAGTTGGCTCGAAGACGTTGGCTTGTTGACTCGGAGCAGGGAATAGGGTAGCTTGGGTTGAATTATGATAACAGGTTAATACAGAAACCTGTTGATCCGTTTAAAAATTTTAGATTAAAATTTAAAACCCTGGATTTAAATAAAGTAAAGTTTTAAATCTAGTTTTCAATCTAAATTTAAGTTTAAATCTATGTTTTAATATATATATGTATATATATATATATATTCGAGTGGAATTTGAATCTAGTTTGGAAATAAATGAGTTTTTAAATTCAAATTGACTTAATATTATTAAAGTTTTTTATAAGTTAAAATGTAATTAAAGAATTTGAATTTAAATGGAGTTTGAAATATAAGAGAGGATTTAATCAAAGTTAAATAAGAATTCTTAGTCTAAATTCAAATTTAATTTGAATCTTGAGTTTTGGAAATAA
The DNA here is from genome assembly GCA_030765085.1 of Allium cepa. Lineage (NCBI taxonomy): Eukaryota > Viridiplantae > Streptophyta > Magnoliopsida > Asparagales > Amaryllidaceae > Allium > Allium cepa. Next base: position 384,131,218 of record CM060937.1, read on the forward strand.
AGTTTATAAATCCTAATATCAAGTATTTAATTTGTAAAGCATTAAATAAATAATTAAGGGTTATTAACTGATTTATTTTTGTTAATTTGAGATAAATGAATGTAAGTGATTTGAGATTAGTTGCTTAAATGGGAACTACTTAATGTAAGTAAGCAAAGAATTAACTTGCTAAGGGTTAATTAATTAGTAATTGGATGTTAATTACTTATTAATCAAAAATTAACTAATTGAGGATAATTAACCAATGGAATAATTACTTGATGATTTGATGAATAATTACTTATCGTAATTAATAGGATTGTAATTACTTAGGGAAGTAATTAATTGATAATTACTAAATGAAATTAAAGGTGTTAATGATGGAAGAAATTTGGATCAAATTATTTTATATAACTAATCAAGGAATTAATTAGAGATAATTAAGGAGTAATTAATTTATTTGATGAAGTAATTAAGGGTAGTTAATTACTGATGATATTTATGGTTAGAAATTTATTAATGAAATAATTAAAGGTTAATTACCATATTGGGTTGAGGATAATTAATTTGTGAACTTAATTAAGGGATTAATTACTTAATGTAATTAAAGGATAAATAGAACAATGTTGGAAGTCTTTGATTAATTGTTATGCTTAATATGTGGTTGTGGTGCTATGTGGTAATATATGTTGATTTAAACTGTGATTATGTGGCTATCTATTGTTAATGAATTAGGTGACATCCTGTATTTAAAATTGAGTTGTATTTCACTTGAATAATATAAGTAAGATGATATCGATTTCGAAAAGACCGGATGTGAGGACCCGCAAATCCATACTCCTTGAATATACACTAATCTCCATAGATTAACTCAAGATGAACAGAAATACGAATTATCATTGTTTAAGAAAAAGAAAAAAAAGGTAGAAGAAGAGAGAAAAGATAGAAAATAGAACGGAACAGAACAGAAAACAACAGAACAATATCAGAATCTCACAATTGCAGCGGAACAACATATAATAATAAATGAATAATCTTTAAACAAAGAACTATATCAGTTATTACATTACATTTCATTTCATTACATTGCATCATATCATCAGAGTGTACAACAACAAACAACAACAAACAGCGGAAAAGAAATACTATATACTAGTAATACGCCATGCCATCCAGCTTGCTTCTAGCAACTCCTGAATTCCAGAATATCCTGATAAACCTTAACTCTTGACTGCCCGTGTGGAAATTGGTGGGCACCCAGAGTTTAGGAAGAAAAACAATAAACTCCGAGTCAGTCATGTGACTGGTGTGTGAACTCAAAACAGTTTATTTTTCTTTAAAATCAAAATAGAGGAATATTTTTTTTTAAAGTCAATTCACAATGCTTTTAAAAATGAGACTACCATAAGGCCTCCCGCACACACACACAATGCAAACGCAGAATCGGAGGAGATTTCTCCTTATGATAGTCAAAGATGCTTGATACACATTAAAAAGAACATTTGATATTATTACTAGTGCATAGTGTAGGAAAAATTCATTTCGAAAATAAAGATATAAATCTTAGCCAACATACGACCATTATCGTATGCCTACTATAGCTACCATCCAAACAGTGGGGCGTCACCATAAGTGAATGATAGGTTTACAACCAATACCGTACAAGATCGTATTGTTTCTTTGGATTTCCAACAAATGGTCAGGCCAAGGAACTTCCCATTGCCACATGAGAACGCCTCTGGAAGGACGTCCCCGAGAACCAAACCGGATCTTTGCCAACACAAGGCCGAGTTACCCCTAACTGGGTAACTACTGACACGAGTATGCCATCCCCCGGTCCTTTGGGACCTTTATCCGAGCGCTCGTAATCAACATCACACCATAATAATAAAGTGTTTCAACATGAGTAAGTATCTGGGCTCTATACCATGATACTACCCTTTTCCAGAAGGAAATGCACATACCCTAAAGGGAGCTACCCCTCATAACCTTGCTGCATCTTTCCTGTTTTGACCATTCCGGGGTGTGAGGCTCGACGAAGTCTCGTCCACAAAGCAACGCTTTATACAAAAGCTGTGCTTTGGGTCAACAAATGATCATAGAAATGATTACAAAGATAAATGATCAAACAAATGATCATATCACAAATGATCAAACAATGATCATTTCACATCAACACTCAGCATGTCACATTACCAAATTGGAAATATATCGCTAATAACCTTCAACTATATAACCTCTGAGCTCGTACGTCTCAGAGAAGGGTGTTAAGCTAAGAGAATAAATTATCCGCCACCAACAGAAATATATTTGAAAGAAATCAGCTTTATATCTCAATTTGTAATGTCAGACATACAATCCATACAAGTCTGTTCCGGGCTGGAACAGAACCGAAGGCACTTACAAAGAAGTCCTTGCAATCCGAATATCCACAATCCTGATCGGATTCCCCATCACATATGGAGAACTCTATACCGGAGCAACTCGGTGCAGAGTCAATCGACAGGTCATCTTATCGCTCTCGCAAATATCCGGTCTTCAACACCGGTCATCAATGCTATCCATTACGTCGTATCACTATTCGGAATGGGTAATCCGAATAACGAGCGCAATAATTTAAAAATAAGTGTGGCATTCAAATTCAGCAAATCACAACAAACACCCATTCAAAGGTAAATATTGATAGTCGATTGAACTATCAATGGATATGCACAACATCACCAGATTCCAAATAATTTTCCAAATTATTTATTTCCCAAAAATATCTTTACAAGATATATAATTTCAATATGTAAAAAATAAATCAATATTTATTTTTAAACAAATTCCACTTTCTTTTATAAATTCCATAGTGAATTTATATTTCACAATATCTACTGATATACGATTTTCAATAGGTTTCAAATATTCATTTTCAATTTATCTTCAAAAAGATAAATTCTCAAAATATTCACTTTATATTGGAAAACATTTCCATACTTATTTAATAAGTAATTCACAATCTTTTTATTTTCTACACTTGGAAAATATTAAATATACTTAAATCGAAATTAAGTATATATTTCATTCTTTAAGGAAATCATTCTCTTAAACATATTTATTTGGGCCAAAACGAATGTTACGTAAAACATCGTTACGACAACCCAAAATCACTAGTATAGAGGTTCGAAATTAAAATAGATATATAAATCCCAATACTATACAAAACATTTCCTTTCGGAAATCATTTACTATAACAACTGTGTTATAGTCCACCATTTCCTTCTATTTCTCGAAAACATCTATTTCAACAATGAATGTTGAAATCTATGGTTTCGAATCTTAACACTTTTAAAACATCTTTAAATCATTTTAATTCTATTTAAAACATCACATCCAAAACATTTTCTTTAACATATTATTCACTATCCAAAAACGTGAATATACTTCGTTAACAAATTTCATCATTTCTATTCATTTTGTTTCAAAGAATTATTCACTATCCAAAATGTGAATATAATTCCATAAATAAGTTATAACAATTAACTTATCAAAATAAGTCGTTTGCGGATTTATAAAACAATGTTTATAAATTCCATTTCTATTTATTTTCTAACAACTTCCTTTAATACATCTCCTTTATTAACGTATTCAATTTATAACTCAATTTTAAACCACAGGTTCATATTATAAGTTAAATGCTTATAAAACGATTTTTTTACAAAATCGTTCTTTTTAAGACTTTCCAAATTATAAATCTTATAACTTATAAGATTCATTTATTTACCCAAATCTATTCCTTTTAATATCTTTACAAATTTTATAAACCTACTGCTTATAAAATTACATTTATAACTTCACCGTTTAAAATTCTATAAATTTCATTCATTTATGAAATTCATTCACAATTCATTCTAACACTTATAAAAACTCGTTTTATAATTCAAATATTTTTAATTTTAAATATCAATTTATAAATCTCTTATATAAATCAATTTATACTATTATTTTAAAACATCTTTAATCTCCTTTATAATTTCACCATTTTGATTTATAAAATAATCAAATTTTATAAATCCTATATTTAAAATTTTTTCCAATAAATTCAAAAATCCCAATTTAAACCATTTTATAAAATCATTAACCCCATATTTTCAAAAATCAGCTTTTAACTATATTTCTCAAAAATCATAATTTTTATAACATTAAAATTATAACGTTTATTTATTTAAAATGGATCAATTCCAAAAATATTTTATAAACGTATACTCTTCAAAAGTCACTTTAAAAATCCTTTTAAAATTCCAAAATTTGGCCCAATGATGCTACATACCAAATAGTCAATCACGGCAACAACGACATCATATATCGATATGATAATCAACGAATATCAAAATATCCATAAACAAATAAATACTGTTGAGGAATCCAGTTGGATCCCTCCAACCTGTTTTCCTGCATCCAAAGATGTTAGCACAATACCAATTCCGTTCCAGTACGAAATTATCGCGATATATGGGATTTAAAATATTATCCGCTTAATAGATGGCGCAATAGGGTCTCATCCGCTATATACTACGGGAAATCAATTCTAAGTACATAAATAATACCAATTTCACTGTTTATGAAATATTCGCGGCATATGTTTTTAATAAATAACCTCCGCTTACTAACGGCACATAATGTCTATTTTAACAATCAATAGATAACAATCATCATTCAAACATACATTCAAGAATTTTAAATATAACTATTTAAAATAAAATCGAAACCGATTCGATTGAGTGAGAAGTTCTCACCTTGATTTCAATTTCGTTTTAGCGATTTATTTCGAATAAAATTAAACGGACGTTTAATTTTACCCAAAATTTTCGCTAACTCCAAACGACTCCAATTCAATTCCATAGCGTAGTGCTCGTCCATACGATTCCAACGCAACTAGTTTCGTGCGTTTTCGACCTCGTATGAAAAAGATATACATTTTTAAAGTTTACACGAATTTTTAATATAAATTTTTACAACAATTTTTATATTTTAAAACCCTAAATAGATCATAACCGCACGTTTTGTTTTGAGAAGATCTGGGCCGTGGTTTTCATCTTCCCTCCTTCTTTGTTCAAGGTCGTGACCAATTTACCCATAGCCATCGTTTATCACCTAATTATCGAGCCACCAACAATCGATTCCAGGTCGATCAAAGCACACCACGTCGCAGCCCTTAGCCGCCACCATCAACGCCGTGAATAGCTCAGAGCTCGGCTCTCCTAATGCCGAGAAAAACACACCCAAACCCACCACGAACACAAGCAAGTCCCCGTTGATCCATCACTTCGTTCTCGATCTTGACCGTTCACATCGTAGATCTCATCACGCTCTACAACTTTCATGTCGAAAGTTCGTTGAATTGTTGCACGGATTTGAAGAAAAGAGAGGGGGAAGAGGATTAAATGTCGGCCATTGAATATGATGGAGGCGGCGGCCTGATGAAAACCATAGTTTATTTTTTTTATTTGTGAAAGATAAGGGTCTATTTATAGAAAATAAAACGAACACTATTCATTTTGGATTTTTCAAACTCCGATTTACGCGCGGTGACTAGTGTTTTTAGGGTTTACCCCGCGTTTCAGACGCAATGGAATGTATTTCGGGAGCTAATTCGGTCATCTGTGCGAGTTATGGCAATAAACGTTCAATTTAAAATTAAACCGATTAAACGATTTTCTAGGCGTTTTAGCTTGCACCGGACAAACGGTAAATCCAATTGACACGAAATTTGATACCATACAATAATATCACATTACGGATCCGGTGAAACTGGTTTCGTCGAAATCCGAGACTATTTGAAAAATGGCTATTTTAACTCGCCAAATAAATATTAAAACAATTTCAATGCGTTTCGAGCTGCCACGGTCAAACGATAACTCCGATTGTTACGAAAATTGAAATCCGATAATAACAAACTATTACGGATCCAATGGAACTAGTTTCGTCCAATTCTAAGACTGTTCGAAAAATGGCTAATTTCACTAGTCGATTAAATATTAAAATATTCAATTTTCACAAATTAACTCTTAATTTCGATTTTAAAAGTTCTATAACATCATTATAACTTCAGTATGATATAATACAATTTTACAAATCATTTTCAATCATATTTAACCTAATTTTCAATTATTTCTGCATTTCCACATATTAAATTATCGATTTAATTATTCAATTAAATCCAATTATTCGAAATAAAATTTATTCGACTTATAAATTTCACTTATTAATATTTTAAATTACTTAAATATTCAAATTTTAATTAATAAAAATACTGGGTCGTTACACCAGAGTCGGGTATTAGTAAATACCCGAAACCACTTCGATTCATTATAAATTGATTTGTGAAACCATTAAGCTGGTTTGGTTTGATTTAAGTGAATTGGACCATTTGACCTAAGTTTTGACACTTACAAATTGATGTGTGATATAGGGGATGTTTATAACAGCTTGTTAAGTTGTAAATTGATAAGTTACCCCGGGTTTATATAAGTTGTATGTTTTGGGATATTTCATATTAGATAGGTTTACTCACGCTGGTTTCCAGCCTGACCCGGGTGTTACTTTGATGTAATGCTCGGGTCAGACCGAGTATTACAGATTTTCAGGTAAGGACGTTCTGGAGCTCAGGAGGCGAGCAGGATGGCAGGGACGTATGGAGAGTTTTCACTGTGATATTGTAGTCTTTGGACATGATTGTTTTGTCCAGTATTTATGTAAATGTGTAACTCTGATGTATTTAAATGTAAATTAACTGATATAGTTTTCTTTGTATAACTGCTATTTTATTTGATATTATATTTGATCCGCTGCGAATGTGAGGTTTCTGTGTCTTGTTTCTGTCTTCTTCTTCTTTCTCTTTCTTCTTTTCACTAACTATGTGGAAATTTCGGGATCGAAATTCCCGGGTCGTTACAATAAATATAACTAACATAAAATTATTTTAGTCAATTGTGAGCGTATAAACACTCACCTTAGATTTATCGGTGATTTAAAATCCAAATAAAGGCCAAAATTTGAACAGTCTCGGAATGTAGCCAAACCAGCTCCATGTTGTCCGGAATTTCGATACGAACGCAACGGAGAAAACACCGCTTCGATCTGAGCTCGCATGCAAAAGATATTCGAGTAAGAACATTTGAATTTAATATAAAATAATTAATTATTAAAAAAAAATATACGTACATCATCTCCTTCAACGTTGGAACAGCCGAACCCATTCTCACGCAATAAACTTCCACACTCACACAACCATTCACGACCGGAGAATGATCGGCGACCACCACTACATGCGCCACCTTGAGAGCCACCTACGCGCCAAGTTTCACATCACCAGTCGCCACCGTTTGCACGCAATCCAAGAAAATACGTCCACACTTCCATGCCAGATTCTGGCGAATCCGTGACCCAATAGCATAGATCAACCATATGGATTTGAAGAGCTCGCCGAAATCTACAACTTTGCTTTTGTAATTTTTCGATTTCGTTGAACGGATTGAGATAAAAAGAGGAAAGAAGATCGGCGATTTCTGGCCCAGGGAATAGGTGGCGGCCATAGTTTGAAATTAGGGTTTCTGAAATAAAATAATAATAAAACTGTCTCGGTTTGCGTGTGTATTTATATAGGTAGGCCCAAAATCGTCCAAACTCCAATCGAGACGTGCCGGCGGCGTTTATAATGTTTTAGCCTCATTCCGAACGCAATGGAACTAGTTTCGATGCCTAATTCGATCATATGTGGAAGATAACTTTTTAAAGTCAATTAATTTAATTAAATTTGAAATTAAATTTCTACGCGTTTCAAGCTCGCACGGCCAAACGAGAAGTCCGATCGCTACGAAACTTGAAACCATACAATAATTCACCATTTCGGATCCGATGAAACTGAATTCGTCGGAATGTGAGACCGTTGCTGAAATGGCTATTTTTACTCGTTAATTACAATATAAAATTTTAAATTTTAGCTTTTCACCTTTAAATCCAATTTTAAATATTAACAATCTTAATTGTTGTTTATATAAAATTTTAAATAAATTTACGACATCATTTTCTATCATATTAAATTTAGAATTTAATTATTCAAATAATTTCAAATATTAAATTATTCAAAAATTACATTAATAATCATTTTCATTCAATAATCACCTTAAATTTAATAATTAAAAATAGCTAAAAAAATACGGGTCGTTACATACTCCCCCACTCAAAACTTTTCGTCCTCGAAAAGGGCGTTAAGTACAGAATTTTACGTACAATATATTTTCTCAAAATAATTGACTTATAAACATTAAAATCTTATTTACAATATCTTTACTACTCTCGCTATACCCCTTCGGTATTGGTTTTATGAAAATATAGCTTATATACAAAACAAGTTATAAAAATTATAAAACTTCAAAAAATTTCTAACTCCCGGATTTACGGAAAATTTTGGTAGAGTCTCCTTTGCGCGGCTCGATCGGAAATTTTTTACAATTCATTATATAACACAAATACAACCAATATATATCAAATATACATCTCATCTCAATAATGAGGCATCCCGAAGGGTAAAAATATAAAATCACGGCACTTAATCCGAGATACGTACCTTATTATTTGTAATACGAGCGAGTTCGCTCGTATTAAGCAAGCAAAGCATAAAATAAACCATGTACACTCCCCAAACGATCTTCGTATGTACCTGTCTCAACTCAATTTGGAATGTTAGTTACTTATAATAAGAAGTAGAACATGTATAAGTTACAATAAGTATAAAACTTTCATTTTGAATCCAAATCTCAAACATGAGCACAAAATACGCAGCCATACAACAATCATATGCATCCAAAACAATTAAACAATGATTTACAACAACAAAAATCATCCTACAAATCAATATTCATTCAATTCATTTCATAACTACCATAATTTACATTTCAATGTCAATATTTAATTTATACACTCTCATTCTCATAACATTAAATTTTATTAACATTAAATATGCTCGATTCAATTTATTTGCATTCAACAATTTTTATTCAATTAGATTCACATTCCATTGATTTTTCATTCAATTAATCTACTTCCAATTTACTTATCAACATTAATGAATTCACATCTATTAATTTACACTCGATATTTACATTCATTTTTTTTTCTTCTTCACTTCCATTAATTCATTCAATAATTCATATAATTAGTTACACTTTTGTAATTAAATTCCATACCACATTCCATATATTTTAAATCGATTCACATTCACTAATTAATATTCATTTCGCTAATTACACAATAGATCTATATTCAATTCATTCGATCTAAATTAATTTACATTTAACTAATTTGGTTTCAATTCATTCTTTTCTTTCGATCAATATTTACCGCATTCACTTATTTACATTCATTGAAATCAATTTTCCTTATATTTCAATGAATATAGTTATTATATGTAATTGATTTCTTTCAATTTATTAACATTCATTACAAATTTATTATATTTAATTCAATTTGTGAAATTCCAATTGTTTCACTATTTGTTTAATCTATTTCATATCAATTCATCTAAAATTATTTCACTTAACTATGCTTAAGTTAAATCTATTATATTTTCACCTAGTATATCCTCCTTTTCTTCTTATACTAATATCATTAATAAATTATCTAAGTTTATTATAAATATTTTATACAACACAACTCATTTTTATTTATTATTACTTCATATCTTAAGTCATTATTAATTCATTGATTCACTTCATTTATTCAACTTCATATTATTAATTTACCAAAGTAAATTTTATTTTATAATTCAATTCATATTAATAACTTTCTCTTTTTTTCACAATTAATTCATTCACCTTCTCTTAAGTCCACTTCAACTTATAAATTTTTTCAATAACTTAGTCCATATTATATTAGTTAACATTCAAAATTTTTATTTAAACTACTCCACTTACATCTTTTATTTATATATCTCTCTCACAACACAACGGAGGAGGAGGAAAAGAGAGAGATATCTCTCTCAACAACAACAACCGAGGAGGAGGAAAAGAGAGAGATTTCCTTTTAAAATTCAAGTTCGTATTCATTTTTAATTCATTTTATAGCTTAAATGAAATTAATCACTTTACTAATTTATCTAGTTTCATTTAATATCCAATTCAATTTATTTATTTTTATTCTTAAGTTAAACTTCATTTCATTTTAATCCATTGCTTATTTTATTTTAATTCTATTCAAGTTAAATTTCTTATCATCCATATTTTACAATTAAAATTTCTTTTAGCTTAATATTCACAAATCAGTAAACTATATAGTTTATTCATTCAAAATTTCATTTTATCTAATTCATTTTAAATGCAATTTATTTAAGCTTCTTGTATTAAATTTCAATTTATTTACTTAATTTCTCTAACTCCATTTAATTAACATTTCTTAAGTCAATTTATTTATTTCATTCCTCGAATTCAAATTTCTTTATTTGCATAAATCAAAATTATCCAACAGTTTTAAATTTAAATTTTATTTTCCTGTTCAAATTTATAAATTTCAAACTTATTTCTTATATACTATTTCCAATTTTAAGCACAAAACTATTTTCATACAATTATTAAATCACACTTAAAATATATTTTTCTCAATCAAAACTTGTTTTAATTGAAAATAAATTTCTTTTGGTATCAATCCTCACTCAGAACTCGGAAATGAATACTGGCGATGCTGCAGTCATCTCCAGAATTTATTTCCCTGCAACCAAGCAAGTTTAATGCTTTTGTTTCTTCAAAAATCTTTTTAAAATATATTTCTAGTCAAAACACTTTCAAATAATACTATTATTAATTTTTAAGGCTTTGGAAAACAATTTTGAAAACAAAAGGTTTTAAATTCTAAAATCTCAATTTTTAAAATCATTTCTATATATGATCTATATTATAAATATACTTATACAAATTTCCTTAACTTATTTACTAAATATTCCCTTAATCTACAACTTGGTCATTTTAATCAATTCTTATTTTAATTATATTTCAATTTGATTTAATTATCTGATGTTTCGTATAATAAATTTTTACAAAGTATCCTTTTTATTTTAATTCAATCAACAATCGATGATAACTAGATATTATCATCTCCTAATAACAATTTCATAAAAAAAATTCCATATTATATATAAAATATAATTTAGACAAAATTATTCCATTTACCCGATTTTAAAACAATATTATGTCGACTTGACTCGTTTAAGTGTTTAGAAACCCCTATCGATGACACGGCGTTCCGCACTTCGACCAGAATTCATAAACAACTCAACGGATAAGTAAACACAATATAAAACATTTATAACACTAATAAGTACGCTCTCTCAGATATATACACTCAAACTGACTCATTCTGGGGTATTGCTACCCTATCTCTAATGAGTTAAATCTCACAAAGCCAAGGTTATCGCTAAACCTTTGCTCTGATACCAACTGTGACCACCCATATTTCGGAAAGTTTAAATCGACAATAAACCACACATGTCCGACTTAAACAATCTGGAACGTAGATAATCAACAGGTTGTGTAACGATTGGAATTTTTCGACCTCGAACGTCGACATTAATACATCCACTGTATCAACTGCCGAGCAATCGAATGCCGGAAAACCGATCCGTTAGGGTTAAAGAAGAGGTAGAAGATAGAAGAAGAAAGAAAGAAGAAGCAACAGAACAATATCAGAATCTCACAATCGCAGCAGAACAACATATAATAGATGAATGAATATTCTTTAAAACAAAGAACTATATCAGCTATTACATTATATCACATTACATTACATTATCAGAGTGTACAACAACAAACAGCGGAAAAGAAATACTAAATACTAGTTGATACGCTATGCCATCCAGCTTGCCTCCAGATCTCTACATCAACCCCTGAATTCCAGAATAACCTGATAACCTAACTCAAGACTGCCCGTGTAGAAATTGGTGGGCACCCAGAGTTTAGGAAGAGAACAATAAACTCCAGGTCAGTCATGAGACTGGTGTGAGAACTTAAAACAGTTTATCTTTAAAAATAAACAAATAAAGAATTATTTTAAATTAGATTTGCAATGCTTTTAGAAAATGAGACTACCATAAGGCCTCCCACACACACACACAATAAAAATGTAGAATCGGAGGAGATTTCTCCTTATGATAGTCAAATATGCTTGATACGTTGAAAGATTTATTTGATATTATTATTATAAGTGCAAAGTTTGGGAAAACATTTCGAAAGTATAATATAAATCTTAGCCAGCATAGACATTTTGAACTATGCCTACTATAGCTACCATCTAAACAGTGGTGACCACCATAAGTAAATGGCAGGTTCTACAACTAAAACCGTACATGGTTTCATATTGGAGTTTGGATTTCCAACAAATGGTCAGGCCAAGGAACTTTCCATTGCCACATGGGTACGCCTCTGGAAAGACGCCTCGAGAACCTAACCGGATCTCTGCCAACACAAGGCCGGGTTACCCCTAACTGGGTAACTACTAACACGAATATGCCATCCCTCGGTCGTAACCGACCTAAATCCCGGGATTCACCAACAACCACAAAGTAATAAGTTTGCAGCAACAACATAGGTTAAGTATCAGGGCTCCATTCCATAGTACCACCTCTATCCAGAAGGTAATGACATATACTAAGGGGGCGCTATCCCCTAATAACCTTGCTGCATCTTTCCTGTTTTGACCATTTTCGGGGTTGACGTCCGACGAAGTCTTGTCCACAAAGCTACGCTTTATACAAAAGCCACGCTTTGATCAACAAATGCTCAACAACACTTCGTATGCCACATTATCAATTTGGGAATATATCACTAGTAACCATCAACTACATAACCTCTGAGCTCGTACGTCTCAGAGAAGGGTGTTAAGCTAAGAGAATAAATTCTCCGCCACCAACAGAAATATATTTGATAGAAAACAGCTTTGCATCTCAAATTGTAATGTCAGACACACATCCATACAAGTCCATTCTGGGTTCGAACAGAACCGAATGCACTTCCAAAGAAGCCCTTACAATCCGGATATTCACTAATCACGACCGGAGTTCCCATCACAAAGGGTGATAAAATTTCTATATCGGAGATCAGCCGATGTAGAAACATTCGACGGTAATACTTCCGTTTTCATAAATATCCGGTCTTCAACACCGGTCTCCAAATGCTATCCTTTACGACATATCATTATTCGGAATGGGATATATGACACAAAGGTCCTCTCCCGGCTAAACCGAATAACGAGCGCTTATTTTAAAAATAAGTGTAGCATTCAAATTCAAGAAAATCACATCAAATACCCATTTAAGCATTCAAATAAGTCGTTTTCGGATTTATAAAACAATGTTTATAAATTCCATTTATATTTTATAACAACTTCAACTTATAAAATCACTTTATTAACAAATTCTATCCATATTCCATTTACACGCCAAAATCCAAATTATAAGCAAATTACTTATAATTCTCTATTTACAAATTCATTCATTTTATAACTTCACAAATCATAGATTCTATTCTTTAATAAAATCCATTTATAACATCATTTTAAAACGTCTTTAAAACTCCTTTATAATTCCATCACTTTGATTTATAAAAATCCAATTTTATAAATCTTATATATAAAGCTTTTATAATAAATTCAAAAATCTCAATTTAAACAATTTTATAAAATCATTAACTCCATATTTTCAAAAATCAATTTTCAACTATATTTCTCAAAAATATAACATTAAAATTATAACGTTTATTTATTTAAAATGAATCAATTCCAAAAATTTAATAAAACGTATACTTTCAAAAATCACTTTTAAATCCTTTTAAATTTTCCAAAATAGGTCCAATGCGGCAACCACGCTAAATATAACAATCACGACATCCATAACATCATATATCATATGATAACAGAATATATCACAATATCTTTAAATAAATCAATACGGGTGAGGAATCCAGTTGGATCCCTCCAACCTGTTTCCCTGCATCCACAGATGTTAGCACAATACCAATTCCGTGTTAATACGGAATATCACGATATATAGGATTTATAAAATATTATCCGCTATTATGCGGCGCAATAGGGTCTCATCCGCTATTTAATGCGGGAAAATCAACTCCAAGTACATATATAATACCAATTCCATATCAAGATGGTATTATCGCGGTATATGTTTTTAATAAATAACCTCCGCTTAATATACGGCGTATAGGGTGTATTTCAAAACAATAGATAATAATTTATCGTCCAAGCATACAATCAACAAATTTTAAATCTAACTATTTAAAATTTAAATCGAAACAATTCGATTGAGTGAGAAGTTCTCACCTTGATTTCAACAATAGTTGCAGCGTTTTATTTCGAATAAAATTAAACACGCGTTTAATTTTACCCAAAATTCAAACTGGCTCCAAACGATTCCAATCCAGCTCCATCGCATAGTGTTCGTCCATTTGAACCCAACGCAATTCGTTTCAGGAATTTTCGACCTCGTATGAAAAAATTAAGCTATTTTAAACATTACACGATTTATAATATAATTAATTCACAATTTATTTTTATTTTTAAACCTTATTTTCATCACAACCGTTCCTTTGCTTCCACACATCAGGACCGCCGAACGCAATCTTCTTCCCAACGAAAATGACCAGGTTACGCACGCAATTTTTTGAACCCATAGCTGCATCCTTGCTCGAATTTTCGAGTCTTCATCTTCCATCTTTACGACGATCAGGTTACACCATTGCGTAGCCATCACGCATAAGTACCATCGGCCATAGCAAGGTGGAGCCCGGCCTCATCTACCCTTGGAAATCGTGCACGAAACGCACGCACTCCCATGAAAACTGCAGCTGATTTGTAGCTCCATTTATGATCTTGACCGTTGGATAGCTAATACTCTCGATGCTCTTTAACTTTGTAGTTGATAATTTTTGATGAAAGCTGATGGATTAGAAGAAAATAGAGGAGGGAGGAGGTGAATTCTCGGCCATTGACATTGAGGCCGGCGGCTATGAAACCCTAGGGCTGTGATGTTTGCAAATGAAATAAAACAAGTCCTTTTATAGAAATTTCTCAAAATACTATTCATCCGAGATTTTTTGAACTCCAAACGAAGCGTGCCGGCTGGCGTTTAGGATTTACCCTACGTTCCAGACACAATGGAACGTGTTTCGGAGGCTAATTTGAACATATGTGCGAGTTACGGAAATAAACGATCAAATTTAAATTAAATCGATTAAACTAATTTCTATGCATTTTGGCTTACCCGGGACAAACCGTAAATCCGATTGACACGAAATTTGAAACCATACAATAATTTAACATTATGGATCCGATGAAACTGGTTTCGTCGAAATCCGAGACTATTTGAAAAATGGCTATTTTTACTCATCAATTAAATATTAAAATATTCAATTTTCACAAATTAACTTTAATTCAATTTTAAAAGTTCTATAACATCAATCTAACTCCAATATGATTTGATACAACTTTATAAATTATTTTCAATCACATTAAACCCAATTTCCAATTATTTCTGTAATTTTAAATATTAAATTATAGATTTAATTATCCAATTAAATTCCAATATTCAAAATTTAATTTATTCAGCTTATTCATTTAACTTTTGCATATTAAAAATTTATTAAATATACGAATTTCAAATGACAGAAATTCTGGGTCGTTACAAACTTCCCCCCTTAAAAGAATTTCGTCCTCGAAATTACCAAGTAAGAAAAAGTTACAGAATCCATTAACTTTTCAAAACAAATTGTTCAAATTAAATTTCAAATTCATTTAAACATTTTAACTTTTCCAAATTCCATAGTTAAACTTCTTACAATAACTTTACTAAGTTTTCAAATCATACTTAGTTATCTTTTCAAAACCAACTATATCGTCTAACTTTTAACTCCAAAATCAAAGTTATAGTTTTCAAAATTTTCCAAAATTCTCAAAAATTTTCTAACACCTTAAATTTTCGGAAAAATTCGCCATAGTCTCCTTTGCGCGGCTCGATCCGAAAAAAAAATGACAGTATATATATATCACAAATATACATCTCATCAAGTGATGAGGCATCCCGCGGGGAAAAAAGTGTAAAAGTACGATATGTAATCCGAGATATGTACCTTATATATTTAGTAGCGAGCATATACGGCTAATATAGCGTAAAAGCGAGCTCCAAATGTGAAGCAAGCGCAATCCACACCTACTAAACACTCAACAAACAAATGAGAACATGTATATAGAAAATAATATCAATATACAACATATACCAACATAACAACTACATGTGCCAATATAGCAAATGCAACAAAAGCAATAAATTCAACCATCAACCAACTAGCATTCAACTAACATCCACAACCAAATCAATACACTTTCACTTCTCATTAATATTCAATGAATTGGTTTTTTTCATTTAATCACATTTGATTCATTTATTTGGATGTTTTTACTAACATTCATTTATTCATATTCAATTAGTATACATTCACTAATTCACATTCAAGTTGGTTCACTTTCAAATTAAATCATATTCAATTCTATTTAGATTTACTTACTTCCAATTTGAATTCAATGATTTATAGCTTTCATTTTCATTAATTCAACTTCATTAGCACTTAATGAATTATATACAATCAACTAACAACCAACGTATAACCAACTTAACCAAATTATTAAATTTACATTCAGTTGATTAATATTCAATTCATTAGTTAAATTCAAGTGCTAATTCATTTAACCACAAAAGTTGAATTTCATTACATAACTCCAGTTCACATTCATCACTTCACTTTATTAATTTACTTCGATATCAAAATCAACTTCATTCAACATTCAATTTCAGTTTCATTTACTTGCAATTGTAAATTTATTTATCCATTCACAATTTTAGTTTCATAAATTAAACTCACTTCCCATTCATTTGTTAATAACCCAAATTTATTTTTAACTTAATAAATTTTCTTTAAGTAATCATTCCACTTAGCTCCTTTGACCTTTCTTTAAATTCACTTTATTTAATTGATTCACTTATACTTACTTTAATTTAACTCCATCTTTTAAGTTAAATTTATTCTATCAAAATTCAAATTGTATAAGGTATCACTCATTTATTATTGCCATAAATATTTTAAATATGATTCCAGAGTCTTTTTAACATTTCAAAAATCATCATTGTAATCAACTCAATTATCCTTTGAATTTCAAAACCCAAACTCAAATTTTCCAAACAACTTCCATTTAAAACAACTTGGCAGCAATCCATCTTTTGGAAACCCGAAAATGAACACTGATGATGTTGCAATCATCATCTGGATTATTTTCCAGTGACCGAAAAGAGTTTAGAGCTTTTATCCCTCCAAAAAAACTTTCCAAAACCCTTGAAAAATCATTTTTAAACTTAAAAAGGAATTTAATCTTTTTCGAATTGCACATCCTTTCAAAACATTTCCAAATATCCCCCTGGAATTTTACTTCAAATTGCAAATCACATTTACAAAACTTGTACTTATAAAATTTCACTGTTTTCTCTTTACTTATATAAGATCATCTCACAATTGTAAATCATATTAATTTTAATTCCATCTTTTATAATTCATTTTATTATTCAATTTATTCTTTTACAATTGTTTTTATTTAGATTATTCAAACATCTTTTAATTAACTTGCATATATAATCTTTCATTTTTAACAACCAAACAATCAGTTTATATACACTTTAATAATTTCTGAAAAATTATTTCCTTTATATATCAAATATAATCGAGGTAAAATTATTTCATTTATCCTATTTTTAAAACAATATCGTGTCGAATTGTTTTGTACTAGTGTTTAGAGATCCCTATCAATAGAGTTGTACAGACCATACCGACCAGAATCCATATACCACTCAACAAACCAATCATCACAATATAAAACAATTTTATATTCACTAACAAATACGCTCTCATCGCTATTATTACACTCACACTCATTCTAGAGTACTGCTGACTCTATCTCTAATGAGTAACACCCAACAGAGCCAAGGTTGTCACTTAATCATATGCTCTGATACCAAATGTAACGATTGGGATTTTTCGACCTCGAACGTCGACATTAATACGTCCACTGTACCAACTGCCGAGCAATCGAATGTCAAAAAACCGATCCGTTAGGGTTAAAGAAGAGGTAGAAAATAGAAGAAGAAAGAAAGAAGAAGCAACAAAACAATATCAGAATCTCACAATCGCAGCAGAACAACATATAATAGATAAATGAATATTCTTTAAAACAAAGAACTATAACAGTTATTACATTACGTCACATTACATTACATTACATTACATTATCAGAGTGTACAATAACAAATAGCGGAAAAGAAATACTAAATACTAGTTGATACGCTATGCCATCCAGCTTGCCTCCAGATCTCTACAGCAACCCCTGATTTCCAGAATAACCTGATAACCTGACTCTAGACTGTCCGTGTAGAAATTGGTGGGCACCGATAGTTTAGGAAGAGAACAATAAACTCCAGGTCAGTCATGAGACTGGTGTGAGAACTTAAAATAGTTTATCTTTAAAAATAAATAAACAAAGAATTATTTTAAATTAGATTCGCAATGCTTGTTAGAAAATGAGACTACCATAAGGCCTCCCGCACACACACACAATGCAAACGCAGAATCGGAGGAGATTTCTCCTTATGATAGTCAAATATGCTTGATACATAGAAAGATTTATTTGATATTATTATTATTAGTGCAAAGTGTAGGAAAACATTTCGAAAGTATAATATAAATCTTACCTAGCATAGACATTTCGAACTATGCCTACTATAGCTACCATCTAAACAGTGGCGATCACCATAAGTAAATGGCAAGTTCTTCAACTAAAACCGTACAGGGTTTCGTAATGGAGTTTGGATTTCCAACAAATGGTCAGGCCAAGGAACTTCCCATTGCCACATGGGTACGCCTCTGGAAAGACGCCCCGAGAACCTAACCGGATCTCTGCTAACACAAGGCCAGGTTACCCCTAGCTGGGTAACTACTGACATGAATATGCCATCCCCCGGTCGTAACCGACCTAAATCCCGGGATTCACCAACAACCACAAAGTAATAAGTTTGCAGCAACAACGTAGGTTAAGTATCAGGGCTCCATACCATAATACCACCTGTATCTAGAAGGAAATGACATACACTAAGGGGGCGCTATCCCCTAATAACCTTGCTGCATCTTTCCTATTTTGACCATTTTCGGGGTGTGAGGTCCGACGAAGTCTCGTCCAAAAAGCTACGCTTTATACAAAAGCCACGCTTTGATCAACAAATGCTCAACAGCACTTCGTATGCCACATTACCAATTTGGGAATATATCACTAGTAACCATCAACTACATAACCTCTGAGCTCGTACGTCTCAGAGAAGGGTGTTAAGCTAAGAGAATAAATTCTCCGCCACCAACAGAAATATATTTGATAGAAACCATCTTTACATCTCAAATTGTAATATCAGACACACATCCATACAAGTCCTTTCTAGGTTCGAATAGAACCGAAGGCATTTCCAAAGAAGCTATTGCAATCCGGATATTCACTAATCACGACCGGACTTCCCATCACAAAGGGTGATAAAATTTCTATATCGGAGATCAGCCGATGTAGAAACATTCGACGGTAATACTTCCGTTTTCATAAATATCCGGTCTTCAACACCGGTCTCCAAATGCTATCCTTTACGACATATCATTATTCGGAATGGGATATATGACACAAAGGTCCTCTCCCGGCTAAACCGAATAACGAGCGCTTATTTTAAAAATAAGTGTAGCATTCAAATTCAAGAAAATCACATCAAATACCCATTTAAAGGTAAATATTGATAGTCAGTTATTTAACTATCAAGATCAACAACCAATATCCAGCACCATAACACTCACTATGCCCTTTTTATTAATTTTCCATAAATTAATAACTCGCCAGATATTCACTTCAATTTATCTTTAAAAAGATATATTCTCTAAACCATTTCAATTTCTTCATTGGAAAAGCAATTCCAAATACTTATTCATTTTCAATTTATCTTTAAAAAATAAAAGTCCAAAACACTTCACTTCATATTGGAAAACATTTCCATACTTATTTAACAATAAGTAATTCACAAATCTATTTATTTTCAATACTTAGAAAAATATTCCATATACTTAAAACACAATTAAGTATATATTTTATTCTTTTAAGGAAAACATTCTCTTAAACACATTTATTTGGGTCCAAACGAGTGTTGCGTAAAACATCGTTACGACACCCAAAATCACTAGTATAGGGATTCGAAATTAAGATAGATGTATAAATCCCAATAGTATATAAAACATTTCCTTTCGAAAATCATTTACTATAACAACAGTGTTATAGTCCATCTTTTCCTTATTTCTCGAAAACGTCTATTTCAACAATGAATGTTGAAATCTATGGTTTCGATCCTTAACATATTTTAAAACATCTTCAAATCGTTTTAATTCTATTTAGAAGATCACTTCCTAAAACATTTCTTTAATAAATTATTCACCGTCCAAAATCGTGAATATAAATCGTTTACCAAATTCAACACTTCTACACATTTTATTTTACAGGATTATCCACTGTCCAAAATCGTGGATATATCTCCTCTAATAAGCTATAATAATTAACTTATCAAAATAAGTCGTTTTCGGATTTATAAAACAATGTTTATAAATTCCATTTATATTTTATAACAACTTCAACTTATAAAATCACTTTATTAACAAATTCTATCCATATTCCATTTACACGCCAAAATCTAAATTATAAGCAAATTACTTATAATTCTCTATTTACAAATTCATTCATTTTATAACTTCACAAATCGTAGATTCTATTCTTTTATAAAATCCATTTATAACATCATTCTAAAATGTCTTTAAAACTCCTTTATAATTCCATCACTTTGATTTATAAAAATCCAATTTTATAAATCTTATATATAAAGGTTTTATAATAAATTCAAAATTTTCAATTTAAACAATTTAATAAAATCATTAACTCCATATTCTCAAAAATCAATTTTCAACTATATTTCTCAAAAATCATAAGTTTTATAAAATTAAAATTATAACGTTTACTTATTTAAAATGAATCAATTCCAAAAATTTAATAAAACGTATTCTTTCAAAAATCACTTTTAAATCCTTTTAAATTTTCCAAAATAGGCCCATTGCTGCAACAACACTAAATATAACAATCACGACATCCAAAACATCATATATCATATGATAATAGAATATATATCACAATATCTGTAAATAAATCAATACGGGTGAGGAATCCAGTTGGATCTCTCCAACCTGTTTCCCTGCATCCACAGATGTTAACACAATACCAATTCCGCGTCAATACGGAATATCGCGGTGTATAGGATTTATAAAATATTATCCGCTATTATGCAACGCAATAGGGTCTCATCCGCTATATAATGCGGAAAAACCAACTCCAAGTACATATATAATACCAATTCCATATCAAGATGGAACTATCGCGGTATATGTTTTTAATAAATAACATCCGCTTAATATACGGCGTATAGGGTATATTTCAAAACAATAGATAATAATTTATCATCCAAGCATACAATCAACAAATTTTAAATCTAACTATTTAAAATTTAAATCGAAACAATTCGATTGAGTGAGAAGTTCTCACCTTGCTTTCAGCAACAGTTGCAGCGTTTTATTTCGAATAAAATTAAACACGCATTTAATTTTACCAAAAATTCAAACTAGCTCCAAATGATTCCAATTCAGCTCCATCGCATAGTGTTCGTCCATACGAACCCAACGCAATTCGTTTCAGGAATTTTCGACCTCGTATGAAAAAATTACGCTATTTTGAACATTATACGATTTATAATATAATTAATTCACAATTTATTTTTATTTTTAAACCTTATTTTCATCACAACCGTTCCTTTGCTTCCACACATCAGGACCGCCGAACGCAATCTTCTTCCCAATGAAAATGACCTGGTTACGCACGCAATTTTTTGAACCCATAACCGCCTCCTTGCTCGAATTTTCGAGCCTTCATCTTCCATCTTTACGACGATCAGGTTTCACCATTGCGTAGCCCTCACGCATAAGTACCATCGTCCAGAGCAAGGTGGAGCTTGGCCTCATCTACCTTTGGAAATCGTGCTCGAAACGCACGCACTCCCACGAAAACTGCAGCTGATTCGTAGCTCCATTTACGATCTTGACCGTTGGATAGCTAATACTCTCGATGCTCTTCAACTTTGTAGTTGATAATTTTTGATGAATGCTGACGGATTAGAAGAAAATAGAGGAGGGAGGAGGTGAATTCTCGGCCACTGACATTGAGACCGGCGGCTATGAAACCCTAGGGCTGTGATGTTTGCAAATGAAATAAAACAAGTCCTTTTATGGAAATTTCTCAAAATACTATTTATCCGAGATTTTCCGAACTCCAAACGAAGCGTGCCGGCTGGAGTTTCTAGGGTTTACCCCACGTTCCGGACACAATGGAACGTGTTTTGGAGGCTAATTTTATCATATGTGCGAGTTACGGAAATAAACGATCAAATTTAAATTAAATCGATTAAACTAATTTCTATGCGTTTTGGCTTACCGCGGACAAACCGTAAATCCGATTGACACGAAATTTAAAACCATTCAATAATTTAACATTACAGATCCGATGAAACTAGCTTTGTCGAAATCCGAGACTGTTTGAAAAATGGCTATTTTTACTCATCAATTAAATATTAAAATATTCAATTTTCACAAATTAATTTTAATTCAATTTTAAAAGTTCTATAACATCATTCAAACTCCAATATGATTTAATACAACTTTATAAATCATTTTCAATCACATTAAACACAATTTCCAATTATTTCTATAATTTCAAATTTTAGATTATAGATTTAATTATCCAATTAAATTCCAATATTCAAAATTTAATTTATTCAGCTTATTCATTCAACTTTTGCATATTAAAAATTTATTAAATATACGAATTTCAAATGACAGAAATTCTGGGTTGTTACAAACTTCCCCCTTAAAAGAATTTCGTTCTCGAAATTACCAAGCAAGAAAAAGTTACAGAATCCATTAACTTTTCAAAACAAATTGTTCAAATTAAATTTCAAATTCATTTAAACATTTTAACTTTTTCAAAATCCATAGTTAAACTTCTTACAATAACTTTACTAAGTTTTCAAATCATACTTAGTTATCTTTTCAAAACCAACTATATCGTTTAACTTTTAACTCCAAAATCAAAGTTATAGTTATCAAAATTTTCCAAAATTCTCAAAAATTTTCTAACACCTTAAATTTTCGAAAAAATTCGCCATAATCTCCTTTGCGCGGCTCGATCCGAAAAAAAATGACAGTATATATATATCACAAATATACATCTCATCAAGTGATGAGGCATCCCGCAGGGAAAAAGGTGTAAAAGTACGATATGTAATCTGAGATATGTACCTTATATATTTATTAGCGAGCATATACGGCTAATATAGCGTGAAAGCGAGCTCCAAATGCGAAGCAAGCGCAATCCACACCTACTAAACACTCAACAAACAAATGAGAATATGTATATAGAAAATAATATCAATATACAACATATACCAACATAACAACTACATGTGCCAATATAGCAAATGCAACAAAAGCAATAAATTCAACCATCAACCAACTATTATTCAACTAACATCCACAACCAAATCAATACACTTTCATTTCTCATTAATATTCAATGAATTGGTTTTTTTTTCATTTAATCACATTTGATTCATTTCTTTGGATGTTTTTACTAACATTCACTTATTCATATTCAATTAGTTTACATTCACTAATTCACATTCAAGTTAGTTCACTTTCAAATTAAATCATATTCAATTCTATTTAGATTTACTTACTTCCAATTTGAATTCAATGATTCATAGCTTTCATTTCCATTAACTCAACTTCATTAACACTTAATGAATTATATACAATCAACTAACAACCAACGTATAACCAACTTAACCAAATTATTAAATTTACATTCAATTGATTAATATTCAATTCATTAGTTCAATTCAAGTGCTAATTCATTTAACCACAAAAGTTGAATTTCATTACATAACTCCAGTTCACATTCATCACTTCACTTTATTAATTTACTTCGATACCAAAATCAACTTCATTCAACATTCAATTTCAATTTCATTTACTTGCAATTGTAAATTTATTTATCCATTCACAATTTTAGTTTCATAAATTAAACTCACTTCCCATTCACTTGTTACTAAACCAAATTTATTTTTAACTTAATAAATTTTCTTTAAGTAATCATTCCACTTAGCCTCCTTAGACCATTCTTTAAATTCACTTTATTTAATTGATTCACTTATACTTACTTTAATTTAACTCCATCTTTTAAGTTAAATTTATTCTATCAAAATTCAAATTGTATAAGATATCACTCATTTATTATTGCCATAAATATTTTAAATAGGATTTCAGAGTCTTTTTAACATTTTAAAAATCATCTTTGAAACCAACTCAATTATCCCTTGAATTTCAAAACCCAAACTCAAATTTTCCAAACAAATTCCATTTAAAACAACTTGGCAGCAATCCCTCTTTTGGATACCCGAAAATGAACACCGATGATGTTGCAATCATCATCAGAATTATTTTCCAGCGACCGAAAAGAGTTTAGAGCTTTTATCCCTCCAAAACAACTTTCCAAAACCCTTGAAAAATCATTTTTAAACTTAAAAAGGTGTTTAATCTTTTCCGAATTGCACATCCTTTCAAAACATTTCCAAATATCCCCTTGGAATTTTACTTCAAATTACAAATCACATTTACAAATCTTTTACTTATAAAATTTCACCGTTTTCTCTTTACTTATATAAGATCATTATAATTCATTTACTTATACAATTTATTCTTTTACAATTGTTTTTATTTAGATTATTCAAACATCTTTTAATTAACTTGCATATATAATCTTTCATTTTTAACAACCAAACAATCAATTTATATACACTTTGATAATTTCTGAAAAATAATTTCCTTTATATATCAAATATAATCGAAGTGAAATTATTTCATTTACCCTATTTTTAAAACAATATCGTGTCGAATTGTTTTGTACCAGTGTTTAGAGATCCCTACCGATAGAGTTGTACAGACCATACCGACCAGAATCCATATACCACTCAACAAACCAATCATCACAATATAAAACAATTTTATATTCACTAACAAATACGCTCTCATCGCTATTATTACACTCACACTCATTCTAGAGTACTGCTGACTCTATCTCTAATGAGTAACACCCAACAGAGCCAAGGTTGTCACTTAATCATATGCTCTGATACCAAATGTAACGATTGGGATTTTTCGACCTCGAACGTCGACATTAATACGTCCACTGTACCAACTGCCGAGCAATCGAATGTCAAAAAACCGATCCGTTAGGGTTAAAGAAGAGGTAGAAAATAGAAGAAGAAAGAAAGAAGAAGCAACAGAGCAACATCAGAATCTCACAATCACAGTGGAACAACATATAATAGATAAATGAATATTCTTTAAAACAAAGAACTATATCAGTTATTACATTACGTCACATTACATTACATTATCAGAGTGTACAACAACAAACAGCGGAAAAGAAATACTAAATACTAGTTGATACGCTATGCCATCCAGCTTGCCTCCAGATCTCTACAGCAACCCCTGAAATCCAGAATAACCTGATAACCTAACTCTAGACTGCCCGTGTAGAAATTGGTGGGCACCCAGAGTTTAGGAAGAGAACAATAAACTCCAGGTCAGTTATGGGACTGGCGTGAGAACTTAAAATAGTTTATCTTTAAAAATAAACAGACAAAGAATTATTTTAAATTAGATTCGCAATGCTTTTTATAAAACGAGACTACCATAAGACCTCCCGCAAATACACAATGCAAACGCAGAATCAGAGGAGATTTCTCCTTATGATAGTCAAATATGCTTGATACGTAGAAATATTTATTTAATATTATTATTATAATTGCAAAGTGTAGGAAAACATTTCGAAAGTATAATATAAATCTTAGCCAGCATAGACATTTCGAACTATGCCTACTATAGCTACCATCTAAACATTGGTGACCACCATAAGTAAATGGTAGGTTCTACAACTAAAACCATACAGGGTTTCGTATTGGAGTTTGGATTCCCAACAAATGGCCAGGCCAAGGAACTTCCCATTGCCACATGGGTACGCCTCTGGAAAGACGCCCCGAGAACCTAACCGGATCTCTGCCAACACAAGGCCGGGTTACCCCTAGCTGGGTAACTACTGACACGAATATGCCTTCCCCCGGTCATAACCGACCTAAATCCCGGGATTCACCAACAACCACAAAGTAATAAGTTTGCAGCAACGACAAAGGTTAAGTATCAGGGCTCCATACCATAATACCACCTCTATCCAGAAGGAAATGACACACATTAAGGGGGCGCTATCCCCTAATAACCTTATTGCATCTATCCCGTTTTGACCATTTTCGGGGTGTGAGGTCCGACGGAGTCTCGTCCACAAAGCTACGCTTTATACAAAAGCCACGCTTTGATCAACAAATGCTCAACAGCACTTTGTATGCCACATTATCAATTTGGGAATATATCATTAGTAACCATCAACTACAGAACCTCTGAGCTCGTACGTCTCAGAGAAGGATGTTAAGCTAAGAGAATAAATTCTACGCCACCAACAGAAATATATTTGATAGAAACCAGCTTTACATCTCAAATTGTAATGTTAGACACACATCCATACAAGTCCATTCTGGGTTCGAAAGAACCGAAGGCACTTCCAAAGAAGCCGTTGCAATCCGGATATTCACTAATCACGACCGGACTTCCCATCACAAAGGGTGATAAAATTTCTATATCGGATCAGCCGATGCAGAAACATTCGACAGTAATCCTTCCATTTTCATAAATATCCGGTCTTCAACACCGGTCTTCAAATGCTATCCATTACGACATATCATTATTTGGAATGGGATATATGACACAAAGGTCCTCTCCCGGCTAAACCGAATAACGAGCGCTTATTTTAAAAATAAGTGTAGCATTCAAATTCAAGCAAATCACATCAAATACCCATTTAAAGGTAAATATTGATAGTCGGTTATTTAACTATCAAGGCCAACAACCAATATCCAACACCATAACAATCACTAGGCCCTTTTCATTAATTTTCCATAAATTAATAACTCGCCAGATATTCACTTCAATTTATCTTTAAAAAGATATATTCTCTAAACCATTTCAATTTCTTCATTGGAAAAGCAATTCCAAATACTTATTCATTTTCAATTTATCTTTAAAATATAAAAACCCAGAACACTTCACCTCAATTGGAAAACATTTCCATACTTATTTAACAATAAGTAATTCACAAATCTACTTATTTTCAATACTTAGAAAATATTCAATATACTTAAAACACGATTAAGTATATATTTTATTCTTTTATGGAAAACATTCTCTTAAACACAATTATTTGGGTCCAAACGAATGTTGCGTAAAACATCGTTACGACAACCCAAAATCACTAGTATAGGGATTCGAAATTAAGATAGATATATAAATCCCAGTACTATATAAAACATTTCCTTTCGAAAATCATTTACTATAACAACAGTGTTATAGTCCATCTTTTCCTTATTTCTCGAAAACGTCTATTTCAACAATGAATGTTGAAATCTATGGTTTCGATCCTTAACATATTTTAAAACATCTTCAAATCATTTTAATTCTATTTAAAAGATCACTTTCTAAAACATTTCTTTAATAAATTATTCACCGTTCAAAATCGTGAATATAAATCGTTTACCAAATTCAACACTTCTACACATTTTATTTTAAAGGATTATCCACTGTCCAAACTCGTGGATATATCTCCTTTAATAAGCTATAATAATTAACTTATCAAAATAAGTCATTTTCGGATTTATAAAACATTGTTTATAAATTCCATTTATATTTTATAACAACTTCAACTTATAAAATCACTTTATTAACAAATTCTATCCATATTCCATTTACACGCCAAAATCCAAATTATAAGCAAATTACTTATAATTCTCTATTTACAAATTCATTCATTTTACAACTTCACAAATTGTAGATTCTATTCTTTTATAAAATCCATTTATAACATCATTATAAAACGTCTTTTAAACTCCTTTATAATTCCATCACTTTGATTTATAAAAATCCAATTTTATAAATCTTATATATAAAGCTTTTGTAATAAATTCAAAAATCTCAATTTAAACAATTTTATAAAATCATTAACTCCATATTTTCAAAAATCAATTTTCAACTATATTTCTCAAAAATCATAATTTTTATAACATTAAAATTATAACGTTTATTTATTTAAAATGAATCAATTCCAAAAATTTAATAAAACGTATACTTTCAAAAATCACTTTAAAATCCTCTTAAATTTTCCAAAATAGGCCCAATGCTGCAACAACACTAAATATAACAATCACGGCATCCAAAACGTCATATATCATATGATAACAGAATATATCACAATATCTGTAAATAAATCAATACGGGTGAGGAATCCAGTTGGATCCCTCCAACCTGTTTCCCTGCATCCACAGATGTTAGCACAATACCAATTCCGTGTCAATATGGAATATCGCGGTATATAGGATTTATAAAATATTATCCGCTATTATGCGACGCAATAGGGTCTTATCCGCTATATAATGCGGGAAAATCAACTCCAAGTACATATATAATACCAATTCCATATCAAGATGGAATTATCGCGGTATATGTTTTTAATAAATAACCTCCGCTTAATATACGGCGTATAGGGTCTATTTCGAAGCGATAGATTATAATTTATCATCCAAGCATACAATCAACAAATTTTAAATCTAACTATTTAAAATTTAAATCGAAACAATTCGATTGAGTGAGGAGTTCTCACCTTGCTTTCAACAATAGTTGCAGCATTTTATTTCGAATAAAATTAAACACGCGCTTAATTTTATCCGAAATTCAAACTAGCTCCAAACGATTCCAATCTAGCTCCATCGCGCAGTGTTCGTCCATACGAACCCAAAGCAATTCGTTTCAGGAATTTTCGACCTCGTATGAAAATTTTACGCTATTTTAAACATTACACGATTTATAATATAATTAATTAACAATTTATTTTAATTTTTAAACCTTATTTTCATCACAACCGTTCCTTTTCTTCCACACATCAGGACCGTCGAACGCAACCTTCTTCCCAATGAAAATGACCAGGTTACGCATGCAATTTTTTGAACCATAGCCGCCTCCTTGCTCGAATTTTCGAGCCTTCATCTTCCATCTTTACGACGATCAAGTTACACCATTGCGTATCCCTCACGCATAAGTACCATCGGCCAGAGCAAGGTGGAGCTCGGCCTTATCTATCCTTGGAAATCGTGCACGAAATGCACGCACTCCCACGAAAACTGCAGCTGATTCGTAGCTCCATTTACGATCTTGACCGTTGGATAGCTAATACTCTCGATGCTCTTCAACTTTGTAGTTGATAATTTTTGATGAATGCTGACGGATTAGAAGAAAATAGAGGAGGGAGGAGGTGAATTCTCGGCTATTGACATTGAGGCCGGCGGCTATGAAACCCTAGGGCTGTGATGTTTGCAAATGAAATAAAACTAGTCCTTTTATAGAAATTTCTCAAAATACTATTCATCCAAGATTTTCCGAACTCCAAACGTAGCATATCGGCTGGCGTTTCTAGGGTTTACCTCGCGTTCTGGACACAATGGAACGTATTTCGGAGGCTAATTTGATCATATGTACGAGTTACAGAAATAAACGATCAAATTTAAATTAAATCGATTAAACTAATTTCTATGCATTTTGGCTTACCTTGGACAAACCGTAAATCCGATTGACATGAAATTTGAAACCATACAATAATTTAACATTACGGATTCGATGAAACTAGTTTCGTCGAAATCCGAGACTGTTTGAAAAATGGCTATTTTTACTTGTCAATTGAATATTAAAATATTCAATTTTCACAAATTAGCTTTTAATTCAATTTTAAAAGTTCTATAACATTATTCTAACTCCACTATGATTTAATAAAACTTTATAAATCATTTTCAATCACATTAAACCCAATTTCCAATTATTTCTGTAATTTCAAATATTAAATTATAGATTTAATTATCCAATTAAATTCCAATATTCAAAATTTAATTTATTCAGCTTATTCATTTAACTTTTGCATATTAAAAATTTATTAAATATAAAAATTTCAAATGACAGAAATTTTGGGTCGTTATAGGTTGAAATAAGATAAATAAGAAGAGAAGAAGAAAACAAAACACAAAATCTCACAGCGGAAACGATAAAATGTAATAATCAAATAACAGTTCATGAAGCTGTTTACTATACACTTGATTTTAATCTACACATTTATCAGAGTTATATATATACATCGGGAATAAATAATCAATATAGCAGAACAACATGATGCATGCATAATAATAGTAGTAATATACCACAAGTCCGTCTTCATCCTCTAAAGAATAGTCTTCAATACACTGAAAAACTCAGGACTGACCCGAGTGTAATGAAAAGACAAAACACTCGAGTCAGGACTAAAATACTCTTATGTAGGTCAAATCAATATCACAAAATGAGTGCAATAACTTAAGAGATGTTACAGGATTTTCCATCTCCTAAGGATCCGTTAACTATTTATCTTTACTACTAATAATGATACTTCCGATAACTAATTTCGTTCGTGTCTTCTTGGAATACCGAAAATACCCTTCCTTACGCTCGCCTAACCTGAATCATTACAGATCCAATCTCCTTCATTCTCTTTGCCCTTTTCTTTATGCCACACTCTTTCTAACCGCGCACTCTTTCCTAATTACCTACATCGACTCGGTATCTCCTATAATGTCGAAATCGATCGAAGATCGTACCACCATGTCGTCCAACCAATGATTCACCAGCGCTGCCATTGTTGAAACTATCGCAGGTTTGTCTACTCAGTGCAAGTTGAAACCCCTTTCCTCTAACTCAGTGCTCCTTCTATCCATCGTTTACTGCTAAGATGAAGGTATACTAAATATCGATTCATAGATATGAAAAAATAATTCCAATGTAAATGATATTTGCGCTGCTGATAGTTCGGAGTTTGATATACTTGACAATAACGATGATGAAATATAGCCTTTTGGTTTTTGTTGAAAATAAGAATGGTGAAACACAAATTTGGAGGATTAAATTAGCAGCGTTTGCGTAGATTTGGTTAGAGCATCTCATCAGGTGAGTTTAATTAAAGCTTTAAATTTGGTTTTACTGTTTCCATTCCGCATAAAGGAACAGAATAGCTGCAAAATTTACAGTTACAGTTGTATTTGATTAATTTGATTTGACAAACCAAAATGGTAATTTGTTTGTGTTGGAATTATAACTTTTCATAACATAGGTTTCAACTAGAGAGTTTTATATATCAGACACAAATAAGATGATTGAAAATTTCAACTTGCTGTAATTCAAATCCTCAACTTAGTATAAAAATAAAGATAATGATAATGAAAAAAACCATTACTTTGGGTTGATTTTTCTGGTATGCATTATGGATGCATAACATGGATTTATGGTCCTAAAGACATATTTTTGTAGACAGATCAGGATGGTGGATGTCTTTATGACCATGCAATGAACTTGGTTGCATTTTAAAGTAAGTAGAAATAATGGTAAGTTATGACGATAGTTTCACAGTACGCGGCTTTGACAGTAATTTATGGATGGATTGATTAAACCAGTAATTTTGACATTAACAAGAAATCTATTTGATTTCTACAACTTCAAAGTCAATTTTCTACATGCCTCGGTTTGCTTCCTACGCCAAATTATGAATCCGTTTTTGTTTATGTAGTCGTTTTGACAATTCTCATACTTTATATTTAAGTCTTAACCATAGGTTGGTGCACCTTAAACTGTAAAATGGATTTGGTTGGTTCTAAATAAACTTCTTTGCCTATCAGTTGTTGTATTCGTAAATGTACTTGCAGATAAATTCATTGTTTATTTTTTTAGATACGTTAATGTGTTTATTGATTTGTGATTACTTTTGATCGGTTTGGTCTGTGGGGAGTCCTGCTCATTAGTTACGAGCATACTATGTAACATGTTAAATAAAACGAGGGCTTAATTTAATTTTTAATGAAAGATTCATATGTTCAATCTTTACTAAAACAGTATAAAACAGTATAATGATCTTCTACTGTGCTTATACTACATATTAGTTAGCATCTTACTAATTTTATGCAGCCTCTACCGAATCAATTTGTTCTTTGATTAGATTTATGTAGCCTCTTATTGATTTCTACTGATTTGATGATTTTTGCATGTACATTGATTTCTATAACCAGAATGACTATTCTGGATGCAAAGTCAGCTATGGATAATGGATGCATGAAGGTATGGGGTAACATTTATTTTCAAGTTTACCAAAAATAAATAATTTTGTGTTAGGTCTTCCAAACAGTAAAAGTTCATTTGGAATTCTCATATATAGGTCCATAAAATGAACTTGAACAGATACAAGATGATGTTATGTTAAATTTATAACTATGGTCACTTTAGATATCAACATTTCAAGCTGTCAATTTCCATTTATAAATTTGTTGTTACTTTTATAATTCATTTAACTATATTTTATATCATTGATTTTGTTCATGGAGATTCCCCACCAAAAGTAATGATTCCAATAGATCATTAGCATAATGTGCGTTTGGCTATAAATACCTTTTTGTTATATTCAACCAATTACGCAGTCCTAAATATGTTTACTATATAAGTGCCTTATAATGCCTTATTTATTTACCACTTATAAAGTTGTGGTAGTGATATATTATGACTTATTTCTTTGCTACTTATAAAGTTGTAATATATTATACATCGATTTTTCTTTTACAAGAATATGGTTTAATTTTAGTTTAGGGTAAGTATTATTCGAACTGTTCAGTTGCTTACATACTCAACTTATTTTTGCATGTGATTTTGAAGAAGTTAATGTCATGATTTTTAGATTAAAAACAAATTATTTTATTTCTCTTTCCACTGATTGTTAAGGTCGAATTACATCAGTTCTTTGGCTACATGCCTTTTTAAAGAGAAATCGATCAAAGAAAATCATATATGATTAGCTTTTTATTTTCCTTCTATTTCTTTAGTTTCTCTAATTTTGATGTGCTTAATTTAATTAAAATTTATCAATAGATAACGAAACCAAAGAGTTTGGTCTATTTTATTTCAGTTTTATTGTTAATTCATTCTCTAAAAATTTATCTTTTTTACAAGTTTTGTATGCTAGCTTAAATATATATTTTAAATAGAAATGGAGTTTACAAAATCAAAGTCTTTTATTTATTTTAATAATTCAATTCTATTAATTTTTTCCATTCTCTAACTGATTTTGATATCCACTTTTTTTTTACATTTCAATTGAAAATTGGAACCAATTATGCCTGTAAAATTAAATTGGACAGTTCATCTTTCCTATTTATTTTTATATCCATCTGTATATGATATAAACAAATATGGATTCCTATAGTATCCAATTCCTTAGAATTTGGTTCAAATTTATGTCGTGGAAGATTATGTTAAGAATGCATTAATTGCTTTACATGTATCTTGCTTGAATCTAAACTTAATTTTCACTTTATTACAACTTTTGGTCATGCCTCATCAACATCTTTTGTGTAAAATCAGTTTTCCGTTATGTTCAACTAATTTCATCAACTCCTCTAGATTTTCAGTAATATATGGGTTCCTTACAATTACATTCAGCTTATTTTTGTTCCCTAATATACTGATATTTATTGATGACTTTGAGATTTTTAATTTCGTTTGATTTTATCTTGATGTATGACTTATGTTCCTTTATTTTTTAATGGATCTTTATTTGTTCATCTCAACTTGCAATGTATACGTACATTTATCATAAACTTAAGTAACTATTCGTTAATTTTTGTGAACTCCTTCAGATTTTTAGTAGTATTTGGGTTCCTTAAAGATTTATCTACTACAATTGAATTAGGGTTATATTTTTCCTAATATGTGATATTGATTATAACTTTTGGATTTTTTTATTTTGTTCGGATTTTCTTGATGTATAGTTTCTATGACTTTATTTTGCAATGAATCTTGCTCTGTTCATCAACTTATACCATATATATATTTGAAATGAAATGACAGAGTTCAGAGGTTTATGAGAATGACTTTGATAAATTTAAGTTGTCCTCTTGCGTATTGTTCAGTTTAAACATTCAAGGTTTATTAATAGTAGTATGTTCAACTGATGATTATGAGTGTAATGAATGATTTTGTATTATATCCAAAAATTGAACACTTTTACTCTGTACTAAGAGAACAATGGTGATGAAATCATTAATTTTAATACTTCACTTATGAAAATCACTATAATCTAACTCAAGTATCAGTAATATACAAATCTTAATGGCGCTTGATTTGTAGATTGTGTAGATAGAATTAGGAAGAGAATAATTGAATGATAATCTACCAGGCCAACACATTTAGATGCCATGAGAAAATGATGTCGGGCCTATATATATATGTGATAATACTCTTTTTCGTATCTGTTCAACAGATACTTTTTAGTGTTTCGACCATTCACATGTTATCATGGTGTACTAAATTGTAGAAAGATAGCATTGGCTATTTTATTTCACTTTTACTTTTTCTTGCACTAACACAAAATTTTTTGATTCTGTACAGCGGTAAAGGATGAAGAGGGTTTCCCTAATTTTTCTCTTATCAACAAAGCTACAGGCTTAGCTGTGAAACTTGCTGTGGGAAAAGTGCATCCTGTAAGCACACCTCAACTTTCATTTT
This sequence comes from Allium cepa, assembly GCA_030765085.1. NCBI lineage: Eukaryota > Viridiplantae > Streptophyta > Magnoliopsida > Asparagales > Amaryllidaceae > Allium > Allium cepa. Next base: position 384,166,227 of record CM060937.1, read on the forward strand.
GTTTGATAAAAAATTTTGTTCGCACCATGTTTTTAAATGAACTGCACGTAAACTGTATTGGAATTGGTAGAGCAGAAAGAAGTTACTGTAATTTTGAAATAGAAAACAGTTCACTATATCAAGAAAGTAGTTACTGTAATTTTGTTTTTATTTTGTTGTGATAACAAAGAGTTACAAATAGGATGTAATCCTACCATTTTAAATATTCACAAAATGTTTTTTATACTCTTTTTTTTTATTTCATTGACATTAATTGTATACTAATTTAAATCACTATAGTCCCTATATTCACATATGTGTGAGTTTTCTTTTCACATCTGTAAACCACATTAGCTTCACATTTGGTTAGCCTAAACAAAAATAGTTTTTTAAAAATATGTAAAAATAATATTATTTTCAAATAATTAAAAAGAGAACAGTAATACAACACTTTTGGATTCAGAAACAGAAAATAAATATATTAGATATGTTCGCCCTCCGCCTCTTGGATTCCACTACAAATAAGAATTTTATATGTGTTAGCACCTGTTTAGTTTAATCATCTATACATGAAAAATATTATTGACAAATTATTTTGTATATCATGCAGGCAAGGCTAAAAGGTGAGATAGAAATAACTTTTAAATTCTGGATGGTCAGTGCCCTATTTGAACATCAATAAAAAAAATTCCACCTGCAAAGATCAAAGAGATTATGGGTGGAAAAGGGCATTCTTGATATGCATAAGGATGCAACACTTCTATCATAACAAGTATAGTACAACTGCATATAAAACAAATCGATTAGACCTTTTACATCACATCTTACTACTTATAATTATTTCTGAAAATTTTGTTCATATACCCAACAATTAATTAAGTATAGTTTGACTTCATATGTTTCATTCTCCTAAATTATGATTTGTTAAGATACTTCTTCATCATTGATGGTTACCTTGAGTTAAGTTGTAGGAGAGTATGTTAATAAACTGTATTTTATATCAGTATCTACAAAAAATTGTGGATATTATTAAAAAAAAAGAGTTTTAATTGGAGTAAGTAATTGTTTAATCCTATCAAACTCTTTCCTTGGAATAGCTAAAAGAGACGTCCACTATAGCAACTCAGGTGATCATCCAAAATTAATACATGAATTATTAAACGAGGCCTTGGAATAGATAAAATTTTTGTATGAATTTTGCCGTGTGCAGCAGAAGAAATATAAAATGATTTTGTTGTGAATTTTTGGATGCTATGCATGCAATAAAAGAAATATGAAACAAACAGTACATGTGCAATCGTTGTGTGATGTACATCGGGTCATGTGATCCAAAGTTAATATGTATATACTAAAATGGACAATAATCTACGTCTTTTGGTTAATTTGTTAAAGTTTTCGTTCATATGGAAAAGTGACGAAACTTTATAGTTATACTTGGGAGAAGATACCACCAGTAACATGAGCTGAAAACTGAAGCATAGCTTAAGTTAGTTTATGTGTGTCTTAGTCTTAAAGAACTTTTGTTCATAATACTGAAAGTGTATTGAACCATTTTCCTACTCATATCTCTACTATTAATAATAAGAATTGATTGAACTATAATCAATTGTGTCTTTTGGAACTTCCTAAAATACCCTTTTCACTTCGCGTTTCTTTTCATTCATTTCCCAATGGCCTAAAAATGCCTAATCGCCTCAAATTAACCGTCATTATCATTATCATCATTATCATCTCAGAGCCTAAAATTCCCTAATCGCCCTTAAATTAACCCTTAATTTCGTTATCATCTCAGATCTCCACTTTCGACTCTCAAATCTCTACTATCGACTTTTACCGCATCTACCTACACTGACACTGCCGATTATCCTGCACTGATGCTGAAGTTATACGAATTGATTACATATGGCTACACTTATTACGTGAGTTAAATAGTTTATCAAATTAGTTCTTCAATTTGTAGTTGATGTTTGGTTTAGGATAGATCCGTTTGTTTGAGTGGATCAATTTTTTAATTATTAATATTGTTGGAAGCTTACTATATATTATGTGAGTTAAAAAATTGCGGCATGTCTGACTACTATAAATCGAAAAGTTGTGTCAAATTGCCATCAGGTTAATATTTTGTGTGAATTTGTGAATAAAGTGACTCATGGTTCACATAGGTGTGAAACATCTTAACCGAGCATGTACGAACGCTTTTATTTGAGTCATGTTCATAGTACCGTCTCGCTTTAGAGGAGCACTTGGTGCTCAGTACAAGTTTTTTGTGATAAATAAATCTTAAAATTATAACAGGTAATGCTCTGTGAACTCCTTTATAAGCAATGTATAGGACTATACATTCAGATTCCTCACTTTGTAACCAAGAACCAAGGTGTGTCTTTAGTCTACTTATCCTTTCTTGGTGAAACTAATATAACTTACTGAACATTCAATGTCGCACAGATTTATCTATCTTCGCACTATTTATTTAATAGAAAATTAGTATGGTTTTAGATTTTTGAATTAATACCAGAGGTCATTGGATTTCAGTCATTTAATATTTTTTATAAATGTTGTAGTTCGATCATGCTTCATATTGAAATTTATATAACCAACAGTACCTCAATAACAGTAAAACATATGGATCCCTCGCTCAATATTATACATTTCCATGTTGTGACTTAATATTTATAAACCTACAATCTATTTGCATAGCTATAGCTATAAAAGAAGAAAAGAATATACAATCAACTAATATTTAGCATAAGTATACCTTTGGAGAACCTCATTTCAACCGTATTCTCTATGTTCTAAGTCTCATTTCATAACTTAGAAATATATGAGCATATGGTGGTGGTGATAGAAAAACAACTAAGTTACAAATTTCCTTTTGACTTTTAGAGAAACATGGAAAGAAGGAAAATTCCTTTAGAAAAATAAGTCATAATTACTCCACTAATAAAAAGTAAGAATTTAAAAGAAATTTCGTTATTATATTATTTATTGGCATGAAAAAAATCGGAAACAAGTAGGAAATTTGTTTAAACCGGAGAAACACGTAAGAATTTCAATTTGGAAAAAGTTATCTTTTGGGAAGCAATCATAAGTATAGTAAGTAAATTTTGATAAGTGATCAATTCACATTGGAAACCAACGTCCTAAGGTCAAGAATGTTAATAAACAGATGAATTGAGTAGATTATACTGTGAAATTGCATCTTGATGTTGTTTTTACCTTTCCACTAAAATCTCAAAGCTCTGCTTTCTCAACCTTGCTCAATATTTGTTGTCCTTATTTTAAGTGAATAATAAGATGTATAAATACAACCAATTATTTTATCAGTGAAATCATCGTCTATATAAACCTTGATGATATAATAACTTCGATATTCATAATGCAAAATAATTCATGGACAATAATTCATAAAACAATGAAATGATTCGATCACTAGAAGGATAAAACTCATAAAACTCAAAATTTATTCAATTTGACTAGAATCAAAAGTTAAATCATGAGTTAATTCAAACTTAAAGTTTATTGAACTCACTTAAGGCTTCAAACTTTAGATTAGTTCAATTTATGTAAATTTAATTATAGAATTCAATTAGACTCGGCGGTAGCCTTCAGGTGAGTTAATTCAGATGATCTGTGTTAAATACGGAAGTAAACTTATAAATCATTCCTTTTCCATTGCAATGAGTTTATTACGTACTAAGTAATATTGAAATCTAACCTAAATTCTCTGTAGTTATAGCTTTGGAGGAAGCAAATGGTAAACTTTAATTGGGTCCTGTGAGGAATCAAATGAGCCTATTGTAGTATTCTCTACAATCACCAGATTCGGATTTGCTATTGCAGTATTGTTTTTTTTGCTGACTACTCCTACATGAGGTTGAATTTCTTCTCTTTTCAAATTAGCAGTTAACAAATTTGTTTCTACAGGCTTCTACAGGCTCCAAAATAGCAGTTAACAAAGTCGTAGTTAACAAATTTGAATTTTTACAGGCTCCAAAATATCCAGTAAGAATATACTTCCTCAAACTTTTGTACACTTTTGTCACCTAGCTTCTATTTGCTAGCTTTTGTAAGGTTATTTTCTGTTTGTTACCCTAAGTTTGTGTTGTAGGCCTAATGTATCTTTGGGAAAGATTTTACACATACTAAAGAAAAAAATCAACAGAACTGTGCTGCCCAAGGTAATATTACATGTAAAAGAAACATTTAAAGTTGTCTGTTGATAGCATACTTTTCTGTTTATTATTATTTTGTTAGTTTTTTTCCTAATTTTGGTAGTAACTTTTTATTCTCTTTTCAACTACTAATAATTATCTTTCATTATATAGTTTAAAGTTGTTTAAAGCTTGAAAAGACTAATAACATAAGCAACCATGTAACTAACTGACAAAAAATGGTGAGGCTATTGATCTGTCATGGTATTAAATGACATTTAATGAAGAAAAATTGAATATTTTTTCCATATCAATTGTTTTAGAGAAAAGACATGTTTATTATCTTAATGTATGAGTATCTCTATTTGTTGTACTTCAGTAGTTGTGTGCATCACTTTTGTATTTGTGCACTTCATTCTTCATTTTTGAAGATTCATTAGGATCTATTAAGTTACATTATAAGATGCAAGTTAATGGGCAGCTATAACCTAATAAATTTTAGTCAAACATACTTCATTTCCTTTCTTTAAATCAAAGTAGCTACAAACCAGAGAAATTTACAATAGCTTTAAGCCTAATAAATTTTGTTGCTGGATCATGTGCATTCTATTTTTTATAATGGGTCCAAAAAGGAAATTTACAACCTGTAAAATTTTATTTTATGTTAATGGATTTTTGTTACAAGTTAATGTTTCAATATCAAAACATGCATCTATTATGTATTTCTTGCTGCTGAGGGGGGCAAAGGCTAAGAAGGAGAAGCTCAACAAGAAGAGGAGCAAGCTCACCAAGGAGGAAGCTAAAGCTATTAAGGCCACAGGAAAGGTGTTTTACAAGGCTATAATCGTCGATAGTGATCAAAGAATTTGAAAGCTTGGCCAAGTGGCTTAGAAACAAAGAGGAGCCTGCAGCTGAAGCTAAAGTTGAAGCTCAATAATTCAGCAATGTTGGTTATTTTCATGTTTTTTAGTATCATCAAGCTCTCTTATATTTTGAATTTTTACCTAGACAACTTTTATTATTGGCTTTTGAATTTTTCTACTTTGCTCAATTCACTTTTATGTAATTCTGTCATTATTATTGTTGGAAAAAAAGATTATTACTGTGATAATTTTCAGTATGATATTTTTCATGCTCTTACTACTACTGTCATATGCTGCCTGAGGATACTCGGCTACTCTTTGCTGTTGTTTTAGTAGAGCTGCTTCTTTGGATTATTGTATATGCTCATATAAACTTAATGTAATAATTATCATTCATATTTGACAAATATTTGTTATGATACATGAATTTGTGGTGACTTTTTGAACTGTGACTGTGCACAGAATAACAAAAAGCAGAGTATGTCTAATGGTTTTCTATTCATATATGAAGTTTGCTGTGTTTTATTGGGACATAACCAAATTAACGATATATAATTACTATGTAAATTCGAAATGTTAGTTGTTAGAGTTGGTGGTGCTACAAACTTTGTTTATGAAGAGTTTAATATTTTAAGACAAGCTTGGATGTTCCTTATTTGGTATTGTATAAGAGTTCGTGGACTATATATTTTGGTTGATGTTGTTTATCAAAGGAAAATCGAATCCTATAGTCCAGACCATGCACATTTCTGCCGAACAAGAATTATGCATAAAGCAGAAACCCTGTCATAAAATGTTATAAACTTATATGTACCGTGAGAAGTGAATTTTGATTTAAATTCATTATGAACACTATCTGGATAATTCTAAAATTATAATAACAAATTATGAAAAAGGTTAATTTTGGGTTTAAATTCATCAAAAACAACAAAAATCCTAAATCAGCAATCACAAGTATGCATAACATTATGTTAAAAAAAACGTTATGTTACAAACAAAAAGAAAAAAAAGGTCCACCAATCGAATACAGGTCCATCTGGACGTGTATATATACTCGTATATAATAGTATACGCTATAATAGATAATGTCTATCAGTCAAATAAATATCAAAATAGCATTAAGGCTTTACATTGATCCACCTTAACACTTTTTATAGTTTAAACCAAAATCGTAATGGGCTCGTATAAGGATAAATATGACAAGGCACGTGAGGCAATGCCCAAGGTAGGATTTTACCAGTTTACCCTTTCTGCATGGTCGTAATCCATCCGTTGCCGACTGCGACAATCCATCCAAATGACAAATAAGGTGTACCCATCGAATCCGAAACCAAAATAGAAATACGAGGGATCAACAACGGCAGAGGTAACTAACCTCAATGGCCAGACATAGGCTCCTGTTTTAGTCATTTTAATTATGACACGATTGTCAAGGCTATCCATCATCGTTCTCTTACTTCATTTCAGTAAACGTCGCCAATTCAACCACTATATTCTGTATATCATCCACCACGTACACAGTTGTCAAAGTGGTTCCAATACTGAAAGAGAGTATTTCAATAAGAGGCCCCGGTCTCTTTAACAACCAATCGTCATTTTACACACTAGTTGGTACTTTTACATTTCGAAAACAATTCATATTTGATATCAAAATATCATATTAATTTCAAAATCAAATTCATTTCTAAATCATCATATTTACTCAAAATCATATCCATTTCGAAATCATCGTATTTACTCAAAAATATCAACTCAACTCGATATTAATTTCACTTCAAAACTTGATTCAAATTACAGTTTTGGTTATAATTCACTTTAACCCCATTCGCAATTAAATCCAAGATTTAAATATAAACACTTTACCCTTTAACTAGTTTGAATTTTAGAAAATAGCTTAAATAGTTAAAAATAGTTTAATAGAAAATGTTTAAATAGTTTAATCGAAAATAATTTGAATGTGAAAATGGTTTATATAGTAAAATAGTTCTGAAAAAATAAAAATAATTTGAATATTTAAAGAATATAGATTTTTAATCATTTATACTAAAATATTCATTTAAAAAATAATTCCAAAGTGAAACCGGTCAACTTCCCTATTTCCTTCCCAAATAAATTCCAAATTCCAGTTCGATTTGATCAATTTAATTCCAGTTCCAACTCGAATAATTTTGATTCCACATAAATTTCGATTTCAATTCCAATTTCCATTTTTAAATTAATTTAAATCTCAATTACAAATTAATTCCCAATTCCAATTCCAAATTAATTTAAATTCCAATTTCAAATTAATTTTCAGTTTCAGTTCCAATTCCAAGTTCGGTTTCAAAATATCGATTTAAACACTTAAATCAAATTTACTTTTAATACCAAATTTAAATCCAAATTTTCAATTTCGAACTCAAATTTGAAATATCATTTCATATCAATTTCTCTTAGAAATATTCAAAGTTCGAATAAAAGGCCAATCTTTTAAAACAAATCAACATTCGAAAATTTACGCTGTATTTCAATTTTTTTAACTTAAAAATCTAAACTTCGATTAATTAAATAATTTCGTTTACCAAGTTTAAATTCCAACATTTCGAGATTTCATTCAAAGTAATTAAATTTCCATAAATTTAATTTTATTCTAAAAATCAATTCATTTAAATAATTTTAAAACAACTTTTAAAGTCATTTAATTTAACCAATTCGATGTCCGTATATAATTTTCTAACCTATGGCCAAGTGGACAATTATTTCAATTTAATTTCAAGGATGGATATATATCATGTCAATCCAAATATATGTCTTAGGTATATATCATTTCAACCTATTTCTTAATTTATTCGAAACAATTCGGTTTACAGTTTTATATGCAATAAACAATATACATGATGATAGCATGATATATTAAAATAATAAACAACCAATATCGACCGTATCATCCATCACAACCAATCAACCATAAAGCCAATATCATTCACAAATTCCAATTTTTTACCATATCGGGTAATATTCTGCCAATTAAATTTAAATTTATTTAACGGTCGATTTAAATTCTATCAATTAATTCATATACCAATTTAAATGACAATTAAACCTACCAAACAACAGCCAATAAATTTCATATCACTTCATAATATAAATATAACTAACATTAAATTATTTTAGTTAATTGTGAGCGTATAAACACTCACCTTAGATTTGTCGGGGATTTAAAATCCAAATGAGGGCCTAAATTTGAACAGTCTTGGAATGTAGCCAAACCAGTTCCATGTTGTCCGGGATTTCTGTACGAACGCAACGGAGAAAACCGTGCGTCGATCCGAGCTCGTACGCAAAAGATATTGGAGTAAGAACATTTGAATTTAATATAAAATAATTAATGATTAAAAAATATACGTACATCATCTCCTTCAACGTTGGAACAGCCGAACCCATTCTCATGCAATAAACTTCCACATGCACACAACCATTGACGACCGGAGACTGATCGGCGACCACCACTACATGCGCTACCTTGAGAGCCACAAACGCGCCAAGTTTCACATCACCCATCGCCGCCGTTTGCACGCAATCCAAGAAAATACGTCCACACTTCCAAGTCATATTCTGGCGAATCCGTGACCCAATAGCATAGATCTACCTATGGATTTGAAGAGCTCGCCGAGATCTTCAACTTTGCTTTTGGAATTTTTCGATGAACGAATTGATATATAAAGAGGAAAGTAGATCGGCGATTTCTGGCCATTGGAATAGGTGGCGGCCATGGTTTGAAATTAGGGTTTTTGAAATAAAATAATAATAAAACTGTCTCGGTTTGCGTGCGTATTTATATAGGTAGGTCCAAAATCGTCCGAACTTCAATCGAGACGTGCCCCCAAGCGTTTATAATGTTTTACCCCTATTCAGAATGCAATGGAACTAGTTTCGAGGCCTAATTCAATCATATGTGGAAGATAACTTTTTAAATTCAATTAATTTAAATAAATTCGAAATTAAATTTCTACACATTTCAAGCTCGCACGGCCAAACAAGAAGTCTGATCGCTACGAAAGTTGAAACCATACAATAATTCACCATTTAGGATCCGACGAAACTGATTTCGTCGGAATCTGAGACCGTTGCTGAAATGGCTATTTTTACTCGTTAATTACAATATAAAATTTTCAATTTTAGTTATTCACCTTTAAATCCAATTTTAAATATTAACAATCTTAATTGTTGTTTATATAAAATTTTAAATCAATTTACGACATCATTTTCTATCATATTAAATTTAGAATTTAATTATTCAAATAATTTCGAATATTAAATTGTTCAACAAATTATATTAATAATCTTTTTCATTCAATAATCACCTTAAGTTTAATAATTAAAAATAGCTAAAAAAATACGGGTCGTTACAATACAGGATATGGATTTTAAACCATTTTTAATGAATTATTTTGGGAATTTAATTTAACCCAAATAGAACTTGCCCAGAGTACCGCAATTCGATAATTTTTTGATTTATACTTTAAAAGGCTATAATTTGAGCAAATTTAATCGGTTTTTCCCGAAATGAAAGACCTTTGTTTCCAAATGATAACAACTTTCATATAAACAAAGAATTTCCAGTTTTTGTTGAAAGGATTTCATGTTGTGGGAAAATCAAATTTGAAATGAAAATAGTTTGAAATCTCGGAATGAATCTTTGTTAAAGATTTGATAAACTTATTTCAATTTGAAGAGGATTTTAAAGGGTGAATCTTTTGTTTAAAAGATTAAAAATGGAAATTTGTTTAAACCATTCAAAAGGAAAGGATTTGGGAAATAAAGGCTAAAAAGTTGTGACTTAACTAAGATCCGAATGTATCCATATGTTTTTAAAACAAGCGCTCATTATTCGGTTAAGCCGGGAGAGGACTTTATGTCATAAAACCCATTCTGAATTAATGATATTATGAATTCGATAGCATTTGAAGATAGTGGTTGAAGACCAAATATTTTAGAGAACGAAAGGATTACCTGTCGATTGTCTCTGCACTGAGTTGTTCCGGTATAGAGATCTCCATATGTGATAGGGAGTTCAGTCGCGATTGTGGATATCCAGATTTTTAAAGGTTTCTATCCTTTATTGGGCGAAGTGCCTTTGGTTCCATTCAGATCCAGGATGGACTTGTATGGATATATGTCTAACGTTACACTTTGAGATGTAAAGCTAGTTTCTATCAAATACATTTCTATTTGGTGACGGAGAATTTATTCTCTTAGCTTAACACCCTTCTTTAAGACGTACGAGCTTAGAGGTTATGAAGTTGATGGTTACTAATGATATAATCCCAATTTGGTAATGTGGCATGCTAAGTGCTGATCATTGGTTGATCGAAGCATGGATTTTGCAAAAAGCATAGCTTTGTGGGACGAGACTTCATCGAACCTCACACTTCAGAAATGGTCAAAACAGGAAGGATGCAGCAAGGTTACGAGGGTCGCACCCCTTAGGGTATGTGCATTTCCTTCTGGATAAAAAGTGGTATCATGGTATGGACCCTAGATATTTAACTTATGTGGTTGTTGGAATTTATTGGTGAATCTCAGGAAAAAGATCGGTTACGACCGGGGGATGGCATACTCGTGACAGTTAGATACCTAGTTACAGAGGTAACCCGACCTTGTGTTGGCAGAGATCCGGTTAGGTTCTCGAGGCGTCCCTCCAGAGACGTACCCACTCAGAAAGGAAATTCCTTAGCCTTGACCATTTGTTGAAAATCCAATCACCCAATACGAGCCCTTTACGATTACAGTTGTAGAACCTGCCATCTCTAGTGGTAGCTATAGTAGGCATAATATAATAGTACCTATGCTGGCTAAGATTAATATTATACTTTTGAAAATGCTTTCCACACTATGTATTAATAATAATATCAAAAGGATTTTTGCGTATCAAGCATGTTTGACTGCTATAAGGAGAAATCTTCCCCATGTGTCCGATTGCATTGTGTGTGCGGCAGGAGGCATTATGATAGTTTCATTTTCCAAAACGCATAATGGATTTCATTTTAATTTCCTTTTGTTCAAATAAATACCAGTCCCATGACTGACTTGGAGTTTATTGTTCCCTTTCTAAACTCTAGGTGCCCATAATTTTTCACACCGGTAGCCTAGAGTCAGATTATTCAGTAACATTCTATAGCTAGTTCAGATCATCAGTAGATTATGGAGATAAGATCAGGATAGTAGATGTAGATCTGGAAGTCTTTGAAGTCTGTGGATTTGGCGATCGCATTTTCTACACTACAGCATGATAGTGGTTCGAGCTTCCGGTTTGAAGCTTTGGAGGTTTGTTGAAGATGTTATCTTTCCGCTGGTGTTGCTGTTGTTTTCCGCTGCTATATCTTTCTGTTGTTGTATATATCTCTGATAATGTTGATCACGTCATATTGTATTATTGTTATAATCTATTGTTGTGTATCAATAAAAAATTTCTTTGTTTCCACTGTGTTGTTGTTCACCTAATGTGTTATAAGCTCTGGCGAATCAGACTTAACGTTTGAATCTTCGACATTCAAATACGGGTGATGTGTTGGATGCCGATTTTCGAGCGCTGAATCCGGGTCGTCACAATACGAAGTAGAGAGATTTCTTTGACAAGTGGATGCATGTTTGGTATAAGGTTAAAGGAAGTAAACATGTTTAAGGATGGAGAACCGTCCTGTGAAAGCTGGGGTAAAGACAAGGATAAAGGAAAGAGGAAGTGTTGGGGAGAACCAACATTCTCCACTTAAACAGGACTGGATGAGACGTTGGAACAGATATACTTGGATACTTGGAATTGTCTTCCTTATCGAAGGCTGGCAAGGAGGCAACCCTCAGAAGGCGAAAGGGCATTGGGAAGGCACCGTCTCTTTCATAACCAGGACGACCATGATACTATTAGCTGTCGGCATCTAAAGGATTTAATCGAGGAGCACGTAAGGAGTGGTCATCTGCCGCAATATTTCAGAACTCGGAATGCAGCAGTAGGATAGGAGCAGCCGCCGTCTACCTCAAACAACGACAGTGCAAGGCCCAGGAATGATTGTTGGTTGGTCATCAACCGATCAGGGTGTTATGGAATAAGTAGCAAACTCTAGGCAAACGGCTAAGTCACTTACTCATGTACGGGGATGGAGCCAACCCCTAGGCTTGCTCTGAGATGATGATAAACCATGACGCTCTGGTTTCTGAAATCTGTTTTTTCTTTTTGGCTTAGACACTTGCATTTTTTGGTTTAGTTTTGGAGCTTGGTTTGAACTCTTGGTTTTATTTATTTTTTGATTTGGATTCTGGTTTGGACATTTGTATTTTGGTTTGGACTTTTGATATGGATTTCTGGCTTTTTGGTTTGAATCTGGCTTTCATATTGGATTTTGATTGACTTTTTAACTAGTTTTTGGCTAAAAGTTCGTCGGGTATGGATTATGCTCGGTAAGGGTCCGGAGAGACATGGATTCAGCCTAGGACTAAAGCCTCATATTGTCTATCACTTGTTTTCAGGTTGTCGAGCATGGACTATGCTCGGCAAGGGTTAGGAGCGACTAGGATTTGACTTAGGACTTAAGCCATGGCATTACCTAGAGTTCAGCGACACTGAACCAGGGGCACATGGCATTACTTAACATAATTCATCGAGTTTGGAGTGCGCTTGGTAAGAACCCGGAGAGATTACTGATTCGGATTTCGAATTTGAATGGCTAAAGATTGGGTATGATCTGGAGCGATCCCTGATTTAGACATCGACTGGGAGAGGTCATGGATTTAGTTATTGGTTATTGGATATGGATGGGTTATAACTCGGTTATTGAGTTCGGACGAATGTAGAATTGGATAAGGATTTTGTTACTGGATAGGAATCAATTATTGACTCGGAGCAGTTGTGGATTTGGATAAGGATACGGCAATGGCACTTAGATGAAATGGATTAGATTATGAATCGGATGGTATGGTTATGAATAACATATGGACTTCGGATGACGGATTAAAATCTTTTCAAAATAAGCCTTTCTACCGCAAGGCATGTTTTAGGGGGCAATTGTTAACCCGCCTTTTGGCAAGGCCGTCTAGGCGGATTTAACTATATCGATTGTTTGGCTGTTGAGGTAGAATACGATGGTTTTGAGTCAACCAGATGGATAGACGATCAATCATGGACGACAAACATGATTATGAGGCCAGGACACAGTGTTGTCGACAGGAAAAAAGTATGGAATGCTTAGATTAGGAGTTTCGACAAAAGTTGAGCTGCATCGAGTTCCTTGAAGTTTGCTTTGAGTCACACTTGAGTTTACTTTGGGTTTTCTTGATGGTTGCTGTAACAACCCGATATTTTCAGCCATTCGCATCCACACATGTCGGACATGAATTGCTCAAAATACTGCATTGAAATAAAATTTGGAGCAAATAAAATCAATCATACAGAATCACAGACACAGAAATATCATAATAACTCGCAGCGAAAATAAAATATATCATAGTAGTTCATGAAGGTACTATAACAAAGTCTCAAAAAAAACACATAATATCAATCGAAAAACAAATATAATAGAAATCCCAAATACATAGAAGACTACTAATACAAGAGATGAAATAGATGAACTGAAACAGAAATTGATGAATAACAAGATAAGCAGAATCTCCAGTGATTCCTAGCTCTAGAAGAGAAATCCAAAGCTAAGCTGTGAATACTCAGGCTGACCCGAGCGTAAAGTAAAACACAAAACACTCGAGTCAGGACATACATACTTATATAATGTAAACCAACTCAAGTGAACTGTAGTAGTAATGCACAATAACTTAAAGGATGCTTGGGATCGCCCATCCTCTAAGGATCCGTTAAACCATCAATTAAACAGTAATAAACGCTATCAAAGGAATCCCTATATTAAAGTGAACTATGCAAATAATAGTGCTAATGTGGCTAGGGTAGCGCAGAGCTGCAGCAATCGCTCACCTCTAGTCACACTCTCAAATTGAAGGTGTATATCCAAAAATCACAAGGCATACAGAGAAGTATACCCGTGGTTAAAATTCCAAAAATGGTATTTTATACTTCAAAAATCAAATATAATTTCAAAATTCAATATCATTTCAAATCCATTTTAAAATATCAAAATATCGTATCCTTCCAAAACCTCATTCGTATTTATTTAATTTAAATACCATTCTAAATCACATTTCAAAATGGTTTATATTTCAAATCAAAATACTCCATTTAAACCAATTAAAATGAAGTTATTATACTTTAAAAAAAATCAAATATTCAATTCTCAAAAATTTGGTCTTTTCAGAATTCATTTATTCACTTATATTTATTAAAACGGTGAAGTTTCAGCTTTCGCAGCATTTAGAAAATGCTACGGTAAGTTACATTTGAAAAACAATTCAATTAAGCAAAGACATCAGTTCAAACTGCTGTAATAGTTCAGGTTCAAGTTTTACTTTCTACAACTGCAGCACTTACAAAGTGCTATAATATCACTTATTTAAATTTTAGTTATAGTTATTTTGTATCAACTATAGCACTTTAGAATGCTGTAATATCTTTTACTTATGAATTCAAGTTAACTTCAGAAATGATAGCATTTCTGAAATGCCGATAATTAAATTCCAGATTTTCAATACAATTTCAGAAACAATTTAAACTTTGATTTTTAATTCCTTTAACTTATAAAAATCATACTTTCTCACTCAAAAATTGTTCATTTAAATACTCGTTAACTTATGATTTTTATAAAGTAAATGTTGATACACAAAATCAAATTTTAAATAATTCACTTATGATATTCAAGCATACAAATTTTCCATTCTTTGCAATTTAAAAATTAACTTAATAATTAAGTTTTAATTACCATATCAAAATATAAACTTAATTTCCATTTTATTTTCTTAACTTAACTTTTATTTCAAATCAAATTTCACATTTCAATATTAATTCATATTTCAATTTTACACTTTTAAGCATTTATTCAATTAACCATTTTAAATTCATAGAAAAATCAATAACACTTTATTAATTCATTTTAAATTCAAATTTAAAATCAAATTATCATATTTTACAATTTAAAATACTTAAACTCCATTTTTGAACAAAATCTCAAATTCCATAATTAATGTTGTATTTCAAATTTCAACTTAAACATTCATTATTTCATATTTTAACTTGTAGAAAAAATCATTAATACTTTATAAAAATCACTTTTAATTCAACATAAATTAAATATCATAAATTTACATTTCAGAAAAACTTTATATAAAATAACCACGGATCTGTATAAAATTTTCTAACCTAAGTCAAGTGATATGGATAATATATCATTTAAATCCGTAATTTACAAAGAAAAAATCCAGATTCTATCATTTCAAACCCGCAATCCCAAGTCAATAAAAATAAATAAAAATCGTTCAGGCCAATCGTTCAGGCCTACCATTTCAGACCCTAACGATTTTTCCTTATTCTAAAGTCTGTTCGGGTATGTATCATTTCAACCCATAGTGATTCTATTCTACAGGGAACTTGCAATGTGATAAATAGATATAAATAAACAGTATAGCATCATATAGCAGTAACAGATGATATGACAGGTTTATAAACAGGGTTAACATCGTATGAATCATATCACAGGTAGCTACAACATGATATAAAATCTACACATTCACATGTTGTCAATTTACTAATTATATAAGTATGGATGTCGTGTGTGAATACTCACCTCTTAACGCTGGAGTTAACAAATCAAGACACACAAACAAAGATCCAGAAAACACGATAGCATGACTACGGATTCAAATGAGGGGAGATCCAAGATGATTATCTTGTATTTGACAACAAAATAAAGCAAGATATAAATACAAATACACTACTAAATTTATTGGAACAAAATAGAAATATAGTCTACAAAACACATCACTAAGCTTTCAATTAGTTTTGCTTGACTTCAAATCATATTTACTCGGCCACAACACTATTTTGGTTCATCCATGATGATATTTTAGGCTAGGGTACGACATGTGTGGACACGACTACAAGGAGCTGAAGAAGTTTGACTTACAACATGAAGAGAGATCAAAGATTAAGGAAAAAAGAAGTGGTTTAATGCACCACTTAGGTTCGACCATACCT
The DNA here is from genome assembly GCA_030765085.1 of Allium cepa. Taxonomy (NCBI): domain Eukaryota; kingdom Viridiplantae; phylum Streptophyta; class Magnoliopsida; order Asparagales; family Amaryllidaceae; genus Allium; species Allium cepa. The sequence goes on from CM060937.1 coordinate 384,182,345, forward strand.
GAATTATGCTCGGCCATGGCATGTGCAGGTCAGGTAGTGGATGGAGTGCAGGCTAGTGATGGTGTACAAGCTGGTGGCGGCGTCTAAGGGCGTGGCCGAAGCAACATATGGAAGGTGATGGTGTAAATAGGCTCGGCTATGCAATAATGTGTGGAGGTTTATGGTGATATCATCATAGATAGGTCACGGCCAGGTATGGGTTAGAGGAGGTGATGTTCAGGTTGTGTATGGTGATGGGGAGGATGTGGTGTGGTTGTTGGAGGAGGTGGTGAGGTGATAGCCGAGCAAAGCATAGGAAGAAACAAGCAAAACCAATTGAAAATTCAAGAGAAAAGTGAGTAGAAAAGTAGAAATAAAATGAAGAAGACATACCTTATTTTCTCAGATCTAAAAGTATGCATGAGGAATGTGATGAGGAAGAAGTTTTTACGTGAATTACAAAATGGAAATCACGGCTATTGCCTAGGAAAGGTCGGCCCAAAATGTGAAGAGGCAAGGTGAAATGAAAAGTCACAAGGAAAATTAAAGGTTTTGTCTCTTTGTTTTCCATTTCTTTTAAATTAAAATAACTAAATAAATTTCAGAAAATAAAATAGAAAAGAAAACAAAACAATGTGAGAAAGAAAAATAAATAATTACTTTTAAGGAAGAATATAAAATAAATAAGAAAATAGTTAATAAATTGAAACAATACTTTAAAAATTGAAAACAAAATACAATTTACATTTGAAAATTATAAATACACTTTAAAAATGTTTTAAAAATAAAATATATACATAACATGTCATATCAAACATATATACACAAATTAGAACAAACAAAAATATTATTTAATTTACACACAATATTGTAAAAAGCATAACTTTTACAATATAAATTGGATTTCAACGAAACGAAAAGCATTTTTCTTGAAATTTAATTTATTTTCATAATGAAAGATAAAATTCAAAAATTGAAAATTGAAAATTTTAAATTTAAAAGTCAAAGTTTGACCATATTGACCAAAATACACATTTTTGGAAAATATTCTATTTATTCATGTTTAGAATTATAATTCACATCAAAATCAAAATTTTATATTTAAAATAACAAAATTTATCCATTTTAAAAAGTAAAGTTTTTAAATCAGAAATTCAAATAAAGTAATCAAAATAAACAATTAAAATAAATCATAAAATTCAGGGTTGTTACACCCCCCCCCCACTCAAAACTTTTCGTCCTCGAAAAGGAATGAGCAAGGAAAATAAGGAAAAGCAAGATAAAAAAAATAGTACCTGAAAAAACAATTTCGGGTTCGAAGCACGAATGCTTTCCTCCGTCTCCCAGGTACAATCTCGATCATTAGTACTTCACTGTACTTTGACCAGACTAATAGATTTCCATCTTATCTACTTCGTACATCTGTCGACAATACGAAGTGGCTTCCTCCCGACAGTAAGATTAGGCTCAATATCCAAACTATCAACAGTAGAAGGCTGAACAAAAAGAGATGGGTCATGAAGATACCAGTGAAGATGTGAGACGTGGAATGCATCATGCACTCCAAAAAGCTTCTCGGGCAAATCCAAACGATAAGCCAAAGAACCAACTCTTTCCACAAATGCGGAAAGGACCCTCAAAGCGAAAGAAGGTAGGAATAGCTAGAAGGGAAAATAGGTTGAAAGACAAGGATGAACCATTATTTTAAAACAATAAATTTCAGTTTAATTTTTTTTTATATTAATAACATTTTAAACATTTTATAATATGATGAAAAGTCATTTGATTCAAATTTGTTAGTTCGAAGTAAACAATATTTAAAACATTTTAAATTATTTAGAAAAGAAAAATAAATGATCAAAATATCCTTTATATAATAAATTATCAAAATACTTTTATAACTCGATGTCTTAACAAGTTTACTCTCGATCCTGCAGACTCTGGCCATGCGTTGATCAGGCGCAAAGCTAGAATTCTCCAGGTACTTAGTAGACTTGTCTCAACACCCAGTGAAAATACTAGAAAACCTTTAAAAACAGATATGGAAAGATCAATCCAAACAAAACAACCAAACCAAAACATTTTTCCAACCATGGATCGCAGAACACAATGTTATGCCTAGATCCTCCAGGAAACATCCGTACTTGTAAGCTATCTTAGCCTGCGAATTACGCCATGATGACTAGTAGACCGCAGATACACAATGGTTATGCCTGGATCCTCCAGGAAACAACCGTACCCTTAAGCTATCTCAGCCAATGGATTTCGTTACTAAAAACGACCTACATAGATCGCAGATACACAATGGTTACGCCTGCATCCCCCAAGAAACATTCGTACCTTCAAGCCATATCAGCCAGCGAATTATGCTATGCAGTCGCGCTCGTAAGACCATGGAGATCACCATGGAATTCGATGGACACTCGAGTATCATATCCAAAAAACCCAAAATCAGAGAGAATAATATCGATAGAATGAATCCACAATGTGGCCACAAAACGGATATCAAGCAGAAGGCACTTTCCATATCTTTACTTCGAAAATATGTATCATATAGTACCTTCCAAATCACTTTCAGTATCATACTTATACAAAGTCCATCATATAAGATTTTATTTTCAAATCGAATACTTTCCAAAATCAATATCACACTTATACAAATCAATTTTATATAAGTTCGGTAACTCCCAAATCAAGTATTTAATAAAACAAGATTCTCAATTTCAATTCTTTTCAATAACGTTTGAGTTTCAAAATCATATATGAATTCGTCGAATCATTTCTTCTAAATTATACATATTTAGTTTCAAAGTTTCTCAAAACAATATGTTTAGAAAATAATCCTGGTTTCCAAATCGACAAAATTTAGGTCAAACAAATCCATTTCTTAAGTCATCATGTAAATACAGGATTTAAATTTAAATCTATTTCCAAAACCAAATCTTTTCCTCAAGAATCACTTATCTCAAAAACGAATACCAATTCTATAACCCTTCCTTTAAATCTTTTTTTTATTTTTTTATTAAAGATCTTCTTTACCTTTGAAAATTATTATTATTATATATATTGTTTTATAAAAGTTGTTACTAAGTTAAAACATTTAAACAAAATTTTATTCAAAATATTTTGAAAACTAAATTTTTATTCAAAACGAATTAAACTAAATTTCGTATTAGTATAATTCAAAATAGTTTTATTCGTTAACTTAACAAAACAGTTTCAAACTTATTTAAATTATATTAAAACATACAAAACTAAATTTATATACTTTATCAAACTTACATACAAAAATAAATTAAATTAACCATGATTTGTAAATGCTCGCACTTTAAAAGTAGTCGAAGAAACCAAATTTTCAAATCCAAGAGTTGGAAATCAGCAATAAATCAGTAAATCAATTACAATAGATAAGGTTATACCAAAACAAATCTGAAACTCGAGGACGGAACTCCGATTTACTTCAAATCATTTCAAATATATATACACACACATATCTCTTCCGAATATCAGACCATACTTCAAAATCTGAAATCAAAATTTGTTTCACAAAATCACTCGCATAGCAAAGCTACTAGAGTGGCCACTCTTCTACTCTGAAACTCGAAAATCAATGTCGATGATGTGTGCACTCATCACCGAAATTATTTTCCAGCGACGTAAGTGAGTTCTGGACTTCTATTTCCTCGAAACTTCTTTGAATTCTCTTCGAAATCATTGGAATTCATTTGAATACATTTGAAACATTTCTTAGTCGAAAAATATCTTTTAAATCATATTATCATTATATATTTTCCAAAATCTTAAAATTGATTTCAAAACACTGGAGTTCGATTCCTCGAAATTCAAATTCAAAACCCTTCAATTATAAATCATTTTATATAAATCAAATTTCTTATAAATTTTCAAAATTTCAAATCCTTTCAAAGCTTCAAATTTTCATTTAAAAAATATATAATCCTTATCGAAAACATTTCACTTTTACATATAAAATGTGGTCATCCTTATCAAAATAATAATTTCGATGTATGCACAATTTCAAAATACAGCCAAACACAAATTTTCCACAGGATGATTCAAGGATGGATTTCAAACAAACAGAGATTCAGATTTATAGGAACTCCAATCGAAAATTCTGGTTCGAAGATAAGCTCGAATGAAGATAAGATAATTTAATTACCAAATAGGGGATGATAAGCCTATATAATTGCGGGTGACCTTAATGAATCAACCGTGATTTCAGGAATATAATCAATGTGGAAATCTAAGGCAAATCGACATTCGATTGCCAGAGATAGAATCTAGGTAGATCACAAGATAGATAGCATCGAAATCCGAGGATACTGAAATCTCCAGTGAGTCAATGCCAATTGTAAGGGAGTTTCACCGCTTTACAAATCATTCAAAGATTTGCGGAATCATCGATTTTCATAGAGGTCATTCAAGGTGGAGTTATGGAATGCTCCAAAATCAAAGGAATACAAATATGGGAGATAGGAATGGATTTCAAACAAGTGGGAGCGTTCCAAAGTTCAAAGGATCTGAATCGATAAGAATCCTAACCAAGAGATTACTAAAAAGGTGGATACAGAAGGAATGAAGTTTAGAAATATCTTGATTTCAAAATAAGGAAAATATTAAAATCCTTTAAAATCATTTGGAAATCATTTTATACTTCGAAACTACGTTCTCTCACGAAGAAATGATTCTGAGATTGATTTCACTCATTCTAGGGTATTTCTACCCTATCCCTAATGAACTTGAAGGATAAACAGTTCTAGGGTATTTCTACCCTATGCCTAAAACCAAAGCTTTCTGATACCAAATGTAACAACCCGATATTTTCAGCCATTCGCATCCATACATGTCGGACTTGAATTGCCCAAATTACCGCATTGATATAAAATTTGGAGCAAATAAAATCAATCATACAGAATCACAGACACAGAAATATCAGAATAACTCACAACGGAAATAAAATATAACATAGTAGTTCATGAAGCTACTATAACAAAGTCTCAAAAAAATACATAATATCAGTCTAAAAACAAATATAATAGAAATCCCAAAAACATAGAAGACTACTAATACAAGAGCTGAAATAGATGAACTGAAACAGAAATAGATGAATAACTAGATAAGCAGAATCTCCAGTGATTCCTAGCTTTAGAAGAGAAATCCAAAGCTAAGCTGCGAATACCCAGGCTGACTCGAGCGTAAAGTAAAACACAAAACACTCGAGTCAGGACATACATACTTATATAATGTAAACCAACTCAATTGAACTGTAGTAGTAATGCACAATAACTTAAAGGATGCTTGGGATCGTCCATCCTCTAAAGATCCGTTAAACCATCAATTAAACAGTAATAAATGCTATCATAGGAATGCCTATATTAAAGTGAACTATGCAAATAATAGTGCTAATGTGGCTAGGGTAGAGTATAGCTGCAGCAATCGCTCACCTCTAGTCACACTCTCAAATTAAAGGTGTATATCCAAAAGTCACAAGGCACGCGGAGAAGTGTACCCATGGTTAAAATTCCAAAATGGTATTTTATACTTCGAAAATCAAATATCATTTCAAAATTCAATATCATTTCAAATCCATTTTAAAATATCAAAATATCATATCCTTCCAAACATCATTCATTTTTATTTAATTTAAATACCATTCCAAATCACATTTCAAAATGGTTTATATTTCAAATCAAAATACTCCATTTAAAACAATTAAAATGAAGTTATTATACTTTAAAAAAATCAAATATTCAATTCCCAAAAATTTAGTCTTTTCAGAATTCATTTATTCACTTAAATTTATTAAATATCCGTTCGGGTATGTATCATTTCAACCCATAGTGATTCTGTTCTACAGGGAACTTATAGTGTGATAAACAGATATAAATAAATAGTATAGCATCATATAGCAGTTACAGATGATATGACAGGTTTATAAACAGGGTTAACATCATATGAATCATATCACAAGCAGGTATAACATGATATAAAATCTACACATTCACATGTTGTCAATTCACTAATTATATAAGTATGGATGTCGTGTGTGAATACTTACCTCTTAGCTGGAGTTAACAAATCAAGACACATAAACAAAGATCCAGAAAGCACGATAGCAAGACTACGGATTCAAGCGAGGGGAGAGCCATGGTGATTACCTTCTATTTGACAACAAAAGCAAGATATAAATATAAATACACTACCAAATTTATTGGAAGAAAATAGAAATATAGTCTACAAAACACATCACTAAGCTTTCAATTAGTTTTTCTTGACTTCAAATCATCTTTTATTGGCCACAACACTATTTTGGTTCGGCCATGATGATATTTGGGCTAGGGTATGGCATGTATGCGCACGGCTATAAGGAGTTGAAGAAGTTTGAGTTACAACATGATGGGAGATCAAAGGTTATGGCAAAAAGAAGTGGTTTAGTGCACCACTTAGGTTCGGCCATACCTGAATTGTGCTTGGGCCATGGCATGTGCAGGTCAAGTGGTGGCTGGAGTGGAGGCTAGTGATCGTGTACAAGCTGGTGGTGGAGGCTAAGGGGGTGGCCGAAGCAACATATGGAAGGTGATGGTGTAAATAGGCTCGGTTATGCAATATTGTGTGTAGTTTTTGTTGAGTTTTGTGGTGATATTGTCATAGATAGGTCACGGCCAGGTATGGGTCATAGGAGGTGATGTTTAGGTTGTGTATGGTGATGGGGACGAGTTGGTGTGGTGTTTGGAGGAGGTGGTGAGGTGATAGCCAAGCAAAGCATAGGAAGAAACAAGCAAAACCAATTGAAAATTTAAGAGAAAAGTGAATAGAAAAGTAGAAATAAAATGAAGAAGACCATACCTTATTTTCTCCGATCTGAAAGTATGCGTGAGGAATGAGATGAGAAAGAAGTTTTTACATGAATTACAAAATGGAAATCACGGCTATTGCCTAGGAAAGGTCGGCCCAAAATGTGAAGAGACAAGGTGAAATGAAAAGTCACAAGGAAAATGAAAGGTTTTGTCTCTTTGTTTTCCATTTCTTTTAAACTAAATAAACTAAACAAAATTCAGAAAATAAAATAGAAAAGAAAAAAAAATAAAGTGAGAAAGAAAAATAAATAAATAATTTTAAGGAAGAATATAAAATAAATAAGAAAATGTTAATGAATTGAAAATGGACTTTAAAAATTGAAAACAAAATACAGTTAACATTTGAAAATTGTAAATACACTTTTAAAATGTGTTAGAAATAAATTATATACATAACATGTCATATCAAACATATATACACAAATTAGAACAAAAAAAAATATTATTTATATAAATTAAAATAAACAGTTTTTGTTAAATAATACAGTTTACACACAATATTGTAAAAAGCATAACTTTCACAATATAAATCAGATTTCAAAGAAACAAAAAGAATTATTCTTGAAATTTAATTTATTTCGTAATAAAGGATAAAATTCAAAAAGTTAAGTATTTAAATTTTAAATTTAAAAGTCAAAGTTTGACCATATTGACCAAAATACACATTTTTGGAAAATATTCTATTTATTCATGTTTAGAATTATAATTCACATCAAAATCAAAAATTTATATATAAAATAACAAAATTTATCTATTTTCAAAAAATAAAGTTTTTAAATCAAAAATTCAAATAAAATAATCAAAATAAACAATTAAAATAAATCACAAAATTAAGGGTTGTTATAGTTGCTTTGAGTCATCCAGAGGGACGCTTCAGTCATGGAAGTGGCACGCTTTGGGATCGGCATAATATTATGGTTTAGTACGCTCTAGGTTGGTATGGTACAAACTCTAGGTCGGTGTTGTAAAGACTTTGGATCAGTAGGAAGCTCAGGATCGACATAATATAGTGGTTCGGCTTGCTCTTGGTCGGTATGACACAAACCCCAGGTCGATGCTGTGGAGACTTCACGTCGGTAGGAATCTCAGGATCGACAATTTGAGATAAAGTCGGCATGCTTAAGGGATATTTGGGTCGGTGACTTCCTAACTTCGGGTCGGCATCTACTATTTTTGGGTCTTTAACCGATCGGCTTTTTTGAGGATCCGGTCGTGTTGGAGGGTCAGCATAGTTGGAGTAGCTCAGGGTCGGCATATACTTGTACTCGGGTCTGCATTATGTAGGGGTTGGCTATAAAGATGAAGAGGATTGGCATATGAGTCTAGGAAGTTTTACTTCGAGACTAGTCTACGTTTGTTTTGAGTTAATCTAGGAGATGCTTTGGGAAACTCTTCGGGTCATCTCAACATTGTTGGGATTGGTGTACTAAAGGCTGGGGTCAGCACCGTATTGCTTTGATTTCCAGACTAGTTTACTTCGAATCAAGCATAAGATTGCTTTGGGTCATCACCTAGGAAAATTCAGGTCGGCATATCCAGAGCTTGGGTTTGGTGGTAATGATGGGTTTGGGTTCGGCCATGGTCTTGATGAGCCCGGACCGCTCAGGAAGCCCAGTAACTTGGATTTTGCCTATAAATACAGCAGGCCAGGCTTCAATGAAGGGATCTTCATTCTGTGGATCTTCATTCTGTTTCCCTTCATCTTCTTCATTAAGGCTACTCTGCCATTATTGTTTTAGAAACTCAGAATTGTTACTGTAATTAATTCTGATATCAATAAAAGGGAAATTCCTTGAGTGGACGTAGGCCAGAATTACCCGAACCACTACAAATCCTCTGTTATTACTGCTTTCTTTTTAATTTTGATTGTTCTTCATATTATACCCTCAACATACATTTGATCTATTATCCATGACTATGAATTGGCGCTTTCAATGGCATTTGGGTGTTAGTGACCAATTTTGGCGCTAACAAATCGTATGCAGATAGAAATAACCAGCCACTTTAATTTACCAACTAAATCAAACATTATAAGTCAATTGAATAGATAACAAATCTAACCATTGATTTTAATCGAGGTACTAATTCAGCAAATAATTTAAATCAAGCCCTTGCTTATATTTTCTAATCAATCATTGATATAAGAATTAATAAAAAAAAAATTATATTCAAAACTTTATTCAGTCTAATGGGATAAATGAAATAAACGAAATTTTGCTAAGGATGTGACTATTTACACTCGCTTAAATTTTTACCAACTCCTTATACAATTAACTAAATTAAGTTAGAAAAACTGCTTCAAAAACCCATGTGAACAGTCAAAAACGTGAACACTTATGCACAAATGCGGAAATATTTTGAAATCTTATTCTAAAAATAATTATTTTTAATCATACAAACCATTAATGATGGAAGATAACGAGATGAACAATGTAAGACAAAAAATAATGGTTTTACTACGTTCTACCATGACATCAAAATTAAGTTGTAAATTGTCATTTACACTTAGTCTTAGCTAGAGATGCACAATTTTAAAACTTGGTAAATCGTTTTATAATTAAAGTCGATAATAACTTAGTGATAGTTATTTTCAATTATGGTTTGAGATTTTTTTTATTAAAAGATGGTTGTATGTGGGTGGATGAAATAATTGATTAGGAGGGAGGATAAATGAGTGAGAGATGGTTTTTAGTGGGTGCAAATAGTACTACCCATTGTTAATGGGGAACTTTTAAGTTAGAATAAGAATTACTCGCAAATACATGGTAATCAAACAAAGTTATAGAAAATTATTATTTGACTATAATTGATTGTCAATGTAAAGTTAATGATCATTAGCTCATACAATAAATCATAAGAAGCTTTATATGTTTATATGTAAATGATCTGCTTACTTTGATTCAAACCTTCGTGATATTAATATGGTTAAATCTCTTTTTAAATGCCAATTTTGGTATGAATGACCTAGGAGAAGCGAGTGTAATCCTTGGTGTTAAGATCACTACTTTAATAAAGGAATTTCTTGGATCAATCTCATTATATTGTGAAGATATTAAAGATATACAATTACTTTGATTGTAAACCTGCTTGTACACCATTTGGTCCATGTGCAAAAATAGTAAAGGATATCGGTAAAGATGTAAGATAGTTCGACTACTCCAGTATTATTATCAGTCTTCGCTATGCCATTGATTGTAATAAACCCGACATAGCATATGCCGTGGGACTATTATGTAGGTTTACTAATAGACCTAGTATTAGGCATTGGCATGCTTTTGAAAGGGTCATGAGATACCTAAAACAAACCAAGAACTTCAGATTATATTATGGAAAGTTTTCAGCTTTACTTGAAGGATAAATCGATGAAGACTAGAATACTTTATCCAATGATTCTAAATCAACCGGAAGCAACATTTCTAGCATAGCAGGGCAGATGTTCCTTGTTAATCCAAGAAACAGACTATTTTGGCTCACTTCAGTGTGAAATCTAAGATGATAGCACTAGCAACATCTAGTGAAGAAGCTCGTAACATAAGAAATCTACGAGGAAAAAACTAAAACCGACTGTGTTTATCCATTGCGATAGTACCGCAACTATTAAAAAATTTCTAAACTATTAGTATAATAGCAAGAGACAAAAGATACATCCTAAGCACAATACGGTAAGAGAGCTACCCTCTTTAGGTATTGTTAGTGTGGATCACATTTGTATTATGAAAATTTGGAAAATCCTTTGATGAAAGGATTGGGTAAAGAGAAAGTTCATACAACATCCAAAAGATAGGATTGTTTCCATCAGACACTCATAGTGTTAACCCAACCTATATGATTGGAGATCCCAAGAACAAGGTTCAGTGGGTAAACAGCAAGTTGTGAAGTGATAGGAGGCGAACATGCTATATTATAAAATGTTAAGAAGTATGTATTCCTTTAACGATTAAAGGGTTACTTAACAGAAACTCTTATTGAGATCAATACTCTAAGTAGAGTGGGGATACCTAGCTATAAGAGTACTCCTAATAGACTCACCTTTGTGAATGTAAGAATGAGGCTGTTTCCTATGAAAACTTTGGGGGAAAAAGATTTCTAGAGCATTGAATTAGGCTAAACATGCTTGGCCATTAAAACACAAGCTACTTGAAAGTAACTTAGAAAGGTTGTGTGTGGTTTGATGTCAGAGACAAAGCTTAAGGCTTTTGGTCATTCTAGTATATTCTAAATGTTACTCACCATGCAAAAGTTCAAATCGAAACATACCTTTGTTTATGCACAAATATTTTCATAAATTACTTGGAAAGTTTTATAACAATTTAAGTGGGTGATTATAAAAAATTTAAGTGAATTAATTTAAAAAATTAATGGTAATAAAATTCATAAAGAATGATGTTGTATGACCGTAATATATTTATGACCTATTATTATTGAGCCATTGCAGAAATTAATGGTAATAAAATTCACAATGAATGAATGTCAATATATTTATGAGCTATTGTTATTGAGCTATTGCAAAAATCGATGGTAATAAAATTCATAATGGATGACAATAATTTCAGATTCGTTAACAAGACTCATTTCAGTAATGCATACAAATTTCATTCTGCATATCTAAATGATAGATAAAAAGAAGAAAAAATATAAGGCAACAGATAATTTTTTTTACTTCTTCTTTCTCTGCCATCAATGGACAATTTTCTTTCCTTTTTCCTCCCTTTGTCATTTCTCTTATTATAGCATTCTTTCAAGCAATGAAATTAATAAGTGCTGAATTCAAAATGATTTGTAGTCCTGCAAACACCAAATTTTAGAGTGTTTTATCCTAGGAATGGGCAGCTGATAGCTAGCCTTGTACCTTAAGGTTAAGCCACGAACCGTCTTAAAGAAAATAATGAACTATGATATTTAGCCAATTATAGTAGCTAGATCCAACAGAAATATATTATGGTTTTCATATGTGTTTAACTTACATTTTAATGACATAGTTCTTTCACTGTGGCTAGTATTGTACAATATCTTAATTTGTGTTTTGGTGGCTTTATCGAATGTATCACGTTTTTTGGTGAAAAGGATGCATCGCCATTTTGATTTTAGTAAGCTTATGTTTATTTTTAATTTGAAGAATGAAATGTACTCAATTATATGGCTAAGGTAATTGGAAGGTTATCTTTGTAGTGATCCAAATTTGTCACATTATTGATGTTTTACTTTTGCAAATATGTATGTTTTAAAGTTACCTGTATTATTTTCTTTTGACAAATGAATGTTAAGAAGGAAAAGGAGCATAGAAAGATAAGAGTAAGAACAATTGAATGCCAGCTCGCTAAAGGGAATAAGCAATAACCCTTATGTTTCTATTCCATGATGTAACTTAGGTATTTTATACTTGCAAGCACGGTATTAACTTTCTACTTAGAAATTTTTTCTATTGTTTATCATTATTGAATTTTGACATGTTTTATTTTGGTTTGCTTATGTTATCATTATTTATGACGTAAGTGAATAAAGTAGCATATATCAAAATTTTGCTTGTGATATTTCGACCATTCATAGTTAAGTATACAAAGAAAAACATATAAGATCAATACCATAGTATGGCAGCAAGATCCATAACATTACATATACACATTTCTGATCCCGAATTAGTCGAGACATGGTGATATAGACTTTTGTTTTGCTATGTTTAGTGCGAAAATAAGTCAAGTATCATTAGGAAAGACTTATACTTACAAAGAGCTCCATGCATTGATGTTTGGAAAAGAAGAAATTCCATAAAATATGCTTTTGTGGAATCGAATATCAAATTCACTCAACTTACATTATAGTTACAAAATAATAAGAACAACATAATATTATTTTTCTAGTCTTACCTTAAGTACTTTGTGTTGCATGTTAATGAAGTAGTTCACTATAATAGTTCATAATTACTTTTTAACTATCGCCTTCTGTAATCATATAGAGTAATATTTTTCTTATGGAATCCAATACTATATAAGAATAAATTTATAAAAACTTTGAGATCGGCCCACTTCATTTATAACAATGTGACAATGTTAATTAAAATCGTAAGTAGTCAAATTATATATATATATATATATATGTGTATATATATATATATATATCTTAGTATAATAGAAGATTTCTCATCGAACCGGTTTCATTTATCCTAGCAGTCAGCAGGAAATGTTCAAAATCAAAATAGTTAAGCAAGCAACATCCTAAAAGTGAGATACTTAGCCAACATTTATATTAGTTTGACATAAGTGTAAATAACATCGACATCTGTAAATGAAGTTGATAATCCACAACAATGCGTAAACACGTACATTGTTCACGACACTTATAAAAGTCGTTATTTTGCAACCAATGTTTGATGACCCTAATATTTGCGATGCAAAATTATGTGAGTGATGAAGTAAAATTTTATGACAGTAATAAACATTGCTAATGTTATTGTTTAACGACATATCAGAGTTGTCTCGGATTATAACAAAGGAAACAAATCATTGGCGATGCAAACCATTTAAAATAAATAAAAATCATTCTTGACATATGTTTTGTCACAACTATTTGTATTTTCTACCACGTTTATGTCAGATGAAAAGTATTTGTTGCTACTATGTCATTTACAATGATCACGTGACAAAAAGTTTTACATCGCCACAGATATTTTGCAACCTTAGTCCAATAGTTTGCAATGTAAAATTATGTTGCCAAAATCCATATTTACTATAGTAATTGTGTAATTTTATCATATGAAATATTTTTTACTCTGCTTTGTTTTTTCTCGCCTCTAAATGAACAAAATAAATTGTAACGTCCCGCCTTTTCGTACGCTTTAAATCGACACATGTGCCAATTCAAACCATACGGAAGGGCGGATTGTTATGGGGTAAATAAGAAAAAGTGGAGACAGAAAAGCACAAAATAGAATCTTGCAGCGGAACGATAAAATATAATAATCACAGTTCATGAAGCTGTTTTATAAAACATTTGATTTTATTTATACAATACATATCAGAGTACACATACAAGAGAATAATAATTAATGCAGCAGAATTAAATGGTGTAGTGGAATAATATAGTAGATAATAGTACTACAAATCTTCGTCTTCGTCTTTCAGAATAAGATCTTCAAATCCTGAAAATCTCGTACTGCCCCGAGCAAATTGAAAAGACAAAACACTCGAGTCAGAACTAAAAGATCTTATGTGAGTTAAATCAACAGAAATAAATATGAGTGTAACGACGTCAGAGATGTTTACGGGATTTGACATCTCCTATCCAGTGTCTAACGTGAGTGCAGTAACTCAAGAGATGCCCGGGATTCACATCTCCTAAGGATCCGTTAAAATATTTACTATGTAGTAATATTTCGCTATTATAATAATGTCTATTAGAAAAATAAACTTACTTTTAAATAGCGTTAAGGCTTTACATTTTCCACCTTAACACGTAATAGTGCCCATAGTATATACAGTGCCTGCATATCTCCTGATCGGGAGACTACGAGAAGACACCACATAGGTACGACACAAATAGGAAATCGTAGTAAAGGCTCGGTATGGTAGGTGACACGGCACAACTAGGCAATGCTAGGGTAGATATACCAATTGTTATTCGGGCTGGTGGTAACGCGTAGCGCGCAGCTACCGCCCACCTCGAGCCACAACCCAAATAAAAGAAAATCAAAAGTGGCCACCGAATCAATCCAAAAGTCAAAGTATAGCATCAAAGGGATGTGTCCGATTAAAGGTGCTACCTCATTGGCCCGAGAACCGCTCCTGTTTTAGCCACCATATGCTAACTCACGGGAGTCGGGTCCATGTATTTACCTTAAAGGAAACGCCGCCACCATCCTACTTCATTCTGGAATCTCCACCGCGTACACGGTTGTTAAAGTGGTTTTCAGAGTTGGCAAAGAGTATGACAACTTCCGATCCCGGTCTCTTCAACAACCAAACGTTATTATAACACCGTGGTCATTTTAAAATAGTTATACTTCAAAACCAGAATATAATATCCATTTCCAAACCTTATAATTACGATATCATTTCCCTTTTAAAACCCAAATCAATATGATATCATTTCAAGTATATCATTTTCTAAAACCATAACAATTTCAAAGTTAAAAATTATTTCAAAACCAAAACTTGAAATATAGCCTTTTAAAAACATAAAACTTTGAATTTCATAACTTTGAAACATACTGCCACTTAAATGGTTTAACTATTAAATTACTTTATATAATAAAATAGCTTCTACACCTTCGCAAATCAATTCCCAATATGGATTTAAATCCCCAAATAAACCAATATATTTCCATATATTTCAAAGTTTAAATTTTCCCACATTTCAAAACTTATTCTTTGATAATTTCATATACATCAATTTCAACTACTATTACTTAGATTTGAAATATTTACTAAATAAATCAAATATCATTTAAGTAAAACCTTTTGACTTCAAATAATCGGATATTCTTCCAATTAAATTAACTTGATAATATTCATTTATATCAATTTGATATTCGTTTAAATCATCTAAACAAAATCAAGTTATAAAATCATACCCTTTAAATCTCAAATTATTTACATTTCAAATCAAATTTTTCGAGGATAATTCTTAAATACTTTAATTCAAATCAAATTCACATTTATCTTCCAACTTTAATTTTATTCGAGCCATTATAAACTCTATCTACAATAGAATTTAAATAGATACTTACCAGTTTATGTAAAAGAAATCAAACTTTATTATTAAACTAATTTTTAATAATCAATTTTATACATAGCTTAAATTCAAGAATTTAACTATATATATAAAATAATATTTATATAACATCAAAAATTAATATTTATTAAACCGTATATTACTTTCCAAAACCATAGAAAATCATTTCAAAATATTTTTATATGTATAGGCCGTGGTGCCTGTATATAATTTTCTATCCTATGGTGAAGTGATACGGATATTTATCATTTCAATCCGTAATTTAAAATAAAATTTACGGTTATATATCATTTCAAACCGCAATCCCGAATGAAATAAAATGCATAACTACTTGCAGTTTAAAATAATATATAATACAACATCCATTCATCCATCATAAAATCATACATCCATCACAATCATCATACAAAACAGTCAGTCAATCAATATTAATATATAACTCATAATATAAAACAGGTAATTAACTGGTAGTTATATTCAATAATAAATTAAATAACGATTAAATTTAAATAAATGCAATTAACTGAGATGATGATTGAAAATATACGGAAAAGTCATAAACAAATGCATAATCACAACAAAAATTTAATTTAACAAACATAAGAAATTTTAGAAGTTGTGAGTAGGTTAAAACACTCACCTTTTGAATTTAAATTGAATTCAAATCCAATTTAAACCCAAAAATTGACCAGTCTTAGAATCCGTCCAAACCAGTGCCAAAAAGTTCGGAATTTCAATAAGATCCTAAAAAAAGAAACCGCGCGTAAATCGAGCATCTTATGAGAAAGTTATTACGATTAGTGCGATTGGATTTCAATATTCAAAATAAAAAAGGAAGAACACATTTATCTCACCCCCATTTGCCATGTCATCTACTTCCTTCTCACACGAATTTGATTCCAGGAAACTGAAGCATGCACGCGAACACCCTTGGACCGCAACGCACGGCAATTGCATGCGCCCACGTTCACCCCGGCGCCGTCGTTTCCCATCGGCCTTACGTGAGCCTCCTCTGGCCTTGTCGCCCCACACGACCTCCCCCTTTATCACCTCGGTCGCGAATAATTCACGCAGCTGCCACCGCATTTCATAAACCCTAGCCAATTTTTTCGCACGATCTAGCCGTTAACTCACCACGAAACTCACATGGATGCGGTCCCCTCGGCCCTCTCCACAAAACCCAGAAAGGAATTGACGATCCGACACCGTTCATCGATGCGCGATGAACGGTCGAGAATGTTTGCTCGATTCATGGCCACATCGAACCTCTAATTGAAAAACGAATTGTAGATCTGAGTTACGCTCTTCGAGAGCTTCGAATCCATATATAATTTTCTATATTTTTTGGAGTTTGAAATTTCAGCTTTGAATTTGATTTGGGATTGCAATTGGGATTAGGGTTTGCCTGCCATTGGAGTGAGGATGTGAATAGAACATATAAAGATGAGGAACAGAAGCTGCTAGGGTTTATAGCAGGATATATATATATAGGCAAGGTTGATATTTGAATGGATGGATAAGATAGATTTACGCGCTAACGCCAAAGTGGCCTATAAAGCCTGTTTCAACTCCGGAATGAAATTGGGTCAACCCATATATCAAAATAGATGATTTAAAATATTTTAAACGCAATGGAAATGGTTTCAAGTCCAAATTCCATTGTATGAAGAAGTTATGGAAAAAATCAAAATGTTCCAAATTGATTTCAATTTCATTTAATTCAAGGTGTTTCTAGTCCGTACGAGCAAACGACAAGTCCGATCGCTACGAAACTTGAAATCCTACAATAATTCACTGTTACGGATCCGATGAAACTAGTTTCATCAAAATCCGAGTCAGTGGCCGAAATGGTTATTTTTACACTAATTAAATAAATTGATAATTAATTGATTAAATCCAAATTTAAATTTCAATTCTAAAATTGACAATTTTATCACCTTTATATTTCTCAAACATTTACAATGATTTAAACAAATTTTAATGTAAATTTTGAGTTGATTAATTGATCAATTCCAATGTTAACCTCAATTTCAATATTTAATTTCAATTTCATTAAATTTAGAAATTTCAAAATAAAACTCCAAAATCCATTTATTAAATTCTTAATCCTTGTTATTCGAGTTTTATTACAATAAGAATATAGCTAACATTGCTTTTAAATCTTGGTTCTTAATATTCTTCCATTTTACTTAGTTCCAATTAACGTTCAAATTAAATTACCTTTAATTACGATTAATCCTATTATTACAATTTAAATTCCAAATAAATTGTTTTTATTTGATTTCAATCTTTATAACACATCCACTGATTTCAAATAACATAGTTAATGCTGTTTTTCATATTATATTACATAAATATATTCAACGTACTTTCTTTATTGTATATTAACTATAATTTCTATTAGTATTGAAATCTTTGCCAAATATAGCATTTGCATTTCCTCTTTTATTGGATTTCATTCACTTGTTTATAGTCAACTTATATTAACATCACTACCGTTAATTTTAATTATCCATTCATTCATAAACCACTAACCATACCTTATTATCAAATATTACCTTAAATCCACAATAATGTAATATTTA
Organism: Allium cepa; assembly: GCA_030765085.1. Taxonomy (NCBI): domain Eukaryota; kingdom Viridiplantae; phylum Streptophyta; class Magnoliopsida; order Asparagales; family Amaryllidaceae; genus Allium; species Allium cepa. The sequence continues at coordinate 384,200,511 of CM060937.1, forward strand.
ACTCATTTATTGCAATTGGTTTCCATTAATTGGGATTGCGCTAATTTAGTTTGCATTAACATTATTACATAAATCTACATCCAATTACATTTAATATTCCCAATAAATTCACTTACTGAACATTTATTTTATTCAGTGACCATTTAATAAAAATTAAATTCCTTAATTTAATTCAATGCCTACATTTTGTTTTCATATATTCAAATTGTTAGCTAAGTACACGTCTTCGCTAATTCGATTGAAATTGAATTTCATTCAATTTATTAATAATTACCTTAGTTAACATTAATGTAATAATTTACTTAGATTTATTGCAAAGTTTCCCACATTTAAATAAGCAGGCTAAATAACTTATAAGTTACTATACCCAAACAATTGTTATAATTGTTTACATAACATAAATTTCATTCAATCATTATTAGCATGCTATTTAATTATATTTATTGAAATTCATTTCAAATTTATCAAACACAATCAATTATAACCTTACATTGTTTTTTTTAATTATTTGGGATAGACCTTAATTACTTATTTATTAACTTACATTAACATAATCGCATTAATTTACATTCAATTACAATTAATCCATATATTATTTCACACATTTATACACTGATTGCATTTGTTTTCATTATATTGTATTTAAATCTAAGCCAACATTTGAATTATTTTATTAAGTTGGAATGTTCATTCTTCCTAACCAATTACCATTCATTACATTGTTATAACTTTACAATTTTAAATAAATTCATTAATTGTCATTTCATTCATCCTATTAATTATTAACCATAATTAGCATTGTTACGTTTTAATTTACTTATTATTTCATTAATAAGTTATGCGAATTTATCTCTCCAATTATTAAATCACAAAGTCTTATTTAATTTTCCATAGCTACATTACCTTTTTAACGTTTGCTTCAATATAAATTATAAATTTTTTGTTTTCTTCTAAATTTAATTACTCAATTTTAATTAAAATAACCAAACTTAATTATTTAAAATTTACGGGTCGTTACACTCTCCCCCACTCAAAACTTTTCGTCCTCGAAAAGGAAAAAGAAGAAAAAAGAAAGAATTGAGTAAACAGTACATCTTATTCAAAAATATTACCTTTATAAACAAATAAATTTACAAAATTAATTAATTTAGATAAAATATACCAATTTATAACCATTAAATCTTTTGATACTCAAATAATAAGGTTTGGAAAACATTTTCAAAAAATTTCTAAGTCTAAAATTTATTGAAAATTTCGAGAGAGTCTCCTTTGTACTGGGAGGCTCGGGAGAAAATATAATATCAAATATAAAAATATACAAAAAATATTTCTTAAAATATTATATATCCTAACATGGGAAAACAATAATAGCGCTATAAAACCGTAATCCGAGAACATACTTATTTGTCGGGCAATTAACGCTTAATTATGAAACCAAATGCAGTAGCAATTGCTTCCATAACCTGTATTTCACTTATATAATCCAAAAAGGTTAACAATTATATAAAATGAAATATTTAAAGTGGTTTCAACCACAAACAACAAATCAATACAAACATCAATCACTTGCAACAAGCAAATAACCACTACAAAAAATCAACCCACACCAATCATTCATTCATATCAAACAAAACAAATAGTTGTTCGGGTTCAACTTTAAATTGCACGGAATGGAAAATAAACTACTTAGTGCACCATTCACTCAACAGTCTTAGATGAACTAAATAGATTATTCATCCATCCAAACAATTTTTAGGGTATTCTTGCCCAAACAACCATAACTAAAAAAATAACAATTTCAAATAATAGATTAAGTTTGTTCTTATTAATTCCATTTCATCCTTTTTATTTACATAATGATTTATCTTTTAAATTACATTTATTCTTGTAAATTTTCCCTTTTTATTGCCCTACATTCATTCATTTACTATTTAATTTCATTTCTCACAGTATTCATCTTTCTACCTATTTTTATTATAAATAACCTCAACTTTTACTTAAGTTTATTGTCATTACTTTACAACCTTTCAGTTATACTTAAGTTTACACAATTTCAACATCAAATTATTATTTATAAAAGAATTTCACTTAACATTCCTATTACATAAGCTTTACTTGTATAATCTCCATTACGTTTTCTTATTAACATTTCAACTTTTTACATCTTTTGTAAGTTATATATATGCCTTTAAGGATGTAATTAAAATCATACAAGTTTATCTTATTTCTTTTAATAATTTAATGTTCACTGACCATGTCCTTTGCTTTATAGGTTACGAATTCCAAATATCTTTTAATTTCATTTATAACCTTGCATTTAATCTTCTTATTTTAATTAAAGGTTCCAATTTTTAGTTAACTTCCATTTTACTCCACTAATTGAAACTATTAAATAACGGAAACTTAAGAATTTAAATACCGGGTTTTATTCAAAAATCGTTTTAAAATAATAGATAAATGTATATACTTACATTTCACATATCCAATTATATTTAAAACAATTTAAAATTTATATTTGTTTGTCAAAAAATGAATCTGCAGTAAAACTACTACAGTGGCCTTCCCTCTTCGGGACTCGAAAATGAATGTCGATGATGCGACCGACATCATCGAAATTATTTTCCAGCGACAGAGAGGGAAGTACATAACTTTATTTTTTTCCAAATTCTTCTTTAAAACAATTCTTCCAAATTATATTGAAATATTTATATCAGAAAATATTTATAAACAATACTATTATGTTCCAAAATTATTCGAAAGAAATTTTTAAAAGCCCGGAACTTAAGTTCTAAATTTCCAATTTTTATTTATTTTATTTTCAATCTTATTTCAACTATTATTTAAAATTTAGTTACCTAACAACCAATATATTACAACCAAATATATATCATTTATAAAATTTATTTTATATATATAGAAAATATAATAGGAAAATTATTTCATTCAACTATATTAGAAACAAATATTATGTCGGTCTGTCCTATTAACTGTTTAGAAATCCTTATTGATGTCATAGCGTCCCATGCATCAACCAGAATTTATAAATACAAAACAGAACAAATTAACACAATATTAAAATCTTTTTATAACACTAACAAATACGCTCTCTCATATATATACTCTCAGCGACTCATCATAGGGTATTACAACCCTATTAACAAAGAGTCAGACCCCACAAAGCTAAGGTTTATCGCTAAACCAAAGCTCTGATACCAGATGTAATGTCTCGCCTTTTCGTACACTTTAAATCAACACACGTGCCAATTCAAACCATACGGAAGGGCAGATTGTTATGGGGTAAATAAGAAAAAGTAGGGAAATAAAAACACAAAATAGAATCTTGCAACGGAACGATAAAATATAATAATCAAATATACAGTTCATGAAGCTGTTTTACAAAACATTTGATTTTATTTATACAATACATATCAGAGTACACATACCAGAGAATAATAATTAATGCAGCGGAATTAAATGGTGTAGTGGAATAATATAGTATATAATAGTACTGCAAATCTTCGTCTTCGGCCTTCAGAATAAAATCTTCAAATCCTAAAACGCTCGGATTGACCCGAGCGAATTGAAAAGACAAAACACTCGAGTCAGAACTAAAAGATCTTATGTGAGTTAAATCAATAGAAATAAATATGAGTGTAATGGCGTCAGAGATGTTTACAGGATTTGACATCTCCTATCCAGTGTCTAACGTGAGTACAGTAACTCAAGAGATGCTCGGGATTCACGTCTCCTAAGGATCCGTTAAACTATTTACTATGTAGTAATATTTCGCTATTATAATAATGTCTATTAGTAAAATAAACTAACTTTTAAATAGCGTTAAGGCTTTACATTTTCCACCTTAACACGTAATAGTGCCCATAGTCTATACAGTGCCTGCATATCTCCTGATCGAGAGACTACGAGAAGACGCCCCATAGGTACGACACAAATAAAAAATCATAGTAAAGGCTCGGTATGGTGGTGACACGGCACAACTAGACAATGACAGGGTAGATATACCAATTGCTATCCGGGCTGGTGGTAACGCGTAGCGCGCCCACCTCGAGCCACACCCCCAAATAAAAAAATCAAAAGTGGCCACCGAATCAATCCAAAAGTCAAAGTATAATATCGAAGGGATGTGTCCGATCAAAGGTGCTACCTCATTGGCCCAAGAATCGCTCCCGTTTTAGCCACCTTATGCCAACTCACGGGAGTCGGGTCCACATATTTACCTTAAAGGAAACGCCGCTACCATCCTACTTCATTCTTGAATCTCCACCGCGTACACGGTTGTTAAAGTGGTTTTCGGAGTTGGCAGAGAGTATGACAACTTCCGATCCCGGTCTCTTCAACAACCAAACGTTATTATAACACCGCGATCTTTTTAAAATAGTTATACTTCAAAACCAGAATATAATATCCATTTCCAAACCTTATAATTACGATATCATTTCCCTTTTAAAACCCAAATCAATATGATATCATTTCAAGTATATCATTTTCTAAAACCATAACAATTTCAAAGTTAAAAATTATTTCAAAACCAAAACTTGAAATATAGCCTTTTAAAAACATAAAACTTTGAATTTCATAACTTTGAAACATACTACCACTTAAATGGTTTAACTATTAAATTACTTTATATAATAAAATAGCTTCTACACCTTCGCAAATCAATTCCCAATATGGATTTAAATCCCCAAATAAACCAATATATTTCCATATATTTCAAAGTTTAAATTTTCCCACATTTCAAAACTTATTCTTTGATAATTTCATATACATCAATTTCAACTACTATTACTTAGATTTGAAATATTTACTAAATAAATCAAATATCATTTAAGTAAAACCTTTTGACTTCAAATAATCGGATATTCTTCCAATTAAATTAACTTGATAATATTCATTTATATCAATTTGATATTCGTTTAAATCCTCTAAACAAAATCAAGTTATAAAATCATACCCTTTAAATCTCAAATTATTTACATTTCAAATCAAATTTTTCGAGGATAATTCTTAAATACTTTAATTCAAATCAAATTCACATTTATCTTCCAACTTTAATTTTATTCGAGCCATTATAAACTCTATCTACAATAGAATTTAAATAGATACTTACCAGTGTATGTAAAAGAAATCAAACTTTATTATTAAACTAATTTTTAATAACCAATTTTATACATAGCTTAAATTCAAGAATTTAACTATATATATAAATTAATATTTATATAACATCAAAAATTAATATTTATTAAACCGTATATTCCTTTCCAAAACCATAGAAAATCATTTCAAAATATTTTTATATGTATAGGCCGTGGTGCCTGTATATAATTTTCTATCCTATGGTGAGTCATTTCAATCCGTAATTTAAAATAAAATTTACGGTTATATATCATTTCAAACCGCAATCCCGAATGAAATAAAATGCATAACTACTTGCAGTTTAAAATAATATATAATACAACATCCATCATAAAATCATACATCCATCACAATCATCATACAAAACAGTCAATCAATATCAATATATAACTGATAATATAAAATAGGCAATTAACTGGCAGTTATATTCAATAATAAATTAAATAACGATTAAATTTGAATAAATGCAATTAACTGAGATGATGATTAAAATATACGGAAAAGTCATAAACAAATGCATAATTACAACAAAAATTTAATTTAACAAACATAAGAAATTTTAGAAGTTGTGAGTGAGTTAAAACACTCACCTTTTGAATTTAAATTGAATTCAAATCCAATTTAAACCCAAAAATTGATCAGTCTCAGAATCCATCCAAACTAGCGCCAAAAAGTCCGGAATTTGAATACGATCCTAAAAAAAGAAACCGTGCGTAAATCGAGCATCGTATGAGAAAGTTATGACGATTAGTGCGATTAGATTTCAATATTAAAAATAAAAAAGGAAGAACACATTTATCTCTCCCCCATTTACCACGTGATCTACTTCCTGCTCATGCGAATTTGATTCCAGGAAACTGAAGCACGCACATGAACACCCTTTGACCGCAACGCACGGCAATTGCACGCGCCCACGTTCATCACGGCGTCGACGTTTCCCATCGGCCTTGTGCGAGCCTCCTCTGGCCCATGTTCATCCCGGCCGCCGCATTTCATAAACCCTAGCCAATTTTTTCGCACGATCTAGCCGCTAACTCACCATGAAACTCACATGGATGCGGTCCCCTTGGCCCTCTCCACAAAACCCAGAAAGGAATTGACGATCCGACACCGTTCATCGACGCGCAATGAACGACCGAGAATGTTTGCTCGATTCCTGACCACATCGGACCACGAATTGAAAAACGAATTGCAGATCTGAGTTACGCTGTTCGGAAGCTTCGAATCTATATATAATTTGCTATATTATTTGGAGTTTGAAATTTCAGCTTTGGATTTGATTTGGGATTGCAATTGGTATTAGGGTTTGTCTGCCATTGGAGTGAGGAGGTGAAAAGAACGTATAGAAATGAGGAACAGAGGCTGCTAGGGTTTATAAAAGGATATATATAGGCAGGGCTGACATTTGAATGGATGGATATGATAGATTTACGCGCTAACGCCAAAGTGGCCCAAAAAGCCCGTTTCAACTCCGTAATGAAATTGGGTCAACCCATATATCAAAATAGATATTTTAAAATATTTTAAATGTAATGGAAAAGGTTTCAAGTCCAAATTCCATTGTACGAATAAGTTATGCAAAAAATTAAAATATTCCAAATTGATTTCAATTGATTTCAGTTTCATTTATTTCGAGGCGTTTCTAGTTCGTACGATCAAACGACAAGTCCGATTGCTACGAAATTTAAAATCCTACAATAATTCACCGTTATGGTTCCGATGAAACTAGTTTCGTCGAAATCCGAGTCAGTGGCCAAAATGGTTATTTTTACACCAATTAAATAAATTTATAATTAATTGATTAAATCCAAATTTAAATTTCAATTCTAAAATTGACAATTTTATCACCTTTATATTTCTAAAAATTTTACAATGATTTAAACAAATTTTAATGTAAATTTTGAGTTGATTAATTGATCAATTCCAATGTTAACCTCAATTTCAATATTTAATTTCAATTTCATTAAATTTAGAAATTTTAAAATAAAACTCCAAAATCCATTTATTAAATTCTTAATCCTTGTTAATCGAGTCTTATTAAAATAAGAATATAGCTAACATTGCTTTTAAATCTTGGTTCTTAATATTCTTCCATTTTACTTAGTTCCAATTAACGTTCAAATTAAATTACCTTTAATTACGATTAATCCTATTATTACGATTTAAATTCCAAATAAATTGTTTTTATTTGATTTCAATCTTTATAACCCATCCACTGATTTCAAATAACATTGTTAATGTTGGTTTTCACATTATATTACATAAATATATTCAACGTGCTTTCTTTATTGTATATGAACTATAATTTCCATTAGTATTGAAATCTTTGCCAAATATAGCATTTGCATTTCCTCCTTTATTAGGATTTCATTCACTTGTTTATAGTCAACTTATATTAACATCACTACCCTTAATTTTAATTATACATTCATTCATAAACCACTAACCATACCTTATTACCAAATATTACCTTAAATCCACAATAATGTAATATTTAACTCATTTATTGCAATTGGTTTCCATTAATTGGGATTGCGTTAATTTAGTTTGCATTAACATTATTACATAAATCTACATCCAGTTACATTTAATATTCCCAATAAATTCACTTACTGAACATTTATTTTATTCAGTGACCATTTAATAAAAATTAAATTCCTTAATTTAATTCAATGCCTACATTTTGTTTTCATATATTCAAATTGGTAGCTAATTATACGTCTTCATTAATTCCATTGAAATTGCATTTCATTCAATTTATTAATAATTACCTTAGTTAACATTAACGTAATAATTTACTTAGATTTATTGCAAATTTTCCCACATTTAAATAATCAGACTAAATAACTTATAAGTTACTATTCCCAAACAATTGTTATAATTGTTTACATAACACAAATTTCATTCAATCATTATTAGCATGCTATTTAATTATATTTATTGAAATTTATTTCAAATTTATCAAACACAATCAATTATAATCTTACATTGTTTTTTTCTAATTATTTGGGATAGCACTAAATTACTTATTTATTAACTTACATTAACATAATCGCATTAATTTACATTCAGTTACAATTAATCCATATATTATTTCACACATTTATACACTGATTGCATTTGTCTTCATTAAATTCTATTTAAAACTAAGTCATAACATTTGAATTATTTTATTAAGTTGGAATGTTCATTCTTCCCAACCAATTACCATTTATTACATTATAACTTTACAATTTTAAATAAATTCATTAATTGTCATTTCATTCATTGTATTAATTATTAACCATAATTAGCATTGTTACGTTTTAATTTACATATTATTTCATTAATAAGTTACGCGAATTTATTTCTCTAATTATTAAATCACATAGTCTTATTTAATTTTCCTTAGCTACATTACCTTTTTAATTTGCTTCAATATAAATTATAAATTTTTTGTTTTCTTCTACATTTAATTACTCAATTTTAATTAAAATAACCAACCTTAATTATTTAAAATTTACAGGTCGTTACAGAAATAGAAATGTTAACATAGAATTGTAATTATTCTGCCCATTTTCATTATTTAGAAAAGAATATGAATGTTTGTTAGGTGGTTAAGAAGATAAGGATTGTTCTAGTATATAACCACATACTATCAGAAATTAAATTTTGATTAAGTGGGCAATTTTTTATATCCAATGTGAGCTTTTTTTTAATTTATAGATGTACGAACATTCCCAACACCCACAATTGCTATCCTTTTTCCATGGGTAACATCACTTAAATACTCAAACTTAGATTTTGTTACAAAGCCATAGTTGAAAAATGAAATTAGCGATGTGTTTTATATAAGATTTTGCACTTTTTCTTAGTTGTAACAAATTTGTGACAGATTATGAACTGTATGATATTTAAATTATTTGATACAATATTTAAATTATGTTTTATGCATTCATGGTAGATTAGTAACTAATTTGTGATAGAATCACCACGGTATGTCATAGGCACTAGTTGTCACTATTTTTAGTTAAAATTTTGACAAAAACTTTAGCTACATGGTAAATATTCATGGTACTGTTGCAATGGTTTTGTAAGAGCTAGCGTATTATTAAATCACAAGCAAGTATTTTATCTTGAAATAAAATAAAATAAACATCACAAATCCCTTGCAAATCCATCAAAAATAAACATCTGATATTTTGATGATAAAAGCTGCATCACTTTATCAAACTCTATCGTACTGCTTATTAGGTGAGTTCATGTATATGCAGACAGGTTTACGCAATAGCTGAGACATAGAAACATTGGTCAAGTTCATTCAATTTTTCAAACATAAAATAAGAATGATTAGTGCAAATATATTTATTTAAGCATACAAAACTATAGTCAATTAGCACTGCATAAATGGTACAATGCTAGTTCTTATTGTAGGCTAGTCCATGCATATTAGACTGTTATTATTGATGCCGGATGGTTCATTCTTCAATGCCGATATGTTTAAAAATTTCCATACAGCACGTTTGGAAGGCTGAAAAAGAGAAATCACATGTAATAAACATTAGTTGTACAATTTACACATAAAATCAAATCAAACTACCAATGTTTCAACATAAGCTAGAAACATAGCTTTTGATAATTCTTATTAAAAAGGAAACTTGCTAATAATGACAACAAATAAATTTGATATAATATTGCCATGATGTGCAGTATATTCCCCTTGACCTACATAATATAATAAAAAACCGATTTATCATTTTTTGATTCGAATATTAGTAGTATCAATAACCATACAATAATTTTTCTCGTACACTTTAAGTAATCCGAGTTTGGAAAATTCGACGGGGTTGATAAGGTATTGAAAAAATGATAGCCAAGAATTATGGTTGAAACAAATATACCTCTTGCAATTGATACGAGTTGTCCACCAATAAGGAACATCAGTAATGCTGCATTCGATAGGAGCTTGACCAAAAAGGTGTTTATTATAGACAACTCTTCGGGCTAATTTGCCCAAGCACCGGCAAGCAGCACGACGATCGCTATGTCTTCTAACCACAGTTTGGAGTCTGAGTATCCTATCACAACAGTCCATCAGGTCAGCTTGTCCATTAGCCCAGTTTGCGCAAGGCATTGTTATTTCTTCCACTTGCGAACATGTTATTGAATAAACTACACTCGGAGCGTTAATTAAGATCAATGACATGGCTACCGTCAAAGAAAACATCAAACAACTTATGCGGACCATTTTTTAACAATCAGAACTAGTTTTACGTTCTTGACTTATTGTAAATGAATCCTATTGAATGGATGATCCTAGAGGCTTATATAGAGTTGGTGTTGGATGGAATGAGTTCCAAGTTTGTTTACATTGTACCATCAACATAGCTTGTATGAGTAATAAAACACCTGATGTTTATAAAAGTTTCGATTAGCAAAAGGGTAAATATAAGCTTTTTATTTCTGCTAATGAACAAACTTCTCATGTCAAGTAAATTTGAATTATCCATTTAAAGAAAAAGAGCATTCACTGGTTATTTGCAAGTAAATGATAATCAATCCAATCCAATTGGATATAATTTCTCTTCTTTATTTACTCACTAAATCAAACAATTAGAAGGTAGCTGTATAGATATTGAATCTAATAGTAGTAATAATTTAGTAAATAATTTAGATCAACCCCTTTCTTAAATTTTCTTATCAATCAATAATATAAAAATTAATCTAAATAAAATTATATTCAATAGTTTATCTAGCTGAACACATACACGTACCTATACACTTATATACGCCACTAAAACAATTAATAAAACCGAATCATAAAAAATACTTCAAAATCCTGTATAAACATTAAAAAATGTGAACAATTATGCACAAAAACAGAAATAGAATGTAAGCTAATCCTAAAAATAATTATTTTTAATCCTATTAGATATTGTTGATAGAAGATAATGAGATGAACAATGTATGTAAAAAATATTTCATTCGTTTCAAATTACGAGTAGGTGAGCTAAAATATTTAATTATAATATGAAAATGCACCGAAATCAATACTTTCGTAGTCCCATTAATTCTCTACGAACATGATAATGGAAAGTTTATATTTACTTATAATTATAATTGGTTTTGTGCTTCTTTTTTTCTCTTTAGGCAATGAAAAAAGTAATGATGGCTGAATATTTTCGAAGCAATAACAAATTATCTTCACTAAGTTCCACCGTGACATCCAATTTAAGTTGCGAATTATTATTTACAATCATAGTCATAGCCATAGATTCACAATTTAAAGTAAGTGATAAATCAATTTATAATTAAAGTCGATAACAATTGACAATTAAATTAGCTGGATTCATTGTCCTAATGAAGCATTAGATATTAAATCATTTAAATATCAGGATATAAATTTATGTTATAAATCCATAGTTGAAACTAAAATTAACCGTGTATGGAACTTTATACTTTATTAATTTTTACGGATTCAGGATGGATTATGAATTGTATGATAATGATATTACTTGACACAATGCATTTTAGCTACATTTTAAGCATTTGTGATGGATTCGTAAAGAATTTACGAATTAACCATATTACGGCATAGATATTATTTTGGTTTTGTTTTTCATAATTTTGACATAAATTTAGGTTACGTCTCAAAAGTTCTTTGCACATATATACCTGATTTAATGTAATTTTGTAAGGGATTATTATCGAATCACAAATAACTTTTTTATGGTAAAATAATATTAAAAATCATCACAAATCCCTTGCATGTCCATCAAAAATCAACAGTTGATATATTGATGATAAATTTGCATATTGTATTATCCTCTTATGTATTGTTATTTAGGTGGGTTCATGCATATAACAAAGAAGTTCATGCAATATTTCAGACATAGGAACAATGCTCTAATTCATGCATTTTTCAAACATATAATAGGCAAGTCCTGATACATTTATACCTAAACTTAAAAATAAGACTCATCAAGCATTGGTTTAACAATACAATGGTAGTTCTTATAATCCGCCAATCCACGCATATTGCAAGAGTCGTCAAGCACTAGTTACTTCATTCTTCAATACTGATACACATAAAAATTTACATACTACATGATAGGATAGCCCAAAAAGAGAAATCGTGCGCAATTAAAAAAATTAATGTGATGACCCGGGATTTTGGCAATATTAATTTGATAATCTTCAAATATAATTATTTAAATTTGCAAAACTTATCATTTCTAAGCAAATAATTTATGCTAGCTATTTTGCTATTATTCATATATATCTATGGTTTGTGAATAAAACTATGATTTAAAATTCAAAATATATATCTTAAAAATAAATTAGATTTGAAACTCTACATTTTAAACACTAGTGTATATATATATATATATATATATGTATATGGTTACTAATTAATGTATAATTAGGTTTTATATCATTTTCTTTGAAGTTATATAAATATAAGTACAAATAAATGTATAAATAAAAATATAAAATATAATATAAAAACATAAGAAAATATAAATGCATGCATTTGACATTTGTAAGCTTAGGAGTATCATGCAAATTACGAGTGTCTAGTTTATTGGTTTTCTTCATTTTAATATATATATATATATATATATATATATATATAATGGATTAAAGAACAAGGCTATATACTTATCTCTACTCCTTCTCCTTTCATTTACTTCATCTTCCAAATTTATCAAACTAAAACTTGAGATAAACCAAACTAAAACCAGAAAATCAAAACTAAACTACTCTTTCAAGTTCAAACTGAAGCAAGCAAAGATTCAAATTCAAGTACAGATCCAAAGCTTAACAAAGTAGATCAATCAAGTTTCTAGTTTTCAAAAATAAAGAGTATATCCAGATTTTCAAATCTATTCCTCTTTTCAAAATCAAGTGAGTAAACATCATTTTAAAAGCTAAATCTGTTTATATTCTGTTGCATGTGATAAATTCTTGAAGTAATGTTGTGAAATGATTATGTCTGAGTTTTTGATTTGCATATCTCTATTAGTCTACAGTAGACCAAAACTTACTCTAAATTCAATTCCTCTTCCTATAAACATTTATAGATTATGATGATTAAAGAAAATGTGTTTTTATTAACTAAATCTTAATTTTATAAATATTTTTGAGTGTATTTAAAAGGCAGAATTACTGGGAAGGAAGAAGAACAACAAAAATTAAAATAAGTTAGAAATTTAATAATTTAAATCTTGGTTTTTGCTTATATCATTAGATTCGAATCTGAAAACCATGAATTTTAATTTTAATTTCAAGTTTTATAGGATAGTATTTAGGTAAAAATTATAAGTTGAACGGCGTTTGGGGTTTTGCTAATTTCTAGCGATCAGAGATTTTGGGATGGTCGTAGTCATTGCTGGAGGTAGCTTGGATGTGATGACCCGGAATTTTGGACAATGTCAATTTAATAATCTGTATTTAAAATTAAATTGTTTTGATAAATTTTGTTAATAAAATTTGACTTGATTTAATAATCCAATTAAATAGATATTTAATTGGTGAATTTTAACTTTTAAAAGCTAATAAAATGCTTTCTATTTATAATGTGTGTGTGTGTGTGTGTGTATATATATATTTATATATATTGTAAATATATAAGTTTTGATTTGAAGTTCCATAAACAAATAAAATATTGTTTTTAAATTCTAATATACATTTTGATAATTTGGAAATTATTTAATATATAACTTTTCAAAGCTATTTAATAAATAACTATATGTTTTTAAATACTTATGGTAAATATTAATTTGTTTCAATTATATCTTAGTTTAAGTATAAGTTAATAAAAGGTTTTTTTTTTATTTTCTTTTATATATAGCTTGATAAATATGATTTGAAAATAAATATGAATGTTTAAAATACCATTTACATAAAATATTTATTCACTTAAATAAGATAAAGTGATAAGTAATTTACAATCTCTTTTGTATATTTTTTTTTTAAAATTGATAAATATGTTATTTTCAAATAATATTAATAAATGTATAAATATAGATAGGTTTTAAAAGACAATATTATTTTTATTTTTAAATTAAATATGTTGATATAAATTAGCTTTAAATTGGGTTTTTAAATTTATGATTGGATTTGAGTTTGAATTAATTTTGAATTCAAAAGAATAAACATTTTTAAATTATTTGGATAAGCTTTCATTTTTATGTAATTTGTTTTATTTCATTTTCTTTAAAAAGAAATGCACATATACATTTACATATGAAAATAATTTTTATATATATATATAAGTATTTAACAAATAAAGAAAAAGGGTTTTATTTACTTTTAAATTAAATGAAAATAAGTAAAAATATGTATATAACAAGTGTTAATATCTTAAGTAACTATTGAGACAAATGTGAACTAATAATCTACCCTATTTGACAAATGTAGTAATATAGGACAAGTGTCGTTTTAATTTTTGATTTTCTTTTAATTTTTTAAATAAACCATCTTAACTTATATAAACACATACTTCATTCCCTCATTCTTCATTTCTAATCTTCATTTTCAAAAGCTAAGAAAAGAATTTCAACTGAACCAAAATTTAAAACAAATCAGTAACCAAATTCCTCAAAACCAAAAATCATGTTCAAATTTGATTTTCAATTCTCAAACTCCTCACAAAAACCAGAATTTCAATTCAAGCACGCAAACCCTTCTTCAATCAAAAGCATACCTGCATTTTTCAATTCTGTTCATTTTCAAAATCAAACCAGTAACCATCTTCAAATCATTTACCTGAAATTCATTTTTTTGCAAATCATTTTCAAGATGTTCAAGCCTGCATACAACTGCAGTTTTAAAACCAATCTCGCCTGCAAGCATTTTAAAATGCAAATCTGTGAAGCATTTTCAAAAATTAAAAGCAGTCTCAACAAGTTTTCAAATCAAAAGAAGCATTTGCAGATCTTAACATGCAGTTTTAAAAGTAAAGACACTCTGGTTTTAAAAACAAAAGCTTTTCAAAAATCTGGTGCTCCGATCATCACTGTTTCCAGGTGAGTAACATCATAATTTTAAAAGTTTAAGTATATGTTTATGTTGCACGTTCATCTCCGAAAACAAGTATGTTCGTGAATATATTTTAAATCTCTGTGTGTATATATATGAATGTTTGGTGTGCATTGCTGTATGACTTTGTGTTTCCTCTGACTCTAGTTCCAGGTCCAAATTCTAATAAAATTTCTCTTGCTCTTGTTCAAATTTTTGTTAAGACTTAAGTCTTGAACAAAGTTGTTTATTATACCATAGCTTTAAGTTTAAAAATTTGTTAAGTTCAAATAATCTGTATTTCTTCTGGAAATAAATAAACCACAGTGCAAACTTACATAATTAAAAAAATCAATCACTCTGATTCTTTGATTCAGGAATATGAATCAAATGCTAAAACTTAAAATTGATTTTTGAAACCATAATTAAAATTTTTAGTAATGGGATTTAAGAGCATTTCTGGTTTAACCAGAAATTGGAATTTGATGAAATTCTGATGAACTCGATAGTCTGAGGGGTCGTAATTCTTTCTGGAGGAAGAGGAGTGATCAGTGATTTAGGGAAAAATAGTGGAGGTGGTGGAAGGTCACCGTGGTAATGGTGGTTGTTCGATTTGATCTGTAAACCTAGTTTTGACATAGGTTTGAGTTTTTGACTATCTCGTTCTTCCCAGTGGATCGAGTGCATCGGGATTCAAGGAGTGGTTAGCTGGAGCATTGATGATCTCATGATCAGAAGTTCTGACAACATGGTGGTCGGAGACGTAAGGGCAAGATGTTTTTCAGGTTTTGGGATGGGGCGTGCCTGTTGTTTCCAGGTTTTGATTTGGGCGCTCGATTTTGATTTCAGGTTGTTGGACACGATCTGATGATCGTGATGAGTTTTAGGGTTGATCGACATTGTGCTCGAAGTCTTGGTGGTGACCAGAGAGGGTCGGGGCCACCGTGCATATGCACGGTGCAGTGGTTTGTGTCAGGAGATGTTTTGGTTTGAGTGGATTATGTAATCGAGTTTACTCGAGTAATTTGAGTAATTGCTCGAAGTAAAGAAAGGTTTTGCTCGAAGTAAATTAAGGGTGGCTCAAGTTTTGTGTTTGGATTACAGGTTATTCAAACCTGTCCGTTTTGAAATTTTAAAATGAAATTTTAAAATGTAATGAAAAGATTTAAGCAAAGTTTAAATCAAAGTTTTAAAATCTGAATTCAAAATCTAATTTGTATCTTAGTTTTGAATTAAAGAAAGTTTTATAAATTAAATTGTTTTAATAACTTTAATTGTTTAAAGTATATTTTAAATGGTTAAAAATTTAAAACTAAATTTGGTTTAAATTCTTTAAGTTCACATGAGATTTTTTTAAAAATATTTTTTTAAAATGTATTTAAACTTTGTTAAGTTAAAGTTGTTTTCATTTTAAATTTTAAATTAGAGATGAAATTTGAAAGTTGAAAATAAAATGTTTTTAAATGTGTTTTTGAATGATAATTAAATCATTAATAAGAAAATAAGTTACCTTAAAGTTAATTAAGATTTAGTGAGTTGGGATAAATTAAATTATTTAGAGTAATTAAAGAATAATTAATTAATTTAATTATTTATATGATTTGAATTAATAAATTAAGGTTGAAGTTAATTAATTAAGATTAATTAATTTGAAAATAAGATCATTAATCGGATAAGTTAAGATTTTAATTGATGGTTAGGAATTAATTTATCAAGTAATTTAAGATTAATTAAGTTACATTTAAACTTAATTAATTAAATAATTAGAGATTAATTAATGAGTTATTAAGGATAAATTAATTTGTCATTAATAATGAATAATCTAAGTTAATTACTTAAGAAAAGGTAATTAAAGAATTGTTGATAAGTTAATGAAGGTCATTAACTTGAGATTATTTAATAATTAATTAATGTGATTAATTTTGATAATTAATAGGATTAATTAATTTAGATAATCATTTATGGAATTTGGTTAAGTATGATTACTTTATGAAAGTAATTAAAGGTATTAATTACTCTAGGTAATTAATTAAATAAATTTGATGAGTTTAAGTTAATTAATTAAGTTTAGTTAATATGGAATATTCATTGGATGGGTTGATAAGTAATTACATAATGTAATTAATGAAGAATAATTACTTAGAGAAGTAATTAAGATAAGTAACTTAGTGGAGGTAATTAATTGAAATATGGAAGAGTTTTGGGATTAATTACTTTGTGTAATTAATATGAAGGATAATTACTTAGTGAAAGTGATTAATAATTAATTACTTAGTGTAATTAATTTAAGAATTAATTAATTAAGTCATTTGAAAATAATTATTTGAGATAATTAATTAATGGGTAATTAATTTATTTTATGAAGTAATTAAGGGTAGTTAATTACTGAATGTGATTAATCAAAAGTGATTAATAATTGTGGTTTAATTAAGATTAATTACTTAATGTAATTGATTAATTAAAATGTAATTAGGGATCATTAATTTATATAATGATGTAATTAAGGTTGATTAATTAAGATTAATTAACCAATGATAAGTGATTGAAGTAATTAATTAATGTAATTAATTAAGGATTAATGTAATTAATTATAATTAATTAATTAATGTAGCAATTAAAGTATAATTACTGTAAGTGATTAAGAGTAATTAATTTATGAAATTAATTAAAGGATAATTACTTGAATGTAATTAAAGGATAGTTAATCAAGGGTGATTAATTAAGGGGGATTAATTAGAGGTTAATTAATTGATTGATTTGTAATTAATTAATGGTTATATAAGCAGGATTTATCGAATGAAGTAATTAATTTAATTTACTTTAAATTAATTAGACATGAAATAATTAATTTACTTCATCTTAAATTAATTATAAATGGTGTGACTATTAATCCTTATTTATATATGGATGATGTAGATTTCCTTGAATGGTTTGAATCTCAGATATGAGATAAATAATGCTGTGTGATATGGATGCTTTGGTTGCATTGTGATGACAATATGAATTATCTATTTGTGATGATAATGTAGATTATCTATTTGTGATGATAATATGGATTATCTGTTTATGATGATAATGCTGATTATCTATTGTGATGATGAGAATTATCTATCTGTGTGTATATGATAATTAAATTGAATTGTTTTAAACTTTAAAACAACTTGGAGGGCGTTTTGGATTTCGATGAGGCTGAGATCAGGTTTCCATATTTGGTTATCCGAAAACCACATCGATCCAAATTAACGATAGGTCGTGAATCTCAAGTGAAGATGAAGATTCAGAGTGCAAGGGTTATCGTCGTTAACTCTGAGGGTGATTCCAAAATGACTGTAATGAGATAATGCCTTCGGTTTCGTTCGAACCCGGAACGAACTTGTATGGATTGAATGCTTTCAGAACATCGTTAGGCGAACGATGAGCATTCTAAGATAGATGTGTTCTATAAAGGTAATCGTAGCCTCAAGCCTCATCACCCGGGAATGGCTAAAACATGGAAGGTGCAGCAAGGCTAAGTGGGTCATGCTCAAGTAGGACAAGATTTTCCCCTGTCTAGAAGTCCCTTTCTATTCGGTTGTGTGGGGCAGTTGATTCGCGACAACACCGGGGTTGTCTTGTCTGGGACTGTCCAGTAAGGGATGGTTTCGGCCTTGTGTTGTAGGGGATTGGGGGTAATCCTCGGTACGGTGACCTAGGCCTCGTACTGTGACAGGCGGTACCCCAGTAGCCCTGCCATTGTATGGAATCCAATCTCCAATAAGTGCCGTACGTTTTAGTTGTGCCCAACTATGTTGGAACATGAGAAGTAAGCATTCCAGCTATTTCTGTATTTTACTTGAAAACCCTAGACCCTATTATAATATCACCGGATTTCCTATCAAATGTTTTGGTTAGCGTAAGGTAAAAACTTTTCCATGTTTATGTGTGGAAAGTCTTACGTGATACCCTTGCTTTCAAAGTTTTTTTAAGTTAAGCAACCTTAACTTGTTACTCACACCAGACCCATGTCTGACCCGGAGTTTATCTTCTGTTTTCTTAAACTCTTGGGTACTTAATTTTTATGAGTAGCTAAGGGATTTAGGTTAGCTTTGACGAATTATGGAGGTGCAATGGAGCAAGAGGCTTCAGCGTGTAGATATATAGTGTTCTGCCGTGATTGGTACCTCTGCATTGTATTGTGTTGTAATAACTAGACAGGTGTTTATAACTGTCTAGTATGTGATCTATAATCTATGTAACTCTGATAGATGGTGTGTAATATGTAATATTTATGTGATTAATATAATTTATTCGTTCCGCTGTTGAGATTCTGATGTTGTCTTTCCTTCTTTCTTCTCTGTCTTTCTATTCTCTATCCCTTTATTTCTTACTCATGATACGTCTTGTTGGTTAGTGGAAGACGGGTCGTGACATTGGAGGTCTAGGCTCTCGGGAAAAATGGAGGCTGGATTTTTAGTTCACCGTGGAGGTCGAACGGCGTTGAAGTAGAGTTTTACCGCCTGATTTGGTCGACGTTGTTTTAGAGGGCATTGCATCGTTAAGGAAGCATCGGACCTGACCAGAGGTAGGGGAACGGAAGCATGGGACTCGGGCGAATGTTTGGCTCAACGGCGAGTCTTCAGATGGTCAGTGGTGGTGGCGCATGGCGAATCTTTGGATCGGGTTTGGTTTAGGTGGGGTTCGTTTCTGGTCGATTTCGATTTCGGGTTCGTTTCGAAGATCTGGTGGTCAGAATCGAGGGAGAGGGTCGTAGTCGACTTGCTGGCGATGGCAACCATGGTCGAAGCGTCGACGTTTGCGTGTGCATGTGTACGTGTGTCAGCATGTATCATGGGTAGTGGTTGTTGTTGTGTTAAGTAGAAGAAGAAAATGAGCCTCGGGTTTGGACTCGTGGAAGTGTCGGGTGTGTACGCGAGTTTTGGAGAGAAGAGAGAGAGAGAGTCGGAGAGAAGAAGGATTTCTCGGGTTGGGCTCGGGTTGGTATAGGGAGTGACTCGGGTTTGTACTATAGGGTATTAACAAGGTTTTAAATTTAGAAATAAAAAAAAGTTTTCGAAACAGTGTTCTTAACTAATTCTTTTAAATAATAGATGTTTTATTTATGTTTTAGGTTAGTTAAAGATTATAAAATAAATTATTTTAAATTAATAAAGTGTAAGGTATTTTAATATATGTCCTTTATTTTATTTAATTCTTAAGTTTATTAAAGTGAAATTAAATAGTGTAATTAAGTAGTTGATTTAAGAAGGCGAAATGTTTTTAACCATTAATTAACTTAAAGGTCTTAAGATATTTCTTATGTTAATAATAAATTAATTCCTACAATTAAAATAAAATAAAATAAATGGTATGCAATTAATTAATAACAATTAAGAAGGGTTATAAGAATTTATTTATTTTATGATTTAAATTAAATTAATTATAAATTGTGTGATTAATTTATCTTGCTTGTGGATGATTAAATTATATTAACTGCTTGGATTGATTAATATCTCCAGTCTGTTAATTTGTGACATTCGGTGATGTGAAATGCCTGGATTGATCTGTTAATAAATGTAAATCATTAAATTAGATATATATGATGAGTTACTGTGTGAATATGATATTCTGAGTTTAAATTGAATTATTTTCCTTAAACAACTTGACTTAAAAGATGGCATTGAATTCGAAGATATCGGGTTTGAATATCAGCAATATCCGGAACCATTTCGATTAGTAATATACAATTCTTTATAGATTTGATTAATCAAATAGGCTGGAATGGAATCAATTAAGTAAACTGAACCATTGAAACTTAGTGACGGTACTTAGACATTATTCTATGAAATAAGTGTTGACTATAAAAAGATAAGAACTCGCAGTAAGGTATGAGTTACCTTAGTTTTCAAAGAAGCTTTATGACTTTATTATTTCAAGTTATATGGGTTTACCTATGCTGGTTTCCAGGCAGACTCGGGTGTTACTTTAATGTAATGCTCAGGTCAGACCGAGTATTACAGATTTCCAAGTTAGGATGTTATGGAGCTCAAGTAGCGAGCTGGATGTAGAGACGTATTGATTCCGCTATGTATTAGAATTTGTATTGATTATACTCAGGGACAAGATGTTAAAACTGTCCAGTTTCTTGCGAATTGTTATACTCTAATATATTGTATGTAAATTGACAGTTGCATGTTTTCTTTGTGTAAATGCTGTTATTTGATATTATATTTTATTCCGCTGTGATTGTGAGATTTTTTGCTGTTGTTTTTTGTTTCTTCTTCTACCTCGTTTTCTTTTTTGCCCTAACAATCTGAAATTTCCGACGTTCGATTGCTCGACACTTCTACAGTGAATGTATTAGTGTCGAATTTTTGAGGTCGAAAATTTTGGGCCATTGCATTTGGTATCTGAGACGACCTGACTTTTTCTCCACAAAAAGTCGTATCATCCTTAAGAAAGAAAGGGATAAAAAAGAGAAAAGAAAGAAGAGAAAGAAGAAACAACACAAGAATCTCAACAGCGGAACGAATAAATTATATTAATAACATAAGTATTACATAGTATTCAACAAATATCAGAGTACACAGACATATACAACACATACTAGACAGTTATAACACCTGTCTAGTTATTACAACTCAATACATTACAGACAAACACTCAGAGATACCAACACAGCGGAAAACTATATAACTATACGCAGAAGCCTCCTGCTCCATATGCTCCTCCACAATTCGTCAAGCTAACC
Organism: Allium cepa; assembly: GCA_030765085.1. Lineage (NCBI taxonomy): Eukaryota > Viridiplantae > Streptophyta > Magnoliopsida > Asparagales > Amaryllidaceae > Allium > Allium cepa. Next base: position 384,222,394 of record CM060937.1, read on the forward strand.
TGAATCCTAACCTGAATTCCCTTGGCTACTCGTAAAAATTTGAGTACCCAAGAGTTAAAGAAAAACAGAAATAACTCCAGGTCAGACATGGGTCTGTTGTGAGTAACAGGTTAAAGTTGCTTAACTTTGAAAAACCTTTGAAAAGAAAGGTATCACGTAAGACTTCCCACACATAAACATGGAAAAGTTTTTACCTTACGCTAACCAAAACATTTGATAGGAAATCCGATGATATTATAATAGTGTCTAGGGTTTTCAAGTAAATAAGAAATAGCCGAAATTGTTACATTCATTAAATTCCAGCTACTAGCCACAAAAGTGGGTAATATAATCAAAACCGTTGGCACTTATTGGATTTTGGATTCCATACAATGGCTGGGCTACTGGGGTACCGCCCGTCACAGTATGTGGCCTAGATCACCGTACCGATGATTACTCCCAATCCCCTGCAACACAAAGCCGGACCCGTTCCTTACTGAACAGTTCCAAACAAGACCACCCCGCAGTTGTGATCAGCAACCGCACCACTAAGCCGAAAATAAAGGGACCTCTAGACAGGGATAAATCTTACTCTCAAGTGGGGGCTACCCATGAAGCTTTGCTGCACCTCCCCTGTTTTAGCCATTCCCGGTTGATGAGGCTTGAGGCTATGATTACCTTTATAGGACATATCACTTAGAATGCTCATCGTCCACCTAACGATGTTCTGAAAGCATTCAATCCATACAAGTTCGTTCCGGGTTCGAACGAAACCGAAGGCATTATCTCGTTACACTCATATTGGAATCACCCTCAGAGTTAACGACAATAACCTTGCACTCTGAATCACCATCTCGAATCTATAAGTGTTATTCCGTCAAACTCATTACGGAATCACCCACAGAGTTATACTGACGTATAACCCTTACATCTCGAGTCTTCACTCGCTCCACTTGGATTAACGACCTAACGTTTAATTGGAATCGATGTGGTTTTCGGATCCCAAATATGAAAATCCGATCCCGGTCTCATCGAAATCCAAAGCGTGTCTTTTAGGTCCAAGTTGTTTTAAATTTAAAACAATTCAATTCATTATCTAAATATACACAGATAGATAATTTACAACACAATAGATAATCAACCCTAACATTATCAATAGATAATTCATATCATAATCAGATAATTCATATTATCATCCAAAAGCAATCAATACATCCATATCACATAACATTTCTCATCTCATAACTGAGATTACAAACCATACATGGCAATTAATATGAATCATCACACATAAGCAATGATCTAAGGATCACACCATTTATAATTAATTTAAAATGAATTAAATTAATTACTTCATCTCTAATTAATTTAAAATGAATTAAATTAATTACTTCATCATTAAAATTCTGCTTATCTTAATCTTTAATTAATTACAAATCAATTTATAAATCATCATCTCAATATTCATTTCAATTAATCCTTACTGATTAACTATCTCTAATTACAATAGGTAATTAGCATTTAATTTTAATTACACAAGTTAATTACTTAAACCCCTTGCAAATAATTAACTTGTAATTTCTTAATTAATTAATTAATTAAAATTACATTAATCACTTATTCATTATTAATTATACCTTAATTAATCAACTCCAAATTACATCAATAATTAATCAACTAATAATTTCTGATTATATTTAATCAATCTCTAAATATAAATTAATTACATAAGTAATTAATCTTCAATTTAAACAACATATGTATTAATCACCCTCGATTATTATCCATTCAGTAATTAACTACTTTAATTACTCATCCCATAAATTAATTACTCTTAATTTATTATCTACATGAATCCTTAATTAATTTCAAAGTAATTTAAATCCAAATTACTTCTATAATAAATATCTTTAATTACATCCAGTAATTATTATTTATTTACTTCCTTAAGTAATTACAAATTCATAAATTACATAAGTAATTATCAACAATCCACAAATGTTTAAATTAATTTAACTTAATTAATCTAAACTAATCACATTAATCAAATTAATTACACCAAGTAATTAATTCATTAACTACTTTCATTAAGTAATTAACATAAACAATTGATTATTATTAATTAATTAATCTAATTAATTATCAAAAATTAATTACATTAATTAATTGTTAAATAATCTTAAGTTAATGATTTCATTAACATTTCTTAATTTCTTAATTAAGAGTTAACTTATAATTAATCATTATTAATTATTAATTATTAATTAATTAATATTTAATTACAATTTAACTAATCTATAATTATTAATTAATTAAGTGTTAATTAAAATCTTAATTATCTTTAATCATTACTTAAAATTTAATTAACAATCTTTAACTATAGATTAATTAACCTTAATTAATCTCAAATCTTAATTAATTAATCTCAAATCTTAATTAATTAATTTAAAAACTATTAAATACCTCATTAATAATTAATATTCCATTTAAATTAATTTAACAATTTAAATGAAACCAATTTTCTTAAGATCAAAATTAAGAAACATTCTTCTTTATACAAAGTATTTTAAACACTTTATTTCAAAACAAAATTCAATTTAAAATTTCTTTTCAAATTTCAAACTGAAACACAATTCAAATTTTCATTCTAGATTCAAACTTAAAAATTTAAAACTTTGCTTACATCTCCATCTTCATTTTCAAATTCAAATTATTTAAACTTTCTAAAGTAGTCAAAACAAATTTAAATTTAAAAACTTATTTAATTTTAAAAACTGACATTAAAGTCTAATCTCAGGTTTTAAAACTAAATTTAAACTTATTTTAAACTTTATTTCACAAATTAAAACTTATAGTTTTAAATTCAAACCCAAAGTTCCTTTATATTATAAAAGTTTAAAAACATCTAAATTTAAATTCCAAATTTAAATTCAACTCAAATTTATTTATTCAAAAATTCAGTTTCCAGATTTAAACTTGTTTAAATTTTCAGTTACATTTTAAAAGTTTACTTTTAAATTTAAACAGAAAAACAGCTTCTGTTCTGTTTAAACATCTTACATTTTTGAATTCAAAAATGATTCAAAATCTCAGATTTAATTTATTGGATTCAAAATTAAGTTTCAGGTTTAAAAATTTCAAATTGAACTTAATCTTACAATTTTAACTTACTTTTAAATTTTAAATAAAACAGAAAACAGTTTCTGTTTTCATTTAAAAACCAAACTAAAATTTTTAAAAGTTTAAATTATTTCTAAAAACCAGAATTCAAACTTATTTGAATTCATATTTTAGATTCAGGTTTTAAATCCTAAGTTGAGATTTTAGTTTATATTTAAAACTTGCTTTTAATTTTCAAAACTGCAAAACAGTTTTCTGTCCAAAAACCAAAACCTGATACACTCATGTAACCCGAGCCAAGCTAAAATTACTTCGAGTCACATGTTAAATTGCTTCGAGTTCAAACCCAATTTCCCCGAGACAAACCCGAGACCATCCTAACTCCTGTAACCCAACACCCACCAGAATATCCCCATCCCTGTGCACCTGTACAAAGCCTCCGGCCGCCGCCTCTCATCATCGCGACCTTACCATAGTTGCCGACCATCACCTCAGACCGACCGTACACCAATTCCATCAATTAGTACTCAAAATCAAAATTGAGCCCAAAATTCAAAACCTGGAACAGGCCGAACCACCTCCACCTAAAACCTGTCAACGACGATATTACCCAACTCCGGTCACTATCACACACCAAACTCCGACGATGACTCCATTAATACATCATCTACCAACATGCCAAAAATGGTTGAACTCGATCCAATGATGAAACTGCAGTCGAACAAAATCAGTGACCCAAATAAACTAGGGTTCATAAATAAAAATCCCAAATTACAATCTCAAATTTGAATTGCAATACAATTCAATAATTTTCCTACAATCTATAATAGATACTCTGACTCCGAAAACAAATTCAACCAATTCAATTGCATGCATCATCTGTACTTAGCTAATATGTAAAATACAGTAATTTCAAAACTGCATTTTGAATAAAGCATTAAAATTTGTGATTTTCCTTTTAAAAATCATGATTTAGTATGGGGATTTGATTTATACTTCTGAATCCATAAATTTCTAAACTTGAAATTTCACTAATTTATTGATTGATCATCTGTTAGCAAACTCCAGAGTTAATACAGAGTTGTTTTTACTTAAGTAAGTTTTCAAACTATAGTTTATGGGGAAATAGACATATCTTGTTTAATTCTTAAATATAAACCTAGATTTAATCCAGAGATAATGATGTAAAATCAAACAGCAACTTGAAATTTAAATAAAAACAGCATTGTACAGGAAAACTGCATGCACACATATATATTCATAAATATAAATGTTCACTGCAAATTTCATAAAATATATCCATTTCAGATTAAAGCATGCAATCAACCTACTTAATTTTTGAAAAGAGGAGTTGCTCACCTAATTATGCAGAGCCCAGATTCAATTGCATGTTCCAGATTTTGAAAATTCATGAATGCAGGCCCTTGCTTCCAGATGCAAAGAAATGCAGACCTTTTGCTTGCTTTTAAATCTTGATTTATACATGCTTCCAGATGAAATGCAGGTGTAGCTTGAAATTGTTGCATGCAGGAACCATTTCATGATTTATGCTATGCATTTGAAGATGAAGGGTGATAGTTCAGATTTGCTTTAATTTGTAAATGCAGAGCTTGCTTGAAAATGGAATGTTTATTTGCTATGCATTTACTTTGCAAGTTTGTAGAGATGAAATTTTGCAGATTTGAGGAATGCATTTGAACAGATTTTTAGATTTCTTTTTAGAATGAAAATGAGAAAGGGAAAAAGAAATGAGTATATGCAAGTTTATAAACTAAATTTGTGATGAATTAAAATTAAAGAAAAATAAATATTGAACAATGACACTTGTATGAAATGTTAACACTTGTAAGTATCTTTGTTTAAACATTTTACACATGTCCTTTAAATGTTTTTGTTATTTAATTAAGTGTTAAGAAAAATTAAACTTAATTAATTAGTTTCTTTAATATGTAGTTATGTATAAAATTAAATATTGTTGAAAAGCTTAAATCTAAAAATAAATCACAATTTCCAAATTTCAAAATATTAAAATTATGCTATACTAATTTAACTAAAAACAACTTATCTATTTAAAATATATATAAATACATATACATTATTAAATAGAGAATAGGTTCATTAGTTTATTAAAAATAAGTTCACAAATTAAATATTTAAATAAAGAAGATTATTAAATCAAATCCAATTTATTAACAAAAATTTATCAATTCAATATAAATTTAAACACAGATTATTAAATTTATATTGTCCAAAATTCCGGGATATTACAGTATCAAAGCAGGGTTAAGCGAGAACCTAGGCTCTGGTGGGGTTTACTCATTAGAAGTAGGGTTAGTAGTACCATAGAATGAGTTTAGAGTATTATATATGAGGGCATACTTGTTATTTTCTTATATAAAGATTTTTAAACGGTTTTAAAAAAAAGAATAATTTTTTTATAAGCTTATATTTTGATATATGAAGCAACAATTTTTCTAATTATTATATATTAGGGTAATTGGTTATCGATTATTGAAATTAAATATAATAACAAGAATTAAGTGATAATAAATGTACAACTGGATAGAAGTTTGGGTATTGTATCTTAATAAAGGGATGTTTATTTTCTAAAAATAAATAAGGATAAAGCAGAAAGAATGTTATAAGGAAGTAACAATTTAGATAAGAATGACTTATAAATTGAAAAGGATTTAAATTGTGGAGTTTTAAAATCTAAGTCCAGAAAATTTGAATTGTTTCAAAGTGTTAAAAGATATAATAAATAATATTTTTCAGTGTAGGAATCTTATCTTCAAACAAGAGTCGTTTTAGTTTTTTTAAAGAAATTTGTTTTGAACTGAAAACCAAGAATGGTTTAAATTTTGAAATATTACTTGTTGTGCAAATAAATAAATATGTATATGTATATATATGGGATATACATAATATCAAAGTTGATTTGAGATAAATACTAATTGTTGAATTTTGAATTTCCCTAAAATGAGAATATAAACCAAAGTAAAATAAATTTTGAACCTATAAGTGGGAAAGGAAATTGATAAGAAGTTTAAAATTTGAAATAGAGAATTCGAATTGAGTAAGGTTGATTGGATTAAATGAATTGAATTTAACTTAGTGGAAGTTAAATAAGTTTAGAACGATCAACCTGAATTGAAAATTTCAAGATGAAATTAAGATTTAACTTAGGGAAGTTAAATGGGTTGATTTGAAAAGGGAGTTATGTGTGACCTCAAAACGGGTTTGAGTTCTGGAAATGGGTAATGGGTGCTATTGATGGATGTTTTAGATAATTTAGATGTTTATTTACCTGGACTTATCCTGATATCATCCTATTGTTATTAATAATCTATGAAACTGTGAATTGGATTATTTTAAATGAATTCAGAAGTGGATTGAGATAATATATATTCATTACTGAAATTAAATAGAAATAAACCTTATTTTAAAAAAATTATTTAAAAGATTTTGATTTTTAAAATGAAACTGAAATTATGAAAATGAAATCACTTTGAACTTAAGATTTAAATGTTAAAAATAAACTTGCAAACTAAAATTGTTTAAGAATTGGTTTCAAAGTTAGAAGTTAAAATTGAATAATAAATTGGATTTCGAAGATTAAATTGTTTAAAAGGTTTTGAACTCTTACTTGAACCTTGAAATAAGTTAAGTAAAAGTAATTTTTTAAAATTTGGATTCAGAATTGAATTGTTTAAAGAATTAAGTAGTGAATAAAGGGTTAGGGGTTAATTTGATTTAGGGTATTAAATCAACATTTAAAAATTTAACTCAAATTTGTATAAATTGTAATGATTGAAAATTTGAAAATGGAATTGGAATTAATTCAAAGGTGGAATTGAAATGAATTAATTGGGATTTGAAATTGACATTTGATTTGAATTAATTCGAAGTGTAATCGAAGTTGAATAAGTTTAAAATTCAAATGGGAATTGATCTGAATTTGGAATGGGAATCGAAGTTAATTCAAATTAAATTGGAATTGAATCAAATTAAAAGCGAGTGGAAATTGAAAATTGATTGGAATGGAAGATTGGGAAATTGAACCAGTTTGACCCTGAAACTATTTTCAAATTAATTGTTTTAATACATACTATCTTTAGTCTATTTTTCCTAAGTTATTTACTGTACAATCTTTCTTCCTACAACCCAAACTATCTTATACTTATTTTACAACTATTTTGAAAACTAATTACTATTTTACATCTATTTTACAAGCTAATTACTATTATACAACTTTTTTGCAACTATCTAACTACTCAACAACTATTTAACTATTTTACAACTATTTTACAACTACTTAACTATTCTACTGCTATTTACAATAAATAACTATTTTACAACTACTTTAAACTTTTTAACTATTTTCTAAATTCAAACTGGTCAGAGTGCAAACTGTTTATAATTAAATACTAGTTAAGATAAGAATTGAAGTGATAACCCAAATGGAAATGGAAGCAATTGTGAATAAGTGAATAGAAATCAAAATGAATGTGAATAAAAAGAAAATTGATTTAGCTAATAATCAGTGAAGATAAATACGTAGGATGTATGTATATTATTGTATTCGCATAACGATTTGATCCAGATTCGAGCATAGAATTTCGAGATAGTTATATCGATCCGAGTTGGGATTTTTCACTCGATTTTCGACGGCGAACCCTGGATATGGATTTTGATTGGTTCTGAAAATTCTCTATCATAGTTATGGCTATGCAAGGAGAACGACGGTATCTGATCAAGGAGCCAAATCTGAGTCCGCACTAGAAAGTCGGGTGGACGATACTAGTTCGAAAGTGAAATTGTGTGATCGAGTGAGCGGTCGGATTTGATGTTGCGCACGCATGATATATGTACATCGTACGTGCTTGAATGGAATAGATATTGAAAATTTTGAAAAGAAATATAAAAATTATTTTTTTGAAATGGAAAAGTATGTATTGAGAAATATGTGATGAATAAAAGTAGAAGTTAGATATCGCTATGATTGAAATTCACTTTATGAAAATGTAAGTAATGTGGAAAATAACTTTATAAAGGAAATCAAACATGAATAATTGATTTGGCATAAATAAAGTTATATATATATATATATATATATATATATATATATTATATATGATAAACTCTCCTTGTTGAATATATAACCATAAGAAAAGATCTATGAAATATTTGAAGTATAAAAATAAATTTATATAAGTAGGAAGTGATCTGAAAATATTTTGTTCTAGTTAAAAGAATAAACTTATATATAGATATAAATATATAAAATTGGAAAAAAGGTTTTTGAAACCCACTGATTTTGAAAGGATTTTGATTTTGGGAGAAATCAATTTGGGAATTTGGAAAGCCATGTTTGGAAACTATCGATTTTGAGATATCGATTTTTTGTAAATGGGATTTATATGTGATACATATAAAGAGTATGATTTGAAAGATACTATATGTATATAGTATAAAAATGTTTTGAGAATGTTGTGGGGAAAAAGGAGCTCTCATTTAGAGTTAAAACTTAGTAGGAGATCCACGGGGTGGTTCAGCCTTGAGCCCTAGGGGTGTTCTAAATTTGATCCTAAGAGGATGTTCGGACTAACTGAAGTTCTTGAGGAATGTGGTTGGGGCAGCGAAAGCCGAGGGTGCTGATGCCTATAGTAATATTAGGGTTATGCTGTGACGATAGTGTAACTCGACGTAACTTTGATCTACTGCGCACCATAGCGAAAGTCGAGGGGCAGTGATTGCCTAAGGTCTACATTTGATTTCGCTGGGAGAGCAACGTAACATCGATAGACTGCGATCTATGAAGACATAGCGAAAGTCGGGTAGCATTGAGTGCCTACAAGCTACATTGGGACTCGACTGATGCAGTCTGCGATCTATGTGGTCTGTGTGGTGAAGTTTCATTTGGCAACGAAATTCCAAGGCTCTGATGCCTACGGTTATATGGTTTTTGCCATGATGGCAACGTAACCCTGGGTGTAGCTGCGATCCGTGGCGGTTCCACGGTGTAATCGAGGGGAGCGGACGCCTACGGTTTTCTATGGATTTCGTCGGGATGGTGACGTAACCATCGGGCTAACTGTGACCATGGAGGGGGTGATGTTTTCCAGAGCATTCTCACAAAAATGTTTTCTACATTTTCATAAAATGTTTTCTAAGTATTTTCACTGGGTGTTGAAAACGGGTCTGCCAAGTACTTATGGATCTTCAATCCTGCGCTTGATCAATGTATGACCGAATTTCTGTGAGAACGAGGATAGGCTTGTTGAGAAATCGACTTATAAAATTATTTTTATAAAACTATTTTGATAATATTATCTAGATTTTTAAAGTGTTTTAAAAATTTAAAATAAAAAGGGTAAAGAGTTAAAATTGTTTAAAGAGAAATTTAACTGATAATTCACAATATAATTTTAAGTTCTTTCTTTGTTACTTTTCAGGGACGAAAAGATTTAAAGAGGGAGGAATGTGATGATCTGGGATTTTGGCAATATTAATTTGATAATCTTCAAATATAATTATTTAAATTTGCAGAACTTATCATTTCTATGAAATAAATTATGCTAGTTATTTTATTATTATTCATATATATATATATATATATCTATGGTTTGTGAATAAAAATATGATTTGAAATTCAAAAAATATATATCTTAAAAATAAATTAAATTTAAAACTCTACATTTTAAACACTAGTATATATATGTATGTATGTATGTATATGGTTATTAATTAATGTATAATTAGGTTTTATGTCATTTTCTTTGAAGTTATATAAATATAAGTAAAAGAAATGAATAAATAAAAATATGAAATATAATGTAAAAACATAAGAAAATATAAATGCATGCATTTGACATTTGTAAGCTTAGGAGTATCATGCAAATTACAAGTGTCTAGTTTATTGGTTTTCTTCATTTAAAAAATATATATATAATGGATTAAAGAACAAGGCTTTATACTTATCTCTACTCCTTTCCCTTTCATTTTCTTCATCTTTCAAATTTATCAAACTAAAACTTAAGATAAACCAAACTAAAACTAGAAAATCAAAACTAAACTACTCTTTCAAGTTCAAACTGAAGCAAGCAAAGATTCAAATTCAAGTACAGATTTAAAGCTTAACAAAATAGATCAATCAAGTTTCTAGTTTTCAAAAATCAAGAGTATATCCAGATTTTCAAAACTATTCCTCTTTTCAACATCAAGTGAGTAAACATCACTTTAAATGCTAAATCTATTTATATCCCGTTGCATGTGATAAATTCTTGAAGAATGTTGTGAAATGATTTGCCATATATAAGTATGAAGTTGTGTATGCATGTTTGAGTTTTTGATATGCATATCTCTGTTAGTCTACAACAGACCAAAACTTACTCTAAATTCAATTCCTCTTCCTATAAACCTTTATAGATTATAATGATTAAAGAACATGTGTTTATATTAACTAAATCTTAATTTCAAAAATATTTTTAAGTTTAGTTAGAAGGTAGAATTACTAGGAAGGAAGAAGGGCAGTAAAAATCAAAACAAATCAGAAATTTAATTGTTTAAATCTTGGTTTTCGCTTATATCATCAGATTCGAATCTGAAAACCATGAATTTTAATTATAATTTCAAGATTTTTAGGATAGTATTTTGGTAGAAATTATAAGTTGAACAGGGTTTGGGTTTTTGCTCATTTCTAACGATCGGGGATTCTAGAATGGTCGTAGTCGTTGTTGGAGGTAGCTTGGAGATCGAGGCTCTTGGGAAAAATGGAGACGGGTATTTTAGTTCACCGTGGAGGTCGAATGGCGTTGAAGTAGGGTTTTACTACCTGATTTGGTGGACGTTGTTTTAGAGGGCAGTGCATCGTCGAGGAAGCATCGGACTTGACCAGAGGTAGGGGAATGGAAGCATGGGATGCGGGCGAATGTTTAGGCTCAACGGAGAGTCTTCAGATGGTTGGAGGTGGTAGCGCATGGCGAATCATTGGATCAGGTTTGGTTCAGGTGGGGCTCGTTTCTGCTCGATTTCGGGTTCGTTTCGAAGATCTGGTGGTCGGAATCGAGTGAGAGGGTCGTAGTCGACTTGCCAACGATGGCAACAATGGTCGAAGCGTCGACGTTTGCGTGTGCATATGCACGTGTGTCAACGTGTGTCATGGGTAGTGGTTGTTGTTGTGTTAAGTACGAGAAGAAGATGAGCCTCAGGTTTGGACTCGGGGAAGTGTCGGGTGTGTACGCGAGTTTTGTAGAGAAAAGGGAGAGAGTCAGGGAGAAGAAGGATTTATCGGGTTAGGCTCGGGTTGGTATAGGGAATGACTCAAGTCTATACTATAGGGTATTAACAAGGTTGTAAATTTAGAAATAAAACAAGTTTTTGAAACAATTTTCTTAACTAATTCTTTTAAATAATAAATGTTTTGTTTATGTTTTGGGTTAGTTAAAGATTATAAAATAAATTATTTTAAATTAATTAAGTTTAAGGATTTTTAATACAGGTAAATAGGCACAAGGAAGAAGTTACAAAAAAATTTAGTCTCAAGGACGATAGGTTTGCTTTTTAGTTTGAAGGACACTTTTTAGGATAAACTGAAAATGATAGTTACAACTATCATTCCGTGATTTACACTAGAAAGTGTCATTCAGCCTAAAAAACAAACTTATTGTTCCTGAGACTAAATTTTTCTCTAACTTTTTCCTTGAGCCTAAAAACCCCTTTTTAATATATGTCCTTTATTTTATTTAATTCTTGAGTTTATTAAAGTGAAACTAAATAGTGTAATTAAGTAGTTGATTTAAGAGGGTGAAATGTTTTTAACTATTAATTAACTTAAACGTCTTAAGTTATTTCTTATGTTAATAATAAATTAATTCCAATAATTAAAATAAAATAAAATAAATGGTATGCAATTAATTAATAACAATTAAGAAGGGTTATAAGTAATTAATTTATTTTGTGATTTAAATTAAATTACTTATAAATTGTGTGATTAATTTATCTTGCTTATGGATGATTAAATTGTATTAAATTCCTGGATTGATTAATATCTCTAGTCTGTTAATTTCTGACATTCTATGATGTGAAATGCTTGGATTGATCTGTTAATAAATGTGAATCATTTAATTAGATAACTGTAATGAATTACTATGTGAATATGATATTCTGAATTTAAATTGAATTGTTTTCCTTAAACAACTTGACTAAAAAGATGGCATTTAAATCGAAGAGATCGAGGTCGGATATCAACAATATCCGAAACCACTTCGTTTAGTAATCTATAATTGTTTATAGATTTGATTTATCAAATAGGCTGGAATGGAATCAATTAAGTAAAATGGACCATTGAAACTAAGTAATGGTACTTTGATATTATTCTGTGAAATAAGTGTTTGACTATAACAAGATAAGAACTCGTAGTAAGGTACGAGTTACCCTGGTTTCCAAAGAAGCTTTATAACTTTAGTATTTCAAGTTACATGGGTTTACTCACGTTGGTTTCTAGCCAGACTCGGGTGTTACTTTAATGTAGTGCTCGGGTCAGACCGAGTATTACAGCTTTTCAAGTTAGGACGTTCTGGAGCTCAAGAGGCAAGCTGGATGAAGAGATATATTGATTCTGCTATTTATTAGGATTCATATTGATTGTACTCAGGGACAAATTGTTACGACTGTCCATTTTCTTGTGAATGGTTATACTCTGATTTATTGTATGTAAATTGACATTTACAGTTTTTCTATGTATAAATGCTGTAATTTGATATTATATTTTATTCCGCTGCGACTGTGAGATTCTTTGCTGTTGTTTTCTGTTTTCTTCTTCTACCTCTTTTTCTTCTTTTCCCCAACAATCTAAAATTTCCGACGTTTAATTGCTCGACACTTCTACAGTGAACGTATTAGTCGAATATTCGAGGTCAAAAATTTCGGGCCATTACAATTTACATGTAAAATCAAATCAAACCACAAATGTTTCAATGTAGGCTAAAAAACTTATATTGGAGAAACTCTTTCTCTTTCAACATAAAAGGAAAAAATGGAGCTTAAGATAGTTCTTGTTAAAAAGGAATTTGCTAATAGTTACAAGAAATAAATTCGATCTAATATTGTCATGATGTGCAGTATCCTCCCTCCTAACCTATATAATATGAAAAGAAACCGATTTATCAATTTTTTTATTAAATATTAGTATTATTAATAACTGTACGATAATTTTTCTCCCACGTTTGAGGTAATCCAAGCTTCTAAATTCCAAAGAGTTTGAAAAGATATTTAAAAAATGATACAAAAGAATAGTTAGATAAATATACCTCTTGCAACTAATATTTGATCTCTACCAATAAGGAACATCAATAACGTTACAGTCAATGGGAGCTCGACCAAAGCGGTGTCTATTATTGACATCTCTTTGGGCTAAATTACCCAAGCACCGACAGGCAGCTTGAAGTCCACTATGTCTTCTAACCACAGCCCGATGTCGTAGTATCCTATTACAACAGGCCTATAGTTCACCTCTTCCATTAGCCCATTCCACACAAGTCATTGTTATTTCGTCCATATGTGAACATTTTAGTGAATAAATAACTTTCGAAGCAATAATTAATATCAATGATATTGCCGCAGTCAAAGAAAATATCGAAGAACTAATGTGATCCTTTAATTATCGGAGCTAGCGTTGTTGTCTTATTATAAATGAAACCTATTAAATGGTTGATCTTGGCAGCTTATATAGAGTCTCTGCTGGATAGAACATGTTCCAAGTTCAATTATATCGTATCATCGTCATAGTTTGTATGTTAGTATCTGCTAGTAGATTGCCAAACTGAAACACTTAAAACGTTTTATTTCGTTTACATGTACAATAAGTAAATATCTTATTTTTTTATAAAAGATCGATTGGAAAAAAGTCGAATATAAACTTTTTGTTTTTGTTAATGAACAAACTTGTAATGTCGAATAAATTTGAATTATTTAATTAAATAGAAGTAGAACTCACTAATTACTTGCAATTAAAAGATTATCAATCCTATGCGGAAAGAAATAACCAGTCCACTTTAATTTACTAACTAAGCAAACCATTATAAGTTAATTGAATAGATAAACAATCTAATCATTGATTTTAGTCGAGGAACAGATTCAATAAATATTTTATATCTAGCCCTTGGTTTCTACTTTCAAATCGATTATTAACATGAGGAATAACAAAAATAAAATTATTTTCAAAAGTTTATCCGGTCTAGTGGGACAATGAGATAACAGAAATTCTACTACGGATATTACTATTTACACTCGCTTAAATACTTACTAACTTCATAAACAATTAACAAAATTAAGTCATAAAAAATGCTTCAACAACCCAAATGAATAGTAATAAACGCGAACAATTATGCATAAATGTAGAAATATGTTGAAATCTAATCCTAAAAATAATTATTTTTAATCATATAAACCATTAATAATGGAAGATAACAAGATTAACAATGTATGAAAAAATAATAATAATGGTTATACTATGTTCTACCGTGACATCAAAATTAAGTTGTAAATTATCATTTACACTTAGTCTTAGCTAGAGATGCACAATTTTAAAGCTTGGTAAATCTTTTTATAATTAAAATCGCTGACAGTTATTTGAAATTGGATAGAGATTTTGATTCATTTATTTGGAAAGGAAGAAAGAGGATAAGTCAAGTTATGGATTAAGAAAGACAGTTATAAAAATCTGGTTGTAGGTGGATGGACGAAATAATTGATTAGGCGAGAGGATAAATGAGCGAGAGATGGTTTTTAGGTGGGTGTAAATAATACTACCCTTTGTTAATGAGGAAGTTTTAAAATAGAATAAGAATTACTTGCAAATACATGGTAATCAAACAAAGTTATAGAAAATTATTATTTGACTATAATTGGTTGTCAATGTAATGTTAGTGATCATTAGCTCAAATAATAAATCATAAGAAGCATTATATGTTTTTATGTATATGATCAACTTACTTTGATTCAAAACATCATGCTATTAATATGGTTAAATCTCTTTTTAATTGCCAATTTTGATATTAATGACCTAGGAGAAGCGAGTGTAATCCTTGGTATTAAGACCGCTACTTCTAATAGAGGAATTTCTTGGATCAATCTCATTATACTAAGAAAATATTAAAGAAATACAATTATTTTAACTGTAAACCTACTTGTATACCATATAATCCATGTGCAAAACTATTTAATAATATCGGTAAAGATGTAAGACAGTCTTAATGTTCCAGCATTTTTAACGGCCTTCGTCGTGCCACTGATTGTACTAAACCCGACATAGCATATGTCATGGGACTATTATGCAGATTTACTAATAGACCTAGCATTGGGCATCGGCATTCTATTGAAAGGGTCATGAGATACGCAAAACAAATCAAGAGCTTCAGATTACATTATGGATAGTTTCCAGCTTTACTTGAAGGATACATTGATGTAGACTAGAATATTTTATCCAATGATTCTAAATCAACCAACGGCTACATTTCTAGTAAAGTCAGTGGGCCGTTTCTTGAAAATCCAAGAAACATGCTATTTTGGCTCAATTCACTATGAAGTCTGAGATGATTGCACTAGCAACAGCTAGTGAAGAAGTAGAATACTTAAGAAAACAACTAGGGAAAAACCTATACCGACTGTATATATCCATTGCGATAGAACCGTGGCTATTACAAAAATTCAAAACTGGTATTATAGTGGTAAGAGAGAGAAGATACGTCCTAAGCACAATACAATAAAAGAGTTACCCTCTTTAGGTATTGTTAGAGTGGATCATGTTTGCACTAACGAAAATTTGGTAGATCCTTTGATGAATGGATTGGGCAGAGAGAAAGTCCATAAAACATCCGAAAAATAGAATTATTTCCCTTAGACACTCATAATGGTAACCCAACCTATATGAGTGGAGATGCCAAGAACTAGGTTCAATGGATAAATAACAAGTTGTGAAGTGGTAAGAGGTGAACATGCTATAATATAAAATGTCAATAAGCATGTATTCCTATAGTGATTAAAGATGAGTTAACAGAAACTCTTATTAAGATCTGTAATATCCCCTTACTTGGAGGCCCAAAACTAATAGCTACGTATGTGGTAGTGATCCACAGTCATTAATCTACGACGACCAAATACGGCGCTACTAGATACAATGATACATAGGTCACAAGAATATGGAAAAAATTTATCAATTCGAAAATATATTTCCACATTCAAATCAAAACATTTCATGTTTATCACATACTCCCAAAATACATTAACCACATTCAACAAAATATAATAATTACAAATACGCCAAGAGCGACATGTGAAGATGCCCTCTTGGTTGATCAGAGTAAATAGTTAAATCTGCCTTTACAAACAAATACACAGCCGAAAAGATAACACTAAATAACTATCTGCCTCCTGCACGCTCCAGAAGCTTTATTCATCAAAGTAGAAAACCTAAAATCCTTAAATCTCAAACTACTCAAAATCAATTGAGCACCCAAGAGTTTTAGAAGAAAATAAAAATTTCACGTCAGACATAAGTCCAGGTATGAATAATAATCTAACATCTCAATTCTTTTAGATATCTAGTGAGACCACGTCGCTTAAAGGAATGGATTTTCCCCTCACTAGTATCCTAAAACCTTTATAAAACCCTATTTTGTGCTTCCTTCATTGGTTAAAACATACATTTTCAAATAGTTACGATGATGTGCATGCTTGAAAACAATTAGGATTTCGCATTCCACATTAGTTAGTCTAACCTTCTAAGTTCCAACTGGTTATACGTCTTATATCTTCAAAGACTACCCATCCCATTTTAGACTTTATTTGCATTAAAGAGGGACTATCCATCCCACATATGAACCTGATGCAGACTTCCCATCTCACATCGTATAGTTTTCCGAGGATAACTATAAACCCTTTATGCGGACTATCCATCCACGACATAATGTTGACTATCCCTCAAACATCCTATAGTTTTCCTAGGATGATTATGAACCCAACACTTAGCCACTTAACTCATGTTACCAAGATGATTCTAATTATCTCATGTTATCCATATGCTTCTAATTTTCCCATGTTATCCACATGATTAACCTATTTCCATTAGTATCCCTGATTTAGGTTATATTCATTTATAATTTACATTGATATCCCTCAATGATTATGTCGAAACATATAAGGGTTGGTATCCCTAACTATTGTGTTGAACTCATTAAACCCACCTTAGTATCCTCAAGGCTAAATAACAGTTACTATATAAGGTTACCCACCCTACATATCCAAAAATCAAGTGTCATATAAATATACCCTTTCGAAAGTATCCCCTTTAAAAGTATAAATCTTGGTTAAAACAAAACAATTTTACAACCCTTTAAAAGTATCCCCTACGAAAGCTTTGCTTCCGACCCCTTCGAAAGCATTAAACATGTATTTAAAAATAACATGCTCTAGGCTTTATAAAACTTTAAAACACCTCTTTCAAAACCTTCCGATCATGTTAAAGTATTATTATACAAGAGTAGAAGCATAACTTCGAAATCACTTCAAAGTACCCTTTCGAAACCAATGAAGGTTACCCTTCGAAACCATTCAAAATCCACCCTTTCGAAAGCATTGGGTTAATAATTAAAACATTAATTTTGGTCAAAGTGAAAATAGGTGAAAGCATCCCTTTTGAAAAATCTCTTTATTTTATAAATTATTGGGGAAGTTTGATGGTGTCAAACCATCCTTTCGAAAACATTGAAACATCTGGGAAAACAATTGAAGGTTGGCTTTGAACCCCTTTCGAAACCACTGCTTAGACCCCTTTGAAAGCTTTGGTTTCGACCCCATTCAAAATCTTTGGGAAGAGGCTTGTATTTACAAAAATAGTTGAACCTTTCAACAACATCGATGCTGTAGATGCCATCGAAAGGTCAAATTCTAAGAAGGGTTTCGACCTGGTCAACAACTACCCCTTTGGAGGCTTTAAAATAATGAAGTAACTTCTTCGGAAGCTACTTCTTTAAACAAAAGGCGACAGCTCTCTTTCGAAAGCCTTTTTTAAATACCCTTTCGAAAACATAGCTTTGACTATGTCGTTGGCTCTTTATGACTATCCTTTCGAAACCATATCTTTTGCTTGTGTCGAAAACTATTTAAAAAATAACATTTTGAAACCATAGCTTTTAACTGCGCTGAAAGTTCTTTATAAACTAACCTTTCAAAGCCATAGCTTTCGACCATGTCGATGGCTCCTTAAAAACTGGAAAGTGATTTTCTTTTTAAACCAAAAATAACTAGAACCAATTCCTTCGTAAGCAACCTTCGACGACCTACCTTTTGCCTTTGTCCAATTCACTACATACCACCTGATTCACGTGCTTTGGTTTCGACCATGTTGGTTTCAATGAAGTCGAAAGGTCTAGGTCGAAAGGTCTTGGTCGAAAGGTCTTAATCGAAAGGTCCTTCCAGAGAAGGCGGAACCCCCATTTTCTAGGCAAAAACTATTTTTACCAAATTAAGCAAACTTTTCGTAACAAACTTGCATGCTTGTATACATTTGATTAACTTTCACAAAATTTTAAATAACTTAGATAATTTTTGCTGCATTTTCTCGAGTCTAAAATCAAGTTAAAATTTAAGAAATAAGCCCTTCTTATTATCAAAACATTTAATTTAATTTCACTACTAAATCACTAAGTAAAAATCCCCAAAAATTCCATAAATTCGCTTTAATCATGTTATTTGACATATTAAAATTCTAGACCTGGATTCTTATTATATTTTCGAAATAAATGTATAAACCCAAATAACAATATTTTCCTTTGAAAATTCATAACTAATTCTCCATGGGTTGGAAAATTATAAAAATTTAATCCCAACTCCAAAATCCTGCTTTTCATAACATATAATTTTCCTATAGCATTTCAAAATCGTTTAATCATGATTTTACCCTAAAACTGTGTATATCTCCTCTAAACAACCTTGTTTAAACCATATAAATCATAAATCAAGCATATTATTATTCAATATATATCATAAAACAGATTTACTCTTAAATCCAAAGACATATGATTACAAAACCAAAATAGAGATAGAGATGTAGAAATTATTATTCACCTTAGATTAGATAAACAGATTAAAGTATGATTGAGATTGATTCCTTTTAGCTTGATCCTAAGCTTTAGATTGATTTTTCTCTTCTCTTCTTCCAAATGATCATCCTCGCTTTATCCTTATGGTTATAATTTTACTTGTAATAAAATGAACTTGTATGTCCTAATGAAAATGGTGTAAGTGGGAGAATGTGGGCGACAATTTACCCTAATGCCCTTATGTTCAATTACGTAAACATTTGTAAGTTAATTTGCTTTAAATAAGCACGAACACTTAGTTTATTAATCAATCTCAATCTCCTTATCTACATTATTTATTTTATTTTATTTACTCAAATTAAATCTCCTGAATAATGTCAATAAAAATTAGGGGTATTACAGGCTCCCCTCCTTAAAGAATTTTGTTCCCGAAATTCAGTAAGGAGCAACTAGCAAACATAGCACTCATCTGTAACAATCCTAACAAAAATACTAACCTACCTGACTATTTACAAATCTATATAAACCTAATATAGATATACCACTAAAGAAGATCAGGATAAGCCTCTCGAATCATGTCCTCTATCTTCCAAGTACACCCTTCCTTGTTGTCGCTCCATTGAACTTTCACCATCTTGACGGTCTTGGTCCTCAATCTCTTTCCATCTCTCGCTACAACCCGAACTGTTTGTCTGAAGAGGCCAAATCAGGCTCTACTACCAAATTCTCAGCCTCTTTCTAAGGAATAGCAGCCTCTAGATCATGTACAAACTTGCGAAGATGGGACACATGGAATACACTATGGCCACCTGCCATATTGCTTGTCAACTCTACTCTATATGCGGGCTTTCCAATCCTTTCAGTAATTTGAAATGGAATAACATACCTCGGGGCCAACTTTCTTGATTTTTCGAATCTTACCACACCCTTCATTGGTGATACTTTAACGAAAACCTTGCCTTCCACTGAGAACTCTAGGTCTTTACCCCTCTTATTTGTGTAACTCTTCTGCCTTGATTGAGCTTCCCGCATCCGTCCTCGAATTAACTCAATCTTTTCTAACGCCTCTCTAATCAAGTCTAGACCTAAGACCAATCTGTCTCCAATCTCCAACCAATAAGCTGGTGATTTGCATGACCTTCCATACAAAGCTTAAAAAGGCACCATTCATATACTAGTCTGATAATTATTATTATAGGAAAACTAAATCAAATGTAGGTGATCTCCCAAAGATCCACCAAAGTTCGGTACAAAAGCGCTCAATAAATCCTCCAGTACGTTATTGACTCTTTCTATCTCCCCATCCGTCTATGTGTGATATGCTATACTCATCTTAAGCTCGATACCTAATACCTCTTGTAGACTTCTCAACAATTCACTAGTAAATAATGCATCTCTGTCATTGACTATGCTATAAGGAATTCCATAAAGTCTAACTATGTTCTTCATGAACAACTTAGCCAAAATAGGTGCCATCCTGGTTGACTTTATCGGAATGAAATGGGCACTCCTGGTCAACCCATCCAAAATAACTCATATGCTTTCATTTCCTCCACTTGATCTTGGCAACTTGTCAGTAAAATCCATCGACATTGAATCCCATTTCCTAACGGGAATATCTAAAGGCTGAAGTGACCCACTGGGCTTCTAATGTTCGACTTTCACATTTTGGGAATTTACACACTGCCTAACCCACAAGCCAACATCTCTCTTCATGCCTTCCCAATAGAAGCTCCTCTTTATATCTTGATAAATCTTGGTCACTCCAGGAAGAATCGTAAACTTCGATCAATGACATTCTGTAACGACCTAGAATTTCTGTCATTTGAACGTATATTTAATTGATTTTTAATATTAACAAGTAAAATTTGTAAGTCGAATAAATTTTATTTCGAATATCTAGATTTAATTGGATAATTAAATCGATAATTTAATATTTAAAATTATAGAAATAATTGGAAATTGGGTTTAATGTGATTAAAATTGATTTGTAAAGTAGTATTAAATCATATTGGAGTTAGAATGATGTTATAGAACTTTTAAAATTGAATTAAAAGTTAATTTGTGGAAATTGAATATTTTAATATTCAATTGACAAGTAAAAATAGTCATTTTTCAAACAGTCTCGGATTTCGATGAAAATAGTTTCATCGGATCCGTAATGTTAAATTATTGTAAGCTTTCAAATTTCGTGTCAATCGGATTTACGGTTTGTCCGGGGTAAGCTAAAACGCACTGAAATCGGTTTAAGTGAATTTTTAAATTTAAATAGTCGATTTGAAATCCTATCTTCCAAGTATGATCAAATTGGCTCCTGATATATATTCCATTGCGTTCCGAATGGGGGTAAAACATTATAAACGCCAGGTGTCACGCTTCGTTTGGAGTTCGAAAAAATTCGGGATGAATAGTGTTTTGCAAATTTGTATAAAAGGACCTCATTCTTTGTTTCTTTGCACAAACCCTAGGTTAAACGTTATAGCCGCCGCCTCTATATTATTCATGGCCGAAAATTAATCTTCTTCTTCCTTATTTTTCTTCAGATCAACCAATTAACTCAGGAAACTTCCAACTGCAACTTTGAAGATCACAACGAGAGCTTCGATTCTATACGGTGATGATCGTTTAAGGTCGAGTAAATCAACGGCAAAATGCCTGAGAATGCCTCACGTTTGAACGCGTTTTTATACACAAGGGGGAGGCCGAGATCCAAGCGGCTCTGGCCAGTGGGAGTGCACGCGTAGGCGCATGGAACGGCGGCCTCTGATCGATTTCCAAGCGGTCGTGGGGGGTGCGACTTGGTGGGTATAAAAACGTGGTCTATAGGTTTCTTGCGTTCGAAAATAACGAAGAAGAAGGGAGAAGCAAAAGCACGGCCTGGATCTAGATCTTGGAAATCAACGGCCAGTGATTTAAAAAGGTTATAAAATATAAAAGAAAATAGTAAATTTATTATATATTTTTTTTTTGGCAAGGCCGACGGGGGTGAATGGACCCCGACCATATTATTGCAACACCGAATAGAACATTACAAGCAACAACAAAGAGCAGAAGCTCAAAGAAAACGGAGAAAACACGGTGCAACAAGCACAGAGGAAAAAAAAACAAAAAGGAAAAGAAAACTAAAACACAGACAACTATAAAGTAATGGGCACACTTATTCCAAGATCAAAGGCGAACACATACATATAGGGCTCGCTATCATGTAAGATCCATAACTTGAAATTGGAAGAAGTTTAGCAGTGGCATCATCAAAAACTCTACAATTGCGAACTTTCCACAGCATAGATATAAGACACTTCAGCGTTTCTCCATTCCTCTTCTTTCTTTTTTGTTTATTACTTGATTCTTCATATATTGGTTCCCTTTCAGTTTGATTCTCATTAATGGGAAAGCTTATGTGCAGTTTCATTATCACATTGGACCACAACTGTTGAATGCCATCACAGTTGAAGAAAATATTCGCAATAGTTTCTGGTAGATCACAAAAGAGTGAGCAGTCTGCATTAAGGTTGAAGTCAAAATTAGCATGCTTAGCTTTAGTTAAAGTAGCTCTGATCAATATCTTCCACATAGTAAAATTTTGACTACAGCTACAGATTTTATTCCATGTTCTCTTCCGAGATTTGTTGAGGTTGAGAAAGTGCTTCCACCTCGAGTTTATATAATAAGATTGGCCTTGCATTATGAGTTGGAGTGCCCCCCTGATGTACCATGCACCATTGCAAGACATCATTGGATAACTTTGGCATTAAGAAGCTCAATCTTCATTTTCCTAGTTACTGCCTGCGTAGAAGACAAGTAGTTTGGAATCGTTGCTGATAGGGGAGTTATTTCATTGCTGTCTGTACCATTAAGCATAGTGGAAGTTGATTTTAGAGAGGGAGTTGAGGGAAGTGGATTGGTTGGAGTTGAGGGAGAAGATAAACTGGGAGGAGGTTTGTATGCTAGAGGTGGTTTGATATTGGAGTATATGTGTGGTTGAGTTGAAGTTTGAGGATTTAATTTGTCAGGGGGATTAGTTGGTTTAGCTATGCTTTCTTTTTCATCCCTGTGCATGTCTGCACTTGTTTCAGCAACCCTTTTATTTTTGATGTTCCTGCTTTTGTTCTTATTTTTATCTCCACCTTCAGGACTTTTTTCTTTATCTCTTACTGTTTCACATTCTTCCTCACTTTTGTTTCTACCTTCACTGTTTGTTGCTTTGTCTATAATTGAGCTTTCTGCTTGCTGCCTTTCAGCAGTTTGGGTTGTTTGCATTTGCTTCATTGTTTTATTCCCCTTTTCCTTTTGCCTTGTGTTTTTTTCATCAGTACTTACTACAGTTGGTCTATTTACTCCTTGTGTTCCACCACATTTTCCACTATCACCTTTTCTTACTTCTTGCATTTTGTCTATAACTTCATCGCCCTCCAACCCCAGTAATGCCTCATACATATTAGATAACGTTATTTTTCCAGATGTGCCACTGTCTGTTGTTTTATCATTCCCCATTGTTTCTTTGCTTGTACGTTCAGTATTGGATTGGTTGTTGGCTTCTTCAGTATGTGTTATGTCCTCACAAGTTTCTTTAACCATTTCATTTCGCCTTCTTCCTTGCTCAAATTTTACTCTTTCCTCGTCATTCTTTTCACATTCATCCTTTTCTTTTTCTTTTTCATAATCTACCTCTTTTGTGCCTCCCTCTTTTTGTTTGCTGGAAGTTTCAAACATAGGTATTGTTGTTTTCTTTCTGTTGACACGCTGCCACTTCCTTGAAATTTGCGTTTGAAATGGTTTAACCCTTGTAGAAACATGTACAACTGTACTTGTAGTGTCCATTTTGTCTCCCATTTTTCCAGTAACTTGCACTTCATCTTCTTTGTCGATTATTCTCGTTTTCTTATCGTCACAGCATGCAGTTGTATGTCCAAATTTGTTGCAAATTACACACACATCTGGCCTCCATTGGTACTCAACATATATTATCTGAATGCCACCCTCCACCAATTTTACTTTAAACTCGTTTACTAATTCCTTGTCTGGCTTCACTTCTATAAGACATTTAGCAAAACTTAACCTGTTCTGTTGCTCAGTCACTTCATCCAAACAGAGCAATCTACCCAAATGACTACACAACCAATTAATTCCTAATGGTGACCATGCAAACAAAGGTAGATTATAAAGATGAACCCAAACTGGAACTGAGGTAACTGAACCAGAAATATTACTAACTGCAACATCGTATGGTTTAATTATGAACAATTTATTGTTCATAATAACTGGGTCATTTTGAAGCACTTTACTTCTATCTTCATCACATGAAAAATTGAAGAGAAAAACATTACCATCTGATTTGACTTTAACTGTTCCTTTAAGCTTCCAGATTATTTTGAGCTTTTGTATAACAACGGTATAAGAAAGCGGCTTATCCAAGAAGAAGCCTACCAGCGTGTCTGTCCATACCACAGCACCAGCATCAAGAACATTCTGGGGTGGAACAAGCACATCTTCTTCGTACACAGGAGTAAGATCGACAGGAATGTACTTCCCTGCATTTCTAGGTTTACGCTTAAATAAAGAGGTCCAATTACGTTCAAATTGACTTGGGGGTGTTCCGGTAGGTGATTGCGGCGGTAAAGTAACATCTGGAGGCTTATAAGGGTGGGGTTCAGGTAGGTGTAGAGGGGGTGGAACTGGAAGGGTTGGGGCTAGGGCGGTGGCGTTCGGAGGGGAACCATCGGGATAGGATACCAAGGTTGTCACTGCTGAGAGGGGATTGATGGCAAGTTTGGACGGGGTAGGAGGTACGTTGTGGCAGGGAGATATGGCATAGGAGGAGAGGGAAGGTACAAGTGAAGCATGGGGAAGGACTGGAGCGGACATTAATTTAATTAATTACACTAAGATATAGTTTTGAAAATTTATTATATATTAATTTGCTTAAACTTTAAACTACCATAACTTTTTGATACGAGGTCCGTTTCGCACGAAACGAGTTACATCGGGTTCGTCCTTCGTATAGACGAACACTACGCGATGGAGTTGGATTGGAGTTGATTGGAGCTAGTGTGAATTTTGGGTAAAATTAAACGCGTCTTTAATTTTATTCAAAATGAAAACTGCAACTGTATTTGAAACAAGGTGAGAACTTCTCACTCAATCAAATTGTGTTTCGATTTAAATTTTAAATAGTTAAATTTAAAATTGCTTGATTGTGTGATTGAATGATAAATTGCTATCTGTTGCATTGAAATAGACCGCATACGCCGTATATTAAGCGGATGTTATTTATTAAACCCATATACCGCGATATTCCACCTTGAAGTGGAATTGGTATTATATATGTATTTAGAGTTGATTTTCCCGCATTATACAGCGGATGAGACCCTATTGCGCCGCATAATAGCGGATAATATTTTATATAAACCCTTGTACCGCGATATTCCGTCTTGAAATGGGATTGGTATTGTGCTAACATCTGTGGATGCAGGGAAACAGGTTGGAGGGATCCAACTGGATTCCTCAACAGTATTGATTTATTTACAGATATTTGTGATATATTCCGTTATCATATTGATATATGATGTTTGGATGCCATGGTTGATGTATTGGTGCTGTTGCAGCATTGGGCCTATTTTTGGAGTTTTAAAAATGTTAAGGTAACGATTTCGGAATTTAAAAGGATTTTAGAGTGATTTTTGAAAGTATACGTTTCATTGAATTTTGGAATTGATTCATTTTAAATAAATAAACGTTATAATTTTTATGTTATAAAAATTATGATTTTATTTGAAATATAACCGTTTTGAAATAAGTAGTTGATTAATTTGTAAAATGGTTTAAATTGGGATTTTTGAGTTATTATAAATGGTTTATATAGAAGATTTATAAAATTGATATTTATAAATTTAAAATATTGGAATTATAAAACGAGTTTTTATAAGTGTTAAAATGAAGTATAAATGGACTTCATAAGTGAATGAAATTTATAGATTTATAAATTGTGAAGTTATAAAATGAATAGATTTTGTAAAATAAAAGATTTATAAGTAATTAACTTATAAATTGGATTTTGGCATTTAAATGAGATATAAATAGAATTTGTTAATTAAGGGATTTTATAAGTTAATGTTTTTATAAAATATATATATACACATATGTGAATTTATAAACATTGTTTTATAAATCCGAAATCAATTGAATTTGATAAGTAAATATGAAAGCTTATTAAAGGAGATATACCCAAGATTTTGGACAGTGGATAATCCTTTAAATTAAATGTGAATAAGTGTTGAATTTGGTAAACGATTTATATCCACGATTTTGGACGGTGAATAATATATTAAAGAAATGTTTTAGGAAGTGATCTTTTAAATAGAATTAAAATGATTTGAAGTTGTTTTAAAATGTGTTAAGGATCGAAACCATAGATTTCAACATTCATTGTTGAAATAGACGTTTTCGAGAAATAAGGAAAAGATGGACTATAACACTGTTGTTATAGTAAATGATTTTCGAAAGGAAATATTTTTGTATAGTATTGGGATTTATATATCTATCGTATTTTTGAATCCCTATGCTATTGATTTTGGGTTGTCGTAGCGATGTTTTACGCAACATTCGTTCTGACCCAAATAAATGTGTTTAAAGAGAACGTTTTCCTTAAAAGAATAAAATATATACTTAATCGTGTTTTAAGTATATTGAATATTTTCTAAGTATCGAAAATAAATAGATTGTGAATTACTTATTGTTATATAAGTATTTGGAAATGTTTTCCAATGTAGAAATTGAAATGGTTTAGAGAATATATATTTTTAAAGATAAATTGAAGTGAATATTTGGCAAGTTATTTAATTTAAGGAAGATTAATAAAAAGGGCCTAGTGATTGTTATGGTGCTGAATATTTGTTTGTTTGCTTTGATAGTTA
This sequence comes from Allium cepa, assembly GCA_030765085.1. Classification (NCBI taxonomy): domain Eukaryota; kingdom Viridiplantae; phylum Streptophyta; class Magnoliopsida; order Asparagales; family Amaryllidaceae; genus Allium; species Allium cepa. The sequence continues at coordinate 384,249,506 of CM060937.1, forward strand.
AATAACCGACTATCAATATTTACGTTTAAATGGGTATTTGTTGTGATTTGCTTGAATTTGAATGCTACACTTATTTTAAAATAAGCGCTCGTTATTCGGTTTAGCCGGGAGAGGACCTTTGGGTCATAAATCCCATTCCGAATAGTGATATGTCGTAATGGGTAGCATTTGAAGACCGGTGTTGAAGACCGGATATTTTCGAAAACGGAAGGATTACCGTCGAATGTCTCTGCATCGGCTGATCTCCGATATAGAGATTTTATCACCCCTTGTGATGGGAATTCCGGACGTGATTAGTGAATATCCGGATTGCAAGGGCTTCTTTGGAAGTGCCTTCGGTTCCGTTCGATCCCGGAACGGACTTGTATGGATTGTATGTCTGACATTACATTTTGAGATGTAAAGCTAGTTTCTATCAAATACATTTCTGTTGGTGGCGGAGGATTTATTATCTTAGCTTAACACCCTTCTCTGGGACGTACAAGCTTAGAGGTTATGTAGTTGATGGTTACTAGTGATATATTCCCAATTTGGTAACGTCGCATGATGAGTGCTGATGATCATTTGTTGATCAAAGCATGGATTTTGTGAAAAGCATAGCTTTATGGACGAGACTTGCTTGTCTTGGTGAAATGTGATGGGGGGTTCTCGCTTCACGGTTAGGTGGCTAACGGGAGACTCTTACCCCTACACGTTCTCTTTACGGGGTTGGTTAGGCGTAACCCGTGACAGTCGAAAGGCTGGCCGTAAAAGCAAGTTTCGGGTAACAGTTGTAGACACGGTGGGTCTGGGATGGTTGCAAAGCCTACCGGTCGCCGCTGAATTTGTTCGTTACAATCTGGTATCGGAGCATTTTTGTTAAGCGACAACCTTGGCTTTGTTGGGTGTTACTCATTAGAGATAGAGTCAGTAGTACTCTAGAATGAGTTTGAGTGTATTAATAGATATGAGCACGTATGTGTAGGTGAATATGAAATTGTTTTGTATTGTGTTGACTTATCGGTTGATTGTTTATAGATTCTGGTCGGTGCAGTCTAGCTAACTGTATCGATAGGGGTTTCTAAACTCTTAAACGAGATAAACCGACATAGTATCATTTTAAATTCGGTAAATGAAATAATTTTACCTTGATTATATTTTATGAATAAAGTAAATAACTTTTCAGAAATTATTAAAGTGTATATAAATTGATTGTTTGGTTGTTGAAAATGTAAGAATATATAAGTTAATTAAAAGAATAAATTGTATAAGCAAATGAATTATTAAGTATGGAATTATAATTAATGCGATTTACAATTGTGAAATAGTCTTATATATAAGAAGTGAAACTATATGAATATATTTATAAATATGAGTTTTAAATAAAAATGAATTTGAACTATGAATTGAAATTATTGAATATAAGTGAAACGAGTTTTGGACTTATAATATGAGATAATAAATTTGGCTTTGGTAAAGAATAAAGAATTTGGGTTAGCATAGTAAATATATGTTTTGGAATTTAACTAAAGAAAAGTTAAATAGAATTTACTTTAGAATTGGAATCTGAATTGGATTTATAAGTGGAAATTTAAGTTAAGTTAAACAAATGATGTTTGAGACGGAATATAACTTAAGTGATGTTGATTGAAGTTGATTTTGTATCGAAGTAATTAACAAAGTGAAGTGATGAATATGAACTTGAGTCCTGTAATGAAATTCAACTTTTTTGGTTAATTGAATTGAACTAATGAATTTAATATTAATCAATCGAATGTAGATGAATTGATATAGAATAATGAATGTAAGTGTTAATTCATTAGAAGCTAACGAAGTTGGAAAAAAATTGAATAATTGAATGAAAAGTCAATTAGATATGAAACCAATTGGAGATTAAAAGTGTTAAACCAAATTGAAGTTAGACAAAGTGAATATGAATTATTGAATGTAAATTTAATAAATTTGGTTATGTTGGTTATGATTTGGTTGTTATATGATTGTTAGTTGATTGTATATAATTCATCAAGTGTTAATGAAATTAAATTGATAAATGGAAAGCTATGTAATTTAATTTGAATTGAAAGAGAACTAATGTGAATTGGTGGTAAGCAATTAAAATTTGTATCGAAACCTTATAAAATGCTTATGGGAATTATTTTGATTGCATTGCTTATGAAAACTATGTGTTTTCTATTGAAAATTAGTGTAATGTAGATGAATTTCCCATATATGTCACTTACATGTTTAAATTGAGTAAGTACAGGTATCGGGGCTGTAGTTGGCAGGAGTTGGTCACGCTAAAATGCTAATAAATAACTGCTTTGCTAAAAAATGCTAAAAAGGTACGCCTATGCAATAAAAATAGGAAATATGAACTGTTTTTCTATTTTCCGACCATGTGGGTCGATGTATATATTTATATCTATTGTGATATTGCAAAAGCTCCTCCGTACAAGGAAGACTCTGCAAAAAATACCATAAATTTTGGGAGTTAGAAATTTTTTTAAAATTTTTGAAAAATTTTTGTTAACGAAAAGTCAATTTCTAAATTAAAATGAAAATGTAGGAATTGAACTAGAAAAGTGCAACCATCGAATTTTGGAAAAGTTAAGGAATTAAAATGAATCTGAAATCAAGTTGGAACGGTTTGTTTTTGAAAAGAAATGGATTCTGTAACTTTTTCTTACTTGGCAATTTCGAGGACGAAATTCTTTTATGGGGGGAAGTTTGTAACGACCAAGAATTTCTGTCATTTGAAATTCGTATATTTAATTGATTTTTAATGTTAACAAGTAAAATTTGTAAGTCGAATAAATTTTATTTCAAATATCTAGATTTAATTGGATAATTGAATCGATAATGTAATATTTGAAATTACAGAAATAATTGAAAATTGGCTTTAATGTGATTAAAATTGATTTGTAAAGTATACCTCCCCAATGTTTATACCTCCCTTCGGTCGCCTCTGTTTAAATCATATTGGAGTTAGAATGATGTTATAGAACTTTTAAAATTGAATTAAAAGTTAATTTGTGGAAATTGAATATTTTAATATTTAATTGACGAGTAAAAATAGCCATTTTTTCAAACAGTCTCGGATTTCGACGAAACTAGTTTCATCAGATCCACAATGTTAAATTATTGTAAGATTTCAAATTTCGTGTCAATCAGATTTACGGTTTGTCTGGGGCAAGCTAAAACGCACTGAAATCGGTTTAAGTGAATTTTTAAATTTAAATAGTCAATTTGAAATCCTATCTTCCAAATACGATCGAATTGGCTTTCGATATATATTCCATTGCGTTTGGAATGGGGTAAAACATTATAAACGCCAGGCGGCACGCCTCGTTTGGAGTTTGGAAAAATTCGGGATGAATAGTGTTTTGCAAATTTGTATAAAAGGACCTCATTCTTTGTTTCTTTACACAAACCCTAGGTTAAACGTTATAGCTGCCGCCTCTATATTATTCATGGCCAAAAATTATTCTCCTTCTTCCTCATTTTTCTTCAAATCCACCAATTAATTCAAGAAACTTCCAACTACAACTTTGAAGATCACAACGAGAGCTTCTATTCTATACGGTGATGATCGTTTAAGGTCGAGTAAATCAACGGAAAAATGCCCGAGAATGCCTCACGTTTGCACGCGTTTTTATACGCAAGGGGGAGGCCGAGATCCAAGCGGCTCTGGCGAGTGGGAGTGCGCGCGTAGGCGCATAGAACGGCGGCCTCTGATCGATTTCCAAGGGGTCGTAGGGGGGTGCGACTTGGTGGGTATAGAAACGTGGTCTATGGGTTTCTTGCGTTCGAAAATAACGAAGAAGAAGGGAGAAGCAAAAGCACGGCCTGGATCTAGATCTTGGAAATCAACGGCCAGTGATTTAAAAAGGTTATAAAATATAAAAAGATAATAGTAAAATTATTATATATTAATTCGTTTAAACTTTAAACTACCATAACTTTTTGATACGAGGTCCGTTTCGCACGAAACGAGTTGCATCGAGTTCGTATGGATGAACACTATGCGATGAAGTTAGATTGGAGTTGATTGGAGCTAGTGTGAATTTTGGGTAAAATTAAACGCGTGTTTAATTTTATTCAAAATAAAACACTGCAACTGTATTTGAAACAAGGTGAGAACTTCTCACTCAATCGAATTGTGTTTCGATTTAAATTTAAAATATTTAAATTTAAAATTGCTTGATTGTGTGATTGAATGATAAATTGCTATCTGTTGTATTGAAATAGACCCTATATGCCGTATATTAAGCGGATGTTATTTATTAAACCCATATACCGCGATATTTCACCTTGAAGTGGAATTGGTATTATATATGTATTTGGAGTTGATTTTTCCACATTATATAGCCGATGAGACCCTATTGCGCCGCATAATAGCAGATAGTATTTTATAAACCCATGTGCCGCGATATTCCGTCTTGAAACGGGATTGGTATTGTGCTAACATCAGTGGATGCAGCGAAACAGGTTGAAGGGATCCAACTGGATTCCTCAACAGTATTGATTTATTTACAGATATTTGTGATATATTCTGTTATCATATTGGTATATGATGTTTGGATGTCGTGGTTGATGTATTGGTGCTGTTGCAGCATTGGGCCTATTTTTGGAGTTTTAAAAATGTTAAGGTAACGATTTCGGAATTTAAAAGGATTTTAAAGTGATTTTGAAAGTATACGTTTTATTGAATTTTGGAATCGATTCATTTTAAATAAATAATTATGTTATAAAAATTATGATTTTTTTGAAATATAACCGAAATGTGATTTTTGAAATAAGTAGTTCATTAATTTGTAAAATGGTTTAAATTGGGATTTTTGAATTATTATAAACGGTTTATATAAAAGATTTATAAAATTGATATTTATAAATTTAAAATATTGTAATTATAAAACAAGTTTTTATAAGTGTTAAAATGAAGTATAAATGGACATCATAAGTGAATGAAATTTATAGATTTATAAATTGTGAAGTTATAAAATGAATAGATTTTGTAAAATAAAAGATTTATAAGTAATTAACTTATAAATTGGATTTCGGCATTTAAATGAGATATAAATTGAATTTGTTAATTAAGGGATTTTATAAGTTGAAGTTTTTATAAAATATATATATACACATATGTGAATTTATAAACATTGTTTTATAAAATCCGAAATCAATTGAATTTGATAAGTAAATATGAAAGCTTATTAAAGGAGATATATCCATGATTTTGGACAGTGGATAATCCTTTAAATTAAATGTGAAGAAGTGTTGAATTTGGTAAACGATTTTATCCACGATTTTGGACGGTGAATAATATATTAAAGAAATGTTTTAGGAAGTGATCTTTTAAATAGAATTAAAACGATTTGAAGTGGTTTTGAAATGTGTTAAGGATTGAAACCATAGATTTCAACATTCATTGTTGAAATAGACGTTTTCGAGAAATAAGGAAAAGATGGACTATAACACCGTTGTTATAGTAAATAATTTTCGAAAGGAAAAGTTTTTGTATAGTATTGGGATTTATATATCTATCGTATTTTTGAATCCCTATGCTATTGATTTTGGGTTTTCGTAACGATGTTTTACGCAACATTCGTTTTGACCCAAATAAATGTGTTTAAAGAGAACGTTTTCCTTAAAAGAATAAAATATATACTTAATCGTGTTTTAAGTATATTGAATATTTTCTAAGCATTGAAAATAAATAGATTATGAATTACTTATTTTTAAATAAGTATTTGGAAATGCTTTCCAATATAGAAATTGAAATGGTTTAGAGAATATATATTTTTAAAGATAAATTGAAGTGAATATTTGGCAAGTTATTTAATTTATGGAATATTAATAAAAAGGGCCTAGTGATTGTTATGGTGCTGAATATTTGTTTGTTTGCTTTGATAGTTAAGTAACCAACTATCAATATTTACCTTTAAATGGGCATTTGTTGTGATTTGCTTGAATTTGAATGCTACGCTTATTTTAAAATAAGCGCTCGTTATTCGGTTTAGCCGGGAGAGGACCTTTGGGTCATAAATCCCATTCCGAATAGTGATATGTCGTAATGGATAGCATTTGAAGACCGGTGTTGAAGACCGGATATTTTCGAAATCGGAAGGATTACCGTCGAATGTCTCTGCATCGACTGATCTCCGATATAGAGATTTTATCACCCTTTGTGATGGAAATTCTGGACGTGATTAGTGAATATCCGGATTGCAAGGGCTTCTTTGGAAGTGCCTTTGGTTCCGTTCGATCCCAGAACGGACTTGTATGGATTGTGTGTCTGACATTACATTTTGAGATGTAAAGCTGGTTTCTATCTAATACGTTTCTGTTGGTGGCGGAGGATTTATTCTCTTAGCTTAACACCCTTCTCTGAGACGTACGAACTTAGAGGTTTTGTAGTTGATGGTTACTAGTGATATATTCCCAATTTGGTAACGTCGCATGCTGAGTGATGCTGATCATTTGTTAATCAAAGCGTGGCTTTTTTGAAAAGCGTAGCTTCGTGGACGAGACTTCGTCGGACCTCACACCCCGAAAATGGTCAAAACATGAAGAATGCAGCAAGGTTATTTGGGGATAGCATCCCCATAGGGTATGTTAATTTCCTTCTGGATAGAGGTGGTATTATGGTATGGAGCTCAGGTACTTAACCTATGTGGTTGCTGCAAATTTATTTCTTTATGGTTGTTGGTGAATCCCAGGATTTAGGTCGGTTACGACCGGGGGATGGCATACTCGTGTCAGTAGTTACCTAGCTAGAGGTAACCCGGCCTTGTGTTGGCAGGGATTCAGTTAGGTTTTCGAGGCGTCCATCCAGAGGCGTACCCATGTGGCAATGGGAAGTTCCTTGGCCTGACCATTTGTTGGAAATCCAAAGAAACAATACGAGCCCTGTACGGTTTTAGTTGTAGAACCTGCCATTTAATATGGTAGCTATAGTAGGCATATTATAATGGTACCTATGCTGGCTAAGATTAATATTATACTTTCGAAATGCTTTCTACACTATGCACTAATAATAATAATAATCAAATGATTCTGCGTAGTAAGCATCTTTGACTATCATAAGGAGAAATCTCCCCCAATTCTACGTTTGTATTGTGTATGTGACGGGAGGCCTTATGGTAGTTACATTTTCTAAAAACATTACGGATCTATTTTAAAATATTTCTTTTTTTTAAAGGATAACTTTTTTAAGTTCCCATACCATAGCATGACTGACCTGGAGTTTATTGTTCCCTTTCTAAACTCTGGGTGCCCATCATTTTCCACACGGGCAGCCTAGAGTCAGGTTATCAGGTCATTCTGGAATTTAGGAGTTGCTGTAGAGATCCGGAGGCAAGCTGGATGGTATGGCGTATCAACTAGTATATAGTATTTCTTTTCCGCTGTTTGTTGTTGTAAACTCTGATAATGTAATGGAATGTGATAAAATGTAATAATTGATATAGTTCTTTGTTTTTAATGATATTCATTTATCTATTATATGTTGTTCCGCTGTTATTGTGAGATTCTAATATTGTTTCTGTTGCTTTTTCTTTCTTTCTTTCTTCTTCTACCACTTCTTCTTTAACCCTAACAATTCGTTTTTCCGGCCTTCAATTTCTCGGCAGTTGATATAGTGGACTATTAATGTCGATTTTCGAAAGTCGAAAATACCTAATGTTACACATTCCTCTAGAACTTCCCTTCTTAAGTTCTCAACATTTGGAATGCACAATCATCCATTCTTACTCAACCATCCTCTTTGATTAAGATTAAAATCCCTTAGGTCATCAATCCTTCATCCTACTTCAAGCCTTCCAATCTTCTCAGCTAAAACTAGATCTTCTCTCAACTTAGAAGTTATCCTCTAAATCAGTATTGGTCGAACTTCTAAACAAGACAACATGGAAAGATCCTGACTGGAACTAATAGTAGATCTTTACTGCACACAACAACTGGCTAAAGCTTCTAGATCCTTCCATTCTGCCAACATTGCTAACACCACATTTTGATGCTTTCTGCTGAGTGCATTTTCTACCTTATTTCCTTTTCTAGGAGTACACTCTCTACGGAAAATCATAAGCAGCTAAAAACTACCGCCATCTCTGCTGCCTCATATTCAACTCTGTCTTAGAGAATAAATACTTTAATGAATTATGATTAGCAAACAACTTAAATATCTCTACGTAAAAGATAGTGTCTCCAAACCTAAAAGCAAAGGTCACTATGGCCAGCTCCAAGTAATATGTAGGATATCTAACTTCATGTAGTCTAAGTTGCCTAGATGCATACGCAATGACCTTGCCCCTCTGCATCAATACTGCTCCTTATCCAGTACCACATGCATCAGTGTATAATACTAACCCTTGGTTACCATTTTGAACAACTAACACTGGCGCATTGGTTAACAAATGCTTTAACTTAAGGAACCCTTCCTCACACTTGTTAGACCAAACAAACTTCACATCCTTCCTGGTCAACTTAGTCAAAGATGCTACTATCGGTGAGAAATCCTTGATGAATCTTCAGTAATAGTTAGTAAATCCAAGAAAATTTCTAATCTCGGTCACTGTTTCTGTTCTCTTCTAATTATTCGCAGCTTCGATCTTATTTGGATCAACTGACAATCCTACCTCTGCATGAAAAAGAAACTTAACATATTTCTTCCAAAAATGACACTTTGAAAACTTCTCCTTCAGCTGATTATGTCTTAGTGCCTCCAACACCACTTTAAGATGAATCTCATGATCACTTTCATCTTTCAAGTATACCAAAATGTCATCTATGAATACCAACATGAACCTATCCAAGTGGTCTTAGAAAACCCGGTTCATCAAATCAATGAAGGAAGTAGGTGTAATTGCCCCATCCAGATGGCATCACCAACCACTCATACGAACCATACCTAGTCAAAAATGCAGTCAAAGGAGTGCTATCCTTCGCCACCCTCAACTGATGAATGCGGTCACCAAATCCAATTGGGAAAATATTCGGCCCCCACTCAACTGATCAAACAAATCATCTATCCTCAGCAGAGGTTACCTATTTTTAATCGTCCTTTCATTTAACTTACAATAGTCAATGCACATCCTTAGCGACACACCTAGTTTCTTTACAAACATGGTGGCCGCTCCCCAAGGCGAACTTTTTGGTCTGATAAAACACCACCCTCAAGATCCACTAGCTGCACCTTCATTCCTTCATCTCTGTCGTGTCATTCTGCTAGGTGGTCGACTGATAGGTTCAGCTCCTGGCACAAACCGCTCGTTTCGGGGGTAATCTAGTATTCGGCTCGTAACAATATGCAAACTCTCTAGCCACACAAACCTGACTAAGGTCTTCTCCAACCTCCATTGCATTCAACAAAGCACAAACAGTCTTACTGGAATTCTCCACTGAGAAAATGATCCAGTTATGACTATCTAGGTGTCTTAACAATATTTCATGATCCTGGCAAAATATCCTAGCCTCGTACTTACCCATTTAATCCATACCCAAAATGATCCCGAAATCTATGAAATCAAAGAAATACAAAATGCATGCAAACTTATGACCTAACAAATCAAATTCTAAAAAGTCACATCTCATCCCAAGAGTTGCATACCCTCTTATTGGATTCACAACCCTTAAGGAAGTAACAAGGTATGTGGGTTCTATGCAAAACCTATCAACGAACTACTGTGATATAAATGAATGCAATGCTCTTATATCAAACAATACCCTAACTGGTATGCTACGAATAAAAAGCGTACCTTCCATCACAGACTTTCCTTTCTTGGAAATAGTTGGTTTAGAGGATGATGGTTCCAAAGCAAAGATCTTTCCTTTTCCTACCCTGGCGGCTTCAGAACACTTGTTCTTGTAATGCCCCATCTGGTTGCAATTATAACATTACACATTCTGCTTCCCCACAACCATCTTTTCATTCCCCGAATGACACTCATTAGCGTAGTGCTCCTTCTCATCACACTTGTAGAGAACTATATTTGCTTTCGCTTTCTTGGACACTCCTCCTTTTGAGCGCCCTTCTACTTAAAGAACATCCTCTTCTTCTCCTAAGGACCTTGGGGTTCAATTGGTTTCTTTCTAGCAGAAATAGCAAGCATCTCCTCATGGCGAATGACCATCTTTACAACCACATTAGAAGGATCTCGGATATGGGTCATAGTCATCCTACCTAAATCTGGCCTCATCCCTCTAATGAATCTTTCATTCCTTCTGCATCAGTGTCAACTAAAGCATATCCATATCGAGATAGCTCATCAAACATGGTAGTGCACTTGATCAAAAACGTCACTCCCTGGACAAGATCCTAAACTTCCTCATCAATGCTGATTTGGCAACCTCAGACAAGAACCTCTACTCAAACCTTCTCCTAAAATCAGCCTATTCCAGCTCTTCCTCTAGAACATCGGATGCCACATTGTTCCACCAATGAAGCGCTACCCCATGCAACTGTTTAGAGGCTAGCCTTCTCATTTTCCATCATCCAAGCTTAGATCAGTACAGATCTTCTCACAACTCAGCAGCAAATTCCCTTACTTCAACAGCATCCTCCGTTCTAACAAACGGTTTTCCACCCAAACGTAGTCTCTGCTCAGCCTAGCATAGTTATATCCAAAAGAAATAACCTGATTCACTCCACCAACATTACCAGCAGTTCCTGCTTCCAAAAAATTAGCCAACAACTGATCAACATCCCCGCATCTACTGGCGGATTTCCAACACTTACATTAGCCTAAACATTTTGGTTAGCCTTTCGACCTTGGTTTCTCCTAGTATTAGGTCGAGCATTTCAGTTGGTTATGATGCTTCCTCCATCTAGATTTCCTCTTCCGTTTTCTGCTTCCATATCCTCTTTCTCGTAAATCTGCATAGGAGCCTTAGTAAGATGCAGAAGAAGAGTCTAAGAGAGAGGGAAAACATGCTTAGACATAAACCTATATATCAAATACAAGTACGTTACTATAGCGTTAACCCAAACCCTAATCATATTTTTAAATTCATTGAATTGTGTTTCAAAAAGCTTTTTAGGTTTAACTTTTCTTTTAAAGTTTCATAAACCTTTGCTCGGATACCAACGTGTAACATCCCCCTACATGGAGGCCCAAAAAAAATAGCTACGGATGCTGCAGCCATCCATAGTTATTAATCTTCGGTGAGCAAATACGACGACTCAAGATACATTGACATATATTACAAGAATATGGAAAAAATTTAACAATTCAGAAACATATTTCCATATTTAAATCAAAACGTTTCATGTTAATTATATACTCCTAAAATACATTAACCATGTTCAGCAAAATATAATTATTACAAATACATCAAAAGCGTTATGTGAAGATGCCCCTTTGGTTGATCAGAGTATATAGTAAGGCTAATAAATCTGCCTTTACAGACAAATACACAGCGTAAAAGATAACACTAAATAACTCTCTGCCTCTTGCATGCCTCCAAACGATTCATTCGTCAAAGAAGAAAACCTGGAAACCTTAAATCTCAAACTACTCAAAATTAATTGAGCATCCATGAGTTTAAGGGTAAAAACATCGACTCAGACATAAAGCTTGGTATGAATAATAATCTAACATCTCAATCCTTTTAGATATCTAATGAAACCACGTCGCCTAGCAGAATGGGTTTCCCCACACTAGTATCCTAAAACCTTTATAAAACCATATTCTGTGCTTCCTGCATCCGCAACGGTTAAAACATACATTTCCAAATAATTATGATGACATGCATACATAAAAACAATTAGGATTTATCATCCCACTTTAGTTAGTCTAACCATTTAAGTTCCAACCGACAATCCATCTTATATTTTCAAGGACTACCTATCCCATTTCAGACTTTATTAGCATCAAAGACTGACTATACATCCCACATTCATTTTACTTAAGCTGATGCGGACTGCCCATCTCAAATCCAATCGTTTTCCTAGGATAACTATGAACCTTCTTTAATCATATGGAGACTATCCATCCCCGACATGATGTTGACTATCCATCGAACATCCCATAGTTTTCCTAGGATGACTGTGAACCTATCACTTGGCCACTTAACTCTTGTTACCACATGATTCTAGTTATCTCATGCTATCCACATGATTCTAGTTATCCCATGTTATCCGCTTGTTTAACCTATTTCCAATAGTATCCCTAATTTAGGATATATTCATTTATAATTTACATTGGTAGCCCGCAATGATTGTATCGAAACATATAAGTGTTGATATCTCCAACTACTGTGTTGAGCTCATTAAACCCAACCCATTATCCCCAAGGTTAAACAACATTTATTATATAAGGTTGCCCACCCTACATATCCAAAAATCAAGTGTCATATAAACATAACCTTTCGAAAGTATCCCCTTCGAAAGTATAAAGCTTGGTTAAAAGAAAACAATTTTACAACCTATTCGAAAGTATCCCCTTCGAAAGCTAGCTTCGAAAGCATAAAACACATACTGCAAAACAACAGGCTCCGGCCTTTATAATACTTTAAAACACGTCTTTTGAAACCTTTCAACCATGTTAAAGTATTACTATATAAGAGTAGAAGCATAGCTTCCAAATCACTTGAAATTACCATTTCGAAACTAATGAAGGTTACCTTCCAAACCATTGAAAATCCACCCTTTCGAAAGCCATGGTTTTATACTTAAAACATTAATTTGGGTCAAAGTGAAAATTGGTGAAAGCATCCCTTTCGAAACACTCTTTATTTTATAAAGTATTGAGGAAGTTTGATATCTGAGAAAACAATCGAATGTTGGCTTCGAAACCCCTTTCAAAACCATTGCCTTCGACCCCTTTGAAAGATTTGCTTTCGACCCCTTCAAAAGCTTTGGGAAGTAGCTTGTATTTATAAAAACAGTTGAACCTTTCAACAACATCGATTCCTTCGATGCCATCGGAAGGTCACAAATTATCAGAAGGGTTCCGACCTAGTCGACAACTACCCCTTCGGAGGCTTTAAAAAAAAATTAAGTAATGCCTTTGGAAGCTACTTCTTTAAAACAAATGTGGTAGCTCTCTTTCGAAAGCCCTTTTGAAATACCCTTTCGAAAACATAGCTTTCGACTTTGTCAAAAGCTCTTTATAACCATCCTTTTGAAACCATAGCTTTCGATTATGTCGAAAGCTCTTTAAAACCTAACCTTTCAAAACCATAGCTTTCGACTGTGACTAAAGCTCTTTCTAAACTGACCGGTCAAAACCATAGCTTTCGATCGTGTCGAAAGCTCTTTAAAAACACGCAAGTGATTTTCTTTTTAAACAAAAAATAACTAAGGAACCAACTCCTTCGAAAGCACCCTTTGACTATCTACCTTCCGCCTTTTTCCAATTCACTACATAACACCTGAATGATATTATGTGCATTGGTTTTGACCTTGTTGGTTTCAATGAAGTCGAAAGGTCTTAGTTGAATGGTCCTTACAGAGAAGGCGTAACTCCCTTTTTTAAAGAAAAATCTATTTTTACCAAATTAAGTAAACTTGTTGTAACAAACTTGCCTACTTGTAAACATTTGATTCGCTTTCACAAACTTTCAAAAAACTTGAATAATTTTTGCTGCATTTTCTCAAATCTAAAATCATGTTAACATTTAACAAATAAGCACTTCCTATTATAAAAACAATTATATCATTTAGGACATCCTTTCAAAATAATTTAATTTCCCTACTAAATCACTTAGTAAAAATCCCCAAAAAATTGTTGAAATTCACTTTAATCATGTTAACTAATATATTAAAATTCTAGATCCAAATTCTTACTATATTTTCAAAATAAATTTATAAACCCAAATAACCATATTTTCCTTTGAAAATTCATAACTAATTCTCCACGGCTTGGAAAATTATGAAAATTTAAATTCAACTACAAAATCATGTTTTCCATTACATATAATTTTTCTATGGCATTTCAAAATGTACAATCTTGGTTTTACCCTAAACCGTGTATATCTTCTCAAAGCAACCTTGTTTAAACCATATAAATCATAAATCAAGCATATCATCATTTAATATATATCATAAAAATAGATTTACTCTTAAATCCGAATCCATATGATTATAAAATCAAAATTGAGATGTAGAAACTATTATTCACTTTAGATTGAATAAGGAAATTGAAGCTTGTTTGAGACTGATTCCTTCTAGCTTGATCCTAAGCTTTAGATTTATTTATCTCTACTATACTTCCTGTCGGCCTTGCTTTATCTCCTTACGGTTATAATTTTACTTGTATTAAAATGAATATGTATTACCTAATGAAAATGGTATAATAGGAAGAATGTGGGCGGCAATTTACCATGCTCTTTTGTTTAATTACTTAACTATTTATAAGTTCATTTTCTTTAAATAAGCACGACCATTTAGTATATTAATCAACCTCAATCTCCTTACCTAAATTATTCTATTTAATTTATTCTAATTAAATCTCCCAAATAGTGTCACTAAAAATTAGGGGTATTACAAGATCAATACTCTATATAAAGTGGTGTACCTAGTTATAAGAGTACTCCTGGTAGTTTGACCTTTGTGAATGTGAGAATGAGGTTGATTCCTATGAAAACTTTGGGGGTAAAAGATTTCTAGAGTGTTCACTAAATCAGGATAAACATGTTGGGCCATTAACACCCAAGCTAGTTAAAGTAATTTAGAAAGGTTGTGTGTGGTTTGATGTCAGAGACAGAGTTCAAGGCTATTGGTCACTCTAGTATATTTTGAATGTCACTTAGTATGCAAAAGTTCAAATTGAAACATACCTTTGTTTATGCACAATCCTATAATTTTATAAATTTATTGGAAATGTTTTTTTAACAATTCAAGTGGGGAATTGGTGGAATTTTAAGTGAATTAATTAAAAAATTTAATGGTTATAAAATTCATAATGAATGATGTTTTATGACGGTAATATATTTAGGATCTATTGTTATTGAGCCGTTGCAAATAATAAAATTCATAATGAATGAACATAAATATATTTCTGAGCTATTGTTATTGAGCCATTACAAAAATCAATGTAATAAAATTTGTAATGGATGACAATAATTTCAGATTCGTCAATAATCCCCCGTTTTAATGCATACAAATTCCATTCTGCATATCTAAATGATAGATAGGCAGAAGGAAAAATATAAGGCAACTAATAATTTTCTTTTCTCTTCTTCTTCCTCTGCCACTAATGGAAAATTTTCTTTCATTTTCTGCTCCCTCTGTCATTTCACTCGTTGCTTGGTTCTTTAAAGAAATTTAATTAAAAGGTACTACATTAAGAAAAATTTGTAGTGATGCAAATACAAATCGACCAAATTCTAGAAGATGTTTTATCCTAGGAATGGGGAGGTTGATGGCAGGCCTTTTACCTTAAGGTTAAGCTGCGAGTCGTCTCAAAGAAAATAATGAACTATGATATGTAGCCATTTATAGTAGTCAGATCCAACAGAAAGTACTACAATTTTAATACATGTTTAAGTTACATTTTAATGATGTAGTTTTTCATTGTGGCCAATATTGTAGAGTGTTTTATTTTGTGTTTTGGTGACTTTATCGAATGTATTAGGTTTTTTTAATGAAAAGGATATATCACCATTTTGATTTTAGTAAGTTTGTTTTTATTTTTAATCTGAAGAATGAAGTGTACTCAATTATATGGCAAAGGTAGTTGGAAGGTTATATCTTTGTAGTGATCCAAGTTTGGCACATTATTGATGTTTTACTTTTGCAAACCTATATGTTGTAAAGTTACCTATATTATTTTCTTTTGACAAATGAATGTTAAGAAGGAAAAGGAGCATAGAAAGAAAAGAGTAAGAACAATTGAATGCCTACTCGCTAAAGGGAGTAAGCAATTATCCTTATGTTTCTATTCCATGATGTAAATTAGGTAGTTTAAACTCACAAGCACTGTATTAACTTTCTTGCTATGAAATTTTGTTCTGTTGTTTATCAACATTGAATATTGACATGTTTTATTTTGGTTTGCTTAAGTTGTCATTATTCATAACGTATTTGATTAAAGTAGCATATATCAAAATTTTCCTTATGATATTTCCACCATTCATAGTTAAGTATACAAAGAAAAACATATAAGATCAATACACATGGTATGGAAGCAACATCCACAAAATTACATATACACATTTCTGATTTCATACTATTTGAGACATGGTGAAATTGACATTAGTTTTGCTATGTTATTGCGATAATAAGTCATGTATCATTAGGAGAGACTTACTCTTATAGGGAGCTCCATGTATTGAAGTTTGGAAAAGAAGAAATTCCATAAGATATGCTTTTGTGGTATCGAATATCAGATTCACTCAACATACATCATAGTTAAAAAAAAATAGGACTAACGTAATACTGTTTTCCCAGTGTTACCTTAAGTACTTTGTGTTGCATGTTATTAAAGTAGTTCACTATAATAGTTCACAATGACTTTTTTAATTATCGCATTTTGCAATCATGTAGAGCAATGTTTTTCTAATGGAATCCACTATTTTATGAAAATAAATTTATTAAAAATTTGAGATCAGGTGTAATGAACCAGAATTTTCGACACTCGAATATCGACATTAATATATTCACTGTATAGCATGCCGAACGATCGAGTGCCAGAATACCAGATCATTAGGGGTGAAGAAGAAAAGATATAGAAGAAAATAGAAACAACAACACAGAATCTTGCAAATCAGAGCGGAACTAAATATAATATATAATAGCAAATCTTTATAAAATGAAACTATAATTGTAATATACATACAATCATCAGAGCACAACAATCAACAAATAAATCTAGACAGTTATAATAAATTGTCCTCATAAATACTGAATATACAGCATGACTCACACAATGGAAATAATCAAGTACATATAATACGCCTAAAAATCCTCCAGCTCATCCCCTGAGCTCCATAGCATCCTAAGTTGAATATGTAATACTCGGCCTAACCCGTGCATTATAATAAAACAACTCCCGAGTCAGTATGGAAAATCAGCGTAAGAAAACACACTCAATTTGAATTTAATTATTTTTAAAAATCCTTTTGAAAAGCAAAGGTATCTCATATGACCACGCCACACACAAACAAGATGATTTTTTACCTTACGATAACCAAAACAATTTATACCAAAATCATCTGATATTATCATAGTGTCTATAAAAATAAACTATAAAATAACTGAAATGCTTGAATCTCACGTTCTAGCTATAATGGTATACAACTAAAACCGTACGACACTTATTAGAGAATGGATTCCATATTATGAAAAGTTAAGGAACAACTTTCTGATGGTGCATCTATATATAAAATGCACCGAGGTCTAACAAGAACATATTGTACCCCCGCCATACAAGATTGGCCTAGCACTTGACTACTAGTACTAAATATGATCACCACTAATGGGCCCTAAAACATATACAAATGAAAGATGGTGATGATGATAAATGTCCATTCTATGAGTGATGATCATACCCTAATGGAAGCGACCCACTTAGCCTTGTTGCATGCCCTATTTTTGTCATTTCCTAGTTGACGAAGCTTGAGGCGGCGTATTACCTCAAGAATAGTATTCATACTTGGAATGCTAACGCTACCCTCCAGGTGAACATGCTGTTTGCATAAAAATTGGTCAAACACCTCCAAGTCGTATAATTTAGTCGATTTTATGTTGTTCTTAGCGATTTGGGTGATTTACGCAAATATATAAAAAGCAGGGACTAAACTGTAAAAGACACACAGATTTATAATGGTTCGGCCAGAATGTGCCTACGTCCACTTTATATGTCATTCTCCTTTACTGATCAGATTACAAGTACAAAGCTTTGATTACAAGTATATGAAAGTTGTTTGAAAGTTCTATCCGTGCTTGAGCTCTCCAACTTGTCTGCCATTGTTGTACCGCAGCCCCTCTATTTATAGAGTGAGGCTGAGGGTAGGGGTCCTGGATGTATATAGCTGCTGGTGAGTTTGGGCTGAAGCAATCTGACCTGGCAATGTTGGTTCGGCAAGGCCTTGGTTCGAAGATGGTTGGAGTGGAATTGATCCGGTATCACTTTGGTTCGACAGGCATGGGAAGGGAGTTGGTTCGGCGGGCATGGGAAGGGAGTGGCTTTAGTTCGGAAGTGGTTGGTTCGGTAGTACCATGGAGATTTGTTGGTTCGGTAACGCTACGGTCCGGTGGTAGATGGGTTGAGGTCTGGTTCGGCTAGGCATAGGAAGTGAGTTGGACCGGTAGTACACTGGGAAGGGAGTTGGTTCGGCAGTGCTTAGGAAAGGAGTTGGTTCGGCGGTGCTTTAGAAAGGGGCTGGTTCGGTGGCATTGGCCCGGTCGAAACACACCCAACACTTTCCCCCTAAAGTAGGGCATGTGCCTGCATATGGCGTGCTTTGTTTTAGGTCATTCATCTTGGACACTATCATCCGTTCTCGGATGCCGAACCAATTGGTCCGGTCGTTGATATTTACCTGTAAGTATTGGCCTTATGCTTTCGTTATTCCTTACCAACTGAAGTAGCCAAACCAAATTTTTTTTCCTGCCGAATCAATTACATTGCCGGACAAGGCGATGTCTTCTTTCACCGAACCAACTTTTTCCTAAACCACCGAATGAGATCGGAGGATATGAGTGACGAATGGTATTTGAGCCTTGCTTTACCGGATGAATTTGGGAGTTCGAGTACCAAATGACCTTTCGGCCTTGAACTACCGAATGCACTTTTATGTTTTGAACTGCGAGTGAAATTCCAGAAAACATACACTTGCTTGTTTATATCCCTTGTTCTAACAATATGTTTTCTCGTGTTGCAGATAATGTCTCGTAAAGTAGAAACCCGTTCAGATAAGAAGAAATCCAAGGACAGAGAAGAGTCCTCCACAGTGCCCCCAGCTCAGTCAGGACCGGGACGTCATGGACCTCCCCCGAGATCACTAGTAGATGGGTACGACCCTCAGGAGCTCCTGAACTCGCCACCTGACTGCTTTCCTAGCTCCCTTAAAGAGGACCAGCTTGATGTTATATCTCGTTCTTTCGGGATTGACAGAGCACATATGGTGGTGTCAGGGAATGGAGTTATGCCGTATGACCCTCCTGAAGGATATTTTGCTTATAGCAGGTACTATTGTATGTGTGAGGCCATTCCCCCGATCAATGCTTGGATAGTCAGCTTCATCGCCTACTTGAAGCTGGCCCCCTTCCAACTTCAGCCCAACTCTTATGCTATCTTGGTGAGTCTATTTATCATCTTCCAGAGAAATACGGGCGTCCCCCCTCCAACCGGGAGATTCGGTACCTGTACAATTTGAGAGGCTACAAGAAGGGGTCTCCCTACATTAGCTTAGAATCGGTCGTGTCCTTCAAGCCGGTCCTGGACATATATTCGAAGTTCAGCATGTTCAAGAAGGAATGGGTTTTCGTCAAGGATGACTCTGTTTCTATCCGTCGCTTCACCTCTGGCTGTAAGTTGAAGCTTATTTATAATTTCCATTTTGACTGCAATGCTTCTTCTTATGTGTTTTTTTTTTCTTGCTAGCGACAGGTGGCTTTGCGGTCGTGGAGAACGATCGCCTGGTTCAGATGGCTGCGGAAATAGAAGCCATTTCGGGAAGGGAGAGGTCAGCTTCTTACTTGATCAGGAATGCTACTCTTCTGGGCCACAATTTGATTCTACCACGTCAGTCTGTGGTCAAGCAGAGAGACACAGCTGAGGAGAGGGCTGCCAAGGCTAAAGGAGGGGATGCGGTGAAGAGCAGCAAAAGGAAACCCTTCTCGATACACCCAGTCGCCGGGGGAAAGAAACTCAAGAAGTCCGATGGACCCTCCCCCAGCACATGTCCAGATGTTTCGGAGGAGAAAAATGTGGAGGAGGAAAGAGGCGAGGAGGAGAGCGGAGGTAATGGAGAAGGTGATGGTGATGATGGTGGCGAAGGACAGAGCGGTGATGGCGCTGGGGCTTTGTCCTCTGGGCAAGCAGGGGAGATCCAAGAGTGGACAGATGATGCTTTCCGCCAGGCTTTTGAGGGGTCGGAGGAAGGATCGGCCTTGGTGGAGAAGCCAAAGAAAGCTGACAAGGCCGGGACTGGTGCCGATTCATCTTCCAAGAGAATTTTAGCTAAGGCAACCCCTGCGATTCAAGGTGAATTTTTGACTCCTGACGACTCCATTTATGATAAGGATTTAGGAATATTTTATGGCCAGCTCCCATCCTGGAATGAGATCCAGGAGTTATTGCAGTATCCTACTCCTCCACAGGGTTTGTATAACACAAGCGTCTTTTTACTCTTCTTAACTTGATACGTTTCTTGAATTATAGCTTAATGTATGCTTGTAACACTTGGTTTTTATTCCAGGGTGGGCGAAGCGGCTAGACATCTGATGTTCGGCACCGGCTTGAACAATACAAACTTCGCAAAGCTTCTACTAAGCCGAAGCCTTCAACTAACTGATCCGGAGACGTAGTTGGCTACCGTCCTCTTCTTGGGGTCATCGAAGAGGACATCCAAAAGAGGAAGAGGAGTCGTTCCTTGTTCGAATCCTCACCTGTTCCTCAGCCCCCAACTCAACCTCTTCGGGATACCACGAAGGAGAATATTGAGTTTATACCTTCCCCACACCCGTCTGAAAACCCTACTGTTACCCCAATAGATCATCCCAGCTTGGCTCGTAATCCGTTTGTGGGTCATCCGGATCTGGATCCATGCTCTCATGATATTTCCTTTGACGAGGCTACTGGTGAGCACCTTCTCCCTCGCAATCCTATGGTACGGGTGCTTGATGAGGCTAAGTCCCTGGACCTTGATTTGCTTACTACTCGGATTGTAACTATGGGGGACGAAGCTAAGGCAAACATCGACTGGGTTGTTGAGGAGACCAGGAAGCTGATGGGGCATCATGCCCGACTGGTCAAGGCCGGAGAGGAAATCGGGAGTGCTAACATTCGATTGCAGTTAATGGTTTCCGACCAGGCTAAGAAACTCGTCGATCAGGCCATCCAGATCTCTCAGCATGAGGCCGCCTCCTGGCGACTAAAGAAAACCATGGAAGAGGCTAGCAGAGCAGAGTTACGGAGAATGGAGGCTGTCTGCAAGGAACGGATCGATATGGCTATTG
The DNA here is from genome assembly GCA_030765085.1 of Allium cepa. NCBI lineage: Eukaryota > Viridiplantae > Streptophyta > Magnoliopsida > Asparagales > Amaryllidaceae > Allium > Allium cepa. Next base: position 384,270,609 of record CM060937.1, read on the forward strand.
CAACGGTGGATGAGGTCCGGAAAGCGGATCTCGAGCGGGTAGAGGAGTTATCCGGGAAGCTTGAAGCCGCAGAGCTTGCTCAAACCAAGCTAAAGGAGGAGATGGAGGCAATGAGGAAATCTCTTCAGGCTGACCGCTCGCGATACCGATCGGAGAGGGATGCTGCCGTTGCAAAGCTGTTGGCTTCTGAGGTCCGAATGAGGGAGTTTGAGGAGAACGAGGGGATGATGGATGAGATGCTCCAGGATATGTACTTCCGTATTTGGAAACAGGGCAACTTATCCTGGATGGATGATTATCCCCAAGTCATGGCCAGGATTTATCTCAGGGCTCTAGAGGAGGCCAAGGCTGATGCGGATAAGGAGGGTGCCATGGCCTTCGGAATGGATGTGGTTACGGCCCAATTCACCAAGGAGGAGAAAGTGGCGGTGAAGGAGGGTATGCGGCTGATCGTTGCTGAGGAGGTAGGTGTGCAGTTGGAGGATGGTGATCAAGGAACAGATGCTGGTAAGTCTTCCCTTTTAGCCTTTTCATAACTTGGTTTCTTATTTTTTATTTAATGGATTCTTCTCTTGAATTGGACAGGCGGGACCTCTGAAGCGCCAACTACCTCTGGTCAACATGCTGGGAGTTCTGATCCTGCGGTTAAGTAGATCTCGGAGGGCCAGCAGGATAGAGGCGAAGCCCTGATGCAGCCGACCCTTGGCTTGATCTGGACAATTTTTGGTTTACTTGACATTGCTGTCTACGTTAATCTTAAAACATTAATGTGATTTTCAGTCTTTAATTATGTAACGAACAACTTGATTTTTCGCATGTAACTTTTAACTTAGACTGATTCTGCTATATTTGAATGCTTTTGTTATTTTGATGCGTTGCAAAAGAAATACAGTTGTGCACATGTCTGTGATTCAATCGTGTTTGATGCTAAGTTCTTGCTTAAAATATAATTTCATATCTTGCAATGTTTGTGTGATATGCGAATAAATTATAGCTACGTATTTATATACAAGAGGAAAAGGTACCGCCCCTCATGTCTTAGTTGTAGATGGCAGCTTTGATTGTCTTGTGTAGCTGAGTATGAAATGCCGCTGAGTGTCATATCATTCAGTCGTGAGTTCCTATTTCCATTGGCGAGCGTCTCCTATTTTGTGTCCTGTACTTTAGGGATTGTTATAGAGGATAGGAGGAAAAGTTTTCAAACAAAATAGAAATATAAGAAAGAGTAAAACTTCCAATCACAGAAGGCCTTCGATGTGCTCAAGTTCGTGGAAAACGGGTTTTGTAGTCACTTTCCCTAGCTGTGGGTCTTGAAGACATTTGTCACCCATCTTACGCCTCCGCGGGGAGTTTTCTTTTTTACCACAGCCGTACTCAAGACACATCGGAGCCGAGATCGCGCACGGTAACTACCCGGACCATTATGGCCCGTAATCGTGGGTATTATTCGATTTACCATGGCCGGCTAGCGTGGGTGCCGATCGTCAACCGTGAACTACCCTTGGCTGGCCACACCTTATGTTGGGGCTTAAAGTAGGTTCACAGTTGCCGGCGAGCCGAACGCCATAATGAGCTGCCTAGGCTATTTTCGGCCTCCTCGGTGGCTTATAATCGGCTCATTACAATTGGCTTTGAGGGCCGTCGCGAGCAATGAGTTAACCCGCAGCAGAGGGATGCTGGAGCAAAAGTGTCTCATTGGCGAGGGCATAGATTCGTATAGTACCTATTAGGTCTTGTCCAGATGAAGTCACGCTGTGATATGTCTTGAATAGAAACACAGGATTTTGTTCAACAGAAAAGGATAAAGTTAACAAGCAGCCAAGATATAAAGGAACAGGTTAAAAAAGAGACAAGATTTTTAAAGTGGTTCGGCACGAAAATGCCTACGTCCACTGATTCTCTTTGTTAATTCGCTTCATATGGGCAGTACAGTTAAGAAAAGTATCGACGAACGTGTTGGATATTCCATGCCCTCTGGAACACCTCTCCGTCCACTGTTGACAAAACATAAGCTCCATTGTGGAGATCTTTATGAATTACATATGGTCCATCCCAGATTGGATCTAGTGCTCCGGGGCGAGGGAAGATTCGCTTGAGGACAAGATCTCCTTCTTGTAAGCTGCGATGCTTGACTTTGGAGTTGTATTGTGCTGCCACCTTTTGCTTGTGAGCTACCGCTTTGAGTGCTGCATCATTTCTTCTTTCTTCGATTAGATCCAAAGGCATATGGAGGAGTTCTTCGTTTTCTTCTGGGTTGTAGTGGATCCTACGGTGGGAAGGCACTACAGTTTCAACTGGGAGCATGGCCTCCGATCCGTATGCCAAAGAGAAAGGAGTATGCCCTGTTGATGTTCTGAAAGACTTGCGGTAGGCCCAATGTGCCGTAGGAAGTTCATCCACCCAAGCGCCTTTTGACTTTTCAAGCTTCTTCTTGATTAGAGTTTTGAGAATTTTATTGACAGCTTCGACTTGTCCATTTGCCAGGGGATAAGCCACGGACGAGAAGCTTTTGTAAATTCCGTGCTCTTGGCACCAGTCGGCGAACTCTTTGCTGTCAAACTGAAGTCCATTGTCCGATATGATTTTGAGTAGAACCCCGTACCTGCATAGAACATTTTTGATCAAGAAGTTAATAACTTTTGCTGAAGATACTTTATTTAGAGGTTTCGCTTCCACCCATTTGGTGAAATAGTCGACTGCCACTATGGCATATTTGGCTCCGCCTCGGCCCATTGGCAGTTCGCCAATCAAGTCAATTCCCCATACTGCAAAGGGCCAAAGGCTGTCATCTGAGTAATCTCATTTGTTGGTATTCGAGGGATCTTAGCAAATTTCTGACATCTGTCGCATTTTTTGACGAAGTCCAAGGCGTCTTTGTTTAAGATGGGCCAGAAATATCCATATCGGAGTATCTCTTTTGCCAAAGTCTGCCCTCCAGTGTGATCTCCGCAACTTCATTGATGGATGTTGGATAAGATTTCCTTGGCTTCCCTTCCAGCGACACACCTTAATAAGGGGTTAGAGAAGCCGCGCCGATAGAGGATGCCTTCTTGTATTGTGTAGCGGGAAGCTTTTCTCAAGATTTCCTTAACTTCGTTACGCCCGTCGGGTAATGTGCCACTTTGTAAGTATTTCCGAATGGGAGTCATCCAAGTTTCCTCTTCGATTGCAGCTATCAGATTCACTTGCTCGAAACTCGGGGCTAGTTGCTTTGAGATGGTTACTGTTCCGGAAGTAGTGTCGTCCTTCATGCTAGCTTCCTTTGCCAATTCGTCGGCCTCCTGATTCTCTTCTCAAGGAATGTGATTGATTAAATTGATCGAGCAGCAGCTTGGTCTTCTTTAGATATGCTGTGAGTCGTTCTCCTCGAGTATAGAATTCTCCCAGTATTTGATTTACAATAAGTTGAGAATCACTATGGAGACATAAAGAACCGACTCCAATCTCTAGGGCAAGCTCTAATCCGGCTATCACTGCTTCGTATTCTGCATCGTTGTTGGTGGCAGTGAATTCCAACCTTAGAGCATAGTGTAGCTTCCTTCCCCTGGTAGTGACTATTACAATACCTGCCCCCGAGCCTTGTTCGTTTGATGCTCCATCCACAAAGAGATTCCACTTGATGTTTTCCGCTATTTCAGATTGCTCCTTTCCTTCGTTGGTAGTGAATTCGGCAATGAAATCGGCCATGGCATGTCCCTTAATGGGGGTGCGGGGATGGTAGGTGATATCATATTGACTCAGCTTGATGCACCATTTAAGTAGTCGCCCGGAAGTGTCGGGACGATGGAGTACCTGCCTTAGCGGTTGATCGGTTAGAACTTTGATGGAATGAAATTGGAAGTAGTGTCGCAGTTTCCGTGATGTGATTAGTAAACAGTATGCTAGCTTCTCAAGTTTAGGATATCTGGCTTCTGCCCCCGTAAACCTCTTGCTTACAAAGTATACCGGCCGCTGCGCGCGGTTGTCTTCTCTTACCAAAGCGGCGCTTGGAGCATGAGAAGACACAACAAGGTATAGGTATAGCTCTTCGCCTTCATTTGGAGTTGAGAGTACTGGTGGTCTCTTGAGGTGATCGATTAGGTTAAGGAAGGCTTTTAAGCGTTCGTCAGTCCACTCGAACTTTCCTTTGTCCTTCTTTAGAGCTTTGAAGAAAGGGACGCACTTGTCAGTTGCTTTAGAGATGAATCTGCTTAGGGCGGCCACTTTCCCATTTAGGCTTTGCATTTCTCTTCGAGTGGAAGGTATCCTGATTTCTTTCAGAGCCCGGGCTTGTTCAGGGTTCGCTTCAATTCCTCTGGCATGGACGACGAATCCTAAGAACTTTCTCGATGTTACTCCGAAGGAGCACTTTAGAGGATTCAACTTCATTCCATATTAGCGAAGTACTTGAAACATCTTGCTTAGGTGGCTTACGTGGTCGTTGGCTTTCCCTGATTTTACTAGCATGCCGTCCACATAAACTTCCATAGTTCGTCCTATTAATTCTACGAACATCTTGTTGACGAGGCGCTGATAAGTAGCTCCGGTGTTTTTAAGTCCAAAAGGCATTACTCTGTAGCAGTACAATCACCGGTCAGTGATAAAACTAGTGTGGTCTTGATCGGGAGCGTGCATAGGAATTTGGTTATATCCTGAGTATGCGTCCATAAAAGATAAGAGTTCATGCTCGGCTGTGCTGTCCACCAGCTGATCGATTCGGGGGAGTGGGAAGCAATCCTTTGGGCAAGCATCATTTAAGTTGGAGAAGTCAATGCACGTTCGCCACTTCCCATTAGCCTTCTTTACTAGTACCAGGTTAGCGATCCACTATGGGTAGATGGCTTCTCATATGAAGTTATTGGCAAGCAGGTTCTTTACTTCTTCATCGAGGGCTACTGATCATTCCGCCCCCATGCTTCTCTTTTTCTGCTTTACTAGCACTTTGGTAGGATCGATGTTCAGTACGTGGCACGCTACGTCTGGAGAGATTCCAGTCATATCAGCATGCGTCCATGCAAATACATCCAAATTGTGGCGGAGAAAATCAATGAGTTGTTCCTTCAATTCTGCTTTTAGTTGAGATTCGATTTTCAATAGTCTACTTGAGTCATGTTTGTCTACAGATACAAACTCCATAGCCTCTGCGGGCTCGGCAGTGGCCTCCTCCTCTTTGTCCCTGGGGTCTAATTCATTGAAAGGATCACTGGTATATCGAAGAGGAGGGGCTCTCTTTAGTTGCTATGCTTCCAAGCTTTTCATGCAGAGAGTAGTCTTTGCATTCTTCCTTTTATCCCTTCTACGGTTATTGCGAAGTTCAGTTACATAGCAGTCTCGAGCAGTGTCTTGATCTCCCTCTACTTCTCCTATTCCATTGTCTGTTGGGAATTTCATCTTCAGGCACCACGGAGGCAGGACAATTTGGAAGTCGGACAAGGCTGGTGTTCCCAAAAAGGCGTTGTAGGCCGAGTGGTTTTCTATTAGCACAAATGTTTGTTTCCGCACAACGGAGCGGGGATGGCTTCCTATTTCAACAAAGAGGTCCAGTTGCCCGAGGGGCATCTTCGCATCTCCAGTGAAACCATGTAGCGGTTTGTTGCAGGGAGACACATCCTTCATCGACAACTTCATTTTGTCGAAAGCATGCTTAAATAGGATATTTACTGAGCTTCCGGTGTCTACTAGAATTCGAAAAACTTTGGCTGGACCGAACCAGGCAGAGATGACCATAGGATCTATGTGAGCATACTGCCTTCCTTCTAGGTCACGCCTACCGAATGTGATGTCATTGTTCTCTTTCCGCTTTGGATGGCGTTCTTCTATAACAGAATTAAGGCAGTCTTCATTGTTTCTAAGCGACTTTTCATATTTTTCCATCTCTGCCCAGCTTCTGTCGGCGATGTGTGGTCCTCCCGATGTGGTATGGACCACTATCTTCGCTTGACTAGAGCCGCTGGTGTTGCGATTTCCTCCGCCTACTTCCGAGGGTGATACCCTCGGGCTTTTGGCAGGAGATGGAGTCCTGTTCTGGCTTTTAACATAGCGTTCCAGTCTCTTCCTTCTGATGTGTTCTTCAATTAAGTCCCGGAGGTGATGGCATTCATCGGTATCATGCCCATGAGATTCGTGGAAACGGCAGAACTTTCCAGATTTAATTGCGTTATCTGATTCCTTCTTGGGCGAGGGGCGTTTGTATTTAACTTCGTCTTGGGTGGCCAGGAAGATGTTTTCGATTGTTTCATTCAAAGGAGTGTAAGTGTCAAATCTCGGTCCTGGCCGATATAGACGCTTTTCTCCATTCTTGCCCCCAGCACTATCTCTGGAGTCATTTCTTCGAACGTCCTTTGCTACTGCGGGTGTGTTGCCATGAGCTGCCTTAGTTTGTTGCCCTGTCTGCCTTTCAATGGCAGCGTCTTCAAGTCTCATATATTTTCCGGCTTCATGGAAGAAATCGGGTAAGGTAGCTGGCTTTTCTTTCGTTAATCTCCTAGCAAATTTAGTATCTGGATGCACACCACTGTAGAGGGCCATTAGGATAAGTTTCTCATCGGCATCCTGGACTGCGGCCGCTGCGGCATTGAATCGGGTTAGATATTGTTGCACTGTCTCTCCAGGCTTTTGTTTGATATTGGATAAGGAATAAGCGTCCTTGGGTTGTTCCACATGAATGCGGAATTGGCTGATGAACTTTTCTTTCAACATTTCCCATGAGCCGATGGACCCTTGGGGTAGATGGCAAATCCAGGAGGTAGCTAGATCTGCCAAGAATAGTGGAAAGCATTTACACAATACTCCTTCTGTCGCTCCGCTCATGAGCATATGCTCTGTATATCTCTATAAGTGTACGACGGGGTCATAGGTTCCCTTGTAAGGCTCCATTGTTGGCATTTTCCATTCTCGGGGGGTGATGGCAATTTCGATATTGCGGGTGAAGGGGCTGGTTACCCTAGCGCCTATCCCTCGATCTCTTTGATCCCGTCGGACGCACTCTCTGAACAATCGCGCCATCCTTTCATCAGAATTTGGAGCAGATAGAAATGAGTTTGGTTCTTCTCTACGGGATTGATTCCGTCCAGATGACCTGTAGGGATGGTATCGTCTATCACTCCTAATATTTTCCAGTGGCTTCCTCTGGTCTTCTGGGAGCATGTTAGGGTCAGCTACAGTTGGCACTTGCCTGGATCTTCCCCTGCTGGGTTCTGTTCCAAGCATTTTCTCGGGTCCAACTTCGGGCTGGACTCTAGCTCGGCCCCGTTCATTGGTGTTCCCATGGCTAGGTAGCATGACAGGCTCGGTTACATCCGACCCTCGCCTGGTACCTCCCCTGTTGGGTTCGGTTCCAAGCGTCTCCTCGGATCGGAATTCGGGCTGAGTCCGGGCTCGGCTCCAACCATTGCTGTTTCTGTTGTTTGCCTCTTCGAAGAGGAAAGATCTTTGTCGCCTCCCAGGTCCTCCAGACTGGGACTCATCCCATGACTCAGTGTTGCGGTTGGATTCTTCTGCATCCCTTAAGCGTGACATAAGTTGGTTCACCAAGGCTTCTTGTTGGGATGTGAAGCGATCAGTCACTTCAGCCACAACCCTGTCTAGATATGCCCTAGTAATTGCTGCCGGTTGTTCCGTGGCAGGGGCTGTCGGATTTACCTGACTTCCATTTTGTACCGCTGTTGGAACGAGACGATTCTCTTGATCAGTGATCACTGGATCTGGAATACTACTAGTTGCGATGTTCTTTCCTTTGTTAGCATCTTTCTTCTGTCTGGGAGGCATGTTTTCCAAGCAATGAGCGATGCTGATAGGAAGAAGGTTAAGTGGGGGAAGATGAAGCTTCGAGCTCCTTCTCTCAGCGAAAGCACCAAAAATGTTTGCACAAAAATTGGGCAAACACCTCCAAGTCATATAATTTAGTCGATTTTATGTTGTTCTTAGCGATTTGGGTGATTTACGCAAATATGTAAAAAGCAGGGCCTAAACTGTAAAAGACACACAGATTTATAGTGGTTCGGCCAGAATGTGCCTACGTCCACTTTATATGTTATTCTCCTTTACTGATCAGATTACAAGTACAAATCTTTGATTACAAGTATATGAAAGTTGTTTGAAAGTTCTATCCGTGCTTGAGCTCTCCAACTTGTCTGCCATTGTTGTACCGCAGCCCCTCTATTTATAGAGTGAGGCTGAGGGTAAGGGTCCTGGATGTATATAGCTGCTGATAGGTCTGGGCTGAAGCAATCTGGCCTGGCAATGTTGGTTCGGCAAGGCCTTGGTCCGGAGATGGTTGAAGTGGAATTGGTCCGGTATCACTTTGGTTCGGCAGGCATGGGAAGGAAGTTGGTTCGGCGGGCATGGGAAGGGAGTGGCTTTAGTTCGGAAGTGGTTGGTTCGGTAGTACCATGGAGATGTGTTGGTTCGGTAACGCTACGGTCCGGTGGTAGATGGGTTGAGGTCTGGTTCGGCTAGGCATAGGAAGTGAGTTGGACCGGTAGTACACTGGGAAGGGAGTTGGTTCGGCAGTGCTTAGGAAAGGAGTTGGTTCGGCGGTGCTTTAGAAAGGGGCTGGTTCGGTGGCATTGGCCCGGTCGAAACACACCCAACACATACAATGATAGCATTCATCCATACAAGTTGTTTTGGTCCTGAACAAACCGAATCTCCGAAATCACTGTATTCATAATCTTCATGATATCATAATTCGTAAGCACAAATCGGATCGAAGTGGTTTTTGAATAATTAAATCAGATCCAGGTCTCTTCGAAACGATTACTAATTTGGCCAGATTTGACAATCAGTGATTTAACTATCAAATTACATACATAAACAGTCACTAGGCCCATATTTTATTTAATCCTTTCAAAACATTCATCTCAAATATCTATACATATACATACATACATACATACATACATACATACATATATATGTATATATATATTCAAATCTCTTCCAGTATTCCAACGTTTGGAAATAATTTCAAATCCTTATATCCTTAACGGGAAATTTCCAAATCATATCTTACTTCAATACTTTGTGAAATATTATGTGATGCCCCACCTCTTTGCCCACGCTAGCCAAGGACACTACGGGGTAATGCTGTCAACTAGCGTGGAGAATAAGGCTGTTGAGGAGCGACCATCCGTGTATTGGCTTTGTGCGAGCACCGATATGTCAGACAAAATAATAACTTTTCATTTCAACTCAAGAGGAAATCCGACATACCGATACAAACACAAGACTACTACACAGTGGCTATAATATCTTCGGAAACAAATATAGAAATAAGCATAACATAAATCAGTCATAGATAATTCATATCACATAGGCGAAAATAGATATGAATATTACACATAAAAGTGTACATCAGAGTAGTGGTCGAATAAGATCCACATTATCATAAAAGAATAGATACAGGTGTAAGACAAATGGATAAGTATACATCAAGGAGTCTATATCTCAAATGCATATAACAAAAACTACTAAACTAAAGTAGTTAGCCAAAAGATCAGATGATAGTCCCATATAAGAAGACATGAGGAAGCACCTGTAAAATCTCAGTCTGACCCGTATTATTTAAGAAGAAAATAATAAACGGATCAGTCTAGCAATAATTATCAGATAAAATGAGATATAAGAAGAGATATAATAATAAAGCGTATGATAACCAAAAATGTCATACTACGACAAGTATACATTAGAAAATCCACAAAAGTCATACAATATCTTAAGAATCTCATAGCATCAAAAAGAATGTCATATTCTTCATTTAATTCACCAAGCCACAAATAATGACATACATAACAATGCCAATTGTAAAAGTCGGGGAAACATAAATTCCAGAAATCATCAATTAGGAGTCCATATATCACAAGAAAAGGGAGGAAGGCCTATCACAAAACGGGAACATGAAAACTCCCAACACGTGTAACGCAAAACGAGCCGAAGCTCCTCCAAACGAGCCGAAGATCCTCCAAATGAGCCGAAGATCCTCCAAACGAGCCGAAGCTCCACATAACAGGGTACTGTCCCCTATGTGGACCAAGAGACATCGCACAATGCTAGTCTAAATCACAAAAATGATCATCATCGATCATTAAGAAGTGTCAATCATAATAAGCCAGTAAATAGATGAGTTTAGCTTCATGTCCCATAACCACTAGCTTAACTTAAATATTTATGAACAAATTGTAGATCTCCACTCGAAAATTGTCACAAGAGATTCAATCGAACAAGTCCAAGAATTAACCGACGAAGTAAACGCAAGCGTTTCATACCACTTGTTTTACTAAGCCGTTTAATTAGATTGCTCATACGAGTGAGGTAAAGGTTTGTATATACTAATAGATTGGAAATCGGTTTTAAGAAACGAGCTCTGTAATAAAATAGCGTTGAAATCGTTTTGATGAAAGAGTTTTGATATTTACTACTAGTATTGAAACCTTTATATTTTTAAAGTGAGAAATCATAGAAATGATTGTAGAAACAATCAATCATCAAAATTCACATTCGAAGACGTGAATAGAATCCAAAGAAATCGATAACAAATCCATCAAAACGGATATTCCCAAAAGTTACAAAGAAGATGTTATCAAAGCCAACAAGGTGATAACAACTAGTCGCCAAACGAAGAATCGATTAAAAAGTGGAAGCTCAAACCCAAAAGGCAGATTGGGCAAAAACAACAAATTCGGTCGACTGGACCATGGTGACAGTCGACTGACTCAGATCCCGGAAACTTTCTATTTCCAGGTCGAATCAACTGAACCAGAGTGGTCGGTCGACTGAATCATGCCTGGAAATTCTCTATTTCCAGGTTCAGTCGACTGGCCCAGAGTGGTCAGTCGACTGACTCTTGCCCAGGAAATTTCCTTAGTTTGGTTTATTCGACTGACCCTATGGTTCAGTCGACTGAACTGAAAAATTCAGTATTCTTGGCCAAGCCCCAAGGGCAAAATCCCAACAAATTGCAATCGGACGAGCACGGACGCTAGGGGTTTACGCCTATCGGCAACCCGGCCCTATGGGCTCCTCGATACATCACCAAAAACATGATCAAACATCAAAGTTATGATTTTTAAAGATTTGACTTCGAAACACTAAAAATTGGAATATAAACCAAAGCAATCCAAATCAAAAGCAATTGCACATAAATAAGTGTTAGGAATTCATACTTAACAACAAGGATGGATATAGACATAGATGTGAGATAAAAATCTCACCTTTAAACCTAAAACAAATGAAGAAGAAGCTATAGAGCAATAGCAAGAACAATCACTCTTCAATTCCAACCCAACAAGCTTGAATCTAAGCTTAAAAGAGAAACATTTCCTAAGTTAGGTTTAGGAATTTCTGAAATTGAAAGGAGAATGAGTTGGAGAAGAAGAAGAGAAGGCTTACCAAAGCTTCTTTTATGAATTTGGAGATAGAACTTGGATTTGAAAATGGAAACTAGGGCTTGGAGTTTCTAATTTCCGATCTCTCCCACCATTGTTGCTAAAGCTTGAGTATTAGGAAATAGAAATGAAGTAATGAAGAGGAGAGGGTTGGAGCTAGGTTGATAAGTGGGGTTAATGGGCTGAAACCCAAAACCAAAGCCCTAAGTGGAAAGTAGCAAAATTCTACTAACTCCAAACATATCGAAGTTTATAGTCAAAAAGGTCGCAAACGGCATTTTAAACTCAATGGAAGTGGTCTCGAGTCCTAATTCGACTATTTGCAAAAAGTATCTTTTTGGACTAAAATCCAACGAACGATGTTATATTTAAATAAAATATCTAAATATACAATTGATAAATATGCGGGTTGTTACAGACTCCCATCCTTAAAGAAATTGCGTCCTCGCAATACCTAAGAAGAAAATAAATAGTAACAACCATAAAAGCATATCAACACAAAAGAAAATTTGAAATAAGAAGTTCACCATAAAGAGCACGAAAGAGTAAGTCCAAACGTGTTCGCTCGATGAATTCTCTGGATTCCCAAGAACTATCCTTAGGATTTGAGAACCATTGAATTTTCACAAAAAGAACATCTTTATTTCGGAGGCGCTCAACCTCCGAAGCAATGATACAAATAAAATGTTTCTCAAAAGTCAAATAGGCGAAACTTCAATTTCTTCAATAACACGAGGCTCAAGAATAAAATCGGAATCCCTAATGCATTTCCGTAGATAAAGGACGTGGAAAATGTCATGAATAGCAGAAGATTTAACCGGTGAGACAGCATAGTACAATAACGGTATGCCAGATGATCGAAAACTCAAATAATTCGAAACACCGACGCAGTACAAACGGTACGTCAAGTGAACCGAAAAGCTGGGATATCGATGTAGTACAATAACGGTACATCAGATGAACCGAACACCATAAAAGAACATCGGACACTAGTCCATAAAAGAAATGAGACGAAGCTCAATAAATTTAGGTACATCGAAACGTCCGATGAACTTAGTAAAAAGATCATTTCGTTCGGATATCATCAAAGAAACAACCACCTGCTGCTTACGACTAAGTGCATTGGCAACACAATTCTCCCTCCCGAGAGTATATAAAGAATATCAAGATCATAAGACGCAAGGAACTCGAACCAACAAGAAACGACCCGCCTTTCTCTCCATAGAAAGTCGCATCATTTTTAAGAAAGAAAAGGATAGAGAAGAGAAAAGGTAGAGAGTAAGAAAGAAACAACATCAGAATCTCAACAGCGGAACGAATAAATTATATTAATCACATAATATATTACATAGTATTATATACATCAGAGTTACACAGCATAAACAACACATACTACACAGTTATAAACACCTGTCTAGTTATAAAACTCAATATACAATAAAGACAAATGACTCAAAGAACACATAGCAGAATACTATATATCTATACGCTGAAGCCTCCTGCTCCAATGCTCCTCCAGAATTCGTCAAAGCAACCTGAATCCCTTGGCTACTCGTAAAAATTTGAGTACCCAAGAGTTTAAGAAAAACAGAATAAACTCCGGGTCAGACATGGGTCTGGTGTAAGTAAACGGGTTAAAGTTGCTTAATTTTAAAAATCTTTTGAAAGAAAAGGTATCACGTAAGACTTCTCACACATAAACATGGGTAAGTTTTTTTTTACCTTACGCTAACCAAACATTTGATAGGAAATCCAGTGATATTATAATAGGTCTAGGGTTTTCAAGTAAATATGAAATAGCCGAAATTGTTACATTTATTAAATTCCAGCTAATAACCACAAAAGTGGGTAATACAATCAAATCCGATGGCAATTATTGGTTTTTGGATTCCATACAATGGCAGGGCTACCGGGGTACCACCCGTCACAGTATGTGGCCTAGATAATCGTATTGAGGATCACTCCCAATCTCCTGCAACACAAAGTCGGAACCATTCCTTACTGAACAGTTCCGAATAAGACAACCCCGGCGGTTGTAGCTATTCAACAGCCCACATAGCCGAAATAAACGGGACTCTAGACAAGGGTTCATCTCATCCTACTTGGGCATGACCCACTTAGTCTTGCTGCACCTCCCATGTTTTAGCTAATCCCGGTTGATGAGGCTTGAGGCTACGATCACCTTTAGTGAACACATCACTTAGCATCCTCATCGTCCACATGACGATGTTCTGAAAGCATTCAATCCATACAAGTTCGTTCCGGGTTCGAACGAAACCGAAGGCATTATCTCGTTACACTCATTTTTGGGATCACCCTCAGAGTTAACGACAATAACCCTTGCACTCTGAATCTTTACCTTCACTTGAGATTCACGACTTATCGTAAATTTGGATCGATGTGGTTTTCGGATATGCAAATCTGGAAACCCGATTTCGGTCTCATCGAAATACAAAATGTATCTTTTAGGTTCAAGTTGTTTAAAGTTAAACAATTCAATTCTATTATCTATATACACACAGATAGATAATTCACAATATCACAATAGATAATCTACATTATCATCACAACAGATAATTCATATTATCATCACAATTCAACCAAAGCATCACATATCATGTATCACACATATCTCATCAGAGATATCAAACAATCAAGGCGTTCAATATTATCCATCCATAAGCAATGATCGATATATCAACCACACTATCTATAATTAATTTAAAATGAATTGAATTAATTACTTCATCTCTAATTAATGTAAAATAAATTAAATTAATTACCTTCATCACAATAAATCTTGCTTACATAAACATTAATTAAACCAATTAGTTAATCATCATCTTAATTAATCAACCTTGATTAATTATCCCTTAATCACATTAAGTAATTACCCTTAATTAATTATACCAATTAATTATCTTCACCATTAAGTAATTAACCTTAATTACTCTATTAATTATAATTAATGACATTAATCCTTAATTAATTACAATTAGTTACCTTATAATAACTTATTACAGATTAGTAAATCTTAATTAATCAATTCTTAATTATTCTTATTAATCACATTAATTAATGAACCTTAATTAATTACTTCCATTAATTAATTAACTATAATTAATTACATTATTCCTTATTTAATTACATTAATTAATCATGCTTAAATTAATTGCTTTCATTAATCAACTTTAATAATTATGAACAGCAATTAATTATTCTTAATTACATCTTAATTCCTTTTAATTATATTTATAAATCCTTTTCATTTATTACACCAAGTAATAAATCCTTAATTACTTTACCAATTAATTATTCTTTTAAAATTACTTCCCACTAAGTAATTTCCCTTATCTCAATTACCTCCAGTAATTTATTCATCAATTACTTACCTTAAATAATTACTCTTATCAAATCTCATTAAGTAAGCATACTTAATCAATTACCTTGTGACTATCTTTAATTAATTAACAAATTAATTAACTTAATTTAATCACATTCACCTCATAAATCATAACCGAGTAATTCATCCCTTAATTACTCTTTAACCAAATTATTCCTTAATTACAGATTAATTATCCTTCAACTATTAATTAATAAACCTTAATTATTAATTAACAATCTTAATTACAAATTAATTAATCCATAATTATAATTAATCAATCCTTAATTACAATTAATTAACCTTTAATAATAGTTAATTAATTCTTAATTAACTTGAATTATAGATTAATAACCTCTTAATTACTAATCAAGAAAACCCAATTATTACTTAATAAAACTTTATTAAGCATTTCTTAATTACTAGTTTAATTAACCCTTAATTACTTAATTAATTAATAAATAAATACAAATTAATTAATCTCTAATCATTATTTAAGCCATCATAATTATTAGTTAATTAAATTAGTAATTACCCTTAATTAATTACTTAATTAACCCTTTTTAATAATTAATTAAATTAATTAATTAAACTTAAAATTTCTTAATTAACTTAATTAATTACAACACATTTAAACTTAATTATCCTTAAGCTAAAATATTATTTTTAATTATCTTAGGAAACATTTTATCTTAACAACTAACTTTACTTAATTAAATCCTTAATTAAGTTTAAAATATAAAGTAATCATTAATTAATTACCTCAACTTATTAATTAACAGTCCTTAGTTTCAATTAATAAATTACTTGAAAACTTTAATTGTTAATTTATAAATCATTATTCATTAACTAATTCAATAAATAAATCACTCTTTAATTATTCCAGTTATTATCAAACTTATATTAAGTTTTAAGATAAATCATTTCCTTATTAATTTCCTTTTATATTTCAAAATAAGTTTGAAAATAACGTTAAGGTATTAACTTAAAATATTTAAAACCATTCATACAAATTTATTTATACAAACAATTCATTTCAAAGAAATGAATTTCAAGAAATTGATTAGCTTAATTATTAAAATTTAAAACTTACTTTATTTTAAATTTAAAATCTGGTTAAACATTTTTCTTTGGGTTTAAACCATGTATACTTGAAACGAAAACCAAGTACATCATCTCTTTTTTCTTTTTCTTTTTTAAAGTTTCAAAGGTTTAATTAAGATTTTAAATTTTAAGAACCTGTACAATTAAAACTACGGGCTACCACTCCAAACAACTCGATTTTAAACTCGAGACATTAACCCAAACGCACAGAGCTTCCTTCGAGTCGCCCACTAACTATCTTCCCAGACACACGAATCGACATCGTGCACCTGCACCAGCGTCGGACTCTCTTCCGACCATCGACGACCCCATCGCCAAGTCACCGAACAACCCTACGAGCACCTACGATCAACAAAGCATCATCTCATGACTCGATTCAAAATCGAGTACCCCAGAATGAACTGAGACCCAAACCCATCATCAGGAAATCCCCTGAACTCTCGCTTCTGATCACGATTACTGCTATGATTCCGGCTATTGTTTGCCGACCTACCTCGCTTCCACTTCCCAGAATCTTGTGCAACTCGAATCACTAGAAGGAAAGCAGTGATTCAAATTCGCAGCTTGACCAAAAACTAGGTTTAGAACCTAGATTACCACGTCGCCCTCGCCTCAGTGAACTGTAACCTTACGTGACATTTTTCTTGAGCACTCCGATACTCCAACCTCCTTCCATCGAAACCACGACCACCCAAGATGTTGCAATCACCAGAAAAACTCAAAAATACCAATTCTGGTCATCTCCAGATTGCATGCTCATTACTTAAATAAAAATTCAGATTTTGATTTTAAAAATCATAACTTCCCACACTGATTCAACTTATGTATTTAAATCAGTGAATTGTATCAGTTTATTTTTAACATTTTTATAAAATTTTACTGTAACTCTGTCTTTCCAGTTACTATATATATAAAAACATGTTTAACTATTTTTAGATCCAAGTTCATACTTAAACAAACTAAATTTGTTTGAAAAACTAAGGCCTATCAAAGATCAGGGATGAAGGAAACAGAATTTGATCAAAATTTAACTTTGAACTATGAAACAGAGGGGAGACATGGATATACCAGGCATGCACACTTAAATAAAATCATGTTCACAAATTATACACATGCAGTCATCACCTTCACAAAGATTTTATAAGCAACAACCATAAATCTACTTAAGTTTTAAAATTAAATGTTTACTCACCTCTTTAATTAAAGCAGAGAGATTGTTCTTGACGAAACACTGGAAAACTTGCAAAACATTTTGAACTTGAAGCTTTTGAAACAGAAATGCTTCATTTCTTTGATTTGCTTTCATCATTTTTTTTAAAACACTGGAGTGCTTGCTTAAAAAAACTGAAATGCTTGACTGGAACATAATGATGATTCCATCTTTGATTCTAGGCTGTAGTACTTGGTAAATTTCTAGGTTGCATTTTTTTTAAAAAAATGAACTTTTGAAAGAAAAGTTGTAGGCTTGATGATTTTGAATTTGAGCTTATGCTTTCAGGTTGATTTACCTCTGGATTGTATTTGAATTTGAGGAATGTATTACAGGGTTTTGATCACATGGTTTGATTTCTGGAAAGTGTTTTGCTGCGGAATATTTTACAGGTTTGAGGAATTTCAGATTTGAAAGTGAAGATTGCATGGAAAATTCTAGTTTTCTTTTAGAAATGAACTTAGATTTTAAAGAAAAAGAAAATAAAGAGGAGATAAGGGTTTATATAGGTCAATTTCAGTTTTTATTCAAATTAAAAGAAAATTTAAAATAATGTGACACTTGTCTTTAACTTAGATTAGTATGTTAACACTTGTTATCTAAAAGGTTTATAACATAACACTTGTCCTAATTTATTTTTATATTATTTATAAATTATTTTCAAGGCTTTTTAAATTAATTTCCTAATTAACTAATATGTTTTTTAATTTATAAATGCTTTTCTAATTAAATTCCTAATAAACAAATACATTTATAAATTTATAAATATTTTCTAAATTTATATAAATAAAATCTTTAAAGAAAATGGAATATAAACCAATTATAATTTAAATAAAAATCATAAATAATATTTTTAACTCATTTTTTAAATGTTAAATTTTAAAAAGCTTGTGTATTTATTCCTGTTAAATAAATACTTTTCCAGACTACTATAAATAAATTTCTTCAAAGAGAATAATATAAAACAAATCTTATTTTTACATAAAAACTTTATCCATATAATTTAAATCAAAATTATATTATTATTTTTATTTTAAAGATATATATATATATATATATATATATATATATATTCCTTTAAATTCCATTTTAAATTCAAATTCAAAGTTAGTTTAAAAATCAAAATTTAAAATCAATTCAAATAAATATAGATATCAATTTTAAACAAACTCATTATTACTTATAAATAATTTATTTTATTTAAAATTCAATTTGATACAAAGATATATATATATATATTTATTTAAACACACTTATTAAATTTGAAAATAATAAGTCAATTTTAGAATTCAATTATACCAACTAAATAATTATTCTTATTTAAAATCAATCTATAATCATAATTTAAAACATCACATTTTTAATTGTTTGGCTATTCATATTGGAAATAACAATTTTATCTAATTTTAAACAATTTAATTAAGAGATCATCACATTTTAAATTCCTTGAAATTCTGGAATATTACATTCCTCCCCTCTTAAAAGAATTTCGCCCTCGAAATTTAAAACAAAGATAAACCAAAGTTTTAAATTTAAAACAAAGATAATCCAAAGTTTTATTTTATTTCAACCAATTCAAACATACATATCAGCCATACATAACCAAACAAATAATTTCATCCAAACAACCAATTCAATCAAATAAACAACACTAGCTATCTGGACACAGATCCCGATAAGCTTCCTAAAATTATCTTGAGTTTCCCAGGTACAGTCACAGGGATACTCGCTCTACTAAATCCAACTAGCAATACTGCTAAGCTACTGAGCTCCTACTCATCTAGATCTATAATATGCACAAGATACCAGACCACAGACAAGTCTGATCAACAACTAAATCCTTCAGGACTACTGGTTCTAAAACCAGTGATGGATCAAACATGTACTCCATCAGAGACACGTGAAATATTTTGATTTCCAGTCTTCCAAACTGGCAATTCAACTCTTCAGACCAAAGCATCGATCCTTACAAAAACTCAGAAGAATCCAATATACCTCAGAGTCAACTTCCCAGTCTTACCCAAATCTTTTTGCTCCCTTTACCAGAGAAAACCTCAACAATATCGAAGCCTCCAATTTCGAATTCCAAATTCTTCCGTTTCTTAACCTCAAAACTTACCGGATGATCCGGGCCGCCTACAGATCCTTCCTGATCAGCTCAACCTTCGCTGATGCTTCTATAAACAATCTGGAACAAAATATCTCAACAAAGTGATCTTCACAAGATCTACCCAAAATCAAAACCACAAACTCCACTTCAGAATCAATAGAGGATTACAACCTACTTCTCCTATCCGAAAAAGACAGAACAAGATCACTCGCCAACTTGCCTCAGATCCTAAAAAACTCCAGTAGGACTCTCTAATCCAAAACACTGCAACTTCCACTTGCTTCTATTTTAGAACAGCTGCCAACTTACTTCCGCTACACAACTCTGATCTGGAGCAAATGAAAAATGCAGTTGATGAACACAGGCACAGACTAGACAGCACATCCTAGGAATAAGGTTCAACAGAAGTTCCAAGAAATACAGAGCTGTTTAACCCAAAACCTTCTCCAGAAGCTATCCTTCTACCTAGCTGAATTACCGATTAACTTCATGAAAGTCAATACGTAACTCAATCCTCAATGCAGGCAAATCTCTAACTTCCCTGAAGATATCCGGAAAATCTTCGACAACTCCATAACTCCGACAACCTTTAGAGATGCTTCAAACCCAAGCAAAAGATTATCCAAGAGAATCAGCCAAACTATCGCAAGTCACTTTTGCGATCAACCCAACCTAATTCCAAAGATACTGTTCTCTTTTCACTAATCATAACAACTTATCCTCGAGCAACTAATCCATTGAAGAAACAGGTTCTCTCCACTGCTTCTGATTTCCATCTCTAGGAAACTGCTAAGCCAAAGATCTCTGTTGGATATAGAACACTCCCGAGCTGCAACGCTGCCACAGACGCCAAAGACTTCTATCCAAAGCTCTTTGATCATCAAAATCATATCAACCAATCCCAAACAGGACCTTGAGATGTGCAGACATCTCCTCAAGAAACTTGGGCCTAAACCAGACAAAAACATCCTGCTGAACCCAGCCTCAGCACTAAAGCAGACTCACTTCCTTATAATTGCTCCAAAAGAAAACATCTTCGGAGACATCCATAATCACTGCGTCTCATCACGCAGCTACTACTTCCTGAGGTTGCCAAGATACCATCACTTGCTTCTGCCTAACTAACAGATCCAAATCCTCAAAATTCCGCTCATACGAGCGCGATCAAACTTGCACTTCAAAGATGAACTTCGAACCTTAACAGGTTTCCTTTAGAGATTAATGAAATCCTTACACCAAACTGCAAAGATTACTCAAGACGGTATTAGGTCTACAGTCTCGACAAATACTCTTCCAACCTCAAACATTCAAACTCCAACCATTGGTAGTCGTGCTATACACCACTACCCTATCTACCTTTTATAACTTATGTTGGAAAACCCGAACATGTAACCCAATAGATAGGTAGAAATCTACATATATATATATATATATATATATATATAGTTATATATAAAAATAACAAATACGCTCTCTCAAGAAAGACACCACTACAGAGCCTAGGTATTTGCTCAACCTATACTCTGATACCAAGTGAAACGACCTGTCTTTCTCTCTACGGAAAGACTCATCATTTTTAAGAAAGAAAGGGATAGAGAAGAGAAAATGTAGAGAAGTAAGAAAGAAACAACATCAGAATCTCAACAGCGGAACGAATAAATTATATTAATCACATAATATACTACATAGTATTATATACATCAGAGTTACACGGCATAAACAACACATACTAGACAGTTATAAACACATGTCCAGTTATACAACTCAATATATAATACAGAAAAACGACTCAAAGAACACACAACAGAATACTATATATCTATATGCTGAAGCCTCCTGCTCCAATGCTCCTCCAGAATTCGTCAAACCAACCAGAATCCCTTGGCAACTCGTAAAAATTTGAGTACCCAAGAGTTTAAGAAAAACAGAATAAACTCCAGGTCATACATGGGTCTGGTGTGAGTAAACGGGTTGAAGTTGCTTAATTTTAAAAACCTTTTGAAAGAAAAGGTATCACGTAAGACTTCTCACACATAAACATGGGTAAGTTTTTTACCTTACGCTAACCAAACATTTGATAGGAAATCCAGTGATATTATAATAGGTCTAGGGTTTTCAAGTAAATATGAAATAGCCGAAATTGTCACATTTATTAAATACCAGCTACTAGCAACAAAAGTGGGTAATACAATCAAATCCGATGGCACTTATTGATTTTTGGATTCCATATAATGGCAGGGCTACCGGGGTACCGCCCGTCACAGTACATGGCCTAGATCACCGTACCGAGAATCACTCCCAATCCCCTACAACACAAAGCCGGAACCATTCCTTACTTAACAGTTCTGAATAAGACAACCCCGGTGGTTGTAGCCATTCAACCGCCCACACAGCCGAAATAAAAGAGACTCTAGACAGGGGTTCATCTCATCCTACTTGGGCATGACCGACTTAGCCTTGCTGCACCTCCCCTGTTTTAGCCATTCCCGGTTGATGAGGCTTGAGGCTACGATTACCTTTAGTGAACACATCACTTAGAATGCTCATCGTCCACCTGACGATGTTCTGAAAGCATTCAATCCACACAAGTTCGTTCCGGGTTCGAACGAAACCAAAGGCATTATTTCGTTACACTCATTTTTGGAATCACCCTCAGGGTTAACGACAATAACCCTTGTACTTTGAATCTTCATCTTCACTTGAGATTCGCGACCTATCGTAAATTTGGATCGATGTGGTTTTCGGATATCCAAATCTGGAAACCCGATTCCGGTCTCATCGAAATCCAGAACGTATATTTTAGGTCCAAGTTGTTTAAAGTTAAACAATTCAATTCTATTATCTATATACACACAGATAGATAATTCACAATATCACAATAGATAACCTACATTATCATCACAACAGATAATTCATATTATCATCACAATTCAACCAAAGCATCACCTATCATATATCACACATATCTCATCAGAGATATCAAACAATCAAGGCATTCAACATCATCCATCCATAAGCGATGATCTATCAATCACACTATCTATAATTAATTTAAAATGAATTGAATTAATTACTTCATCTCTAATTAATTTAAAATAAAATAAATTAATTACCTTCATCACAATAAATCTTGCTTACATAAACATTAATTAAACCAATTAATTAATCATCATCTTAATTAATCAACCTTGATTAATTATCCCTTAATTACGTTAAGTAATTACCCTTAATTAATTATACAAATTAATTATCTTCACCATTAAGTAATTAACCTTAATTACTCTATTAATTATAATTAATGACATTAATCCTTAATAAATTACAATTAATTACGTTATAATAACTTATTATAGATTAGTAAATCTTAATTAATCAATTCTTGGTTATTCTTATTAATCACATTAATTAATGAACCTTAATTAATTATTTCCATTAATTAATTAACTATAATTAATTACATTATTCCTTAATTAATTACATTAATTAATCATGCTTAAATTAATTGCTTTCATTAATCAACTTTAATAATTATAAACAATAATTAATTATTCTTAATTACTTCTTAATTACTTTTAATTACATTTATAAATCCTTTTGATTTATTACACCAAGTAGTAAATCCTTAATTACTTTACCAAGTAATTATTCTTTTAAAATTACTTCCCACTAAGTAATTTCCCTTATCTCAATTACCTCCACTAATTTATTCATCAATTACTTACCTTAAGTAATTACTCGTATCAAATCTCATTAAGTAAGCATACTTAATCAATTACCTTGTGACTATCTTTAATTAATTTACCTAATTTAATCACACTCACCTCATAAATCATAACCGAGTAATTCATCCCTTAATTACTCTATAACCAAATTAATCCTTAATTACAGATTAATTATCCTTCAACTATTAATTAATAAACCTTAATTATTAATTAACAATCTTAATTACAAATTAATAAATCCATAATTATAATTAATCAATCCTTAATTATAATTAATTAACCTTTAATAATAGTTAATTAATTTTTAATTAACTTGAATTATAGATTAATAACTTCTTAATTATTAATCAAGAATACCCTATTATTACTTAATAAAACTTTATTAAGCATTTCTTAATTACTAGTTTAATTAACCCTTAATTACTTAATTAAATAATAAATAATTACAAATTAATTAATCTCTAATCATTAATTAAGCCATCATAATTATTAGTTAATTAAATTAATAATTACCCTTAATTAATTACTTAATTAACCCTTTTTAATAATTAATTAAATTAATTAATTAAACTTAAAATTTCTTAATTAACTTAGTTAATTACAACACATTTGAACTTAATTATCCTTAAGATAAAATATTATTTTTAATTATCTTTGGAAACATTTTATCTTAAGAACCAACTTTACTTAATTAAATCCTTAATTAAGTTTAAAATATAAATTAATCATTAATTACTTACCTCAAATTATTAATCAACAATCCTTAGTTTCAATTAATAAATTACTTGAAAACTTTGATTGTTAATTTATAAATCATTATTCATTAACTAATTCAATTAATAAATCACTCTTTAATTATTCCATTTATTATCAAACTTATATTAAGTTTTAAGATAAATCATTTGCTTATTAATTTCCTTTTATTTTTTAAAATAAGTTTGAAAATAACATTAAGGTTTTAACTTAAAACATTTAAAACCATTCATACAAATTTATTTATACAAACAATACATTTCAAAGAAATGAATTTCAAGAAATTGATTAGCTTAATTATTTAAAATTTAAAATTACTTTATTTTAAATTTAAAATCTGGTTAAATATTTTTCTTTGGGTTTAAACCATGTATACGTGAAACAAAAACCTAGTACATCATCTCTCTTTTCTTTTTCTTTTTTAAAGTTTCAAAGGTTTAGTTAAGATTTTAAATTTTAAGAACCTGTACAATTTAAACTACTGGCTACCACTCCAAACAACTCGATTTTAAACTCGAGACATTAACCCAAACGCACAGAGCTTCCTTCGAGTCGCCCACAAACAATCTTCCCAGACACGCGACTCAACATCGTGCACCTGCACCAGCGCCGGACTCTCTTCCGACCATCGACGACCCCATCGCCAAGTCACCGAACAACCCTACGAGCACCTACGATCAACAAAGCATCATCTCATGACTCGATTCAAAATCGAGTACCCCATAATGAACTGAGACCCAAACCCATCATCAGGAAATCCCCTAAACTCTCGCTTCCGGTCACGATTACAGCTATGATTCCGGCTATTGTTTGCCGACCTACCGCGCTTCCACTTCCCAGAATCTTGTGCAACTTGAATCACTAGAAGTAAAGCAGTGATTCAAATTCGCAGCTTGACCAAAAACTAGGTTTAGAACCTAGATTACCACGCCGCCGTCGCCTCAGTGAACTGGAACCTCACGTGACATTTTTCTTGAGCACTCCAATTCTCCAACCTCCTCCCATCGAAACCACGACCACCCAAGATGTTGCAACACCAGAAAATCTCAAAAATACCAATTCAGGTCATTTCTAGATTGCATGCTCATTACTTAAATAAAAATTGAGATTTTGATTTTAAAAATCATAACTTCCCCCACCAATTCAACTTATGTATTTAAATCAGAGAATTGTATCAGTTTGTTTTTAACATATTTATAAAAATTTACTGTAACTCTTGCTTTCCAGTTACTATATATATATAAACATGTTTAACTATTTTTAGATCCAAGTTCATACTTAAACAAACTAAATTTGTTTGAAAAACTAAGGCCTATTAAAGATCAGGGATGAAGGAAACAGAATTTGATCAAAATTTAACACTGAACTATGAAACAGATGGGAGACATGGATATACCAGGGATGCACACTTAAATAAAATCTTATTCACAAAATTATACACATGCAGTCATCATCTTCACAAAGATTTTATAAGCAACAACCATAAATATACTTAAGTTTTAAAATTAAATGTTTACTCACCTCTTTAATTAAACGCAGAGAGATTGTTCTTGATGAAACACTAGAAAACTTGCAAAACATTTTGAACTTGAAGCTTTTGAAACAGAAACGCTTCATTCCTTTGATTTGCTTTCATCATTTTTTTTAAGACACTGAAGTGCTTTCTTAAAAACAAACTAAAATGCTTGATTGGAACATAATGATGATTCCATCTTTGATTCTAGGCTGTAGTACTTAGTAAATGTTCCAGGTTGCATTTTTTTTTAAAAATGAACTTTTGAAAGAAAAGTTGTAGGCTTGATGATTTTGAATTTGAGCTTATGCTTTCAGGTTGATTCTCCTCTGGATTGTATTTGAATTTGAGGAATGTATTGCAGGGTTTTGAAAATTTTGTTACAGGGTTTTGATCACAAGGTTTGATTTCTGGAAAGTGTTTTGCCGAGGAATATTTTACAGGTTTGAGGAATTTCAGATTTGAAAGTGAAGATTGCATGGAAAATTCTAGTTTTCTTTTAGAAATGTACTTAGATTTTAAAGAAAAAGAAAATGAAGGGGAGATAGGGGTTTGTATAGGTTAATTTCAGTTTTTATTAAAATTAAAAGAAAATTTAAAATAATGCGACACTTGTCTTTAACTTAGATTAATATGTTAACACTTGTTATCTAAAAGGTTTATAACTTAACACTTGTCCTAATATATTTTTATATTATTTACAAAAGAATTTCAAGGCTTTTTAAATTAATTTCCTAATTAACTATTATGTTTTCTTAATTTATAAATGCTTTTCTAATTAAATTCCTAATAAACAAATACATTTATAAATTTATAAGTGTTTTCTAAATTTATATAAATACAATCTTTAAAGAAAATAGAATATAAACCAATTATAATTTAAATAAAAATCATATATAATATTTTTAACTCATTTTTTAAATGTTAAATTTTAAAAAGCTTGTGTATTTATTCCTATTAAATAAATACTTTTCCAAACTTCTATAAATAAATTTCTTTAAAGAGAATAATATAAAACAAGTCTTATTTTTACATAAAAACTTTATCCATATAATTTAAATCTAAGTTATAATTTTATTTTTATTTTGAAGATATATATATTCCTTTAAGTTCCATTTTTAAATTCAAATTCAAAGTTAGTTTAAAAATCCAAATTTAAAGTCAATTCAAATAAATATAGTCATCAATTTTAAACAAACTCATTATTATTAATAAACAATTTATTCTATTTAAAATTCAATTTGATACAAAGATATATATATATATATTTAAATTAAATTTGAAAACAATAAGTCAATTTTAGAATTTAATTATACCAACTGAATAATTATTCTTATTTAAAATCAATCTATAATCATAATTTAAAACATCACATTTTTAATTGTTTGGCTATTCATATTTGAAATAACAATTTTATCTAATTTTAAACAATTTAATTAAGAGATTATCACATTTTAAATTCTTTGAAATTCTGGGATATTACATTCCTCCGCCCTTAAAAGAATTTCGTCCTCGAAATTTAAAACAAAGGTAATCCAAAGTTTTATTTTATTTCAACCAATTCAAACATACATATCAGCCATACATAACCAAACAAATAATTTCATCCAAACAACCAATTCAATCAAATAAACAACACTAGCTATCTGGACACAGATCTGGATAAATTTCCTAAAATTATCTTGGGTTTCCCAGGTACAGTCACAGGGATACTCGCTCTACTAAATCCAACTAGCAATACTACTAAGCTACTGAGCTTCTACTCATCTAGATCTATAATCTGCACAAGATACCAGACCACAGACAAGTCTGATCAACAACTAAATCCTTCAGGACTACTGGTTCTAAAACCAGTGATGGATCAAACACGTACTCCATCAGAGACACGTGAAATATTTTGACTTCCAGTCTTTCAAACTGGCAATTCAACTCTTCAGACCAAAGCACTTATCCTTACAAAAACTCAGAAGAATCGAATATACCTCGGAGTCAACTTCCCAGTCTTACCCAAATCTTTTTGCTCCCTTTACCAGAGAAAACCTCAACAACATCGAAGTCTCCAACTTCGAATTCCAAATTCTTCCGTTTCTTAACCTCAAAACTTACCGGATGATCTGGTGAAACGACCCGCCTTTCATTCCATAGAAAGACGCATCATTTATAAGAAAGAAAGAGGTAGAAATAGAATAGATAGAAGAAAAGAACTCAACAAAATCAGAATCTCACAGTGGAACGAAACAAAAATAATATATAACATAACTATTACACATCAGAGTTACTCAGATACAACAACACAAGATAGACAGTTATACAAGTTTGTCTATTAAACAACTCAATTGCAACACATACATCACAGAGATACAAAACAGTGGAAAACACCATATAACTACAAACGCTGAAGTCTCCTGCTCCAAAACTCCTCCAGTATTCATCAAAATAGACCTGAATCCCTTGGCTACTCGTAAAAATTTGAGTACCTAAGAGTTTTAAGAAAAACAGAATAAACTCTGGGTCAGACATGGGTCTGGTGTGAGTAAACGGGTTAAAGTTGCTTAACTTTTAAAAACCTTTGGAAACAAAACGTATCACGTAAGACTCCCCACGCATAAACATGGGTAAGTTTTTACCTTACGCTAACCAAAACATTTGATAGGAAATCCAGTGATATTATAATAGCGTCTAGGGTTTTCAAGTAAATAGAAAATAGCCGAAATTGTTACATCTATTAAATTCCAGCTACTAGCCACAAAATTGGGTAATACAATCAAAACCGTAGGGGCACGTAGGAAGAATGGGTTTCCATCAATGGCAGGGCTACTGGGGTACCGCCCGTCACAGTACGTGGACTAGATCACCGTACCGAGGAGCCACCCTAACTCCCCTACAACACAAAGCCGAAACCATTCCTTACTGAACAGTTCTTAACAAGACCACCCCGGCGATTCTAGCTAGCAATCGCCCCACACAGCCGAAATAAAAAGGGACATCTAGACAGGGGTAAATCTCCTTGTGAATCCCCACCTCTCTACCTATGCTAGCCAAGGACACTACGGGGTAATGCCGTCAACTAACGTAGAGAATAAGGCTGTTGAGGAGCGACCATCCGTGTAATTGCTTTGTACGAGCACCAATATGTCAGAAAATACAAGGAAGTCCAACATACCGATACAAACTCAAAGCTACTACACAGTGGCTATATATGTTCTTCGGAAACAAACATAGAAATAAACATAACACAAATCAGTCACAGACATCCATATCACAAAAGCGGAGAAAGATATGAATATAACACATGAAAGTGTACATCGGAGTAGTGGTCAAACAAGACCCACAATATCACAAAAGAATAGCTGCAAGTGCTACACAAAAGAATATGAATACATCAATGAGTCTATATCTCTAATGCATACATCAAAAACAACTAATCTAAGTAGTTAGCCAAAAGTTAGGGTGATAATCCCAGATGTGAAGTCAAGCAGAAGCACCTGTAACATCACGGTCTGACCCGAGTATTATTTATAAGAAAATAATAAACGGATCATTCTAGCTATAAATATCAGATATAATGAGATAGAATAAGAGATATGACATAACATATGATAACCATGAAGCCACTGTGATAAGTATGTAATTGAAAATCAACAAGATGTTAATTAATATCACAAGAATCTTATCAAAGATAAAAAGGAATGTCATATTCAATATCTTCATTCACAAAAATTTAATGACACACAAATTCACTAATGCACAAATATTGATAACACACATCAATGAAAATCACGAAAATTGGTGAAACATAAATTCTAGAAATCATCAATGGAAATCCAGAAATCACAAAAAAAGGAAGGCCTATCACAAAACGGGAGCATGAAAACTCACCAACACATGTATCACAAAATGGAACGTTATTCCATGGTAGCTAACCATTAATTTTGAGCCGAAGCTCCACAAAACAGCCCGAAGACCATGGGTTGCTACCCTACCAATTTGAGCCGAAGCTCCATAGAAATGGGGTTTAGTCTCCCTCGTAGACAAAGAGACATTGCACATTTGCTAGTCTAAATCACAGAAATGATTATCAACGATCATCAAGAAGTGTCAATTACAGTAAGCTAGTAAATATAAAAGCTTAGCTTCATGTCTCATAACCACTAGCTTAACTTAAATATTTACGAACAAATTGTAGATTTCCACCAGAAAATTGTCATAAGAGATTTAATCGAACAAGTCCAAGAATTAACCGACGAAGTAAACGCTAGCATTTCATACCACTTGTTTTACGAAGCCGTTTAATTAGATTTCTCGTACAAGTGAGGAAAAGATTTGTATATTTTTAAAAACGACAAATCACAAAATGATCGTAGAAACGATCAATCACTAAAATTTCACATACGAAGACGTGAATGAAATCCAAAGAATTCGGTTCCAAATTCATCAAAGTGGAAATAGCATGCGGCCTAACAGAGAAACACAACATGGCGCGACCTAACATGGCGCAACCCAAGTTGGTTGCGACTAAGGTTTTAGCGGCATAAAAGCAGGCCGAGCGACTTAAGGGAGTGGTGTGACCTAACTGCCGAGCAACCTAAGTTGGTAGCGGCATAAAACAGGCGACTTAAAAGGTGGCGCGGCCTAAGTGCATGCGACTTAAGGAGGTCAGCGACCTAAGGTAGTAACGGCTTAAGGAGGTGAGTGGCCTAACGACTTACAAGCCGAGCGACCTAACGGACTAAGGAGTAAACAAGGACATGCAACACAAGGGGGTTGCGACCTAATGACCTAAGGCGTATGAGAAGGCCGAGCGACCTAAGGGGGAGGAGCGACCTAAGTGCACGCGACCTAGCCAATGCCGAGCGACCTAAGAGAGTGAAGAAGGCCGAGCGACCTAACTGCAGGCCGAGAGATTGCAAGCCGAACGACCTGGGGACGAAACGACCTAATTTGTCGTGACCTATGGAGTGAGCGGGCTAACTGCAGGCCGAGGGGCTTATATGGTGCAAGCGTGACTTAATGGTCCAAGCGACCTAACGACCTAAGGTTAAGGAAGGCCGAGCGACCTATAGCGTGCGACCTAGGGAACGAACGACCTAACTACAGGCCGAGAATCCCCATTATGCAGGCCGAGCGACCTAAGGCGTTTGAAGCTCAAAACTCACTCAATTTGCAATCTATCGAGCACGAACGCTAGGGGATTATGCCTATCGGCTACTCGATTCATCATCAAAAACGTGTTCAAACATCAAAGATTGGATTTTAAAGATTTGAACCCAAAACACTAAAAATTAGAATTTTCACCAATTCAATCCAAATCAATAGCAAATACGCATGAATAAGTGTTAGGAATTCATACCTAACAATCAAAGATAGTTATAGACTAAGATGTGAAATAAAAATCTCACCTTTATACAAAATCAATGAAGGAGAAGCCTAAAAGCAAAGGAGGAATCAACCACACTTGAATCTCTACACAAGAAGCTTGAATCAATGGCTTCTCTTTGAATTTGGAGTTGGATGTTGAATTTGCAAATGAACTAGGGCTTGGAGTTTTAATTTCTCATTCCTTCCTCCTTTTTTAATGAAGCTTGAGTGTTAGGAAATGAAAGTAAAGTTATGAAGAGAAGGGAGTTGAGTTAGAATTAATAGTTTAGGCAAATGGGCTAAACCAAACCCAAAACCCAAAGTGAAAAAGTAACAAAATTCCACTAACTCCAAACATATCAAAGTTTACACTCAAAAAGATCGCAAACGGTGTTTTGAACTCAGTGGAAGTGGTTTGGAGTCCTAATTCGACCGTATGCAAAAAGTAACTTTTTGGACTATAAACCGACTAACGATAAAATATTAAAATAAAATATTTAAATATTCAATCATAAAATATGCGGGTTGTTACAGACTCCCCTCCTTAAAGAAATTGCGTCCTCGCAATATTTAAGAAGAAAACACAAGGTAACAACCATGAAAGCATATCAACACAAAAGAAATTTGAAATAAAAAGTTCACCTCAAAGAGCACGGAAAAGTAAGTCCAGATGTGTTCGCTCGATGAATTCTCTAGACTCCCAAGAGCAATCCTTAAGATTTGAGGACCATTGGACTTTAACAAGCGAAACATCTTTATTTCGAAGGCGCTTGACCTCCGAAGCAATAATGCGAATAGGATGTTGCTCATAAGTTAAATTAGGTGAAACTTCAATTTTTTCCACAACACCGGGCTCAAGAATTGAATCGAAATCTTGAAGGCACTTCCATAATTGAGAAACGTGAAACACGTCATGAATAGTAGAAAACTGAGCCGGTAATAAAAGGCGATAAGCCACAGAACCAATACGTTCGGTGATGGGAAGTGGATCAATATATCGAGGTGCTAACGTTCCCGATCGACTGAAACGTACAACACCCTTCATAGGTGAAACACGGATAAACACAAGATCTCCCGCAGAAAATTCTAAATTTCTTCTCCGGTTATCTGCATAGGATTTTTGTCTACTCTGGGCTTCTTTCATCCTATGACGGATAGGGTCAATCTTCTTTGTGGAATCACGAATAAAATTTGGACCTAAAACCAGCTTCTCACCGGCCTCAAGCCAACAAGAAGGAGATCAGCATGGCCTTCCATAGAGTGCCTCGAAAGGAGCCATACCAATGCTAGATTAGTAGCTATCATTATAGGAAAACTCAACAAGAGAAATATGATCTTCCCAACTTCCACCAAAATCAAGAACACATGCACGAAGAAGATCTTCAAGAGTTTGATTCACATGCTCACTTTGTCCATCGGACTGGGGATGGTAAGCGGTGCTAAAATTAAGCTTCGTTCCCAAAGCTTTTTGAAGACTCTTCCAAAATCCACTAGTAAATAGTGGATCACGATCACTAACAATAGAAGTAGGAACTCCATGCAATTTAACAATTTCTTTAATAAAGAGTTTGGCCAAAAGAGGTACGGTTCGATTGGACCGAACGGGAATAAAATGGGCGGATTTAGTAAGTCTGTCAACTATCATCCATAAGCTATCATGACCCGAACGAGAACGGGGAAGGCCATCTATAAAATCCATGGAAATTTGATCCCAGTTCCATATTGAAATTTCTAAAGGTTGCAATAACCCACCGAGCCTTTGGTGTTCGTCCTTGACAAGTTGGCAAGTCATGCAACACTTAACAAAGTTAGCAATATCAGATTTCATTCCCTCCCAATAATAAAGTCGCTTCATATCCGCGTACATTTTACTACTACCGGGATGAATGGTAAATTTAGAACGATGAGAATCTTCTAAAATATCTTTACGAAGATTACTAATATTTGGCACGATAAGTCGACCAAATTTTCGAATACCGCCACGAGAATCAATATCAAAGTCCTTCAAACCTACAATATCAATTTTATCCCTAAAATTTTGGCCAAGAAGAGCCAATTCGGGATCTAGCTTTTGAGCTTCAAGAATGCGGTCTAAAAGAGAAGGAAGAGCCTCAAGGCTACATAAAATAAGAGACGAACATAAATCGAAAACTCTATCTCGAATCTCACAAGTGGATAGAACTCCGAGATCATTCCATTCGGATATCATCATAGATACAACCGCTTGTTGCTTGCGACTAAGTGCGTCCGCAACACGATTTCCCTTTCCGGGAGTATAAAGAATATCAAGATCATAAGGTGCAAGGAACTCGAGCCAACGTTGTTGACGCAGATTAAGTTCCTTTTGGGAAAATAGATACTTCAAAGATTTATGATCGGTTTAAAGAATAAACTTTTATCCCAAAAGATAATGACGACAAATACGAAGGGCGAAAACAATAGCCGCGAGCTCTAAATCATGAGTGGCATATCTAGTCTCGGCTGGCTTCAATTGCCTAGAAGCATAAGCAATAACACATTCTCTCTGCATAAGAACGGCACCCGAACCAACGCGACTAGTATCGGTATAAACAACAAAATCTTGATTCCCCTCGGGAATAACAAGAATAGGAGCATCAGAAAGGAGTTCTTTTAATTTCTGAAAAGAAGCTTCACATTTGTCCGACCAAAGGTATTTAACACCTTTCTTAGTTAAGCTAGTAAGAGGCATAGAAATTTTTGAAAAGTCCTTTGTGAAACGACGGTAATAGCCCGCCAATCCCAGGAAGCTACGGATTTCCGTCACACTCTCCGGTCTCTTCCAATTTTGAATTGCTTCAATCTTTGAAGGATCCATGGAAATTCTAGATTCGGAAATAATATGACCGAGAAACTTCACACGAGATTGCCAAAAGTGGCATTTAGAAAATTTTGCTTTCAATTGATTGCTCCTACGAGTTTCCAACACAGTCTGAAGATGTTTTTCATGCTCCTCCTCGGTTTTAGAATATACAAGAATATCATCAATAATGAAGAGGACAAACCGATTGAGGAAGTCTTTGAAAACTCGATTCATAAGGTCAACGAAATAAGCCGGAGCATTCGTTAAAAAAATGGCATAATTGGCCACTCATACGATCCATAACGAATACGGAACGACGTCAAAGGAGTATTATCCTCTGCAATACGAAGCTGATGAAAATCGGTAGCTAAGTCTAATTGTGAAAAGACTCTAGCACCACTAAGTTGATCAAATAGATCATCAATTCGAGGTAAAGGATACTTATTCTTTATAGTAAGATCTTTAAGCTTGCGGCAGTCAACGCAAATCCTAAGTGTACCATCGGATTTCTCCACAAAAATAGCCGAAGCTCCCTAAGGCGAGGAACTAGAGCGAATAAATTGCTTCGTCTCCAATTCGGATAATTGTTTGCGCATCTCCTCGTTTTCTTTATTGGACATACGATAAGGAGGACGAGTGATAGGTTGAGCTCCAAGGATGAGATTAATTCTGAACTCGATTGCTCGCTTAGGTGGTAATCCAAAAACGGTCTCAAATATCGAAAACTCACGAACGACGTGAATAAGAGAGATAATATCTTCCTCATCATCATTATCATCATCATGAGGATTTAAAGTATATAAAGATGCAACCAAGATGAAATCCGAATCTTTAAGATCAATAGAAATCTTCTTAACAGATTGAGGATGTCGAAGATGAATAGTCCGCTTAGGACATAGGATTTGGGCTTCATAACGGTTAAGCCAATCCATACCCAAAATCATTCCAAAGCCTAAGTAGCGCATAACATGCAAATCGGCTTGGAAAGAAAAATCACATAAAATAATCTCGACATCTTTACAAAATAAACTGATTGTCGCGGATCCACCAACCGGATTCGCAATTCTCAAAGAATTCATTAAACACAAAACATCCAAAGAAAAAGTATCAATAAGTTCTTTTGAAATAAAAGAATGGGACGCACCCGTATCAAAAAGAACTCGAATAAGATGATCATGAAATAAAATAATGCCATCAAGGATAGAATGAGAAATACCTTTACCACGAGATGTGTTGCCAGGGGCTTGAGCAACATTAAGCTTTCCCTCCTTCCTGTTTTGAAGTTTGGGACAAGAAGATAAATAATGAGCCGAGCTTTTGCGATAGCGACAAATACGAGGCTTTGAACACTTGTTTGCATAATGGTCCTTAGAGCCACAATTGTAGCATTGCCTACTACTTGAGGTAGGAGTCTTTGCCATCGAAGTTGATTGCTTCCCTTTCTTATTGGGATAAGGACCCTTGAATTTATTAGGCCTTTTCTTGTTGTTGAAGTTCGGTTTGGCACCCACAACTTCAACATCACTTTCTTTATCTGCCTCTTCAAGTCGAAGAGCGATATCAATGAGTTGATCAAAAGAAACTTCTAACTTTAGAAGTAATGGCTTCTTGAAATTTTTATTCAAGCCATAGACAAATCTTTGGTTCTTCTTTAATGTGGTGTTTATATATTCGACCCTGTACTTAGAAAGTGACTCGAATGATGCGACATAGTCCGTCATGGAAGATTCACCTTGAACAAGGTCTATGAAACGGCAAGCCAAAGTCACCTTCTTAGCTTCTGGCACAAATTTTAATTCGAAGCGTTCCCGGAATTTCTCCCAAGTAAGATCTGCTTCCATTATTTTGGAAATAAGAAGCTCATACCAATCTAATGCTCTTTCTTGGAGCATGGTAGAAGCCACTTGGACACGGTGAAGATCAATAAGATTCATGCGAGAAAACATTCGATCGCACGATCTCAGCCAAGCCTGGACTTCGATAATAGTCTCAGAACCTTTGAATGGCTTCCAACACAAATTGGTATAATCACTGCACAAACGTGCAAATCCAGACCTAGGGTCAGTAGACTCTGGATTAGATCCAGCTGCTTGAGCATTCCTTACTAGATCAAGAAGCTTCTGGGCAGACATAAATACTCCATCTTGGGGAGTAGCTCTAGATGGACTGGCGCTGGGACGACCAGGTCTAACCATTTCTCTTCCTTCAGAAGGAAGGAAGAAGAAAAATGTTATTCACCAAATGAATATCAAGCAATCTTGATAGATAAACAAGGAAACATAAAGAAAATAGGATGAATCGGTACGAAGACTCGAATTAAATCCTAAAGCACGATTCCTAAGATGGACTTAGGACGATGATCCTTGCTAGATTATTCTACATTGTTCCGAAGTTTGGCTCTGATACCAAGCTGTGACGCCCCACCTCTATACCAATGCTAGCCAAGGACACTACGGGGTAATGCCATCAACTAGCGCAAAGAATAAGGCTGTTGAGGAGCGACCATACGTGTAATTGCTTTGTGCGAGCACCAATATGTCAGAAAATACAAGGAAGTCCAACATACCGATACAAACTCAAAGCTACTACACAATGGCTATATATGTTCTTCGGAAACAAACATAGAAATAAACATAACACAAATCAGTCACAGACATCCATATCACAAAGGCGGAGAAAGATATGAATATAACACATGAAAGTGTACATCAGAGTAGTGGTCAAACAAGACCTACAATATCACAAAAGAATAGCTACAAGTGCTACACAAAAGAATATGAATACATCAATGAGTCTATATCTCTAATGTATACATCAAAAATAACTAATCTAAGTAGTTAGCCAAAAGTCAGGGTGATAATCCCAGATGTGAAGTCAAGCAGAAGCACATGTAACATCTCGGTCTGACCCGTGTATTATTTATAAGAAAATAATAAATGGATTGGTCTAGCTATAAATATCAGATATAATGAGATAGACTAAGAGATATGACATAACACATGACAACCATGAAGCCATACTATGATAAGTATGTAATTGAAAATCAATAAGAGGTTAATCAGTATCATAAGAATCTTCCCAAAGATAAAAAGAAATGTCATATTCAATATCTTCATTCACAAAAAGTTAATGACACACAGGTTCACCAATGCACATATATTGATAACACATATCAATGAAAATCATGAAAATTGGTGAAACATAAATTCTAGAAATCATCAATGGAAATCCAGAAATCACAAAAAAAGGGAGGCCTATCACCAAACGGGAGCATGAAAACTCACCAACACGTGTATCACAAAATGGAATGTTATTCCATGGTAGCTAACCATTAATTTTGAGCCGAAGCTCCACAAAACGGCCCGAAGACCATGGGTCGCTACCCCACCAATTTGAGCCAAAGCTCCACAAAAACGGGGGTTTAGTCTCCCTCGTAGACAAAGAGACATCGCACATTTGCTAGTCTAAATCACAAAAATGATCATCAACGATCATCAAGAAGTGTCAATTACAGTAAGCTAGTAAATATAAAAGCTTAGCTTCATGTCCCATAACCACTAGCTTAACTTAAATATTTACGAACAAATTGTAGATTTCCACTAGAAAATTGTTATAAGAGATTCAATCTAACAAGTCCAAGAATTAACCGACGAAGTAAACGCAAGCGTTTCATACCACTTGTTTTACGAAGCCATTTAATTAGATTTCTCGTACGAGTGAGGAAAAGGTTTGTATATTTTTAAAAACGACAAATCACAAAATGATCGTAGAAACGATCAATCACAAAAATTTCACATACGAAGAAGTGAATGAAATCCAAAGAATTCGGTTCCAAATTCATCAAAGTGGAAAATAGCATGCGGCCTAACAGAGAAACACAACATGGCGCGACCCAAGTTGGTTGCGACCTAAGGTTTTAGCGGCATAAGAGCAGACCGAGCGACTTAAGGGAGTGGTGTGACCTAACTGCTGAGCGACCTAAGTTGGTAGCGGCATAAAACAGGCGACTTAAAAGGTGGCGCGACCTAAGTGCAAGCGACCTAAGGAGGTCAGCGGCCTAAGGTTGTAACGGCTTAAGGAGGTGAGCGGCCTAACGACTTACAAGCCGAGCGACCTAACGGCCTAAGGAGTAAACAAGGACATGCAACCCATGGGGGTTGCGACCTAACGACCTAAGGCGTATGAGAAGGCCGAGCGACCTAAGGGGGAGAAGCGACCTAAGTGCATGCGACCTAGCCAATGCCGAGCGACCTAAGGGAGTGAAGAAGGCCGAGCGACCTAATTGCAGGCTGAGAGATTGCAAGCCGAACGACCTATGGACGAAACGACCTAATTTGCCACGACCTATAGAGTGAGCGAGCTAACTGTAGGCCGAGGGGCTTATATGGTGCAAGCGTGACTTAATGGTCCAAGCGACCTAACGACCTAAGGTTAAGGAAGGCCGAGCGACCTATAGTGTGCGACCTAGGGAACGAACGACCTAACTGCAAGCCGAGAATCCCCATTATGTAGGCCGAGCGACCTAAGGCGTTTGAAGCTCAAAACTCACTCAATTTGCAATCTATCGAGCACGAACGCTAGGGGATTACGCCTATCGGCTACCCGGTCCTATTGGCTCCTCGATTCATCACCAAAAACGTGTTCAAACATCAAAGTTTAGATTTTTAAAGATTTGAACCCAAAACACTAAAAATTGGGATTTTCACTAATTCAATCCAAATCAATAGCAAATACGCATGAATAAGTGTTAGGAATTCATACCTAACAATCAAAGATAGTTATAGACTAAGATGTGAGATAAAAATCTCACCTTTATATAAAATCAATGAAGGAGAAGCCTAAAAGCAAAGGAGGAATCAACCACACTTGAATCTCTACACAAGAAGCTTGAATCAATGGCTTCTCTTTGAATTTGGAGTTGGATGTTGAATTTGCAAATGAACTAGGGCTTGGAGTTTTAATTTCTCATTCCTTCCTCCTTTTTTGATGAAGATTGAGTGTTAGGAAATGAAAGTAAAGTTATGAAGAGAAGGGGGTTGAGTTAGAATTAATAGTTTAGGCAAATGGGCTAAACCAAACCCAAAACCCAAAGTGAAATAGTAACAAAATTTCACTAACTCCAAACATATCAAAGTTTACACTCAAAAAGATCGCAAATGGTGTTTTGAACTCAATGGAAGTGGTTCCGAGTCCTAATTCGACCGTATGCAAAAAGTAACTTTTCGGACTATAATCCGACTAACGATAAAATATTAAAATAAAATATTTAAATATTCAATCGTAAAATATGTGGGTTGTTACAGACTCCCCTCCTTAAAGAAATTACGTCCTCCTTAAAGAAATTGCGTCCTCGCAATATTTAAGAAGAAAACACAAGGTAACAACCATGAAAGCATATCAACACAAAAGAAATTTGAAATAAAAAGTTCACCTCAAAGAGCATGGGAAAGTAAGTCCGGATGTGTTCGCTCGATGAATTCTCTAGACTCCCAAGAGAAATCCTTAGGATATGAGGACCATTGGACTTTAACAAGCGGAACATATTTATTTCGAAGGCGCTTGACCTCCAAAGCAATAATGTGAATAGGATGTTGCTCATAAGTTAAATTAGGTGAAACTTCAATTTCTTCCACAACATTGAGCTCAAGAATTGAATCGGAATCTCGAAGGCACTTCCGCAATTGAGAAACGCGAAACACGTCATGAATAGCAGAAAACTGAGCCGGTAATAAAAGGCAATAAGCCATGGAACCAATACGTTTGGTGATGGGAAATATACTAATATACCGAGGTGCTAACTTTCCCGATCTATTGAAACGTACAACACCCTTCATAGGTGAAACACGGATAAACACAAGATCTCCCACAGAAAATTCTAAATTTCTTCTCCTGTTATCTGTATAGGATTTTTGTATACTCTGGGATTCTTTCATCCTATGACGGATAAGGTCAATCTTCTCTGTGGAATCACGAATAAAATCTGGACCTAAAACCAGCTTCTCACCGGCCTCAAGCCAACAAGAAGGAGATCGGCATGGCCTTCCATAAAGTGCCTCGAAAGAAGCCATACCAATACTAGATTGGAAGCTATTATTATAGGAAAACTCAACAAGATAAATATGATATTCCCAACTTCCACCAAAATCAAGAACACATGCACGAAGAAGATCTTCAAGAGTTTGATTCACACGCTCAGTTTGTCCATCGGACTAGGGATGGTAAGTGGTGCTAAAATTAAGCTTCGTTCCCAAAGCTTTATGAAGACTCTTCCAAAATCCACTAGTAAATAATGGATCATGATCACTAACAATAGAAGTAGGAACTCCATGCAATTTAACAATATCTTTAATAAAGAGTTTGGCCAAAAGAGGTACGGTTCGATTGGACCGAACGGGAATAAAATGGGTGGATTTAGTAAGTCTATCAACTATCACCCATAAGCTATCATGACCCGAACGAGAACGGGGAAGGCCATCTATAAAATCCATGGAAATTTGATCCCACTTCCATACTGGAATTTCTAAAGGTTGCAATAACCCACCGGGCCTTTGGTGTTCGGCCTTGACAAGGTGGAAAGTCATGCAACACTTAACAAAGTTAGCAATATCAGATTTCATTCCCTGCCAATAATAAAGTCGCTTCATATCCGCGTACATTTTACTACTACCGGGATGAATGGTAAATTTAGAACGATGAGAATCTTCTAAAATATCTTTATGAAGATT
Source organism: Allium cepa (assembly GCA_030765085.1). Lineage (NCBI taxonomy): Eukaryota > Viridiplantae > Streptophyta > Magnoliopsida > Asparagales > Amaryllidaceae > Allium > Allium cepa. The sequence continues at coordinate 384,310,670 of CM060937.1, forward strand.
TCTAATATTTGGCACGATAAGTCGACCAAATTTTCGAATACCGCCACGAGAATCAATATCAAAGTCCTTCAAACCTTCAATATCAATTTTATCCCTAAAATTTTGGCCAAGAAGAGCCAATTCGGGATCTAGCTTTTGAGCTTCAAGAATGCGGTCTAAAAGAGAAGGATGAGCCTCAAGGCTACATAAAATAAGAGACGAACATAAATCGAAAACACTATCTCGAATCTCACAAGTGGATAGAATTCCGAGATCATTCCATTCGGATATCATCATAGATACAACCGCTTGTTGCTTGCGACTAAGTGCGTCTGCAACACGATTTCCCTTTCCGGGAGTATAAAGAATATCAAGATCATAAGGTGCAAGGAACTCGAGCCAACGTTGTTGACGCAGATTAAGTTCCTTTTGGGAAAATAGATACTTCAAATATTTATGATCGGTGTAAAGAATAAACTTTTCTCCCAAAAGATAATGACGACAAATACGAAGGGCGAAAACAATAGCCGCGAGCTCTAAATCATGAGTGGCATATCTAGTCTCGGCTGGCTTCAATTGCCTAGAAGCATAAGCAATAACACGTTCTCTCTGCATAAGAACGTCACCCAAACCAACGCGACTAGCATCGGTATAAACAACAAAATCTTGATTCCCCTCGGGAATAAGAAGAATAGAAGCATCAGAAAGGAGTTCTTCTAATTTCTGAAAAGAAGCTTCACATTTGTTCGACCAAAGGTATTTAACACCTTTCTTAGTTAAGCTAGTAAGAGGCACAGGAATTTTTGAAAAGTCCTTTATGAAACGACGGTAATAGCCCGCCAATTCCAGGAAGCTAAGGATTTCCGTCACACTCTCCGGTCTCTTCCAATTTTGAATTGCTTCAATCTTTGGAGGATCCATGGAAATTCTAGATTCGGAAATAATATGACCGAGAAACTTCACACGAGATTGCCAAAAGTGGCATTTAGAAAATTCTGCTTTCAATTGATTGCTCCTACGAGTTTCCAACACAGTCTGAAGATGTTTTTCATGCTCCTCCTCGGTTTTAGAATACACAAGAATATCATCAAGAAAGATGAGGCCAAACCAATCGAGGAAGTCTCTGAAAACTCAATTCATAAGGTCAACGAAATAAGCCGGAGCATTCGTTAAACCAAATGGCATAACAGGCCACTCATACTATCCATAACGAGTACGGAACGACGTCAAAGTAATACTATACTCTGCAATACGAAGCTGATGAAAACCGGTAGCTAAGTCTAATTGTTAAAAGACTCTAGCACCACTAAGTTGATCAAATAGATCATCAATCCGAGGTAAAGGACACTTATTCTTGGTAGTAAGATCATTAAGCTTGCGGTAGTCAACGCAAAGCCTAAGTGTACCATCGGATTTCTTTACAAAAATAGTCGAAGCTCCCCAAGGCGAGGAACTAGAGCGAATAAATTGCTTCGTCTCCAATTCGGATAATTGTTTGTGCATCTCCTCATTTTCTATATTGGACATACGACAAGGAGGACGAGTGATAGGTTGAGCTCCAGGGATGAGATTATTTCTAAACTCGATTGTTCGCTTAGGTGGTAATCCTAAAACGGGCTCAAATATATCGAAAAACTCACGAACAACGTGAATAAGAGAGATAATATCTTCCTCATCATCATTATCGTCATCATGAGGATTTAAAGAATATAAAGATGCAACCAAGATGGAATCTGAATCATTAAGATCAATAGAAATCTGCTTAACAGATTGTGGATGTCGAAGATGAATAGTTCGCTTAGGACATAGGATTTGGGCTTCATAACGGTTAAGCCAATCCATACCCAAAATCATTCCAAAGCCTAAGTAGCGCATAACATGCAAATCGGCTCGGAAAGAAAAATCACACAAAATAATCTCGACATCTTTACACAATAAACTAATTGTCGCGGATCCACCAACCGGATTCGCAATTCTCAAAGAAGTCATTAAACACAAAACATCCAAAGAAAAAGTATCAATAAGTTCTTTTGAAATAAAAGAATGGGACGCACCCATATCAAAAAGAACTCGAATAGGATGATCATGAAATAAAATAATGCCATCAAGGATAGAATGAGAAATACCTTTACCATGAGATGTGTTGCTAGGGGCTTGAGCAACATTAAGCTTTCCCTCCTTCCTGTTTTGAAGTTTGGGACAAGAAGATAAATAATGATTCGGGCTTTTGCAATAGCGACAAATACGAGGCTTTGAACACTTGTTTGCATAATGGTCCTTAGAGCCACAATTGTAGCATTGCCCACTACTTGAGGTAGGAGTCTTTGCCACCGAAGTTGATTGCTTCCCTTTCTTATTGGGATAAGGACCCTTGAATTTATTAGGCATTTTCTTGTTGTTGAAGTTCGGTTTGGCACCCACAACTTCAACATCACTTTCTTTATCTGCCTCTTCAGGTCGAAGAGCGATATCAATGAGTTGATCAAAAGAAACTTCTAACTTTAGAAGTAATGGCTTCTTGATATTTTTATTCAAGCCATAGATAAATCTTTGGTTCTTCTTCAATGGGGTGTTTATATATTCGACCCCGTACTTAGAAAGTGACTCGAATGATGCGACATAGTCCGTCAAGGAAGATTCACCTTGAACAAGGTCTATGAAACGGTGAGCCAAAGTCACCTTCTCAGCTTCTGGCATAAATTTTAATTCGAAGCGTTCCCGGAATTTCTCCCAAGTAAGATCCTCTTCAATTATTTCGGAAATAAGAAGCTCATACCAATCTAATGCTCTTTCTTGGAGTATGCTAGAAGCCACTTGGACACGGTGAAGATCAATAAGATTCATGCGAGAAAAGATTCGATCGCACGATTTCAGCCAAGCCTGGACTTCGATAATAGTCTCAGAACCTTTGAATGGCTTCCCACCCAAATTGATATAATCACTGCACAAACGTGCAAATCCAGACCTAGGGTGAGTAGACTCTGGATTAGATCCAGCTGCTTGAGCATTCCATACTAGATCAAGAAGCTGCTGGGCATACATAAATACTCCATCTTGGGGAGTAGCTCTAGATTGACCAGCGCTGGGACGGCCATGTCTAACCATTTCTCTTCCTTAAGAAGGAAGAAGGAAGAAGAAAAAGGTTATTCACCAAATGAATATCAAGAAATCTTGATAGATAAACAAGGAATCATAAAGAAAATAGGATGAATCGGTACGAAGACTCGAATTAAATCCTAAAGCACGATTCCTAAGATGGACTTAGGATGATGATCCTTGCTAGATTATTCTACATTGTTCCGAAGTTTGGCTCTGATACCAAGCTGTGACGCCCAACCTCTATACCTATGCTAGCCAAGGACACTACGGGGTAATGCCGTCAACTAGCGCAGAGAATAAGGCTGTTGAGGAGCGACCATACGTGTAATTGCCTTGTGCGAGCACCAATATGTCAGAAAATATAAGGAAGTCCAACATACCGATACAAACTCAAAGCTACTAAACAGTGGCTATATATGTTCTTGGAAACAAACATAGAAATAAACATAACACAAATCAGTCAAAGACATCCATATCACAAAGGCGGAGAAAGATATGAATATAACACATGAAAGTGTACATCAGAGTAGTGGTCAAACAAGACCCACAATATCACAAAAGAATAGCTACAAGTGCTACACAAAAGAATATGAATACATCAATGAGTCTATATCTCTAATGTATACATCAAAAACAACTAATATAAGTAGTTAGCCAAAAGTCAGGGTGATAATCCCAGATGTGAAGTCAAGCAGAAGCACCTGTAACATCTCGGTTTGACCCACGTAGTATTTATAAGAAAATAATAAACGGATCAGTCTAGCTATAAATATCAGATATAATGAGATAGAATAAGAGATATGACATAATGTATGATAACCATGAAGCCATACTGTGATAAGTATGTAACTGAAAATCAACAAGAGGTTAATCAATATCACAAGAATCTTCCCAAAGATAAAAAGGAATGTCATATTCAATATCTTAATTCTCATAAAGTTAATGACACACAAATTCACCAATGCACAAATATTGATAACACATATCAATGAAAATCACGAAAATTGGTGAAACACAAATTCTAGAAATCATCAATGGAAATCCAGAAATCACAAAAAAAAAGGGAGGCCTATCACAAAACGGGAGCATGAAAACTCACCAACACGTGTATCACAAAATGGAATGTTATTCCATGGTAGCTAACCATTAATGTTGAGCCGAAGCTCCACAAAACGGCCCGAAGACCATGGGTCGCTACCCCACCAATTTGAGCCAAATCTCCACAGAAACGAGGTTTAGTCTCCTTCGTAGACAAAGAGACATCGCACATTTGCTAGTCTAAATCACAAAAATGGTCATCAACGATCATCAAGAAGTGTCAATTACAGTAAGCTAGTAAATAGAAAAGTTTATCTTCATTTCCCATAACCACTAGCTTAACTTAAATATTTACGAACAAATTGTAGATTTCCACTAGAAAATTATCATAAGAGATTCAAACGAACAAGTCCAAGAATTAACCGACGAAGTAAACGCAAGCGTTTCATACCACTTGTTTTACGAAGCCGTTTAATTAGATTTCTCGTATGAGTGAGGAAAAGGTTTGTATATTTTTAAAAACGACAAATCACAAAATGATCGTAGAAAAGATCAATCACTAAAATTTCACATACGAAGACGTGAATGAAATCCAAAGAATTCGGTTCCAAATTCATCAAAGTGGAAATAGCATGTGGCCTAACAGAGAAACACAACATGGCGCGACCTAGGCATGGCGCGACCTAACATGGCGCGACCCAAGTTGGTTGCGACCTAAGGTTTTAGCGGCATAAGAGCAGGCCGAGCGACTTAAGGGAGTGGTGCGACTTAACTGCCGAGCGACCTAAGTTGGTAGCGGCATAAAACAGGCGACTTAAAAGGTGGTGCGACCTAAGTTCATGCGACCTAAGGAGGTCAGCGACCTAAGGTAGTAACAGCTTAAGGAGGTGAACGGCCTAACGACTTACAAGCCGAGCGACCTAGCGGCCTAAGGAGTAAACAAGGACATGCAACCCAAGGGGGTTGCGACCTAATGACCTAAGGCGTATGAGAAGGCCGAGCGACCTAAGGGGGAGGAGCGACCTAAGTGCACACGACCTAGCCAATGCCGAGCGACCTAAGGAAGTGAAGAAGGCCGAGCAACCTATGGACTGAGCGAGCTAACTGCAGGCCGAGTGGCTTATATGGTGCAAGCGCGACTTAATGGTCCAAGCGACCTAACGACCTAAGGTTAAGGAAGGCCGAGCGACCTATAGCGTGCGACCTAGGGAACGAACGACCTAACTGCAGGCCGAGAATCCCCATTATGCAAGCCGAGCGACCTAAGGCGTTTGAAGCTCAAAACTCACTCAATTTGCAATCTATCGAGCACGAACGCTAGGGGATTACGCCTATCGGCTACCCGATCCTATTGGCTCCTCGATTCATCGCCAAAAATGTGTTCAAAGATCAAAGATTGGATTTTTAAAGATTTGAACCCAAAACACTAAATATCGGGATTTTCACCAATTCAATCCAAATCAATAGCAAATACGCATGAATAAGAGTTAGGAATTCATACCTAACAATCAAAGATAGTTATAGACTAAGATGTGGGATAAAAATCTCACCTTTATACAAAATCAATGAAGGAGAAGCCTAAAAGCAAAGGAGGAATCAACCACACTTGAATCTCTACACAAGAAGCTTGAATCAATGGCTTCTCTTTGAATTTGGAGTTGGATGTTGAATTTGCAAATGAACTAGGGCTTGGATTTTTAATTTCTCATTCCTTCCTCCATTTTTGATGAAGCTTGATTGTTAGGAAATGAAAGTAAAGTTATGAAGAGAAGGGGGTTGAGTTAGAATTAATAGTTTAGGAAAATGGGCTTAACCAAACCCAAAACCCAAAGTGAAAAAGTAACAAAATTCCACTAACTCCAAACATATCAAAGTTTGCACTCAAAAAGATCGCAAATGGTGTTTTAAACTCAATGGAAGTGGTTCCGAGTCCTAGTTCGACCGTATGCAAAAAGTAACTTTTCGGACTGTAATCCGACTAACGATAAAATATTAAAATAAAATATTTAAATATTCAATCGTAAAATATGCAAGTTGTTACACTCGTCCTACTTGGGCATGCCCCACTTAGCCTTGCTACACCTCCCCTATTTTAGCCATTCCCGGTTGATGAGGCTTGAGGCTGCGATTACCTTTATGGAACACATATATCTTAGAATGCTCATCGTCCACCTGACGATGTTCTGAAAGCATTCAATCCATACAAGTTCGTTCTGGGTTCGAACGAAACCGAAAGCAATATCTCGTTACACTCATTTTGGAATCACCCTCAGAGTTAACGACAATAACCCTTGCACTCAAAAAACTCCATCTCGAACCTGTAAGTACTATCTCCGTTATACTCGTATTGGAATCACCCTCAGAGTTTCTAACGACAGATAGTTCTTACACTTAGAGTCTTCAACTCGATCTTCACTTGAATTCATGACCTAACGTTTAACTTGGATTGATGTGGTTTTCGGATAATCAAATTTGATAACTGATCCCGGTCTCATCGAACCAAATGTGTCTTAAAGGCCAAGTTGTTTAAAGGTTTAAACAATTCAATTCAATACAATTCAATGCTTTGAAATCACACAGCAATAACATAGATAAATACCACACATTTATCATTGATATAACCTATATTATATCACAGAATGTCACAACATATAACATAATTAGATATCAATCCAATAGATATCATCCAATTCAGACATTCAACAACCAATCATCCATAAGCAAGCATTATCAATTCATATCATAATTAATTTAATTTCTTAAATTAATCCCTTAAGAATTAACCCCTAAATCTTGCTTATACAATCATTAATTAATTACTAACCTTAATTAATTTATCACTCCTTGATTAACTTACTTAATCAATTAATCAATCCTTAATCCCAGATTAATTGTCCTTTGATCATCAATTAATAAATCTTAATTATTAATTAATTTCCTTTAATATAAAGTAATTAATCCTTAATTACTTCCATAATCAATTAATTAACTGATTAATTATCCATCAACAATTGATCAATAACCTTAATTATTAATCAATATCTCTTAATACACATTAATTAATCCATAATTACTTTTATAATTAATTAATTAATTATTAATTAACCAATTAATTATCTCTTAATTATTAATTAATAAACCTAATTATCAATTATTAATTAAGAACTTAATTACATATTACTTACTCCTTAATCACCAGTTAATTAAGCATTTAATTTACCCTTAATTAACTGTTAACCCATCCTTAATTAACAGATAATCAATCCTTAATTACCATTTGATTAATCCTTAATCACAATTGATTAATTAATTAATCACTATTTAACAACTTCTTAATTAATCCTTAATTACGGATTAATTATTATCTAATTATTAATCAATAAAACTTTAATTATTAATTAATAAAATTTTAATTACAAGTTAAACATTTCTTAAATACTAATTAAGTAACCTTTATTACTTAATTAACAACTTAGTATTACTCAATTAATAATTCTTAACTACTTAATATATTAAGTTTAATTTCACTTAATTATTTGATTAATGAATCCTTAATCATTAATTAAGTTTGTTAATAATCTTTTAATATTAATCTTAAATTAAGTCATCTTTAACCCTAAACCATTTATTAATCAAGTAAATTATTTCCCTTAATTAATTTCTTAATCATTTCTTTATAATTAACTAATTAATTAGACTTAACTTCTTTAAATTAACTTAATCAAAATTAAGATGTTAAAACCTTAATTAAGATAAAACATTTACCTTATAAATGCTTTAATTGACTTAACACATTTACAATCTTTACTATACAACTATCCCTACTTAATTAAATTTTAAATTAAGTTTAAGTCAAAACAATCATTTAGCTTGATAAATTAAAGTTATCAAACATAACTTTAAATAACTTAAATATTTATCTTTTTATAGTTTAAACTAATTTCAATTTGAATTTAAAACTTGTCTTATATAAACCATTACTTTCAAAACTCGTTTTCAGAATCATTCAAAATTTCTAAACAATGTTTAAATTTAACAAAACTTCAAAACAACTTAAATATGTTAAATAAAACATTTATTAAATACATCAAGTAATTTATATAAAGTTTTTAACTAATTCAAAATTTCTAAATTTCAAAACAAGTTTTAAACCTTTTAAAATCTTTTAAAAACTGTTTCAGTTTTCCAGCTTTGGGTCAAACCCGTTATTTACTCGGGTCAATCCCGAGTTCCTTTCTTCCACCTTTTTTCAAAGCTTTGATTTATTTTAAGTATGCAAAACCTACAGGCAACACCACAAACATACTCGAGCACAAACCCGAGTTTCCCATGCCAAAACTCGAATGCGTCTTCGAGATTTCCCAACGCGAAACTAGCTGACACCCAACCACCGCCTCGTGAACATGCATGCCACCGTTGGTCACCTCCGACCAACGTCACTGCCTCCGGCAATTCCCTCAATACCTCGGCATCCAAAATCGACCACTCAAACACACAAACTCACCTGGAATCAAAATTGGGTTATACTGCAGAACCCAAACCCAAACGACCTCACACAAACCCCCTTCGACCACCTAACTCCGGTCACCAGAAGTCGCGCGGTGCCAACCATCCCTTGCCAAGCCGAAATGCTACCTCCAGCCAAAATTTCAAAGCACTCGATGCAACGATGCTTACGAAAAAATACAAAATCAACCCATACAAAACTAGGGCTCAATCCAATTTTCGGTCGTCGCAACCACCACCGCCCCTTACAGCCACGACTACAATTTTTCCCTAGAACTCCGTGACCTCCTCCACCTCCAGTAACAACTCCGATCAACCAAATTGCTCCATCATCCAGAAATCACCCAAAATCAACTCTCCAGAAAACCCAAAATTCCAAACTCAACCCTATTTTAAAAATCTGTATTTTTGTGCTAAAAATCATAATTTTGAATGGTGATTCAATATATAAACATGAATCAATAAAATTCAAAATTTTATTTTTTTACATTTTATAAGTTTCACTACATATTTTAGCTTACAGGTAAATTCCAAACTTCATTTGTTTAAACATGATTTCATAAGCTAGATGAATTTACAACTTAACTAATTTGTTTTAGATTCAAAACTTCAAAGTGTTTATACGAAAGCTTGAATTTGGTTTATTTATAAAAATTATGTAAACATGAATGAACAGAGGAAACTAATTTACTGACATGCAAAAGATAAATACAACATACTTACAGAGTTATAAACACTATTAACACATGTAGATGACATAGTCTCAGCAATCACTTAAGCAACCATTTTATCCTACTTAAGATTTAGATTAGTTGTTTACTCACCTTTTTTTTTGACTTTGCACAGAGATTTGAACTGGAATGGAATCCTCTTTTTTTTGAAAGCTGTTGTTGCAATTTCCAAAAAAATTTAATATTACTGACACAAGCCTTTGCTATAAAACTTGATACTAGATTTCTTTAAAACTTGAACCATGGTGGTGCTCAAAGTTTTTGAAAATAGATTGTTTTCCAGATTTCATTGAAACTTTTAAACTGGATTGACAGGTTGCATTTTGAAGCTTGATCTCAGGCAAAACTTGCTACATGCATGATAAAAATATTGCAGATTTTTTTGTTGAAGATGAACTTGAGGATTTGGGTGAAGTTTTGCTACAGGTTTGATTTCCTGGTTTCAGATTTTTCTTGAATATGAGGATTTGATAGGTTTCAGGTTTTGATAAAAACAACATGGGATTTGTAAATGAATGGTTTGAGGAGTTGTTCATTCTTTAGGCTTGAGAAGGAATTTCAGGGTTTGTTTCTTTTTGAGGATTTGGGAAAAAAAATTACTACAGGTTTTTATTTCTGAACTGAGGAATTGAATATGGTTTCAGTTTCAGATTGATCTTGTGGAATTTAATATAGGTTCAGACTTGAAATTACATGGTTGTTTTGATTTTCTGTTTTCAGATTGAACTTGAGGATTTTGGATACAAGAGTGGCCATGGATTCTTGTTTGGATTCAAAGAAAAAGAAGAAAGAAGATAATAGGATTTTATAAAAATGAATTTTAAGGTTAAATAAAATTTAAAGAAAGGAAAATGAAGAAAAAGACACTTGTATCTTTGATTACATTTTTCATAACCCAAGCTTAATTTCTTAACACATGTATTCTATGATGTTTTAAAAATGAACACATGTCACTCATTATTTTTAAATTATTTAAAAATGATTTTTAAAACCCTTTATTATCAATTTTCTTAATATGTAAATATTTTACTAATTTATGAAGCTTTTATAAATTTATAAATCCATTTTCTTTTCTTATAAAAATAAAACTTTCAAAAGAAAAATAAGATATAAACTAATTAGATTCCAAATAAAATAATATAAAATTATTTAATCCATTTTTACATGTTAATTTAAATGCTTTTGTATTTATCTACTATTAAATAAATATTTTCCAAATTTATATAAGTAAAATTCTTTTGATTTAAATTAATATAAAAACAAATCTTATTTTTAAAATAAAACTTTATTCATAAATCTTTATATACAAATGTATTTCAATATATACATTCTTTTTAAATTAGAAATTCCAGTTCAAATTTCAAATTTAAAAATTCAAATTCAATTTAAACTTCAATTTCAAACCAAATATGTTTTTATTAAATTAGACAAACACACTTTTAAATTAAGAAATATTGAATTCTAATCTTAAAGTTAATTTTTCAATAAACAAAAATTTAAACAGTACTTATTAAATTAAAATGTCAAACTTATCAAAAATCAAAATTTTAAAATAACACAAATTAAATAATTATTCCATTTAAAATCAATTGATTTCTAAATTTAAAAACATCACATAAATTTTATTTTGGTTATTTATATTTGAAGATACAGTTTTATCAATATTAAATGATGTAATTAAGAGATTATCTCCTTTTAAATTCTCCGAAATTTCGGGATATTACATTCCTCCCCCTTAAAAGAATTTCGTCCTCGAAATTTAAAATAAAGATAATCCAAAATCTTTTATTTCATTTAACCTTTCAAGCATTTTTATTTACCAAACATTATCATCCAACAACAATCTATCCAAACAAACAGTTTATTTAAACAACCAATTTATTCTATCAAACAATCCTAGCTATCCGGACATAGATCCAGATAAGTCTTCCTAAAACTATTCAGAGTTTCCCAAGACAAACTCTGAAATCTTAACTCCACAACAAAAGGTAGATCGTTCACGTATTTCCTCCAATAAGATATGTGAAAAACAATGTGAATTCCAGTCATCCAAACTGGCAATTCAACCTGAAGACTACAACACTAATCTTTTCCTGATAAGTCCACCATCGCAGATACCTTACAGACCAAAATTGAACCAAGAACCAGATGATCTTCCGACTCTATTCCACAAAAAGGTCTTCTAAACAAAACTTCATAGGGTGGCATCTAGATACTCGTTTGATAACTTATACGAGAATTCCAATAAATGCAGATGATCCTCCTAATATTCACAAAAATTCAAAACACAAGCTCTCTCAAATCTCTAAGATTTGGTTCAGCCTTTCCGTTGGTTTGAGAATGATAGGCTGTACCCAAATTCAATCTCGAACCTAAAACTGATCATAAAGCCTTCCAAAATTAGCTGGAGATGATAAGATCACAATTGCTAACAATGCTGACTGAAACACCAAGCAGTCAGACAAAATCTCAAGAAAAACTCAGCCAAAGATGCTACAGAACGGACTGCCTCAACCAGAATAAAATGGGCGTTCTTGGTTAACCGATTCACAAGCACCCAATTCCTATAACTCCCTCTTTGGTCCTTGGCAAACCTTTGAAGATATCCAAAGAAATCACTTCCCACTGGAACTTCCACTTCGGAACCTCCAAAGATTTCAATAAACCGGCGGTCTTATGCTGATCACTAAGACCTGCTGACAGATCGCACATCCAAAGATGAAGCAGCTATATCCTACTTCGTGCTTGGCCACTAGAAGGTTCTCTTCATATCCATATATCTCTGAACACCCTGGCTAGACACAATCTGGAGTGAAGACTCCCTACCAAAACTTCTTGCTTCAAAATCCAAGAATTCGGAACACAATCCCTTTCGATGATCCTCAATGTTCCCTAGACCAATCCATCTCAAAACTGGAACACTAACCATCATTGAATCACTTCATCCTTCTCAGACAAACGTCCGAGCAGATCTCAAATTTATCCTTGCCATCATAGATAGATAGAACAGGCACACTAGTCAGCCTTGCCTTCAAATCCGAGAAAATCTCTTCTCACTCGGGTCCACGTCTATTTCTGTAGAACTCTGCCAAACCAGAGAATTGCGGTTGCTTCTACTCCCGAATAGTAACTATCCAGGCTGGATCTACAGAAATACCATCACCAAAAAAAAAATGCTTCCTTAAAGCCTCTAACACTAACTCCAAATGTCGCTAGCTTCCCTCTTCGGACTTGGAGTAGATAAGAAAAACATTGATGAACACGATAATAACTTATACCACATATCACAAATCTCGATTCATCAAATCCACATAGAATCTCAAAAGACTTATCCGTCTAGGCCACAAAGACATCAGCTGAACTCCCACTGGGAAAACTAGGATGAACAACAAACATTGCTTCCGAAACTAAAGACGATCCAAATCTCTCTCTCCTGATGAGGAAAAACCTTCGCTCCTTCGGAACATCCGAAAAATCTCTGACCACTCAATGGACCCTACACCTCCTGAAGATACCTTAATCCATGCAGAATATGACTCAAAAGAATCCCAGCATCATTGCAAGTCACTTTTTGCGATTCTTCTCAACTCAGCTTCCAAAAATACAATCCTTGCTTCTTACGTCAAACAGCCCAATACCATCCAACCAAAACAATATCCGAACAAGATCAGAACCCTTTAGATCAAATAAAGGTTTCCAGAAAAACTACGGGGAAGATAAGAAAATCTTAAGCTTATACAGATTTGATCCATCTCGATTATCCATCTATAGGGCTTGGTTCAAAGGTAGGAGGGCTAAGCAATCAAAGATAGAGAGATAAAACTTCTCTAGAACACATGTTGGAAATCCGAACAGATACCCAACAAATTTATATAAGTACATAGTTATATAAAAATTACAAATACGCGCTCTCGGGATAGACACCACTCCAGAGCCTAGGTATTATCTCAACCTATGCTCTGATACCAAGTGAAACGACCCGCCTTTCATTCCACAGAAAGACGCATCATTTATAAGAAAGAAAGAGGTAGAAATAGAATAGATAGAAGAAAAGAACTCAACAAAATCAGAATCTCACAGCGGAACGAAACAAAATATAATATATAACATAACTATTACATAGTCTATTACATATCAGAGTTACTCAGATACAACAACACAAGATAGACAGTTATATAAGTCTGTCTATTAAACAACTCAATTGCAACACATACATCATAGAGATACAACACAGCGGAAAACACCATATAACTACAAACGCTGAAGCCTCCTGCTCCAAAACTCCTCTAGTATTCGTCAAACCAGACCTGAATCCCTTAGCTACTCGTAAAAATTTGAGTACCTAAGAGTTTTAAGAAAAACAAAATAAACTCCGGGTCAGACATGGGTCTGGTGTGAGTAAACGGGTTAAAGTTGCTTAACTTTTAAGAACCTTTGGAAACAAAAGGTATCACGTAAGATTCCTCACACATAAACATGGGTATGTTTTTACCTTACGCTAACCAAAACATTTGATAGGAAATCCAGTGATATTATAATAGTGACTAGGGTTTTCAAGTAAATAGAAAATAGCCGAAATTGTTACATCTATTAAATTCCAGCCACTAGCCATAAAAGTGGGTAATACAATCAAAACCGTAGGGGCACGTAGGAAGAATGAGTTTCCATCAATGGCAGGGCTACTTGGGTACCGCCCGTCACAGTACGTGGCCTAGATCACCGTACCGAGGAGCCACCCTAACTCCTCTGCAACACAAAGCCGGAACCATTCCTTACTGAACAGTTCCGAACAAGACCACCCCGGCGATTCTAGATAGCAATCGCCCCACGCAGCCGAAATAAAAAGGGACATCTAGACAGGGGTAAATCTCGTCCTACTTGGGTATGACCCACTTAGCCTTGCTGCACCTCCCCTGTTTTAGCCATTCCCGGTTGATGAGGCTTGAGGCCGCGATTACCTTTATAGAACACAACTATCTTAGAATGCTCATCGTCTACCTGACGATGTTTTGAAAGCATTCAATCCACACAAGTTCGTTCCGTGTTCGAATGAAACCGAAGGCATTATCTCATTACACTCATTTTGGAATCACCCTCAGAGTTAACGATAATAACCCTTGCACTCTAAAAAATCCATCTCGAACCTGTAAGTACTATCTCCAATATACTCGTATTGGAATCACCCTCAGAGTTTCTAACGACTGATAGTTCTTACACTTCGAGTCTTCTAATCGATCTTCACTTGAATTCACGACCTAACGTTTAACTTGGATCGATGTGGTTTTCAGATAATCAAATTTGATAGCCGGTCCCGGTCTCATCGAACCAAACGTTTCTTAAAGGCCAAGTTGTTTAAAGGTTTAAACAATTCAATTCAATACAATTCAATGCTTTGAAATCACACAGCAATAACATAGATAAATACCACACATTTATCATTGATATAACCTATATCATATCACAGAATGTCACAACATATAACATAAATAGATATCAATCCAATAGATATCATCCAATTCAGACATTCAACAACCAATCATCCATAAGAAAGCATTATCAATTCATATCATAATTAATTTAATTTCTTAAATTAATCCCTTAAGAATTAACCCCTAAATCTTGCTTATACAATCATTAATTAATTACTAACCTTAATTAATTTATCACTCCTTGATTAACTTACTTAATCAATTAATTAATCCTTAATCCCAGATTAATTGTCCTTTAATCATCAATCAATAAATCTTAATTATTAATTAATTTCCTTTAATATAAATAATTAATCCTTAATTACTTCCATAATCAATTAATTAACCTCTAATTAACTGATTAATTATCCATCAACTATCGATTAATAACCTTAATTATTAATCAATATCTCTTGATACAAATTAATTAATCCATAATTACTTTTATAATTAATTAATTAATTATTAATTTACCAATTAATTATCTCTTAATTATTAATTAATAAACCTAATTATCAATTATTAATTAAGAACTTAATTACATATTACTTACTCCTTAATCACCAGTTAATTAAGCATTTAATTTACCCTTAATTAACTGTTAACCCATCCTTAATTAACAGATAATCAATCCTTAATTACCATTTGATTAATCCTTAATCACAATTGATTAATCAATTAATCACCATTTAACAACTTCTTAATTAATCCTTAATTACGGATTAATTATTATCTAATTATTAACCAATAAAACTTTAATTATTAATTAATAAAATTTTAATTACAAGTTAAACATTTCTTAAATATTAATTAAGTAACATTTATTACTTAATTAACAACTAATTATTACTCAATTAATAATTCTTAACCACTTAATTAATTGAGTTTAGTTTCACTTAATTATTTGATTAACGAATCCTTAATCATTAATTAAGTGTAGTTAATGATCTTTAAATATTAATCTTAAATTAATTAATCTTTAACCCTAAACCATTTATTTATCAGGTAAATTATTTCCCTTAGTTAATTTCTTAATCATTTCTTTATAATTAACTAATTAATTAGACTTAACTTCTGTAAATTAACTTAATCAAAATTAAGATGTTAAAACCTTAATTAAGATAAAACATTTACCTTATAAATGCTTTAATTGACTTAACACATTTACAATCTTTACTATACAACTATCCCTACTTAATTAAATTTTAAATTAAGTTTAAGTCAAAACAATCATTTAGCTTGATAAATTAAAGTTATCAAACACAACTTTAAATAACTTAAATAATTATCTTTTTATAGTTTAAACTAATTTCAATTTGAATTTAAAACTTGTCTTATATAAACCATTACTTTGAAAACTCGTTTTCAAAATCATTCAAAATTTCTAAACAATGTTTAAATTTAACAAAACTTCAAAACATCTTAAAATATGTTAAATAAAACATTTATTAAATACATCAAGTAATTTATATAAAGTTTTTAACTAATTTAAAATTTCTAAATTTCAAAACAAAGTTTTAAACCTTTTAAAATCTTTTAAAAACTGTTTCAGTTTTCTAGCTTTGGGTCAAACCTGTCATTTACTCGGGTCAATCCCGAGTTCCTTTCTTCCACCTTTTTTTTCAAAGCTTTGATTTATTTTAAGTATGAAAAACCTACAGGCAACTCCATAAACATACTCGAGCACAAACCCGAGTTTCCCATGCCAAAACTCGAATGCGTCTTCGAGATTTCCCAACGCCAAACTAGCTGACACGCAACCACCGCCTCGTGCACATGCATGCCACCGTTGGTCACCTCCGACCAACGTCACTGCCTCCGGCAACTCTCTCAACACCTCGGCATCCAAAATCGACCACTCAAACACACAAACTCACCTCGAATCAAAATTGGGTTATACAGCAGAACCCAACCCCAAACGACCTCACACAAACCCCCTTCGACCACCTAACTCCGGCCACCAGAAGTCGCGCGATGCCGACCATCCCTTGCCAAGCCGAAATGCTACCGCCAGCAAAAATTTCAAAGCACTCGATGCAACGGTGCTTACAAAAAAAACAAAATCCAACCCATACAAAACTAGGGCTCAAATCCAATTTCTGGTCATCGCCGTCGCCACTGCCCCTTACAACCACGACTACTATTTTTCCCTAAAACTCTGTGACCTCCTCCACCTCCAGTAACAACTCAGATCAACCAAATTGCTCCATCTTCCAGAAATCACCCAAAATCAACTCTCAAGAAAACCCAAAATTCCAAACTCAACCCTATTTTAAAAATCTGGATTTTTGTGCTAAAAATCATAATTTTGAATGGTGATTCAATATATAAACATGAATCAATAAAATTCAATTTTTTTTTTTTTTTTTACATTTTATAAGTTTCACTACATATTTTAGCTTACAGGTAAATTCCAAACTTCATTTGTTTAAACATGATTTCATAAGCTAGATGAATTTACAACTTAACTAATTTGTTTTAGATTCAAAACTTCAACGTGTTTATATGAAAGCTTGAATTTTGTTTATTTATAAAAATTCTATAAACATGAATGAACAGAGGAAAGTAATTTACTGACATGCAGAAGATAAATACAACATACTTACAGAGTTATAAACACTATTAACATATGTAGATGACATAGTCTCAGCAATCACTTAAGCAACCATTTTATCCTACTTAAGATTTAGATTAGTTGTTTACTCACCTTTTTTTTGACTTTGAACAAAGATTTGAACTGGAATGGAATCCTCCTTTTTTTGAAAATTGTTGTTGCAATTTCCAGAAACTCTGAATATTGCTCACACAAGCCTTTGCTATAAAACTTGATACTAGATTTCTTTAAAACTGGAACCATGGTGGTGCTCAAAGTTTTTGAAAATAGGTTGTTTTCCATATTGTAGTGAAACTTTAAAACTAGATTGACAGCTTGCATTTTGAAGCTTGATCTCAGGTAAAACTTGCTACATGCATGATAAAAATACTGCAGATTTTTTTTGTTGAAGATGAACTTGAGGATTTGGGTGAAGTTTTGCTACAGGTTTGATTTCCTGGTTTCAGATTTTTCTTGAATATGAGGATTTGAATAGGTTTCAGGTTTTGATGAAAACAACATGGGGTTTGTAAATGAATGGCTTGAGGAGATGTACATTCTATTTTCAGGCTTGAGAAGGAATTTCAGGGTTTCTTTCTTTCTGAGGATTTGGGAAGAAAATTTACGACAGGTTTTTATTTCTGAACTGAGGAATTGAATATGGTTTCAGTTTCAGATTGATCTTGAGGAATTTAATATGTGTTCAGACTTGAAATTACAGGGTTGTTTTGATTTTCTGTTTTCAGATCGAACTTGAGGATTTTGGATACAAGAGTGGCCCTGGATTCTTATTTGGATTCAAAGAAAAAGAAGAAAGAAGATAATAGGATTTTATAAAAATGAATTTTAAGGTTACATAAAATTTAAAGAAAGGAAAATGAAGAAAAAGACACTTGTATCTTTGATTACATTTGTCATAACCCAAGCTTAATTTCTTAACACATGTATTCTATGATGTTTTAAAAATGAACCCATGTCACTCATTATTTTAAAATTATTTAAAAATGATTTTTAAAACCCTTTATTATCAATTTTCTTAATATGTAAATATTTTACTAATTTATGAATGCTTTTATAATTTTATAAATCCATTTTCTTTTCTTATAAAAATAAATCTTTCAAAAGAAAAATAAAACATAAACTAATTAGATTCCAAATAAAATGATATAAAATTGTTAAATCAATTTTTACATGTTAATTAAAATGCTTTTGTATTTATCTACCATTAAATAAATATTTTCCAAATTTATATAAATAAAATTCTTTTGTTTTAAATTAATATAAAAACAAATCTTATTTTTAAAATAAAACTTTATTCATAAATCTTTATATACAGATGTATTTCAAGATATACATTCTTTTTAAATTACAAATTCCAATTCAAATTTCAAATTTAAAAATTCAAATTCAATTTAAACTTCAATTTCAAATCAAATATGTTTTTATTAAATTAGACAAACACACTTTAATTTAAATTAAGAAATATTGAATTCTAATCTTAAAGTTAATTTTTAAATAAACATATATTTAAACAAGACTTATTAAATTAAAATGTCAAACTTATCAAAAATCAAATTTATAAAATAACACAAATTAAATAATTATTCCATTTAAAATCAATTGATTTCTAAATTTAAAAACATCACATAAATATTATTTTGGTTAATTAAATTTGAAGATACAGTTTTATCAATTTTAAATGATTTAATTAAGAGATTATCTCCTTTTAAATTCTCCGAAATTCCGGGATATTACATTCGGGCTGCCTACAGATCCTTCCTGATCAGCTCAACCTTCGTTGATTCTTCTACAAACAAACTGGATCAAATTAAATCAACAAACTGATCTTCACAAGATCTACCCAAAATCAAAACCACAAACTCCACTTCAGAATCATTAGAGGTTTACAACCTACTTCTCCTATCCAGAAAAGACAAAACAAGATCACTCGCCAAATTGCCTCAGATCCTGAAAAACTCCAGTAGGACTCTCTAATCCAAAACACTGCAACTTCCACTTGCTTCTATTTTAGAACAGCTGCCACCTTGCTTCCGCTGCACAACTCTGATCTGGAGTAAATGAAAAATGCAGTTGATGAACACAGGCACAGACTAGACAGCATATCCCAGGAATAAGGTTCAACAGAAGTTCCAAGAAATACAGAGCTGCTTAACCCAAAACCTTCTCCAGAAGCTATCCTTCTACCTAGCTGAATTACCAATTAACTTCATGAAATTAAATACGTAACTCAATCCTCAATGCAGGCAAATCTCTAACTTCCCTGAAGATATCCGAAAAATCTTCGACAACTCCATAACTCCCACATCCTCTAGAGATGCTTCAAACCCAAGCAAAAGATTATCCAAGAGAATCAGCCAAACTATCGCAAGTCACTTTTGCATTCAACCCAACCTAATTCCAAAGATACTGTTTTCTTTTCATTAATCAGAACAACTTATCCTCGAGCAACTAATTCATCGAAGAAACATGTCCTCTCCACTGCTTCTGATTTCCACCTTTAGGAAACTGCTAAGCCAAAGATCTCTGTTGGAATACAGAACACTCCTGAGATGCAACGCTTCCACAGATGCCAAAGACTTCTATCCAAAGCTCTTTGATCATCAAAATCATATCAACCAATCCCAAACAGGACCTTGAGATGTGCAGACATCTCCTCAAGAAACGTGGACCCCAAACCAGACACAAACATCCTGCTGAACCCAGCCTCAGCACTGAAGCAGACTCAATTCCTTATACTTGCTCCAAAAGAAAACATCTTCGGAGACATCCATAGTCACTACATCTCATCACGCAGCTACTACTTCTTAAGGTTGCCAAGATACCATCACTTGTTTCTGCCTAACCGACAAATCCAAATCTTCAAAAATCTGCTCACACGAGCGCGATCAAACTTGCACTTCAAAGATGAACTCCGAACCTTAATAGGTTTCCTTCAGAGATCAACAAAATCCTTACACCAAACTGCAAAGATTACTCATGACGATATTAGGTCTACAGTCTCGACAAATACTCTTCCAACCTCAAACATTCAAACTCCAACCATTGGTAGTCGTGCTATACACCACTACCCTATCTACCTTTTATAACTTAAGATGAAAAACCCAAACATGTAACCCAATAGATAGGTAGAAATATACATATATATATATATATAGTTATATATAAAAATTACAAATACGCTCTCTCAAGAAAGACACCATTACAGAGCCTAGGTATTCGCTCAACCTATGCTCTGATACCAAGTGAAACGACCCGCCTTTCTCTCCACAGAAAGGCGCATCATTTTTAAGAAAGAACGGGATAGAGAAGAGAAAAGGTAGAGAAGTAAGAAAGAAACAACATCAAAATCTCAACAACAGAACGAATAAATTATATTAATCACATAATATATTACATAGTATTATATACATCAGAGTTACACCGCATAAACAACAAATACTAGACAGTTATAAACACATGTCTAGTTATACAACTCAATATACAATACAGACAAACAACTCAAAGAACACACAACAGAATACTATATATCTATACGCTGAAGCCTCCGGCTCCAATGCTCCTCCAGAATTCTTCAAACCAACCTGAATCCCATGGCTACTCATAAAAATTTGAGTACCCAAGAGTTTAAGAAAAACAGAATAAACTCCGGGTCAGATATGGGTCTGGTGTGAGTAAATGGGTTAAAGTTGCTTAATTTTAAAAACCTTTTGAAAGAAAAGGTATCACGTAAGACTTCTCACACATAAACATGGGTAAGTTTTTTGCCTTACGCTAACTAAACGTTTGATAGGAAAATCAGTGATATTATAATAGGTCCAGGGTTTTCAAGTAAATATGAAATAGCCGAAATTGTTACATTTATTAAATTCCAGCTACTAGCCACAAAAGTGGGTAATACAATCAATTCCGATGGTACTTATTGGATTTTGGATTCCATACAATGGCAGGGCTACCGGGGTACCGTCCGTCACAGTATGTAGCCTAGATCACCGTATTGAGGATTACTCCCAATCCCCTACAACACAAAGCCGGAACCATTCCTTACTGAACAGTTCTGATAAGACAACCCCGGCGGTTGTAGCTATTCAACCGCCCACACAGCCAAAATAAAAGGGATTCTAGACAGGGGTTCATCTCATCCTACTTGGGCATGACCCACTTAGCCTTGCTGCACCTCCTCTGTTTTAGCCATTCCCGGTTGATGAGGCTTGAGGCTACGATTACCTTTAGTGAACACATAACTTAAAATGCTCGTCGTCCACCAGACGATGTTCTGAAAGCATTCAATCCATACAAGTTCGTTCTGGGTTCGAACGAAACCGAAGGCATTATCTCGTTACACTCATTTTTGGAATCACCCTGAGAGTTAACGACAATAACCCTTGTACTCTGAATCTTCATCTTCACTTGAGATTCACGACCTATCGTAAATTTGGATCGATGTGATTTTCGCATATCCAAATCTGGAAACCCAATTCCGGTCTCATCGAAATCCAAAACGTTTCTTTTAGGTCCAAGTTGTTTAAAGTTAAACAATTCAATTCTATTATCTGTATACACACAGATAGATAGTTCACAATGTCACAATAGATAATCTAAATTATCATCACAACAGATAGTTCATATTATCATCACAATTCAACCAAAGCATCACATATCATATATCACACATAGCTCATCAGAGATATCAAACAATCAAGGCGTTCAATATCATCCATCCATTAGCAATGATCTATCAATCACACTATCTATAATTAATTTAAAATGAATTGAATTAATTACTTCATCTCTAATTAATTTAAAAAAAAATTAATTACCTTCATCACAATAAATCTTGCTTACATAAACATTAATTAAACCAATTAATTAATCATCATCTTAATTAATCAATCTTGATTAATTATCCCTTAATTACATTAAGTAATTATCCTTAATTAATTATACAAATTAATTATCTTCACCATTAAGTAATTAACCTTAATTACTCTATTAATTATAATTAATGACATTAATCCGTAATTAATTACAATTAATTACCTTATAATAAGTTATTATAGATTAGTAAATCTTGACTAATCAATTCTTAATTATTCTTATTAATCACATTAATTAATGAACCCTAATTAATTACTTCCATTAATTAATTAACTATAATTAATTACATTATTCCTTAATTAATTACATTAATTAATCATGCTAAATTAATTGCTTTCATTAATCAACTTTAATAATTATAAACAGTAATTATTTATTCTTAATTACTTCTTAATTACTTTTGATTACATTTATAAATCCTTTTGATTTATTACACCAAGTAATAAACCCTTAATTACTTTACCAAGTAATTATTCTTTTGAAATTACTACCCACTAAGTAATTTCCCTTATCTCAATTACCTCCAGGAATTTATTCATCAATTACTTACCTTAAGTAATTACTCTTATCAAATCTCATTAAGTAAGCATACTTAATCAATTTCCTTGTGACTATCTTTAATTAATTAAAAAATTAATTAACTTAATTTAATCACATTCACCTCATAAATCATAACCGAGCAATTCATCCCTTAATTAATCTTTAACCAAATTAATCCTTAATTACAGATTATTTTCATTCAACTATTAATTAATAAACCTTAATTATTAATTAACAATCTTAATTACAAATTAATTAATCCAGAATTATAATTAATCAATCCTTAATTACAATTAATTAACCTTTAATAATAGTTAATTAATTCTTAATTAACTTGAATTATTGATTAATAACCTCTTAATTATTAATCAAGAAAACCCAATTATCGCTTAATAAAACTTTATTAAGCATTTCTTAATTACTAGTTTAATTAACCCTTAATTACTTAATTAAATAATAAATAATTATAAATTAATTAATCTCTAATAATTAATTAATCCATCATAATTATTAGTTAATTAAATTAATAATTACCCTTAATTAATTACTTAATTAACCCTTTTTAATAATTAATTAAATTAATTAATTAAACTTAAAATTTCTTAATTAACTTAATTAATTACAACACATTTAAACTTAATTATCCTTAAGATAAAATATTATTTTTAATTATCTTTGGAAACATTTTATCTTAACAACTAACTTTACTTAATTAAATCCTTAATTAAGTTTAAAATATAAAGTAATCATTAATTACTTACCTCAAATTATTAATTAACAGTCCTTAGTTTCAATTAATAAATTACTTGAAAACTTTAATTGTTAATTTATAAATCATTATTCATTAACTAATTCAATTAATAAATCACTCTTTAATTATTCCATTTATTAACAAACTTATATTAAGTTTTAAGATAAATCATTTCCTGATTAATTTCCTTTCATATTTCAAAATAAGTTTGAAAATAACGTTAAGGTTTTAACTTAAAACATTTAAAACCATTCATACAAATTTATTTATACAAACAATTCATTTCAAAGAAATGAATTTCAAGAAATGATTGGCTTAATTATTTAAAATTTAAAACTTACTTTATTTTAAATTTAAAATCTGGATAAACATTTTACTTTGGGTTTAAACCATGTATACCTGAAACAAAAACCTAGCACATCATCTCTCTTTTCTTTTTCTTTTTTAAGTTTCAAAGGTTTAGTTAAGATTTTAAATTTTAAGAACCCGTACAACTAAAACTATGGGCTACCACTCCAAACAACTCGAGTTTAAACTCGAGACATTAACCCAAACGCACAGAGCTTCCTTCGAGTCGCCCACTAACCATCTTTCCAGACACGCGAATCAACATCATGCACCTGCACCAGCGCCAGACCCTCTTATGACCAACGACAACCCCTTCGCCAAGTCACCGAACAACCCTACGAGCACCTACGATCAACAAAGCATCATCTCATCACTCGATTCAAAATCAAGTACCCCAGAATGAACTGAGACCCAAACCCATCATCAGGAAATCCCCTGAACTCTCGCTTTCGATCACGATTACAGCTATGATTCCGGCTATTGTTTACCGACCTACCGCGTTTCCACTTCCCATAATCTTGTGCAACTCGAATCACTAGAAGTAAAGCAGCGATTCAAATTCGTAGCTTGACCAAAAACTAGGTTTAGAACCTAGATTACCATGCCGCCGTCGCCTCAGTGAACTGGAACCTCACGTGACATTTTTATTGAGCAGTCCGATACTCCAACCTCCTTCCATCGAAACCACGACCGCCCAAGATGTTGCAATTACCAGAAAATATCAAAAATACCAATTCTGGTCATCTTCATATTGCATGCTCATTACCTAAATAAAAATTGAGGTTTTGATTTTAAAAATCATAACTTCGCACACCAATTCAACTTATGTATTTAAGTCATAGAATTGTATTAGATTGTTTTTAACATATTTATAAAATTTTACTGTAACTCTTGCTTTCCAGTTACTATATATATAAACATGTTTAACTATTTTTAGATCCTAGTTCATACTTAAACGAACTAATTTTTTTTGAAAAACTAAGGCCTATCAAAGATCAGGAATGAAGGAAATAGAATTTGATCAAAATTTAACTCTGAACTAGGAAACAGAGGGGAGACATGGATATACCAGGCATGCACACTTAAATAAAATCATATTCGCAAAATTATACACATGCAGTCATCATCTTCACAAAGATTTTATAAGCAACAACCATAAATCTACTTAAGTTTTAAAATTAAATGTTTACTCACCTCTTTAATTAAACGCAGAAAGATTGTTCTTGATGAAACACTGGAAAACTTGCAAAACATTTTGAACTTAAAGCTTTTGAAACAGAATGCTTCATTTCTTTGATTTGCTTTCATCATTTTTTTTTAAAACACTGGAGTGCTTGCTTAAAAACAAACTGAAATACTTGACTGGAACATAATGATGATTCCATCTTTGATTCTAGGCTGTAGTACTTAGTAAATGTTCCAGGTTGCATTTTTTTATAAAAACGAACTTTTGAAAGAAAAATTGTAGGCCTGATGATTTTGAATTTGAGCTTATGCTTTCAGGTTGATTCTCCTCTGGATTGTATTTGAATTTGAGGAATGTATTAGAGGGTTTTGAAAATTTTGTTACAAGGTTTTGATCACAAGGTTTGATTTCTGGAAAGTGTTTTCCTGAGGAATATTTTACAAGTTTGAGGAATTTCAGATTTGAAAGTGAAGATTGCATGGAAAATTCTAGTTTTCTTTTAGAAATGAACTTAGATTTTAAAGAAAAGGAAAATGAAGAGGAGATAGGGGTTTATATATGTTAATTTCAGTTTTTATTAAAATTAAAAGAAAATTTAAAATAACGTGACACTTGTCTTTAACTTAGATTAATATATTAACACTTGTTATCTAAAAGGTTTATAACTTAATACTTGTCCTAATTTATTTTTATATTATTTATAAATGATTTTCAAGGCTTTTTAAATTAATTTCCTAATTAACTAATATGTTTTCTTAATTTATAAATGCTTTTCTAATTAAATTCCTAATAAACAAATACATTTATAAATTTATAAGTGTTTTCTAAATTTATATAAATACAATCTTTAAAGAGAATAGAATATAAACCAATTATAATTTAAATAAAAATCATATATAATATTTTTAACTCGTTTTTTAAATGTTAAATTTTAAAAAGCTTGTGTATTTATTCCTATTAAATTAATACTTTTTCAAACTTCTATAAATAAATTTCTTTAAAGAGAATAATATAAAACAAATCTTATTTTTACATAAAAAATTTATCCATATAATTTAAATCTAAATTATATTTTTATTTTTATTTTAAAGATATATATTCCTTTAAATTCCATTTTTAAATTAAATTCAAAGTTAGTTTAAAAATCCAAATTTAAAGTCAATTCAAATAAATATAGATATCAATTTTAAACAAACTCATTATTATTTATAAATAATTTATTCTATTTAAAATTCAATTTGATACAAAGATATATATATATATATATATATATATATATATATATATATATATATATATATATTTAAACACACTTATTAAATTTGAAAACAATAAGTCAATTTTAGAATTTAATTATACCAACTAAATAATTATTCTTATTTAAAATCAATCTATAATCATAATTTAAAACATCACATTTTTAATTGTTTGGCTATTCATATTTGAAATAACAATTTTATCTAATTTTAAACAATTTAATTAAGAGATTATCAAATTTTAAATTCCTTGAAATTCTGGGAAATTACATTCCTCCCCCCTTAAAAGAATTTCGTCCTCGAAATTTAAAACAAAGATAATCCAAAGTTTTATTTTATTTCAACCAATTCAAACATACATATCAGCCATACATAACCAAACAAATAATTTCATCCAAACAACCAATTCAATCAAATAAACAACACTAGCTATCTGGACACAGATCTGGATAACCTTCCTAAAATTATCTTGAGTTTCCCAGGTACAGTCACAGGGATACTCACTCTACTAAATCCAACTAGCAATACTGCTAAGCTACTGAGCTCCTACTCATCTAGATCTATAATTTGCGCAAGATACCAGACCACAGACAAGTCTGATCAACAACTAAATCCTTCATGACTACTGGTTCTAAAACCAGTGATGGATCAAACACGTACTCCATCAGAGACACATGAAATATTTCGATTTCCAGTCTTCCAAATTGGCAATTCAACTCTTCAGACCAACGCACTGATCCTTACAAAAACTCAGAAGAATCCAATATACCTCGGAGTCAACTTCCCAGTCTTACCCAAATCTTTTTGCTCCCTTTACCGGAGAAAAGATCAACAACATCGAAGCCTCCAACTTTGAATTCCAAATTCTTCCGTTTCTTAACCTCAAAACTTACCGGATGATCCGGGTTGCCTACAGATCCTTCCTGATCAGCTCAACCTTCGTTGATGCTTCTATAAACAAACTGGATCAAAATAACTCAACAAACTGATCTTCACAAGATCTACCCAAAATCAAATCCACAAACTCCACTTAAGAATCATTAGAGGATTAAAACCTACTTCTCCTATCTGGAAAAGACAGAACAAGATCACTCGCCAACTTGCCTCAGATCCTGAAAAACTCCAGTAGAACTCTCTAATCCAAAACACTACAACTTCCACTTGCTTCTATTTTAGAACAGCTGCCACCGTGCTTCCGCTTCACAACTCTGATCTGGAGCAAATGAAAAATGCAGTTGATGAACACAGGCACAGACTAGACAACACATCCCAGGAATAAGGTTCAACAGAAGTTCCAAGAAATACAGAGCTGCTTAACTCGAAACCTTCTCCAGAAGCTATCCTTCTACCTAGTTGAATTACCGATTAACTTCATGAAAGTCAATAGGTAACTCAATCCTCAATGCAGGCAAATCTCTAACTTCCCTGAAGATATCCGAAAAATCTTCGACAACTCCATAACTCCTACATCCTCTAGAGATGCTTCAAACCCAAGCAAAAGATTATCCAAGAGAATCAGCCAAACTATCGCAAGTCACTTTTGCGATCAACGCAACCTAATTCCAAAGATACTGTTCTCTTTTCACTAATCAGAACAACTTATCCTCGAGCAACTAATCCATCGAAGAAACAGGTCCTCTCCACTGCTTCTGATTTCCACCTCTAGGAAACTGCTAAGCCAAAGATCTCTGTTGGAATACAGAACACTCCCGAGCTGTAACGCTGCCACAGATGCCAAAGACTTCTATCCAAAGCTCTTTGATCATCAAAATCATATCAACCAATCCCAAACAGGACCTTGAGATGTGCAGACATCTCCTCAATAAATTTGGACCCCAAACCAGACACAAACATCCTGCTGAACCCAGCCTCAGCACTGAAGCAGACTCACTTCCTTATACTTGCTTCAAAAGAAAACATTTTCGGAGACATCCATAGTCACTGTGTCTCATCATGCAGCTACTACTTCCTGAGGTTGCCAAGATACCATCACTTGCTTTTGCCTAACCGACAGATCCAAATCCTCAAAAATCCGCTCACGTGAGCGCGATCAAACTTGCACTTCAAAGATGAACTTTGAAACTTAACAGGTCTCCTTCAGAGATCAATGAAATACTTACACCAAACTGCAAAGATTACTCAAGACGGTATTAGGTCTACAGTCTCGACAAATACTCCTCCAACCTCAAACATTCAAACTCCAACCATTGGTAGTCATGCTATACACCACTACCCTATCTACCTTTTATAACTTATGTTGGAAAACCCGAACATGTAACCCAATAGATAGGTAGAAATGTACATACATATATATATATATATATATGTATGTATGTATGTAAAGTTATATAAAAAAAATTACAAGTACGCTCTCTCAAGAAAGACACCACTATAGAGCCTAGGTATTCGCTCAACCTATGCTCTGATACCAAGTGAAATGATCCGCATTTCTCTCCATAGAAAGACGCATCATTTTTAAGAAAGAAAGGGATAGAGAAGAGAAAAGGTAGAGAAGTAAGAAAGAAACAACATCAGAATCTCAACAGCGGAAAGAATAAATTATACTAAACACATAATATATTACATAGTATTATACACATCAGAGTTACACATCATAAACAACACATACTAGACAGTTATAAACACATGTCTAGTTATACAACTCAATATACAATAAGAAAAACGACTCAAAGAACATACAACAGAATACTATATATCTATACGCTGAAGCCTCCTGCTCCAATGCTCCTCCAGAATTCGTCAAACCAACCTGAATCCCTTGGCTACTCGTAAAAATTTAAGTACCCAAGAGTTTAAGAAAAATAGAATAAACTCCGGGTCAGACATAGGTCTGGTGTGAGTAAACGGGTTAAAGTTGCTTAATTTTAAAAACCTTTTGAAAGAAAAGGTATCACGTAAGACTTCTCACACATAAACATGGGTAAGTTTTTTTACCTTAGCTAACCAAACATTTGATAGGAAATCCAGTGATATTATAATAGGTCTAGGGTTTTCAAGTAAATATGAAATAGCCGAAATTGTTACATTTATTAAATTCCAGCTACTAGCCACAAAAGTGGGTAATACAATCAAATCCGATGGCACTTATTGGATTTTGGATTCCATACAATGGCAGGGCTATCGGGGTACCGCCCGTCACAGTACGTGGCCTAGATCACCGTACTGAGGTTCACTCCCAATCCCCTGCAACACAAAGTCGGAACCTTTCCTTACTGAACAGTTCCGAATAAGACAACCCAGGCGGTTGTAGCTATTTAACCGCCCATACAGCCGAAATAAAAGGGACTCTAGACAGGGGTTCATCTCATCCTACTTGGGCATGACCCACTTAGCCTTGCTGCACCTCCCCTGTTTTAGCCATTCCCGGTTGATGAGGCTTAAGGCTACGATTACCTTTAGTGAACACATCACTTAGAATGCTCATCGTCCACCGGACGATGTTCTGAAAGCATTCAATCCATATAAGTTCGTTCCGGGTTTGAACGAAACCGAAGGCATTATCTCGTTACACTCATTTTTGGAATCACCCTCAGAGTTAACGATAATAACTCTTGTACTCTGAATCATCATCTTCACTTGAGATTCACGACCTATCGTAAATTTGGATCGATGTGGTTTTCAGATATCCAAATCTGGAAACCCAATTCCAGTCTCATCGAAATCAAAACGTGTGTTTTAGGTCCAAGTTGTTTAAAGTTAAACAATTCAATTCTATTTTCTATGTACACACAGATAGATAATTCACAATATCACAATAGATAATTTACATTATCTTCGCAACAGATAATTCATATTATCATCACAATTCAACCAAAGCATCACATATCATATATCACAGATATCTCATCAGAGATATCAAACAATCAAGGCTTTCAATATCGTCCATCCATAAGCTATGATCTATGTATCAATCACACTATCTATAATTAATTTAAAATGAATTGAATTAATTACTTCATCTCTAATTAATTTAAAATAAATTAAATTAATTACCTTCATCATAATAAATCTTGCTTACATAAACATTAATTGAACCAATTAATTAATCATCATCTTAATTAATCAACCTTGATAAATTATCCCTTAATTACATTAAGTAATTACCATTAATTAATTATAAAAATTAATTATCTTCACCATTAAGTAATTAACCTTAATTACTCTATTAATTATAATTAATGACATTAATCCTTAATTAATTACAACTAATTAGCTTATAATAACTTATTATAGATTAGTAAATATTAATTAATCAATTCTTACTTATTCTAATTAATCACATTAATTAATGAACCTTAATTAATTACTTCCATTAATTAATTAACTATAATTAATTACATTATTCCTTAATTAATTACATTAATTAATCATGCTTAAATTAATTGCTTTCATCAATCAACTTTAATAATTATAAACAGTAATTAATTATTCTTAATTACTTCTTAATTACTTTTGATTACATTTATAAATCCTTTTGATTTATTACACCAAGTAATAAATCCTTAATTACTTTACCAAGTAATTATTCTTTTAAAATTACTTCCCAATAAGTAATTTTCCTTATCTCAATTACCTCCAGTAATTTATTCATCAATTACTTACCTTAAGTAAATACTCTTATCAAATCTCATTAAGTAAGCATACTTAATCAATTACCATGTGACTATCTTTAATTAATTAACAAATTAATTAACTTAATTTAATCACATTCACCTCATAAATCATAACCGAGTAATTCATCCCTTAATTACTCTTTAACCAAATTAATCCTTAATTACAGATTAATTATCCTTCAACTATTAATTAATAAACCTTAATTATTAATTAACAATCTTAATTACAAATTAATTAATCCAGAATTATAATTAATCAATCCTTAATTACAATTAATTAACCTTTAATAATAGTTAATTAATTCTTAATTAACTTGAATTATAGATTAATAACCTCTTAATTATTAATCAAGAAAACCCAATTATTACTTAATAAAACTTTATTAAGCATTTCTTAATTACTAGTTTAATTAACCCTTAATTACTTAATTAATTAATAAATAATTACAAATTAATTAATCTCTAATCATTAATTAAGCCATCATAATTATTAGTTAATTAAATTAATAATTACCCTTAATTAATTACTTAATTAACCCTTTTTAATAATTAATTAAATTAATTAATTAAACTTAAAATTTCTTAATTAACTTAATTAATTACAACACGTTTAAACTTAATTATTCTTAAGATAAAATATTATTTTTAAGTATCTTTGGAAACATTTTATCTTAATAACTAACTTTACTTAATTAAATCCTTAATTAAGTTTAAAATATAAAGTAATCATTAATTACTTACCTCAAATTATTAATTAACAATCCTTAGTTTCAATTAATAAATTACTTGAAAACTTTAATTGTTAATTTATAAATCATTATTCATTAACTAATTCAACTAATAAATCACTTTTTAATTATTCCATTATTATCAAACTTATATTAAGTTTTAGGATAAATCATTTCATTATTAATTTCCTTTTATATTTCAAAATAAGTTTGAAAATAACATTAAGGTTTTAACTTAAAACATTTAAAACCATTCATACAAATTTATTTATATGAACAATTCATTTCAAAGAAATGAATTTCAAGAAATTGATTAGCTTAATTATTTAAAATTTAAAACTTACTTTATTTTAAATTTAAAATCTAGTTAAACATTTTTCTTTGGGTTTAAACCATGTATACTTGAAACAAAAACCTAGTACATCATCTCTCTTTTCTATTTCTTTTTTAAAGTTTCAAAGGTTTAGTTAAGATTTTAAATTTTAAGAACCTATACAATTAAAACTACAGGCTACCACTCCAAACAACTCGAGTTTAAACTCGAAACATTAACCCAAATGCACAGAGCTTCCTTCGAATTGCCCACTAACCATCTTCCCAGACGCGAGTCAACATCGTGCACGTGCACCAGCGCCAGACCCTCTTCCGACCATCGACGACCCCATCGCCAAGTCACCGAACAACCCTACGATCACCTATGATCAACAAAGCATCATCTCATTACTCGATTCAAAATCGAGTACCCCGGAATGAACTGAGACCCAAACCCATCATCAAGAAATCCCCTTAACTCTCGCTTCCAATCACGATTACAGCTATGATTTTGGCTATTGCTTGCCGACCTACCGCTCTTCCACTTCCCAGAATCTTGTGCAAGTCGAATCACTAGAAGTAAAGTAGTGATTCAAATTCGCAGCTTGACCAAAAACTAGGTTTAGAACCTAGATTACCACGCCGCCGTCGCCTCAGTGAACTGGAACCTCACTTGACATTTTTCTTGAGCACTCCGATACTCCAACCTCCTCCCATCGAAACCACGATCACCCAAGATGTTGCAATCACCAGAAAACCTCAAAAATACCAATTCTGGTCATCTCCAGATTGCATGCTCATTTCTTAAATAAAAATTGAGGTTTTGATTTTAAAAATCATAACTTCCCACACCAATTCAACTTATGTATTTAAATCAGAGAATTGTATTAGTTTATTTTTAACATATTTATAAAATTTTACTGTAACTCTTGCTTTCCAGTTACTATATATATATAAACATGTTTAACTATTTTTAGATCCAAGTTCATACTTAAACAAACTAAATTTGTTTGAAAAACTAAGGCCTATCAGAGATCAGGGATGAAGGAAACAGAATTTGATCATAATTTAACTCTGAACTATGAAACAGAGGGGAGACATGGATATACCAAGCATGCACACTTAAATAAAATCATATTCACAAAATTATACACATGCGGTCATCATCTTCACAAAGATTTTATAAGCAACAACCATAAATCTACTTAAGTTTTAAAATTAAATGTTTACTCACCTTTTTAATTAAATGCAGAGAGATTGTTTTTGATGAAATACTGGAAAACATGCAAAACATTTTGAACTTGAAGCTTTTGAAACAGAAATGCTTCATTTCTTTGATTTGCTGTCATCATTTTTTTTAAAACACTAGAGCGCTTGCTTAAAAACAAACTGAAATGCTTGACTGGAACAAAATAATGATTCCATCTTTGATTCTAGACTGAAGTACTTAGTAAATGTTCCAGGTTGCATTTTTAAAAAAAAATGAACTTTTGAAAGAAAAGTTGTAGGCTTGATGATTTTGAATTTGAGCTTATGCTTTCAGGTTGATTCTCCTCTGGATTGTGTTTGAATTTGAGGAATGTATTATAGGGTTTTGAAAATTTTGTTACAGGGTTTTGATCATAAGGTTTGATTTCTGGAAAGTGTTTTGTTGAGGAATATTTTACAGGTTTGAGGAATTTCAGATTTGAAAGTGAAGATTGCATGGAAAATTCTAGTTTTCTTTTAGAAATGAACTTAGATTTTAAAGAAAAAGAAAATGAAGAGGAGATAAGGGTTTATATAGGTTAATTTCAGTTTTTATTCAAATTAAAAGAAAATTTAAAATAATGTGACACATGTCTTTAACTTAGATTAATATGTTAACACTTGTTATCTAAAAGGTTTATAACTTAATACTTGTCCTAATTTATTTTTATATTATTTATAAAAGATTTTCAAGGCTTTTTAAATTAATTTCCAAATTAACTAATATGTTTTCTTAATTTATAAATGCTTTTCTAATTAAATTCCTAATAAACAAATACATTTATAAATTTATAAATGTTTTCTAAATTTATATAAATACAATCTTTAAAGAAAATAGAATATAAACTAATTATAATTTCAATAAAAATCATATATAATATTTTTAACTCATTTTTTAAATGTTAAATTATAAAAAGCTTGTGTATTTATTCCTATTAAATAAATACTTTTCCAAACTTTTATAAATAAATTTCTTTAAAGAGAATAATATAAAACAAATCTTATTTTTACATAAAAACTTTATCCATATAATTTAAATCCAAATTATATTATTATTTTTATTTTAAAGATATATATATATATATTCCTTTAAATTCCATTTTTAAATTCAAAGTCAAAGTTAGTTTAAAAATCCAAATTTAAAGTCAATTCAAATAAATATTGATATCAATTTTAAACAAACTCATTATCATTTAGAAATAATTTATTCTATTTAAAATTCAATTTGATACAAAGATATATATATATATATTTAAACACACTTATTAAATTTGAAAACAATAAGTCAATTTTAGAATTTAATTATACCAACTAAATAATTATTCTTATTTAAAATCAATCTATAATCATAATTTAAAACATCACATTTTTTATTGTTTGGCTATTTATGTTTGAAATAACAATTTTATCAAATTTTAAATAATTTAATTAAGAGAATATCACATTTTAAATTCCTTAAAATTCCGGGATATTACATAACATTAAGTTCCTTATGAGAAAATAAACATTTCAAAAATTTATGATCGGAGTAGAGAACAAATTTCTCCCCCAAAAATGATGATGCCAAACTCTAAAAGAAAAAACAATAACCGCGAGCACTAGATCATGAGTGGCATACCTAGTCTCAATCAGCTTTTATGATTTAGAAGCACAAGTGGCAGAACGTTCTCTTTCGCAAGAGGACGACACCCAAACCAATACGACTAGCATTGGTACAAAAGATAGAGTCTTGGTTCCCCTCGGGAATCACAAGAATAAGAGTATCAGAAAAGAGTTCTTTTAATTGATCCACTTTCCCGAAAAGCTAAAACTTTTAAAAATTAAAATTTACTCTTATGTAATAAAAACTTACATATTTCAAGTCAATATATCGTGTCAAATTGTCTCATCAAAGCGTTTAGGAAATTCCTATCGATAACGTTGATCAAGCGCATCGACCAGAATTCTTAAAACACTAAATGGACAATACAATCACAAAATCATCTTCTACAAGATAAAAATATCTCTTAAAAATTTTACGAATATTCTTTGTTCGTTTCAAGAACAAAAATCAAATCATATTTATAAATAAATCTTATGAAAAAGATATGCAAAATTTTAAATTGTTGTTTTCATCCAAAATCAATAAATACAAGAATGGTCTCATCGAAATATTCATAGAATACTCGATTTATAAAATGGATGAAATAAGCTGGACAAACTGAATGACATAATAAGTCATTCATAAGAATCATAACGAGTGCGGAATGCGGTAAGTGGAATGCTAACTTCTGCGACTCGTAGAAAATGAAAACCGTTGGCAAGGTCGAGTTGAAAAGACCTTAACACCACTCAAAAGATTGCTTAGGAGATAAGCCTAAGACAAGCCCAAAAATACCGGAAAATTCACAAACTATTTGAATGAGGGAAATAACACTTTCCTCATCATGTGGGCTTAAAGAATAAAAATGATGCTATCAAATTGGAATCGAAATCACAAAGGAAAATAGATATCTGCTTAACAGATTAAAAATGTCGAAAATGAATAGTCCACTTGAGACATAGGATATGGCTTTATAATGATTAAGCCAATCCATTCCAAAAGTCAATTCCGAAGCCTATGTAAAAATCGGCTCGGAAAGAAAAATCACATAGAATAATCTCGACATCAAAACAAAGAAACAAAGTGAGTGTTGCGGATCCACCAACTGGATTTGCAATTCTCAAAGGAGTCAACAAGCCCCAAAAAAATAAAATATTTTAAATAAAAGAAACCAACAAGTTCTTTTGATATAAAATATGAGGAGATGAACCCATATCAAAAGAACTCAAATAGTAAGATCACGAAATAAAACAATGCCATCAAGGATTGAATGAAAAATACCTTGACCAAGAGAAGAGTTGTTCAGCTCCCTCTCTCTCTTGCTTTGATGTTTCGGACATGAAGACATATAATGGTCTGCACCTTTGCATTAGCGGCAAGAGATAGGTCCACTTATTTATATAGTAGTCCTTAGAGCCATAATTGTAGCATTCTCCACGATTAGGGATTGGAGTCTTTGCTACCGAAGCTTGTTGCTTCCCTTTCTTGTTGAGAGTGGGGCCTTTGAATACGATATGCCTCTTCATGTTATTTTTGAAGTTCTTCTGGGCACCCACAACTTCAACATCGCCTTCATTATCGGCCTCTTTAAGTCGAAGAGCGATATCAATAAGCTGATCAAAAGAAACTTCTAGTTTCAAAAGTAAAGGCATTTTAAGGTTCTTGTTCAACCCGTAGACAAACCTTTGAATTTTTCTTCAATGGAGTATTAATATACTCGATCCCGTACTTAGAAAGAGATTCGAAAGATGCGACGTATTCCATCACAGAAGATTCACCTTGAACAAGGTCAATAAAACGCCGGGCCAAAGTTACCTTTTCAGCCTCCGGCACAAACTTTGATTCGAATCCTTCCCGGAATTGTTCCCAAGTAAGATCCGCTTCGATAATCTCCGAAGTCAAGAGCTCATACCGATCTAAAGCTCTTTCTTGGAGCATGCTAGAAGCCACTGGGACTCGATGAAGGTCAATAAGATTCATGCGAGTGAAGATGCGATTGCATGATTTGAGCCAAGCTTGGATTTATATAACGCTCTCGGATCCCATGAATGGCCTTCCACCTAAATCGGTATAGTCTCTACACAAGCGTGCAAAACCGGATATAGGATGAGTTGGCTCTGGGATGGGTCCGGCAACCTGAGCATTCTTCACAAGATCTAAAAGTTGCTGAGCAGACATGAATACTCCATCCTGGGAAGTAGCACTAGACTGACCAGCACTGGGATGGCCTGATATAACCATTTCCCTTCTTTAAGAAAGAAAGAAAGAAGAAGAAAAAGGCTTTCACAAAATGAATATCAAACAATCATGATTGATAAAACAAGGCATCATAAAAGAAATTAGGATAGAACGGGTCCTAAGACTCGAATAAAATCCTAAGGCACGACTCCTAAGAAAGATTTAGGACAATGATCCTTGCTAGATTATTCTACATTGTTCCAAAGTTTGGCTTTGTGCGAGCACTGATATGTCAGATAAAATAATAACTTTTCATTTCATCTCAAGAGGAAATCCGACATACCGATACAAACACAAGACTACTACACAGTGGCTATAATATCTCCGGAAACAAATATAGATATAAGCATAACATAATCAGTCACAGATAATTCATATCACATAGGCGGAAATAGATATGAATATTACACATAAAAGTGTACATCAGAGTAGTGGTCGAATAAGATCCACATTATCACAAAATAGTAGATACATGTGTAAGACAAAAGGATAAGTATACATTAAGGAGTCTATATCTCAAATGCATACAACAAAAACTACTAAACGAATGTAGTTAGCCAAAAGATCAGATGATAGTCCCAGATAAGAAGACATGAGGAAGCACTTGTAAAATCTCAGTCTGACCCGAGTATTATTTAACAAGAAAATAATAAATGGATCAGTCTAGCTATAATTATCAGATAAAATGAGATATAAGAAGAGATATAATAATAATAAAGCGTATAATAACCAAAAATGTCATACTACGACAAGTATACATTAGAAAATCCACAAAAGTCATACAATATCTCAAGAATCTCATAGCACCAAAAAGAATGTCATATTCTTTATTTAATTCGCCAAGCCACAAATAATGACATACATAACAATGCCAATTGTAAAAGCTAGGGAAACATAAATTCCAGAAATCATCAATTAGAAATCCAGGTATCACAAAAAAGGGAGGAAGGCCTGTCACAAAACGGCAACACGAAAACTCCCAATACGTGTATCACAAAACAAGCCGAAGCTCCTCCAAACGAGCCGAAGCTCCTCTAAACGAGTGGAAGCTCCTCATAACAGGGTACTGTCCCCCACGTGGACCAAGAGACATCGCACAACGCTAGTCTAAATCACAAAAATGATCATCATCGATCATTAAGAAGTGTCAATCACAATAAGCCAGTAAATAGATGATTTTAGTTTCATGTCCCATAACCACTAGCTTAACTTAAATATTAGATCTCCACTCGAAAATTATCAAAAGAGATTCAGTCGAGCAAGTCCAAGAATTAACCGACGAAGTAAACGCAAGCGTTTCATACCTCTTGTTTTAGTAAGCTGTTTAACTAGATTTCTCATACGAGTGAGGTAACGGTTTGTATATACTAATAGATTGAAAATCGGTTTTAAGAAACGAGCTTTGTAATAAAATAGTGTTGAAATCATTTTGATGAAAGAGTTTTGATATTTACTACTAGTATTGAAACCTTTATATTTTTAAAGTGACAAATCATAGAAATGATTGTAGAAACAATCAATCATCAAAACTCACATTCGAAGACGTGAATAGAATCCAAAGAAATCGATAACGAATCCATCAAAACGGATATTCCCAAAAGTTCCAAAGAAGATGTTATCAAAGCCAACAAGGTGATAACAACTAGTCGGAGAACGAAGAATCGATTAAAAAGTGGAAACTCAAACCCAAAAGCCAGATTGGGCAAAAATAACAAATTCAGTCGACTGGACCAGGGTGGCAGTCGACTGACTCAGATCCTGGAAACTTTCTGTTTCCAGGTCCAGTCGACTGAACCAGAGTGGTCAGTCGACTGAATCATGCCTGAAAACTGTCTTTCTCCAGGTTCAGTCAACTGGCCCAGAGTGGTCAGTCGACTGATTCTTGCATAGGAAATTTCCTGGGTTTGGTTCAGTCGACTGACCCTCTGGTTCAGTTGACTGAACTAAAAAATTCAGTATTCTTAGCCTAGCCCCCAAGGGCAAAATCCTAACAAATCGCAATCGGACGAGCATGCACGCTAGGGGTTTATGCCTATCGGCAACCCGGCCCTATGGGCTCCTCGATGCATCACCAAAAACATGATCAAACATCAAAGTTATGATTTTTAAAGATTTGACTTCAAAACACTAGAAATTGGAATATACATCAAAGCAATCCAAATCAAAAGCAATTACATATGAATAAGTGTTAGGAATTCATAATTAACAACAATGATAGATATAGACATAGATGTGAGATAAAAATCTCACCTTTAAACCCAAAACAAATGAAGAAGAAGCTATAGAGCAATAGCAAGAACAATCACTCTTCAATTCCAATCCAACAAGCTTGAATCTAAGCTTAAAAGAGAAACATTTCCTAAGTTAGGTTTAGAAATTTTTGAAATTGAAAGGAGAATGAGTTGGAGAAGAAGAAGAGAAGGCTTACCAAAGCTTCTTCTATGAATTTGGAGAAAGAACTTGGATTTGCAAATGGAAACTAGGGCTTGGAGTTTCTAATTTCCGATCTCTCCCACCATTGTTGCTAAAGCTTGAGTATTAGGAAATAGAAATGAAGTAATGAAGAGGAGGGGGTTGGAGCTAGGTTGATAAGTGGGGTTAATGGGCTGAAACCCAAACCAAAGCCCTAAGTGGAAAGTAGCAAAATTCTACTAACTCCAAACATATCGAAGTTTATACTCAAAAAGGTCGTAAATGGCATTTTGAACTCAATGGAAGTGGTCTCGAGTCCTAATTCGACTGTTTGCAAAAAGTAGCTTTTCGGACTAAAATCCGACGAACGATGCTATATTTAAATAAAATATTTAAATATACAATCGATAAATATGCGGGTTGTTACATATTATCAAATTCGATTTATAATCCATTACTTAGAAAAATATCTCTATATAAATCTTTTCATCGCTAAAATATTTCCAAAACCTTTCGTTTCAATACTCAAGAGAATATTATAAGTCTATTTTCCAAAATTATTTCTAATATCAATACTTTTGGAAAATTTCATAACTTATCTCCTAAATTTCTGGAATTATTAATAAATTTCTTTTACAATTTCCAAACCGATCATACTTATTTATAATCCCATTCATTTTCGAAGTTCTCGTATTTAAACACTTTGAAAATTTCCTTAAATTTCCATAATCCCATTATATGATTCCTATTATAAAATCACCTCCATTGAATAAAATCCTATTTAGAAATCTCGAGAGAATTTATAAATAACTTCAATCAAATTTCAATCTATATTTAAAAAATGAGTATTTTTAAATAATATTAATAAATTTTCAAACTATTTAAGTAATTATTTAAAATATCTAACCCTTTCAAATAAACAACGCTAAGTAATTTCCAATTCATTTCTAAACAATACTAGTCGATTTACAAAGCTTATTATAAAAATTAGAACTCCTTCCAACGAATATAAAATATTTGAACAACCAACTTTTTTGAAATATTTCAACCCAAATAAGATTTTTTGAACTAAATAGTTTAATAAATAAAATTTCTTTTAAAAACAACTTAACTTCTCAATAAAAATCTATTTTTAAAATTCAACATAACAACTTTTATATTTTTGTAAATTCTCTCTCTCAGTTTATCATAAATCGATTTACGTTTCCAATTCCATAACTATTTC
Source organism: Allium cepa (assembly GCA_030765085.1). Taxonomy (NCBI): domain Eukaryota; kingdom Viridiplantae; phylum Streptophyta; class Magnoliopsida; order Asparagales; family Amaryllidaceae; genus Allium; species Allium cepa. The sequence continues at coordinate 384,351,440 of CM060937.1, forward strand.
TAGTTCCGAAATATGTTCCACTATCTCTTCTAAACCGATCTCAGTATCTCATTTTAAATTCACATGGTGAATTTATATTCTCAGTTTATCAAACGATAATTTATCCTAATTTATTTTTAAACATCATTTAAAAGTTTATAGACTCCATCCTAGTTTTCTCTGTTAACAAACGATTTATATTACCAACTCCATTTATAAACCAATCTCTGTTTAAACCTCCATTTAGAAATCTATTTCTTAAATAATCTAAACCATATTATAAAACCATTCAAATCTCGATTTCGTCTTCCATTTCATCTTTTAAGAAATCTCATTTAAAAATTCAATGTTTAAAATACTCAATGTCAAATTCTCTATTTGAAACCATTTTACGAAACCACTAAATAAATATCCAAAATCAACTCATTATTTCTCCAAATCAATTCCTTCTTAAAAATCCCAAAATTTCAATACAAATGTTTTCATTTCCAAAATCGCCTTTTGAATTTATTTTTTAAAATTCAAAAATATTATTTATGGTATTTACAATACCAAAATTAGGGCCAACGCTACTATAGCATCCAATAAATCAAATCATAACATAATCTATATCAGATTACTCACATACATCATATATCGCTATATATGAAAATAAAATCAACATTTTTGAGAAATCCAATTGGATCATTCCAACCTGTTTTCCTACAACCATAGATGTTACATAATATAAAATACCAATCCCGCTTCGAGGCGGGATATCGCAGTAATATACGGTCCTCCGCTATTATGTGGGGCGCGTAGTAGCGGTAATAACATATTTGTGACGGGATTATGAACTGTATGATAATTAAATTATTTGATACAATATTTTAACAACATTTTAAGTATCCTTGATAGACCCAAAAATAATTTGTGATGGTTTAACCACGGCATGACATAGATACTAGTTGGCACTGTTTTTTAATTATAATTTGGATAATAGTTTTAGCTACATGGTAAATACTTATGGCACTGTTTTAATGGTTTTGTAAGTGAATATTATTGAATCACAAGCAAATATTTTATCTTGAAATAAAATAAAACAAACATCACAAATCCCTTGCACATCCATAAAAAAATAACATCTGATATTTTGATGATAAAATATGATATTTAGAAATCTCGAGAGAATTTATAAATAACTTCAATCAAATTTCGATCTATATTTAAAAAATGAGTATTTTTAAATAATAGCAATAAATTTTCAAACTATTTAAGTAATTATTTAAAATATCTAACCCCTTTCAAATAAACAACGCTAAGTAATTTCCAATTCATTTCTAAACAATACTAGTCGATTTACAAAGCTTATTATAAGAATTAGAACTCCTTCCAACGAATATAAAATATTTGAATAACCAACTTTTCCGAAATATTTCAACCCAAATAAGAGTTTTTAAACTACATAGTTTAATAAATAAAATTTCTTTTTAAAACAACTTAACTTCTCAATAAAAATCTATTTTTAAAATTCAACATAACAACTTTTACATTTTTGTAAATTCTCTCTCTCAGTTTATCATAAATCGATTTACGTTTTCAATTCCATAACTATTTCTAGTTCTGAAATATGTTCCATTATTTCTCCTAAACCGATCTCCATATCTCATTTTAAATTCACATGGTGAATTTATATTCTCAATTTATCAAATGATAATTTATCCTAATTTATTTTTAAACATCATTTAGAAATTTATAAACTCCATTCTAGTTTTCTCTGTTAACAAACGATTTATATTAACAACTCTATTTATAAACCAATCTCTGTTTAAACCTCCATTTGGAAATCTATTTCTTAAATAATCTAAACCATATTATAAAACCATTCAAATCTCGATTTCGTCTTCCATTTCATCTTTTAAGAAATCTCATTTAAAAATTCAATGTTTAAAATACTCAATGTCAAATTCTCTATTTGAAACCATTTTACGAAACCGCTAAATAAATATCCAAAATCAACTCATTATTTTTCCAAATCAATTCCTTCTTAAAAATCCCAAAATTTCAATACAAATGTTTTCATTTCCAAAATCGCCTTTTGAATTTATTTTTTAAAATTCAAAAATATTATTTATGATATTTACAATACCAAAATTAGGGCCAGCGCTACTATAACATCCAATAAATCAAATCATAACATAATCTATATTAGATTACTCACATACATCATATATCACTATATATGAAAATAAAATCAACATTTTTGAGGAATATAATTGGATCCTTCCAACATGTTTTCCTACAAGCATAGATGTTATAACATAAAATACCAATCCTGCTTCGAGGCGGGATATCGCAGTAATATACAGTCATCCGCTATTATGTGGGGCGCGTAGTAGCGGTAATAACAAATTTGTGACGGGATTATGAACTGTATGATAATTAAATTATTTGATACAATATTTTAACAACGTTTTAAGTATCCATGATAGACCCAAAAATAATTTGTGATGGCTTAACTACGGCATGACATAGATACTAGTTGGCACTGTTTTTTAATTATAATTTGGATAATAGTTTTATCTACATGGTAAATACTCATGGCACTATTTTAATGGTTTTGTAAGTGAATATTATTGAATCACAAGCAAATGTTTTATCTTGAAATAAAATAAAACAAACATCACAAATCCCTTGCACATCCATAAAAAAACAACATCTGATATTTTGATGATAAAATATGCATCACTACATCAACCTCTACTATACTACTCCATACTGCATGTTTGGGAAGCTGAAAAGGAGAAATCATGTGTAACAAACATCAGCTGTACAACATACACACAAAATCAAATCAAATCTCCAATGCTTCAACGTAAGCTAAAAACGAAGCTTTTGATAATTCTTGTTAAAATGAAACTTGCTAAATGACAACAAATAAATTTTATATAATATTTCCATGATGTGAAGTATTTTCCCCTTAACCTATATAATATGAAAAGAAATTGATTTATCATTCTTTGATTTGAATATTAGTCGTAGCAATGACAATACGGTAATTTTTCTCGTACATTTTAAGTAATCTGGTTTGGAAATTTCGTAGGGTTTGATAAGGTATTGAAAAAATGATACCCAAGAATTACGGTTAAAAAAATATACCTCTTGCAAATGATATGAGTTGTCCACAATTAAGAAACATTAGCAATGATGCATTCAACAGGAGCTGGACCAAAAGGAGTTTATTATCGACAACTCTTCGGGCAAAAATTCCACAAGCACTGGGAGGCGGCACGACGATCGCTGTGTATTCTAATAGCAGTCCAAAGTCAGAGTACCATAGCACAACAGTCCATCAGATCAACACGTCCATTAGCCCAGTTTGCGTAGACATTGTTATTTCTTCCACTTGTGAACATGTTCATGAATAAATGACTTTCAGAACGATAATTAATATCAATGACATGGCTACTATCAAAGAAAATATTGAAGAACTTATGCAGACCATTTCAATAATCAGTGCTAGCTTTAAGTTGTTGATTTATTGTAAATGAATCCTATTAAATGGTTGATACAGAGGCTTGTATAGAGTTGGCGTTGGATATAATGAGTTTCAAGTTTGTTTGTATTGTACCATCAACATATCTTATATGATTAATAAAACTCTTGTTGTTTATAGAAGATTCAATTACAAAAGGGTAAATGTAAGATTTTTATTTCTGCCAATGAATAAACCTGTCATGTCAAGTAAATTTGAATTATTCATTAAAAGAGAAAGAACATTCACAGATTATTTGCAAGTAAATGGTTATCAATCCAATCCATTTAGGTATAATTAGTCTTCTTTATTTACTCACTAAATCAAAAAATTAGATGGTAGCTGCATAGATATTGAATCCAATATTTAATTTATTGGAGGTAGTAGTAATTTAGTAAATAATTTAGATCTAACCCCTTGCTTTAAATTTTCTAATCAATCATTAATATAAAATTAATTAAAATAAAATTATATTCAAAAGTTTATCCATTTGAACACACTGACGCACCTAAACATTTGTATATGTCGCTTAAACAGTTAATAAAATCGAATCAAAAAAATACGTCAAAACCAGTCTAAACGTTAAAAAATGCGAACAATTATGCACAAATTCAGAAATAGAATGTACTCTAGTCCTAAAAATAATTATTTTTAATTCTATAAACTACTGTTGATAGAAGATAATGAGATGAACAATGTATGTAAAAATATTTCATCTGTTTCAAATTATGAGTTGGTGAGTTAAAATATTTAATTGTAGTATGAAAATGTAGTGAAATCAATACTTTCTTAGTCCCATCAATTTTATGCGGATATGATAACGATAAATTTATATTTACTTGTATCACATGTTTTCTATTATAATTAGTTTTGTGATTCTTTTTTTGCTCTAAAGGCAACGAAAAAGTAACGACGGTTGTATATTTTTTATTGAAATAATAATAAATTATCTTCACTAAGTTCCACCATACATCCAATTTAAGTTGCAAATTATTATTTACAATAATATTCACAGCCAAAGATGTACAATTTAAAATAAATAACAAAAAATTTATAATTAAAGTAGATAACAATTTAGCGACAATTAAATTAGCTGGATTCATATGTCCTAATGAAGCATTAGATGTTAATCATTGAAATATAAGGGCATAAATTTATGTTATAAATTCATAATTGAAACTGAAATTAACCGTGTATAGAGCTCTGTACTTTTTTCATTAATGGTTACGGATTCAGGACGGATTAGGAATTATATGATAATCAAAATTATTTGACACAATGCATTTTAGCTATGTTTTATGTCACCCGACACCTTGGGCCGACTACAAAATGACAGGTGAAGATATTATTATTAGCACTAGACAAGATTCTGACCAAGAAGATCCTGGAGGTATAAGGGTTTGATGCAATCGACATGTTTCGGCATCCCTGGCACAATGCAGACTGGAGGTGTTAGCAAGTTGTCAGGCCCACAACAAAGTAAGAGCGTTTGGCCTGCCTGGCCCGGTGCACAAAAGTCATCTACTATGGGCCGAGGTACCTTGTTCTTAAGCCCATGAGGGAAGTCCAACCCATCTTCGTCTATAAATAGAAGGGCAGAGGCACAGTGAAAGGAACCTTTTTTCGGGAACACTGGGGGACCCTGCCATTTTTTATACTCTCCTCTTTTTAATTCAAACTTGTACTCAAGTGATTGATTTACGGATTGTATCTGTATTCAAGTAATTGAGAAAGCAATGAAGATTAAACTCAAAGTGGACGTAGGCAATTACGCCGAACCATTATAAATCTGGTGTTCTTATTTTTGTTGTTCCTTTTGCATCGAATTACACTATTCTTCAGTTCTAATTTACTCTCTTCATTAATCTCTCTACATAACTCTACTCAAGGGTGTTAGTGCCCAATTTTGGAACTAACATTTTGATGCTTTCACTGAGAATTGAATTCTCAGCTTGATTGCATCTCATCGTCTACTAGTGGATTTCCATATTCGCAAGATAGATCTAGTTGTCTACTAAAAAACTTCCTATTCTGCTAGAAAGAAGGCCGAACAGAAAGAAGGCCGAATAGAAGAAGGGCGAACAGAAAGAAGGCCGAACAGAAAGATGGCCGAATAGAACGAAGGACGAACAGAAAGAAGACCAAACAGAATGAAGGCCTAACAGAAAGAAGGCCGAACAGAACGAAGGCCAAACAGGAGGAAGGCCGAACAGGAAGAAGGCCGAAAAGGAAGAAGGCCGAACAGGAAGAAGGCCAAACAGGATGAAGGCCAAACTGGAGGAAGACCGAACAGAACGAAGGCCGAACAGAACGAAGGCCGAACAGGTGGAAGGCCGAACAGGAAGAAGGCCGAACAGAACGAAGGCCGAACAAAACGAAGGCCGAACAGGAGGAAGGCCGAACGGGAAGAAGGCCGAACAGAACGAAGGCCGAACAGAACGAAGGCCGAACAAAACGAAGGTCGAACAGGAGGAAGGCCGAACAGGAAGAAGGCCGAATAGGAAGAAGGCCGAACAGAACGAAGGCCGAATAGAATGAAGGTCGAACAGGAAGAAGGCTGAACATAAAAAAGGTCGAACAGAATGAAGGCCGAACAGGATGAAGGCCGAACGGCAAGAAGGTCGAACAGAATGAAGTCGGAACAGGAAGAAGGCCGAAAAGAAAGATGGCCGAACAGAATAAAGGCTGGTCGATATTTAGGCCGAACGGTATTTAGGTCGAACGACATTCCTATGCCGAGCGGCATCCAGGCCGATCCAAACTTAAGATACAACGGTCTCTTATACGACCCCTATTTTTGAAAAAAAAATATTTTCGGATACGACCCCTAGCCGCAGCGTAGTGCCTCCAGATAGTGAATTCAAAAATCAACTTAATAAAGGAACATTACATCCTCTTCCCTTACATCCCATGATCGACCAGGGCATAGACGATCTAGCGACAGCTTCTGAACGACAACAAGAATGGACAAGCAACCGCTACTCAAATGATACTCTTAAAGGGATATCATACTAATCACATTTTAGAAGAATCGACCACCATACATATTTTGGCAGTTGGTTAGCTAGAGAACCTCCTACGACCATGGATCATGTCTATAACAAATTGAACCTAAATCAAAATGTGGAGGAGCAGAACAGACTAGGAAAAATAACAATGAAGGCCCGTTGGCTAAGGACGCTGATTCAAGTAGACGAAATAAGATCTCAAAATTCTGCTCATATGCTCTTTGAAAGATTCAATTGATAACCTCTACTTGAAGACTCGCAACTCGGAGTGGTACTGAAAACCAACCTCGAGAGAGTAACCAAACTCTAAAGAAAATCAGGGGAATGTTGTATATTCCCAGATGCTCATTGATCCTAACACAAGCGATTACAAACACCTACGAGGTGTCATCGAAAAGCCGATCTGAAAAGGAAAGCTTCAATAGTGTGTATAAGTCCTGTAGAATGGCGGGCAGCGAACATCCGGTGCCTATTAATAAAGGGCTATGATTGTCAACTGGAATGCTGACGGCCGACGTCCCTTTGAAAGGAGCCAGGGGCAAAGTCAAATAGCGAGCACACGATGTTGCTTCACTTATCAATGAGATTTATCCTAATCTTCTTTGAATTATTTCCAGATCTATTTCTATTTCAATTGTTCTATAAACTACGACTAGCTTGAACTAAACTATTTTCAAAGCGATGCAGGTGACCAGGTAATTAGATTTGGTCGCCAACCAATCCACGCAAACCATGATCAGATGTGTGGAGTTGCATCTCGACGAGCATAATTCAATCGCTCATCATCAACTATATGCCTTTGATTTGGGGCTATGTACTACATATTGAAATGCTCATCACGATCAAAGCCCAATACAAAGTGAACACGACTGACCTCACATTCATCGACCTCCACATTTGACTTGGGGACCTAAGCAAGGCTTGGAATGAGTATGGCCCGATCATCCACTCAAATCGAGTCATAGAAAAAAGTTCGAAAAAATATAGATGCCTCTCCTGAAGCTCATTGACGCCGGAATCTATCTAGAGTAGATGTGATTTGATCATCTACATATCAAATCCTACCTTGAACACAAAAGGTTGTTCGAAAGCTCGACTTGAAGTAGTTGTGGTGGACTGCCTACTCGTCAACCATCTCTCTCAATAATCCATTATCCTTATTTTCTAGAAGGAGATACGAAGAAAATTTTGTGAGATTTGACTATCTAACCCAGCATGGATGTGATCCAACCATCTGTCATATACCTTATTTCTTGACTTAATTGGAAGAGCTATAATCACCAAGCGGATGAGAACCGACCGCTCGTTTTTCAAGTTTCATCCCTCATGCTGGGGGTAGAATTTCATTCTATGAGCAAATGTGGGTCGATCGTTCATTCGACAACATTAGCCTCGATACGGTAAATGAAATACAAATTAAGGAATGGAAATACGACTGCTCTCAACTAAAATCTCCATGTCCTCGGAGTGCAGACTGGAGTACTTTGAGTCCCTAGAGTGCGGACCAGAGTATAAACGACTCAAAATCTCTGAGTCCTCGGAGTGCGGACTGGAGTACTCTGAGTGCTCAGAGTGCGGACTGGAGTACTCTGAGTGCTCAGATTGCGGACTAGAGTATAAACGACTCAAAATCTTTGAGTCCCCGGAGTGCGGACTGGAGTACTCTGAGTCCCCAGAGTGTGGACCAGAGTATAAACGACTTAAAATCTCAAAGTCCCCGTAGTGCGGAATGGATTACTCTGAGTCCCCAGAGTGCGGACCAGAGTATAAACGACTCAAAATCTCCAAGTCCCCGGTGTGCGGACTGGAGTACTCTGAGTCCCCAGAGTGCGGACTAGAGTATAAACGGCTCAAAATCCCCAAGTCCCTAGAGTGCGGACTGGAGTAATTTGAATCCCCAGAGTGAGGACCAGAGTATAAACGACTCAAAATCTCTAAGTCCTCGGAGTGCGGACTGGAGTACTCTGTGTCCCCAGAGTGCGGACCAGAGTATAAACAACTCAAAATCTCCAAGTCCCCGGAGTGCGGATTGAGTACTCTAAGTCCCCAGAGTGCGGACCAGAGTATAAACGACTCAAAATCTCCAAGTCCCCGGAGTGCGGACTGGAGTACTCTGAGTTCCTACAGTGCGGAATAGAGTATAAACGACTCAAAATCTCCAAGTCCCCGGAGCGCAGACTGGCGTACTCTGAGTCCCCATAGTGTGGACACGAGTATAAAGGACTCAAAATCTCCAAGTCCCCGGAGTGCAGACTGGAGTACTCTGAGTCCCCAGAGTGCGGACTAGAGTATAAACGACTTAAAAACCTCTACGTCCCCAAAGTGCAGACTAGAGTACTTTATGTCTCCTGAGTGCGGACTAAAGTATAAATGACTTAAAAATCTCTAAGTCCCTGAAGCGAGTATTCTCAGTCCCCTAAGCGTGGACTAAAGTATAAATGACTTAAATACGTTTAAGTCCCTAAAGCGGACTAGAGTACTCTCAGTCCCCGGAATACGGACTAGAGTATAAACGAATTGAAGAAAATCTCTACGTCCCAAACTACGGACTAAAGCATAAACCGTTCGACGGATCTCTAAGTCCCCAGAGCGTGGACCGAAGCATGAACACAAATTGGATGCAGGTCGAACGAGGGGAGAATAACACTAAGTCGCCAGAATGCAAAGTGGTGTATAAACATCGACAAATAGACGAGTGGATTCCGACCATTTTCTATTCCGCAAACTTTGGCCTAAAATCGACAGGAGATTATTTGCTCGCTAAGGATGGAGCTCGACAATCCAACTAGTGGCGTGGCTAAATCGATGCTGGGAGCAGGGGTAAAAATCACTAAAAGATGAATATGGCAGCTTACTGTAGCTCTAGCTCGGTGTTCTTTATAACTTAAGGCAACGACTACATGAAGGCCTCAATACAGAACTAATCGAAACGACATCCAAAGCTACGAGCAACCGAGTATATCATACCTTAGATCGAGGGTCAATACCGATCTGCACTAAGCACATACGAATGTGACTGGGATGTTCCTTGAAAGACTATGACCTCCAGAGTGTGGAAAGAAGAGTAAACCATGAAGACTTGGTCAAAAATTCTCTATCACCCTGCTTCGATCCATTAGGAGGAGTATGAAACTGGATGGGCATGACTCGACTGCATTTGTAGCCAACTTTACCTCGAGATCTGATTACAGAACATGAACCAAAGTGGATGTGGATGACCGTCCAGTGTCCAAATTACGCCCTAAAACTGACGAGGCATCGAAGTATTCCTCTCAGAATTAAAAACCATGATAAAATCCAAGATAGGCGAGACCCCGTCTCTCATCGACTGACTTGATCCCCGATTCAATGGGGAAGCGAGTAATACTAAAGTGGGCATGACTGACCTTCCTACTTATTGGTATATATGCCCTAGATGTGGAGGCATGAGCTAGAAGCAATATGAATGTGAACCGACTATTCATCGATCAACTCTATGTTTTCGAAGTTTAGATGGGAATATAAACATAGCTAGGACGAGACTCAACTGTCCATGCAATACATTTATCAACCCGAGACTAGGAGCAGACGCGTGCTCATCCAAAGACTGGCTGTGATAGCTCAATATTGAAACTTATATATAATGTTTACAACTACTCAAGGCTACGACCGAAAGAATGCCTAGGGATAGAATCATTAAATCGATACCTAAGCTAGTGGGCAACTAACTGTCACTCCAACCCGAGGCATGCAGATCATGAATGTTGCTCGAATGTGGAAGATGGAATCCCTGCAAAATAACAACGCATGGTAACAGATGATATAGTGCTTAGAAGTCGAGATGCAGACAAGGTGGACAACTCCGTCCGCATCCAAAACACTGACAATTGGCAAGTAGTGCCCTAGCCCTGGCTCGGGCAGCATTCTCGGATCTATAGAGACATAGATCCGAGAGATGACGATGGGGGACTTAGGGAAATGAATGCAGCACCGGCTGAGCTGACTCGACCCGTCATTGGCTGAAGATCTTACTGATTTCCTCCGAGCGAACCTAGACATTTTCCCTTGGACACATTCTGATATGTGCAGGATTTCTCCCACTATTGCGAGTCATATGTTGAACATAGACCCGAAATACATCCCTACAAAACAAAAAAGGAGAGGCATGGTCCCGGAGAGGTCCTTTGCTCTTAGAGAGGAGGCGGACAAACTTAAAGCCCCCTGGTGCTATAGAAACCAATAGACCACGAAATGTTTATGTGTACTTAGCGGTATCCCAGCATGCTATCGGTACAGCTTTGGTTCGCGAAGAGGACCGAGTTCAAAAGCCAGTTTACTATGTTAGTAAACGTCTGACGGAGGCAGAAAGAAATTAGCCTAAGATCGAGAAATTAGCCTATTTCTTGGTGATTGCATCACGCAAGCTTCGCCCATATTTTCAGGCACACTCAATCAGTGTTTACACTGATCAACCCTTGCGACAGGTACTCCATCGACCGAAAACTTCTGGAAGGATGTTAAAATGGAATATCGAGTTGAGTTAGTTCGATATTACCTACCTGACACGAAGGGCTATACAGGGGAAAACACTAGTAGACTTCATTGCTGAATTCACTGTGTCAGACGACTCAAACGGCCACAATGTCATACCTCCCGTTCGATGGAAGATGAACACCGATGGGGCATCTAACGACCATTGTTTGGGGGCTGGCGTAGTTCTTGTGACTCCTGAAAACCGTTCAGTTTGTTATGCTTTGAAGCTTGAATTCCCAGCAACGAATAACAAAGCCGAGTATGAAGCATTGATTGCCGGCTTAAGACTCATCAAAGAACTGGGAGTAAGATCGGTTGAAATATTTTGCGACTCGCAACTGGTGTTGTACCAAGTGCGGAGAGGCTACCAAGAAAGGGGGCATAGACTTGTCCCGTAGTTAGTCCGAGTTCAGGAGCTGCTAGCGAATCTCAAGTATTATGATATTTCACATGTTCCGCGTGAGCAAAATAGAGCAGCCGATTCATTAGCAAAATTTGCAAGCACTGGCGATGCATAGCGGATGGGATTGTTTTCCATTGAAACCTTACATATTCCGAGTATAAATATGATGGTGGTAGATTTCGTGTTAGAAACAGAAATGGATAAGGAATCATGGATGACCCCATTTAAGCAATACTTACTACATGGGGTCTTACCCGAAAGAAGGAGCAAAAGACGACAAGTCATTCGTAAGGCTTCGCGGTATGTAATGGAGAGCGGAATAATGTATCGGAGGGGATTCTCGACCCCCTTACTCCGGTGCATAGCCCATGATGAGATAAAACGAGTCCTGAAGGAAGTCCATGAAGGAGAGTGCGGTGACCATACTGGGTGGTAGACGTTAGCAAAGAAAATCCTCCGCTATGGATACTATTGGCAGACTGTAAATCGGGATGCCGCAGACTATGTGAGGAGATGTGACAAATGCCAAAAATATGCAAAAGTCCCGAGAGCTCCGCCGACGGAACTCACACAAATGGTCAGTCCCTGGCTATTTGCAATGTGGGGGATCGACATAGTCAGTTCTTTACCCATATCAAAAGGTGGTGCGAAATACGCGATAATTGCGGTCGATTACTTTACTAAGTGGGCAGAAGCAGAGCTTTTGGCCACTGTCACCACCAAAAAGGACATTAATTTCGTTGTACGAAATATTATATGTCGTTTTGGCCTTCCACGAACTATCATTATAGACAATGGAACTCAATTCGAAAGCAAGGAGTACAAAGAATTTTGTCAAAAATATGGCATTGAGAAAAAGTTTGCAGCAATTGTTGTTCCGAATGCCAATGGACAAGTGGAAGCCGTGAACAAAATAATCAAATCCATATTGAAAAAGCGTTTGGAAAAGGCTTGAGGCAAGTGGGTGGATGAACTCCCAACAGCATTATGGGCTTATAAAACTACCATGAGTCCATGACTGGTCGTACTCCATTCGCCCTTGCTTATTGCTCTGAGGTCGTCATCCATGTAAAAGTTGAAGGCCCCTCTCATCAAGTGGCTGATTACAACCCTTATTTCACAAAAACAAATACAAATCAGGAATCGCAATTGAATTGCAATTAGACTAGATGGAATTGGCGATGACTTATGAGCATATAAAATGCATCTGACAACCAATGGCAAGAACATGTACCCGAACATGCATGTGTACATCTGAAAAAAGTTCGACTTCTTGAAATCAACAGGGAATTGAATTCTCACTTAAGGTTACTAAGAAAAGATTGAATCAAATAGCCGAAGCTTATTGGCCCTGTAGAATCGGACGTGGATGGCCACTGATGAACTACAACCCTGGATTAATAATATTAGGAATTGACCAAGCGTCATGACGACCAAAGAAGGATACGAAACTTTGGGAGGATAAAATTGAAGAATAATGACTATTCAGGAAACATGATGGATTTCTTTTTGTAAACAAGGAATACTCGCTAATTCAAAGCGTGTCATGTTGCTTCACACGACACACTTTGGGGGGAAAGTGTTGCTCGACACCTTGGGACGGCTACAAAACGACAGGTGAAGATATTATTATTAGCACGAGACAAGATTCTGACCAAGAAGATCCTGGAGTTATAAGGGTTTGATGCAATCGACATGTTTCGGCATCCTTGGCACGGTGCAGACTAGAGGTGTCAGCAAGTTGTCAAGCCCACAAAAAGCAAGAGCGTTTGGCCTGCCTGGCCCGGTGCACAGAAGTCATCTACTATGGGCCGAGGTACCTTGTTCCTAAGCCCATGAGGGAAGTCCAGCCCATCTTCGTCTATAAATAGAAGGGCAGAGGCACAGTGAAAGGGACCTTTTTTCGGGAACACTGAGGGGACCCTACCATTTTTTATACTCTCCTCTTTTTAATTCAAACTTGTATTCACGTGATTGATTTACGAATTGTATCTGTATTCAAGTAATTGAGAAAGCAATAAAGATTAAACTCAAAGTGGACGTAAGCAATTACGCCGAACAACTATAAATCTGGTGTTCTTGTTTTTGTTGTTCTTTTTGCATTGAATTACACTATTCTTCAGTTCTAATTTACTCTCTTCATTAATCTCTCTACATAACTCTACTCAAGGGTGTTAGTGACCAATTTTGGTGCTAACAATTTAAGTATCTACGATAGATTCGTTGTGAGATTTTGAATTAACCATGTTATGGCACAGATATTATATTGGTTCTATTTTTTCATAATTTTGGCATAATTTTAAGTAACGTCACAAATCTTCTCTGCGGATACATACATAATTTTTCGCAATTTTGTAAGGAATTATTTTAACAACCAGATATTTTTAACCATTCGCATTCGCACATGTCGGACTTGAATTGCTCAAAATACCGCGTTGTAAATAAAATTTGGCAAATCTCATAATATACAGTAAATAAAAATCACAGATCACAGACATAGAGTAATAATAGTGCAGCGGAAGTAAAAGAAATAGTAGTTCATGAAGCTACCATGTAAATATATCAGAGTTACATAAGATACAATAGAAGAAATAGAGTACAACAGAACTCTCAATACATAGAAGTCTACTAATACAAGAGCTGAAAGGGACAACAGATTGAAAAAGATAAAACTAGACAAGTAGATAATCTCCAGCGATTCCAATCTCTAGAAAGTGGAAATCCAAATCTGTGAATACTCAGGCTGACCAAAGCGTAAATAAATAAGAAAATACAAACACTCGAGTCTGGACATACATACTTTTAGAATGTAAACCAACTCAAGTGAACTGTAGTAAAAGTACAAGTAACTTAAAGAATGCTTGAGACCGCCCATCCTCTAAGAATCTGTTAAACTATTTACCATGTAGTAATATTGCGCTACCATAACAATATCTATCAGTAAAATAAACTTACTTTAAAATAGCGTTAAGGAGCGACCCAATATTCCCCTTAACACAAATAATGCTAGTAGTCTATACAGTACCTGCATATCTCCTGATCGAGAGACTATGAGAAGATACTGCATAGGCATGACACAAATACTAACTCTTAGTAAAGGTTCGATATGGTAGGTGACACGACACACAAGGCAATGCCAGGGTAGATATACCAATTACGACACTCGGGCTGGTGGTAACGCAGTAGCCACATACGCCCACCTCGGAACACATTCCCAAAATCGGAGGGGCGCCTAAATAATCACAAAAGCAATAGAATGGTATCGAAAAAATGCATCCGACCAGAGTAGCTACCCCTTTTGGCCCGAGACCACTCCTATTTCTGCCACCTTATGCCAACTCACGGGAGTTAGGTCCACGTAATATACCTTAAGAACATCGCCACCATCCTACTTCATTCTAGAATTTCCACCACGTATACGGTTGTCAAAGTGGTTTTAGGTATCGACAGAGAGTATGTCTATATCCGATCCCGGTCTCTTTGCCAACCAATCGTTATTATAACCCGTGATTATAACTTTAAAATAATATTTTATACTTCAAAATAAAATATCATTTCAATCCAAATCTTTATCAAAATAAAGGTTAAATCATTTCCAAACCATTTCAATATATCAACATACCATATCTTTCAAATTCAAATATTTATCAAAATAAATATCGAGTCATTTCCAACCATTTTAATATATTAAATTATCATATCCTTTCAAAACTTCCTTTCAAGTCATTTTAAAACATATATATCATATCTTTCAGAACTTTATTTTCAAATCATTTTAATATCAAAATATCATATCTTTCATAACTTTATTTTTAAAATCATTATATAAGTTCAAATCCAAATATTCAACTTTGAATACCTTTCAAATTCAAGATAACATTCATTTATTATCCTTTCAAATCACCTTTTAAAATGATTTATATTCTAATTAAATTAACTCATTTAAACCATTTAAAAGTGAAGTTATTATTCTTTCAAATCAAGTATTCAAATTCCAAGGTTTCAAACCATTCTAAGCTCATTTACTAAGTCAAAAACCATAAACATTGAAAATTTCAGCCTTTCACAGCATTTAGAAAAGCTGTTATAAGTTATACTTGAAAACATTTTAATTCAGCAAAGACAGCATTTAAAACTGCTGTTAAATCTCATTTTAGTTGAATTTTTAGTTTAAAACAGCAAAGACAGCAATTCCAGAAATGCTGTAATGGCTCAGATTTCAATTTAAAGGTTTTTATTAATTTCAGCAAAGACAGCAGACCACTACAGCATTTACAGAACTGCTGTAATAGGCCTTTATTAAGTTTTTAGCCTTTTAGTTTATTTCAGCAACTACAACATTTCAGAACTGCTATAGTAGCCTTTTTATTAGGTTTTAAGTTCATTTACAGAAACCATAGCATTTCTGAATGCTATTAAAAGTATTTTCCAGATTTTAGTTTATTTCCAACAAACAATAAACTTCAATTTAAACCCTTTAAACATTAAAAAAATCATATTTTAACATTCAAAAATGTTCATTAACATACCTTTAACATATGACTTTTATAAAACCAATCTCTTATAAATAAATCCAAATTTCAATAATTCCACTCATTAATTCAACTGTGTAATTTTCTTTTCTTCACTTTTCAACAAATAAACTTAACACTTAAACTTCAAATTACCATTTCACAAATTTAACTAAATTTCCAATTTATTTAATTAACTTAAATCTTTAATTAAAACCCAAATTTCACATTTCCAAGTCAAGTTATAATTTAAAACTTCACTTTTAAGCATTCATTTATTTAACCATTTTAATTCATAGAAAAATCAATAATACTTTATTAAATCATTTAAATTCAATTTTAAATCAAACCATTTTCCAAATACAATTAAATTTCCATATTATCTATATAACTTAAATATCATTTTAAAATCAAAATTTCCAAATTTCCAAACTTAAGTTATATTTCAAAGATTCAGTTTAACCATTCATTAATTTCCTTTTTAACTCATTGAAAAATCATAATTTCTTTATTTTAAAACATTTCAAAATCTATTTAAATCAAATTATCATAAGTTTACATTTTAAACCACTTAAAATTTTATTTATATAACTTAACGTCGTTTTAAAAGCCAAAGTCCAAATTTCCAGATTTAAGTTATATTTCAAAAAAATTCAATTTAATCATTTAATTATTCAACATTTTTAACTTATAGAAAAATGAAAAAAAAATATTTAAACAATAAAATCCAATTTAAATCAAATTTTCATAAATTTACACTTTTAAGAATACTTTAAAATATTCAAAATACTTTATAAAATAACCACGGGCCTGTATATGGTTTTCTAACCTAGGTCAAGTGATACGGATATATATTATTTCAATACGCAGTTTACAAAGAAGTTCCGGGTTCTATAATTTCAAGCCCGCAATCTCAAGTTAAAATAAATAAATAAAAATCATTCAGGCCTATCATTTCAGCCCGTAACAATTGTTTTCCTATTCTAAAGTCTGTTCGGGTATGTATCATTTCAACCCATAGTGAACCTAATCTACAGGGAACTTGCAGTCTGATAAACAGATATAGTTAACAATATATAACAGTAACAGATGAGATGACATGCAAATTTACAAGTTTAACATCATAAATTAATAATCATAGTCAGGCATGACATAACAAAATATTCCACACATTCAATTGTTGTCAATTCACATAATTGCATAAGTATGAATGTCATGTGAGATTTACTCACCTCTTTATGCTGGAGATTGCAATGCAAATGACACAACGGAATCAAAAGCACAATGACAAGGCTACGAATTTGAGTGGAGAGCGAGATTCAATGCTAGAAATCTTGTGTCACGACCCAAAACAAAATCAAAACAAATTATAAACTCAATACACTTTGAAATGAAATAACTTTGGAATGAAAACAAATACGAATGCAACGACTTTTGCCTTGCTTTCTATATTCTTTTGTACGGCCTAGGGGATGGTTTTGCTCTGGGTAAACATAGTATGGCTCAGGTTTGGGCTAGGAAATGCACGACATAAGCAAGAACATGTAGGGGAAGTTACACTTGGGAAGGTGAAGGGGTTCAAGCAACAAAGGGTAGGTTTGTTCAACTTTGGCTCAGCCATGGAGAGTTTGGGCTTGGCCGGTGGGGTGTGGGTCTGGATAGGGGTAGAAGGGGTGAGTAAGGGTCTGGACAGAGGTGGTGGTGGTGGCCTAAGGTGATGGTGGTGGTGGAAATGGAAGTGGTGAACAAGTGGTGGTCAAACAACATGCTTTCAAGGCTTTAGGTTGCATTTTGGTGGATTTTATCATCATGGTGGGCTCGGCTATGGTCAAGGCTGAAGGGATAGGTGGTGATGATGGAAAGGAAGTGGTGTAGGAGGTGGTGGCCGTGGCTATGGAGCGGAGGCTGATCAAAGTAGCAAAGTAAACAAGGCAAAAATATAGAAAACAAGAAGAAAAAGGAAAAACAAGGAGTCCATTACCAAGAATATTTCCTAGCCGTGAAGAGAAGATGAGATGGATTTTTTTGCGTGAAAAATAGGAATGAAATCACGTATAAGAAACAAAATACATAGCCAAACAAAAATAAATGAAGAGTTATGGAAAAATGAAGAGTTTTAGAAATGAAAAGACTAGAAAATGAAAGGTCTAAGTCTCTTTGTATTTCTATTTCTTTTAATCAAAAATAAAGCAAATAAATTTCAGTAAATAAATTTTGAAACTGAAGCAAAGTAAAATGAAATAAAATAAATAATTAAATTTAAAGAAACTAGAAAAAGAATAAAAGAAATTTCTTAAAAATTCAAAACATGGTTCAAAAATTACAATTAAAACATTACTGGATTTGGAAAAATATCTACTTCATTTTAAAAATATTCTAATGCAAAATTTTGAAATAAAATAATTTTTAAAACATATTCAAAGTGAAATAAATAATTAAATTTAGAGAAAATAGAAAAAAAAACTAAAGAAATTGTTTAAAAATTCAAAACAGGACTTAAAAATTTACAAATAAAAATCACTAGTTTTAGAAAAATTTCTATTTCACTTTAAAACAAATAAAAGTTAAATAAATAAAATAAATGAGGAATTAAATAAAGTGGGAATGATAATAAAATAATATCTTATGAAAATAGAAAAATAAATAAATAATTTCTTTAATTAATTGAAGCTGGAAATTAGAAATTGTAAAAAAAAAATACAACTGACCCAGGACAATGTCAATTACACTTTCAAAAATGTTTTAAAACCAAAATATATACAATACATGTTATTCACCCATATAAACATAAATTAGAACATTACATGACAAAATTAAATATTATTTATATAATTTAAAATAAACAATTTTGTTAAATACAGCAAATTTCACACAATAGTTAAAAAGGCATAACTTTCACATTATAAATCAGATTTCACCGAAACGAAAAGCAGTATTCTTAAAATTTTATTTACTTTCATAATAAAGGATAAAATTAAAATTTTCAAACTTTCAAATTTCAAATTTAAAAGTCAAAGTTTGACCATATTGACCAAATTCACTTTTTTGAAAAATATTCTTTTTTAGTCATGCTTTGGAATTATAATTCACATCAAAATCAAAGTTTATATTTGAAATAAGAAAATTATCTAAGTTAAATAAATAAAATAAAAATAAATCAAAAATTCAATTAAAAATAATTAAAATATACAATTAAAACAATCACAAAATACAAGGTTGTTACACTCTCCCCTACTCAAAACTTTTCGTCCCCGAAAAGGAATGAGGTACGGGAAAGTACAGAAAAGATAAAAATGAAATAAGATTAAGACAAGGTAACAAGAAGATTAAGATTATACCTGATAACTTTTGTTATAGGTAAGTTTAACAAGGTGGAGATGATATTTCCAAGATCCTCTAGAATCAAGAACACAAGCACGAAAAGATGGATTCAAAATGAGTACCAAAGATTATCAAAGATTATAGAAAGATGCCGATACCAGTCCATAGCAAGATAAGGATAATAAGGACAGCCAAAAGATAGTTTGAAAAACAAAATAAGGAAATAAATTTGAAACCATGGAAATTTCAACTTAAATAGAAAATAATTTTTTCACAAGTTAAATAAATCTTAACTATCTCAAATTTCATTATCTTATTATCCAATCATCTTAAATTAACAATTTTTAAGACCATGGGTTTGAAAAATAATCATTTATTATACTCATAATGTACTTTATAAATTTAATTCTTCTTTATTCCTAATAAAATTTAAATTTATTCCTCTCAATATATTTATCACTTATGTTAAATATACTTACACTTATTATAACTGCTTTATTTTATTCTTAGTTCTTTTAACATCATTTTATTGTAAGTTATTCAGTTTACCCTTTACTCTATTTACCCATGTTAATCCTTTTTATAACTAAAATTTAAGTGTATAACATTTATTATAACCACTCAAAGTTTATTTATAAAATCCTTTTACATTGTATTTTATCCAATTACATTGTTAACTTCTAAAATTAAGGTAAGTTATATTTGAATGCAATTGTATTATACAATTAAAACTTTCCAATTAAATCATTTCATGCTTAAATATTCATCCAAAAATTTGATTTTCTTTTTATAATTGAAATTATTCTTTAAAATAAAATTTAAGAATTAAATTTTCGATTTCTTCAAACCATTTAGAGATAATAAATGTATGTATATAATTTATCAAATCAAATTTATATCATATATCTATATATATTATAAATCAAGTCATATTTTAAAAATTCAAATCAATTTGATTTCCCAAAACAAAGTTGTAGCAAGACTACAGAGCGGTCTCTTCACTTTGAAACTCTAAAATGAATGTCGATGATGCTGCAGTCATCACCGAAATTATTTCCCAGCGACAAAGAGAAGAGCACTGATTTTTAAACTTTAAAATTCTTTGGAAACATATTCTTATTCGAAAATACTTTAAATAATATATTTTAAAACTTAAACACGAGGTTCGAAACCATCGAAAATTAAATTCTCAAATTTCTTGTTTTAAATTCATTTCAGTTCCTAAATAAATTTATAAACAACTATTTATAAATTCATTTATAGATAAATAAATGATAAATCAAGTATTATCATTTCAAATATCAATTTAAATCAATTTATTAAGTTCCATAAATTTACTTATATATCAAATTTTATTTCATTAACCAAATTTTAAAATAATATTGTGTCAGTTTGTTCTGTCAAAGTGTTTTAGAAATCCTATCGATAGCGTTGATCAGATGAATCGATCGAAAACTAAAATCAATTTCAACAACTCAAACAACACAATATATAAAACAGAGCATAGATTTACGAGTACAATTCAAAATGTTTGAAGATAGGTAGGAAACAAAAGACAAGATGATCAAATAACAGAGTAGGGAGATAAGTAAGCTTAAGTAAATCGCGGGCTACCTTAACTGGGTCAACCGTGACTTAAAGAAATAAGATCAATGTGAATTTTTCTAGGGTAAATCTACATTTGATCTCAAGAGATAGAGTTTGGAATAACAAAAGATATTAGCATCTAAACCAAAGATAGATATAAATCCCTAGTGAATCGATGCTAATTGCAAAGGAGTTTTCCCCCTTTACAATTCAATTTTAAATTGGCGAGACCGCCGACTCACTAAAAAGATCATTCGAAGCGGAGTTATGGGATACTCCAGAATCAAAAGAAGATGAATAGTGAGGGACACGAATGGATTTTGGAACTGCAGGGAACGTTCCAAAATTCAAAGGAAATTCGAATCAAAGGGGAAGATTTAGACTCGAACGAATGTGATTCTGTAAATAATTTACCTTATATTCTAAGTTTTGCCTCAAATCCAAAGCTTTGATACCAAATGTAACAACTAGATATTTTCAACCATTCGCATCCGCACATGTTGGAATTGAATTGCTCAAAATACCGTGTTGTAAATAAAACTTGGCAAATCTCATAATATACAGTAAATAAAAATCACAGATCACAGACACAGAGTAATAATAGTGCAGCGGAAGTAAAAGAAATAGTAGTTCATGAAGCTACTATGTAAATATATCAGAGTTACATAAGATACAACAGAAGAAATAGAGTACAACAGAAGTCTCAATACATAGAAGTTTACTAAGACAAGAGCTAAAAGGGACAACAGACTGAAAAAGATAAAACTAGACAAGTAGATAATCTCCAGCGATTCCAATCTCCAGAAAGTGGATATCCAAATCTGTGAATACTCAGGCAGACCGGAGCGTAAATAAATAAAAAATACAAACACTCGAGTTAGGACATACATACTTATACAATGTAATCAACTCAAGTGAACTATAGTAAAGGTACAAGTAACTTAAAGGATGCTTGGGACTGTCCATCCTCTAAGGATCCGTTAAACTATTTACTATGTAGTAATATTGCGCTATTATAATAATGTTTATCAGTAAAATAAACTTACTTTAAAATAGCGTTAAGGAGTGACCCAATATTCCTATTAACACAAATAATGCTAGTAGTTTATACAGTACCTGCATATCTCCTGATCGGGAGATTATTAGAAGATACTGCATAGGTACGACACAAATAGAAACTCGTAGTAAAGGCTCAATATGGTAGGTGATACGGCACACAAGGCAATGCCAGGGTAGATATACAGTTTACAACACTCGGGACGGTGGTAACGCATCAGCCACATACGCCCACCTCGGAACACATTTCTAAAATCGGAGGGGCGCCCAAACAATCACAAAAGCAATAGAATGGTATCGAAGAAATGCGTCCGACCAGAGGAGCTACCCCTTTTGGCCCGAGACCGCTCATGTTTCTGCCACCTTATGCCAACTCACGGGAGCTGCGTCCACGTAATATACCTCAAGAACGTTGCCACCATCCTACTTCATTCTGCAATCTCCACCGCGTTCACGGTTGTCAAAGTGGTTTTCGGTATCGACAGAGAGTATGTCCATATTCGATCCCGATCTCTTTGCCAACCAATCATTATTATAACCCGTGGTTATAACTTTAAAATAATATTTTATACTTCAAAATAAAATATCATTTCAATTCAAATCTTTATCAAAATAAAGGTTAAATCATTTTCAAACCATTTCAATATATCAACATACCGTATCTTTCAAATTCAAATATTTATCAAAATAAATATCTAGTCATTTCCAACCATTTCAATATATTAAATTATCATATCCTTTCAAAACTTCCTTTCAAATCTTTTTAATACATAAATATCTTATCTTTAGAACTTCATTTTCAAATTATTTTAATATCAAAATATCATATCTTTCAGAACTTCATTTTTCAAATCATTATATAAGTTCAAATCCAAATATTCAACTTTGAATACCTTCTAAATTCAAGATAACATTCATTTATTATCCTTTCAAATCACCTTTTAAAATGATTTGTATTTCAATTAAATTAATTCGTTTAAACCATTTAAAAGGGAAGTTATTATTCTTTCAAATAAAGTATTCAGATTCCAAGGTTTCAAACCATTCTGAGCTCATTTACTAAGTCAAAAACCATAAACATTGAAAATTTCAGCCTTTCACGGTATTTAGAAAAAGCCGTTATAAGTAATACTTGAAAACATTTTAATTCAGCAAAGATAACATTTAAAGTTGCTGTTAAATCTCATTTTAGTTGAATTTTTAGTTTAAAACAGCAAAGACAGCATTTCCAGAAATGCTGTAATCGCTCAGGTTTCAAATTAAAGGTTTTTATTAATTTCAGCAAAGACAGCGGACCGCTACAACATTTACAAAACTGGTGTAATAGGCCTTTATTAAGTTTTTAGCCTTTTAGTTTATTTCAGCAACTACAGCATTTCAGAACTGTTGTAATAGCCTTTTTGTTAGGTTTTAAGTTCATTTACAGAAACCATAGTATTTCTGAATGCTATTAAATGTATTTTTCGGATTTTAGTGTATTTCCAACAAATAATAAACTTCAATTTAAACCCTTTAAACATTAAAAAAAATCATATTTTAACATTCAAAAATGTTCATTAACATACCTTTAACATATGATTTTTATAAAACCAATCTCTTATAAATAAACCCAAATTTCAAAAATTCCACTTATTAATTCAAGTGTGTAATTTCCTTTTCTTCACTTTTCAACAAATAAACTTAACACTTAAACTTTAAATAACCATTTCACAAATTTAACTAAATTTCCAATTTATTTAATTAACTTAAATCTTTAATTAAAACCCAAATTTCACATTTCCAAGTCAAGTTATAATTTAAAATTTCACTTTCAAGCATTCAGTTATTTAACCATTTTAATTCATAGAAAAATCAATAATACTTTATTAGATCATTTAAATTCAACTTTAAATCAAATCATCATATTTACCCTTTTCCAAATATAACTAAATTTCCATATTATCTATATAACTTAAATATCATTTTAAAACCAAAATTTCCGAATTTCTAAACTTAAGTTATATTTCAAAGATTCAATTTAACCATTCATTAATTTCATTTTTAACTCACAGAAAAATCATAATTTCTTTATTTTAAAATATTTCAAAATCTATTTAAATCAAATTATCATAAATTTACATTTTTAACCACTTAAAATTTTATTTATATTACTTAATGTCATTTTAAAAGCCAAAGTCCAAATTTTCAGATTTAAGTTATATTTCAAAAAAAATCAATTTAATCATTTAATTATTCAACATTTTTAACTTATAGAAAAATCAAAATTTTTTATTTAAACATTAAAATCCAATTTAAATCAAATTTTCATAAATTTACACTTTTAAGAATACTTTAAAATATTCAAAATACTTTATAAAATACCGACGAGCCTGTATATAGATTTCTAACCTAGGTCAAGTGATACGGATATATATCATTTCATTTCACGGTTTACAAAGAAAATCAGGGTTCTATCATTTCAATCCCGCAATCCCAAGTTAAAATAAACAAATAAAAATCGTTTAGGCCTATCATTTCAGCCCATAACGATTTTTTTCCTATTTTAAAGTCCGTACGGGTATGTATCATTTCAACCCATAGTGAACCTAATCTACAGGGAACTTGCAGTGTGATAAATAGATATGAATGAACAGTTAACAACATATAACAGTAACAGATGAGTTGACATGTAAATCTAAAAGTTTAACATCATAAATTAATAATCATAGGCAGGTATAACATAACCAAATATTCTACACATTCAATTGTTGTCAATTCGCATAATTGCATAAGTATGAATGTTAGGTGAGATTTACTCACCTCTTTGTGCTGGAGATTGCAATGCAAATGACACAACGGAGTCAAAAGCTCAATGACAAGACTACGGATTTGAGTGGAGAGTGAGATCCAATGCTACAAATCTTGTGTTACAACCCAAAACAAAATCAAAAAAAAATTATAAATTCAATACACTTTGAAATGAAATAATATGGAATGAAGACAAATATGAATGCAACGACTTTTGCCTTGCTTTCTCTATTCTTTTGCACGGCCTAGGGGTGGTTTACCTCTGGTAAACATAGTATGGCTCAGGTTTGGGCTAGGAAATGTACGGTATAAGCAAGAACATGTAGGGGAAGTTACACTTGGGAAGGTGAAGGGGTTCAAGCAACATAGGGTAGGTTTTTGTTCAACTTTGGCTCGGCCGTGGAGGGTTTGGGCTCAGCCAGTGGGGTGTGGGTCTGGACAGGGGTAGGAGGGGTGAGTAAGGGTCTGGACAGAGGTGGTGGTGGAAATGGAAGTGGTGAACAAGTGGTGGTCAAACAATATGCTTTCAAGGCTTTAGGTTGCATTTTGGTGGATTTTATCATCATGGTGGGCTCGGCTATGGTCAAGGATGAAGAGGTAGGTGGTGATGATGGCAGGGAAGAGGTGTAGGAGGAGGTGGCCGTGGCTATAGAGTGGAGGCCGATCAAAGTAGGAAAGAAAACAAGGCAAAAATATAGAAAACAAGAAGAAAAAGGAAAAACAAGGATGTCATTACCAAGAATATTTCCTAGCCGTAAAGAGAAGATGAGATGGATGTTTTTTTGCATGAAAAATAGGAATGAAATCATGGCTAAGAAAAAAAATGCACGGCCAAACAAAAATAAATGAAGAGTTTTGGAAATGAAAAGACTAGAAAATGAAAGGTCTAAGTCTCTTTGTATTTCTATTTCTTTTAATCAAAAATAAAGCAAATAAATTTCAGTAAATCCATTTTAAAACTGAAACAAAGTAAAATTAAATAAAAATAAATAATTAAATTTAAAGAAAATAGAAAAGGAATAAAAGAAATTGCTTAAAAATTCAAAACAGGGTTCAAAAATTACAATTAAAACATCACTAGCTTTGGAAAAATATCTACTTCATTTTAAAAATATTCTAAAGCAAAATTTAGAAATAAAATAGTTTTTAAAACATATTCAAAGTGAAATAAATAATTAAATTTAGAGAAAATATAAAAAGAACTAAAGAAATTGTTTAAAAATTCAAAACAGGACTTAAAAATTTACAAATAAAATATCACTAGTTTTAGAAAAATTTCTATTTCACTTTAAAACAAATAAAAGTTAAATAAATAAAATAAATAAGGAACAAAATAAAGTGGGAATGAAAATAAAATAAGATCTTCAGAAAATAGAAAAATAAATAAAGAATTTCTTTAATTAATTGAAGCTAGAAATTAGAAATTGTAAAAAAAATACAACTGACCCAGGAAAATGTCAATTACACTTTCAAAAATGTTTTAAAACCAAAATATATAAAATATGTTATTCACCCAGTTAAATATAAATTAGAACATTACATGACCAAATAAAATTTTATTTATATAATTTAAAATAAACAATTTTGTTAAATACAGCAAATTTCACACAATAGTTAAAAAGGCATAACTTACACATTATAAATCAGATTTCAACGAAACGAAAAGCAATATTCTTAAAATTTTATTTACTTTCATAATAAAAGATAAAATTCAAATTTTAAAACTTTCAAATTTTAAATTTAAAAGTCAAATTTTGAACATATTGACCAAAATTCACTTTTTTGGAAAATATTCTTTTTAAGTCATGTTTTGGAATTCTAATTTACATCAAAATAAAGTTTATATTTGAAATAACAAAATTATCTAAATAAAATAAAGTTAAATCAAAATTTTAATTAAAAATAATTAAAATATACAATTAAAATAATCACAAAATACAGGGTTGCTACAATTATTATCGAATCGCATACAAATTTTTTATGGTAATTTAACATATTAAAAACATCACAAATCATTTTCGCATCCATCAAAAATCATAGTTGATATTTTGATGATGAAATTTGCATCACTGTATCAACCTCTTTTGTACCCCTTTTTAGGTATGTTTACGCATATAGCAGACAAGTTCATGCAATAGATTGGACATAAGAACAATGTTCAAGTTCATGCATTGTTTAACATATAATAGGCAACACTAGTCCCAATACATTTATACCTAAACATACAAACAAGAATCGTCAAGCATCGGTTTAACAGTACAATATTGGTAGTTCTTATAATCCACTAGTCCACGCATACTGCAAAATTGATCAAGCAATAGTTACTTCGTTCTTCAATACTGGTATACATAAAAATTTCCATACTACATGCTAGGAAGGCTAAAAAAGAGAAATCACGTGCAACCAACAAAATTTACATGTAAAATCAAACCAAACCACCAATGTTTCAACGTAAGCTAAAAAAGATTTATGTTGGAGAAACTATTTCCCTTTCAGCTTAAAATGAAAATATGGAGCTTTTGATGGTTTATGTTAAAAAGGAAATTGCTAGTAGCGACAACAAATAAATTTGATATAATATTGTCATGATGTGCAGCATCCTCCCTCCTAACCTATATAACACGAAAAGAAAGTGAAATTAATAGAAACGTAAACTTATTTAAAGGTAGTAATTGGATGTAGATTTATGAATGAAGTTAATGCAAATCAATGGAATTAATGAAGACGTTTACGTAGCTACACATTGAAAATATGAAAAAAAGGTAAGCATTGGATTAAATTAAGGAAATTAAATATTAATAAATGGTCATTTAATAAAACCAATATTCTGAGAGTAATTATAATAAGTTGTTTGAAATACATATAAACTTTGATTTGGAAATCAATTGAATTTAAATGAAGTTTGGTATTACATTGATGAGTTTAAATGTTATTTTATTATGTAAAGTAATAAATAGTGTAATAAAAGAATGAAATCAAGATAAATAAATTTAATTGAGGCTTTAATTATAAATAATAGGTTGGATGGTAATTGTTGTGGAGAATAACCATACAAGTAGTATAAAGAGTATATTGGTAATAAACGGTTATTTCGAATAAAGGTAATTAAATATTACTTTAATGGATATAAATGTAATAACGGATAGAGTAAATGAAATTAGTATTATGAAAATAAATGTAACTTTTTTTGTAAGCAATAAAAGCCTATTAATGTGACTGAAGGTTAACGGTAACGATTTTTGTATGTTACCTATGTAGGTTGCTTGTAAATTTAAACTTTGAAATTTGTTACAACAATTCTAATTTAATATTACGTTGATGTTAATTAAGGTAATATTTGAAAGTAGCATTAAGGTTGTTCATATTGGACAAATTGTTGAGTTATAAGGATCGGGAATAAAGCTTTATTAATTTTATTGGAATTTAAAATTTAATAAAAGGATTAATTACAATTAAATGAATTTAATCTTTTAAAATGGAATTTAGATGAAATATAAGGAAATTTATGTAATAGTTTTGCATCCAATGTTTAATCCATCCATAATATGACTATTGGTTGATTTAAGTATAGGAAGCAAGATTTATTAATTTAATTTAAGTATAAAATTCAATAATGATATTTGTTGCAAGATAAAATGGAATTAAAACGTTTAAATACTACGTTATTGAAATTAAAATGGAATTTGAGGATAATAATGTAATAAATCATGAACTAATGTAGTGGCAATCTTATTTTGGTAAAAGATGTGAATAAGAAGGCTTAAAAATTTAATAAATGGGTTTTTGAGAATTTAATTTATAAATTCTAAATATAATGAAGCGAAGAAATTAACACTGCAATTGATAGATTTATCAACTTTTAATTTACATCTAAATTGTTTAAATTTTTGTAAATGCTTAAGAAATATAAAGGTGATAAAATTGTGAATTATAAAATTTTAATTTAAAAATTGGATTTAATTAATTAATTATTAATTTATTTAATTAATGGAAAAATAGCTATTTTGGCCACTGATTCGGATTTCGACGAAACCAGTTTCATCGGATCCGTATCAGTGAATTATTGTAGGATTTTAAGTTTCATAATGATCGGGCTTGTCGTTTGATCATACGGGCTTGAAACGCCTAGAAATAAATGAAATTGAAATTAAGTGAAATCAATTTGAAATAAACTGAATTTTGCATAACTTCTTCATACGAGAGAATTTGGACTTGAAACCTGTTCCATCGATTTTAAAATCATTTAAAACATACATTTTGATATATGGGTTGACCCTTTTTCGTTCCAGAATCGAAACGGGCTTTTCGGGTCAATTATCGTTCAAAACCCAAATCCAACCTAGCCCATTCTTTCTATTCTGTTTTGCCCTTATATATTTTGTTATAAACCCTAGGTCATTGCTTATTCCTCATTCTGTACGTATGCTCTTCCTCATTCCAATGGCTGCAAACCCTAATCTTCCCAATCCAATTTTAGTTTCAAAAAAAAAAGAAAAAAAAATTGCGGGTCTGCAGCAACTTCTGGTCGCGCTTCGAGTTTCAGAGGCAAAAACGCTGTGAAATGACCCTCTCTGATTTGTACCTAAATTTTTTGCTTAGGATTTTTTTTTACATAGTGATATATATATATATATATATTATCCTATATATATATATATATATATATATATACTTCTAAAGCCCAGAGTCATTTTTCCTTTTTCATGTAAACAAACTTTATCCAGGATCAACAAGTTTTACCAATATAAACATATCAGTATATTCACAACATATACACACACATGTGAAGATGCATGTGCACCTCTTGTTCAAATCAGAGTTATGGTAAAACAAGAGGATAATTTAATTGATTAAATTTAATCAATTCTCACATAGCTATATTCAATACATGTGATAAAATTACATTCATATGAGCATCAGCCTGATTTTTAGTCTTAATTACTGGGTAGATTCCTAAAAAATGACTCAATGAAATCAGACAATTATGTGATATTTATCTTTAAAATTTAATGGTGTAGTGCTTGTGCTCTGAAAATGATATATGTCTTTATCATTTTCTTTGTTTGCTTTTCTATAAATCTGCCCTGGGATGCAACTCTTTCCTGGAAAACTTTTAAGTAAAATACTTCATTTTTAAAACTTAATTTTTTTTTTTGATGTCATGATGCAGCACTAAATGAAATGCAAACCAGGGTTAGTTTCCTGAGACCTGTGGGTACTTAACAAAGAAAAACATGGCTCACATAAACTCTTTGTTCAGGCATACCTCATAGGGTCTTAAAAAGGTATGTATTTTTTTCAAGTCTCGGTAAAAGAAGTTCAGATTCATATTAATATTTCAAAGGTACTGATGTTCTAATATCTGAACAAAACATATTTAAACTAGTATATATATATATATGTTATCATGGACATTGTTTTCAACTCTTATGCTACAGATTCATTCTTTATTCCAGCATAAGACATAAAGCATTTACATAGTGTAGAATTTGCATTTCAACAATATGCAGACACATCATACATTTTCCCTATGCATTTAAACTTTTGCATTCACTTGTCATAAAGCAGGATTAACTACATGTGTTCTTCAACACCTAACTGTTTCTACTCTCTCTATACTTAAAATTCTTCATAGACTCAAGATTGACTAATACATTTATAAAATGTAACCCTCCCATTCACATAACATTCTTACTCATTTTACTTACAGAATTATAGATAAAAAGAATTTCAACATTCCAGATAATGAAATTCAGATCTTTTTTTTTTTTAAACTCTAGTTACAAGTCAAATTCTTAACAAAATACTTGACCAATATCCAACTTCATTCAGTGCTTACTAACATGGAAGTTTTAAAATATCAATACATGCAAATTTCATCTTTTAAGCTCTTATCTATCTAATTCTAGCATGCTATAATCTTCTTCTCAATGCCTTGCTCCTACTCCTACTTAGAGGCTGCTGTTCCTGAAAAAGCATTTGAAGTTGCCCCATATAAAATGAGACACCCCAGATACCATTAGCACACTAGGGTCAAACACATGTCTGGTATGAGAAAATTCACTAAAATAATTTGTTAATTAAATTAAAATTTAATTAAGTACATATGCATATAGTTCTGCCTTTTGAAAACAAATAATACTGGTGTGCATGTTCTGTGCCATTGCATGTGCTCATTTTAATCTTTCTTTCCAGAGACTTATATAGAGATGGCACATGCATTCATGCATACAATTCAATCATAAATCAATTAATCATTCACACAGAACATAAAAATCACCAACATGAGTTAAATCATTTATTCCCTCCTCATATTTCATTTCTGGGAAAACTCTAGTTCCTCATCATATCAAATATTCTTTCCTTGATATATTTATCTACCCTGGTCTCATCTGCAATCATATGAATCAATGGACACACTGTAATGAACTAATTCACTCCATTACACAAAGATCTCAGGACTTAAACAAGCCATGTGTCAACTTGCATTACTCAAGAACACAAGTCATTCCTGCAGTGATCTTGACCACATTTCCTAATCAGGTTCTTAGGTACTTTCTCTTTTAAATTTTTTATGGCAAACCCATTCAGTGAATCATTTCACTACAACAAGCACTCATCTCATGGCATGTCACATCATTCATATAAACAAACAGAGGCAATCCAGCAATTTAAATATTGGTATTTATTTAAATAATTTCTGCATATGTATATATATGCATGTTCTTGCAATTTAAAAGAGGTGTAGACAACTAACATTGGTTTATGGCTTTTGAGAAGGTTCTCTTTTTTTTTCTTCTGTTGCAAACATCTGTGCCTTAGTTAAACTCAGATTGACCAAGCTTCCTAAGTCACAACTTATTTGCTAAGTATATGGATATTACATATTTTCTTTGAACCAGGAGTATCAGCACATAGGAAAACCTATTGCACCCCCAATTCTTTTTTCATCTTAAGCCTCAGCACATATACATATGTATATTGCAGCTCACATGCTCATCAATTCTTCTGGGTGGAGCCAAAACCAACACTACTTGCCTATATTCAACATTTTATTTTCTGGGTATTTATTTATATTTCTAGACAGTATCTTATCAGAAAGAGATCTGGGTTTTTAAGATACTTATTTATGCATACTGATCATATTTAAGATACTCACAAAACAAAACAAACAAAACAACAATCTAGCATTAAAGCATCTTTAATTTCTGAAAGACAATCACATATATATTTATATATATATTTTAAGAAAAATTAATTCATGAACTGGCTGCCTTCATTAGGACTTAGTGCCTTAAATTTTTGAGTGAGTTTTCTCACCTAGCTCTCTTCTTTGCTTCCTTAGTTACTTGATAAACCTCTGCCTCTTGCCTCAAGCCCTTTTCCTTCACTTGCCTTATATTTTTGTATGGTGTGTTTAATATTTTTTTCTTTTCCAAAATTCTTCTGGAAAGGAGAGGAGGCTGCTGCATATATATGCAGAGTTCTCCTTAGGGTTTTGGGTATTGGCTAAAGCCATTTTTGCCCACCAGAAAATTATGTTATCTGCATTCATTTGAACCCAAAACTCTACCCTCCCCGGCTTTATTTGGTGAAGAGAAAAGTGGTTATCCACTTTGGTTATTTTCAGAAATCTTACCTTTTCATAAAATGCTTTTTCTCTTGTCTATTTGCATGCTAAATGTGTGATCTGATTTCTAGCAATATAATATATTTACATATTTTTTTTCCTTAATTAAGTCCATACAAAATACATTTTTGTTTTCCTCCCACTTTCTATTTTTAGCCTTCACTTTATTATTTGGTGCTTCCTTTTTATTTTCACAAGAGGATTGCTTCTTTTCACATCTTCATTCTTTCTGTTTTTATTTAAAAACATATTGGTGTGTTTCTTTTTACTAGTTTGAATTTTAATACTTAATTAGTATACTTGCATATATGTTTTTATAGACAATAACTTGTATACATATATACATCTATATTATTTTATACTGACACACACATGCACATGTATGCTTAGTTACATTTTCATATATTTCTGCATATAGCACATTTGAGGGTTTTCTTTATTTATCAGTAAATAAATATTTTCCATACATAGCATCATGTATTCATTCATAGTATCCAGGGATCTAGCTTTACTCATGTGTATTTTCTGTGCACAATTGCACATCATTTTATTATACTATACCAAGCTATTTCATCTTTCCTTAAAATGATTTTAAAAACTATCTTAAAATTATTTTAAGCTTATTTATATTTTCCAAAATAAATTTCTAAAATATTGGGTCATTACACGCTGCATCTACTTCGGATTAGGAAGAAAATTACTCGGGTCGCTCTGGGTCGTTTTGGCAAAAACTTCAAGCAAGCACCGGGGAATTGAGGCGGTGGACGGAAATTGAACCCGAAGTCGACTCAGGACCAGAATTTTCCAATCTTCTAATTTTCCTAACTTTTTCATACGAGCTCGGATTCATGCGCCGTTTGTTTTGTTGGGATCGTATTAGAATTAGGGACGTTTTGGCTCGTGTTTGGATGAATTCTAAGACTGGTCAAATTTTGGGTTCAAATTGGATTTAAATTCAATTTAAATTCAAAAGGTGAGTGTTTTAACCCACTCACAACTTCTAAAATTTCTTATGTTTGTCGAATTGATATATGATGTGATTTAAAATTTATTTATGGTTGTTTGGCAAACTTTAATCATCATCTCGGTTAAATCATTTATTTAAATTAAATTACTATTTAATTTACTCATTGCATTTAAACTGCCAATTAAATCGTTAATTAATTATTCATTGCATAAAACTGCCAGTTAAACGGTTAATTAATTTATTATTGAATATAAACTGCTATTTAATACCTGTTGTTTTCCGTTCTATATTGATGCTATTGTTTAAATTTGATGATGATTGCGATAAATGGTTGATGGTTGATATTGGATGAATGGATGTTGTATTTTATATTGTTATAAACTGCAAGTTATTATGCATTTTCATTTCATTCGGGATTGCGGTTTGAAATGATATACAACTGCAATTTATTTTTAAATTGTGGATTGAAATGATAAATATCCGTATCACTTGACCATAGGATAGAAAATTATATACAAACACTACGGTATATATATATAATAATAATTTGAAATGATATCTATGGTTTGTAAAGAATATATATGATTTTTGATATATTGATTTGGATATTTGATAAAGGTTATTTTATATATAGTTAAATTTATGGTTTTAAGATATGTATAAAATTGGTTTAAAGTATAAAATAAAGTTTGATTTTATTGAATATAATATGGATAAGTATTTACTTAAATTATATTTAATATAGAGTTTGTATTGATTTTATAAATCAAGGTTTAGAAGATAGTTGAAATTGACTGAGATTTTATTTAATTAAGAATTATATTTAATAAGAGTCTATGTGGAACTTATTGAAATTTAAATTTTAAAAGATTGTTTTAAAACTAAATTCGAGGTTAAGGTGATTTAAGTGAATATATCAAATCTAAATAAATTGAGGAATATTAAATTCTTGAAATTTGAAGTTTTATTCAAAGGATACTGGATTTATTAAGCAAGTATTTCAAACTAAATAATAGTAAAGTGAATTTGGCATATATATATATATATATGAATGAATAATTTAGTTTTGAAATGGTGGAATATTTAAAACTTTGAAATATATTGAAATTTAAATGGTTTATTTGGGAATTCAAATCTGTATTTGGAATTGATTTGAGAAATTAAAAAACTAATTTACTTTATAAAGTAATGTATTATTAAACCATTTAAGTATTGAAAATTATGTTTCGAAGCTATGGGTTTAAGGTATATATATTTGGAAGTACTATGATTTTCGAAAAAGATATATTTGAAATAAAAATGATATCATATTGATTTGGCTTTTAAAATAGAAATGATGTCGTATTTATATGATTTGAAATGGATATTTTATTCTGGTTTTAAAGTATAAACTATTTTGAAAAGACCGCGGTGTTATAATAACGTTTGGTTGTTGAACAGACCGGGATCGGAAGTTGTCATACTCTCTGCCAACTCCGAAAACCACTTTAACCACCGTATACGTGGTGGAGATTCCAGAATGAAGTAGGATGGTGGTAGCGTTTCCTTTGAGGTAAATACATGGACCCGACTCTCGTGAGTTGGCATAAGGTGGCTAAAACAGGAGCGATTCTCGGGCCAAGGGGGTAGCACCCTTTATCGGACACATCCCTTCGATACTATACTCTGGCTTTGGATTGATTCGATGGCCACCTTTAATTTTTTTGATTTTGGGGGTGTTTGTTCGAGGTGGGCGGTAGCTGCGGCTATGTGTTACCATCAGCCTGGATGGCAATTGGTATATCTACCCTGGCATTGCCTAGTTATGCCGTGTCACCTACCCTAGCGTGCCTCATACGATTTTGGTTTTGTACCATACCTATGGAGTGCCATCTGACGACGTCCAGTACGGGGGAGATTACGGTACTGTATAGACTATGGGAATATATAAATGTGTTAAGGAGGAAAATGTAAAGCCTTAATGCTATTTAAAACTAAGTTTATTTTACTATTAGACACTATTATAATAGCGAAATATTACTACATAGTAAATAGTTTAACGGATCCTTAGGAGATGTGAATCCCGAGCATCTCTTAAGTTACTGCACTCATATTTATTCCTGTTAATTTAACTTACATAAGATCTTTTAGTTCTGACTCGAGTGTTTTGTCTTTTCAATTCGCTCGGGTCAGTCCGAGCATTTGAGGATTGAAGACTTTATTCCTGGAGGACGAAGACGAAGATTTCATTATTATTATTATATTATATTCCACTACATTGTATTCCGTTGCATCGATTTTATTTGGTGGTATGTGCAACTCTGATATATATTGTATGAGAAAAATCAAATATTTTGTAAACAGCTTCATGAACTGTATATTTGATTATTATATTTTATCCTTCCGCTGTGAGATTCTGTTTTGTTTTATTTCTTCCTCATTTTTCTTATTTATCCCATAACAATCCGCCCTTCCGTATGGTTTGAATTGGCATGTGTGTCGATTTAAAGCGTGCGAAAAGGCGGGACGTTACAATAAGTAAATTATTTTAAAGGTTTAACCAGTATTATGATTTAAAATATATTTATTTAATATTTACACCTTATAGAATAACTCTTATATTTAAAATTTGTTTTGGCTTAAGTTTTACATGAGAAATTATTATAAAATTTCATAACTAGTATTTTAAATAAAGTGTTTTAAGTAGATTTTATTTTAAGTGTTTTAAAGTATATTTTATTTTGGATAAAGTGATTTAAATTATTTAAAAATCTATGGCATTAAGACTTGGTGATTTTCAGTGGAAATAAAACAATTGGATGGAAATTTATCACGCAAGAGAAAAAGTGATTTGAAACTATTTTCAAAGGATTGAATATATGAAAATATCCTGTGAAGATATTTTGAAATAAATAATTTTGAAAATTATTATGGCCTGATGGTTGTTTGTGGATGTAATATGATAGTTAAATAACTGACTATCAATATTGGCCAATGCGTTGATCGTTTCGAAGAGACTGGGATCAGGATTAATTTTCTGAAACCATTTCAATCTAGTTTGAAGTTTTCGCAAGGAAGACAAGAGCTTGGAGTCGAAGATGGAGCAGTAAAGTGTAAGGGCTAATCGCTACTAATCCTGAGGGTGATTCCAAAATGGATGTAGTAGGAGTAGCGCCTTCTGTTCAGTTCGTACCGGGAAATGACTTGTATGGACAAATGCTATCAGAACATCGTCAGGCAGATGATGAGAATTCTAAGTGTATGTGTGCTAAAAAGGTAACGCATAGCCTCAAGCCTCATCAACCGGGAATGACTAAAACAGGGGAGGTGCATCAAGGCTATGTGGAAAGCAACCAATTAAGGTAAGGTCATCCCTGTCTAGTTGTCCCTTTTTATTCGCTGTGTGGGCGGTTGCTGATCCTAACTGCGGGATGATCTTATTCGGACTATCTAGTAAGGGATAATATGGTCTTATTTTGTAGGGGATCAAGGTGGATCCTCGGTACTCTGATCTAGACCAGGTAATGTGATGGCGGTACCCCAGTGGTCGTGCCATTGATGGAAACCCAATCTCCAATAAGTGCCTTCGGACTTGTTTGTATACCTATTATGCTGGAATTTAATGAATGTAACAATTTCGGCTATTTTGATAAGTATTTGTATATAGACACTACTATAATATCAAAGGATTTGGTAAAAAAAATGTTTGGTTATCGTAAGATAAAAACCCGGCATGTTTATTTATGGCATGGTCTTACGAGATACCTTTGATTTCAAAGGATTTTGAAAACTTTAATGGTCCAATTGCGTGTGTTTTCTCACGCTGGTTTTCCAGACTGACTCAGGAGTTATTTCACTATAATTCTCGGATCTGACCGAGTATTATAGAGTACAGATTCTGGATGGACCGCTATGGAGCTCAAGGGATGTGCTAGATGGCGAGACGTTTCACACGCACTTGATGTATATTTCGCTGTGCAGTATAAGTTGTATAATCAGTCTTTGAGGAAAAGTTGATATAACTGTCCAATATTTTGCTATTGATTGTGTTGTACTCTAATAATGCAATGTATAAACAGATATAGTTCTTTTAGTATAAAGATCAGTCATTTATCTATTATATATTGTTCTGCTGCGATTATGAGATTCTAATGTTGTTTTGTTTTCTCTCCTTCTACCTC
This sequence comes from Allium cepa, assembly GCA_030765085.1. NCBI lineage: Eukaryota > Viridiplantae > Streptophyta > Magnoliopsida > Asparagales > Amaryllidaceae > Allium > Allium cepa. The sequence continues at coordinate 384,388,875 of CM060937.1, forward strand.
CTTCTTGTTTCCCTTATAGTCTAGTTTTCAAGCATTCGATTGTCCGTCATTTAATACAATGGACGTATTAATGTCGATTTTTGGGCTTCGAAAAATTGGGACGTGACATTTTGGTATCAGAACAATAGGTTAAGCAAGAACCTTGGATCTGGTAGGGATTGCTCATTAAAAATAGAGTCCGTAGTACACTAGCATGAGTTTGAGTGTATTAATAGATATGAGCGTGTATTTGTTAGTGGATATAAAATGGTTTTATATTGTGTTGATTGGTTTGTTGAGTGGTTTATGGGTTTTAATCAATATGAGTAATTAACATTATTGATAGGGATCTCTAAACACTTGAATAGAACAATTCGACATAGTATCATTTTAAATGGGGTAAATGAAATAATTTTGCCCAAATTATTTTTATATATAATTTTTTTTTAGAATTTATTATATATATATATATATATATATGGTTGCTTGGTTGTTAGGAAGTGATAATATTAAATTATTATCATGGTAGTATGGAAATTGAATAAGTAATTGAAATTATAATAAAATGGAGCTTGTAAATATGAATTATAAAATGTGAGTTATAAATGTGATTTATAATAGAATGAAATTCCAGAGTGATATGTGAATTGGGATTTGGAAGGATTTGGATTTCGAAATTTTGGAAATTAAATTCCTTTGAGTTTGAAAATGATTTTGAAAGGTTTTGGAGAAATAATAGTGATATTATTTGAGAAATATTTTTTTGACCAGATATGAAATCTGGTGAGATTTGGGATTAAAAATATTTGAAAATGTTTTTAAAGAGATAAAAGCACTAATCTCTTTTCGGTTGCTGGAAAATAATTTCGGTGATGACTGCAGCATCATCGATATTCATTTTCGAGTTTCCAAGAAAGGAATTGCTACCTAAATGTTGTGAATATTGAAGTCTGGGTTAGTAAAACTGTTTTGATTTTGGAATTCAAAATGATTTTGGATATAGTTGATTTCAAAGGTGGTTTTGAAATGTTGAGGAATTGCTTAACTTCTGGAAAATTTATTAAAAATGTTTATGGAAATAATAAATGGGTTTGATAACTTATATAATTTGAATTTTGATAGAATAAAATTTAACTTGAAGAATAGTTGAAAGTTAAAATAAGTATGAAAACGAAATAAGTTAGAAAGTAAACTAATTAAATAAAGTAAATTTTAAGGAAATGAATCTAAGTAAATTAAATAAAATGGACATTGAAATAAAAATTTACAAATCGAAAATGGATTTGTGAAGGAACAAATGAATTTACATTTGTAAGCAAATAAATTGGAAATTGAATATTAGAATCAATTTAAATTGTATTAAGAATTGTAAAATTGGAGAATTAGTTCGAAGTGGACTAAGAATAATAAAGGTTTGAAAATAAAAAGGGTGCTTGAGATATAAAATAAATTAGTAGTGGGACTAACTAAAGAAATGATTAACTGAATATGGTTTGAGATAAAAGTGAATAGAATTCAATATTGGAAAAAAAGAAAGGTAAATTGAATTCAGAATGGAATTGAAAATTTGAGTCAAATAAAAATAGATATAAAAGCTTAAGTAGTGGAGTAAAAAAATATTAAAGTATATATAATATTTATAATAAACTTAAGGAAGGTAAATGGTGAAATTCTCAAATAAAAATTGGTATTGGCAAATATTCTATGTTAATATTTGAATGAATATTGAGTAAAATTATGAAATGATAAAAGTGGATAGAAATCAAAATAAATGTGAATAAAAAGAAAATTGATATAGCTAATAATTCATTTTTTTTGCAAAGCAAGCCGGTTTTATAATGGACCGTCCACTTTTTATTGATATAGCTAATAATTAATGGAGATAAATATGTAGGATGTACGTATATTATTCTATTCGCATAATGATTTGATCCAGATTTGAGCATAGAATTTTTAGATGGTGATATTGATCCGAGTTGGGATTTTTCACTCGATTTTCGATGGCGAACCTTGGATATGGATTTTGATTAGTTCTAGAAATTCTCTAACATTACTAGTGGCTATGCAAGGAGAATGACGGTTTTCGATTAGGAAACCCGATCTGAGTCCGCACTAGGAAGCCGGGTGGACGATGCTAGTTCAGAAGTGAATTGTGTGATCGAGTGAGCGATCGAATTTGATATTTCGTACGGATGATATATGTACATCGTACGGGCTTGGATGAAATGGATATTGAAAATTTTGAAAGGAAATGAATAAAATGATTTTGAATTCTGTGGTTGGATATTTTTGCTAAGTAGGGTATACATGTGTTTTAAAAGCAAAGGATAAATTGATGTTTCTTGATTTCAGAAGATAAATTGAGTTGGCCGACAAAAAGGTATGTATCTAAATTGTCGTATGAAATTTGATGGTTTTCTGGTCTAGCCACTTGGCATTTTTTTTCTTTTTAAATTTGGAGGCCCATGGAGGCATTTTATAGTCGTACCGATCTAGCCGCACGAAGGAGATGCTGGCGAAATTTTTCGAAAAATTAGGGAGTTAGAAAAGTTTTGATAATTTAAAATTTGGTTTTAAATTTAAATTTGACTTATTGAGTACACAATATTGTTTTGAAGTTATGGATGAGTTTAGGAAGTTGATAGCGTCTTTAATAAAAAGATTGTTTTGGGTGTTGTTAAAAAAACTATTTGATTTTGAGAAAATAGTTAATGGGTTATACATCATTCTTCTTAACTAGTAATTTCAGGGACGAAATTATTTTAAGGGGGAGGAATGTGACGATCCGGAATTTTTAGATATTTGAAATTGGAATATTTAATTGATTTTAAATATTTAAAAGTTAATTTCTAACTTGAATTTCAAGTATCACTGTTCATTGGTAATTTAATTATTGAATTAAATAATTGGGAATTGGTTAAAATAGTGAAATTTTGGTTTTTAAGCATGTTAAAAATATTTAAATGGCTTATAAAATCTATATTTATAATACTGAAGGTAATACAAGTTTTAATATTGAATTTTAAGGTGATTTGTTCAGTTTTGAAAATATATCATTTAAATTGACATTTAAAAATAGCCTTCCGAGGCACGGTCTTGAAATTCGACGAAACCGGTTCTATTATATCCTAATAAAGTATTATTATCGGATTTCAAATTTTGTAACATTTGGAGTTGTCGTGTGGTCGTACGAGAGGGATACATGCTGAAATTTATATCGAAAATTTAATATAATAACTAGGTCCAAAAAGCTATATTCTCAATACAATCGAGTTAGGACTCAAAACATTTTCCATTGCGTTCAGAACTGGGGTATAACATTATAAATGCCTAGCGACACGCCTCGGTAGGTGGTCGGGATTTTAGGTTGCTATCGAGACATTGAAATTTAAATTTATTTCAATTATTGGTTAAACCTCCTTTCAGCTGTAGCTTAATTTTTACTATACCATTCTTCCCTTTAACACATTGCATCCTTTCCTTCTTTTCTCTAGACACCGTCCCCTCCTTCTCGTTTTTCTTAATAACTGGGATTTCGAACTTTAAAAAGAATTAAAATGGTGGAACAAAAGAAATAGTGGCCGAAGCCTCTTTCATAAAAAAAAGGGAACTGAATCCTCAAAAAAAATGGCGGAACAGAAAAAAAATTTCCAAATTGAAATTTGTCGAAATCGAATGAAGTAAGGTTCCTCGTTCCAAAAAAGGGCCCGTCGTTCGATTTTCCATCACGTCATCAGGGGAAGGTTTTCGGTAGGTCGCGACAGAGGTAAGGCGACGTGAGGTTTGGGTGGGTGCTGGCCTACGCATGCGCGTAGGCAAGGCGACAAGTAGGTGACGGTGCGTTCGAGACCTAGGGATTCGGCATTTGTGTGTGTTCACGAGCTCAAGGTAGAGGTCGATTGTGGTGGCGACAGCGTGAAGGGAGATCACGCGTGGATTTGGGTATGGCTTCTTCCTTCTTTTCGAATTTGGCAGTTCTTAAAAAAAATCTACAGTAAGATTTGAAAAGAAGAATTCTATTTTGAATCTATATATATGTGTATATTAGGAAATGATTTTATAGTATGGTAAAGATTTTTATTTCTTTTAAAATTTATTTTTCAGCTTAAATGTATATATATATATATATATATATATATATAACTCAAAGATTGATTTTTCAGTAAGGTATATATACATGCATTTTTTTTATGTTATGTAATTGCTGAAAATAGATGAGTACAATACAAATGTAAATATACCTATATAGACACACATGCATGTTTTGATATATAGAAGTTAGCAGAAATTATTTTATATAGATAAGGTTTGAAAAAATTATAGGAATTTGAAAATGTTGAAATATTATACAAAATTAGATTTTGAAATCTATAAGTTATTTTGATGCGTATACATGTAGTTTCAAAAGTGAATAAATATACATATATATCTATTTTCATTTACTAGTTTAATTTCAAAATAATGAAGTTGTAATTGTTTAATTGACATATCTTAATTATTTTAGTTACTAAACAAAATTTATTAAAGGAAAGTTAGTTTAAAATTATATAATTAGCTTAAAACAATATTATTAGTTTAACTAAATAAATAAATGTAATTAACAGTTCGGTCAATTCGAATATTAATGAACCATATGGTGTTTATAGAAGGTCCAAAATCATGAAACAAGTCGGAATAGAAGTGGGTTGCAAACAAAGTCAAAGGTGAGTTAATCTCACTCATTTAGATTACCATTTAAATTAAATAGTTAAATTTAAATTATTGGTTGAATGATTGAATTAACTGGATGTGATATTATATATAGTAGTATATATATGTATATTTTGAAAATGGGTTAATTAATATTAACGGGCTATGCGGCCCAAGAGCATATACAAGTACAAGAATACAGCAGGCAAGACTAAGTTAAAACATCCGACATCAGTTCAAAATTAAAGAAAACTCGCAGACTTTCCTAATTCATTTAGGGTTCTTCCATTCCAATAGCAATGGCGACTACTCGATGCTTGCTTGACTTCTTAGCCTCTCTACCCTCCACTTCCAGTTCTCCAGTTGCAGTTTTTCTCTTGCCTCTAAGTTGGTGATTTTCTTGATCCTTCCGATGTTAATTTTTACATCTCTAGCAATGTATTCCGCAAGTTCTAATTCATTTTTTTCTTTGTTGCTTCTGAAATCCCTTACATTTCGTTCTCTCTAGAGATGCCAAACAGTTGTCATCATAGAAATTTTCACGATTTCCTTCATAACGTTCATGAAATCTGTCTGATTACTGAGGTAATTTATCTCATCTTCAAGATTTAACACTGCTTCAGTTTGCAAATTTTTAATTTTTTGGATAGCCCATACACGCTTGCTGAATTTGCATTCGAAGAATAAGTGACGATGTGTTTCATTTTCTTTACCACAGAGATTGCATGTGTCTTCATCGATAATTCCCCAATTTTTTTGTCTATCTTTAGTACTCAGTCTTTCTTTGATGGCTTTATATGTCGTGTGTGCCATTTTAGTGCAATTTGATTTACTCCAGATGATTTTGTACCAATCGACCGTTTCATAGTGTTGCCTATTTTCATTCCAAACTTCACTCATTTTGAAATTACCTTTCTGGTTGTTTTTCCAGACCCATTTGTCAGAATTTCTGTTTGTATGAATAGGAATTTCCTCTATTTCTCTTTTTAGGTTTCTTGTTATCAGTTGCTTTTCTGTATCCCATTTGTCATTGTAAATTATGCTGGCAAGTTGGACATTCGGTGTGTTATTAGCTGAGAAGCTTTCTCATCCTTCTCTTTCTAGAATACTTTTGTTATTTATCCAAGGATCCCTCCATAAGTCTGTGTCTCTTCCATTTGCAATTTATCTTTCCACCGATTTTTTTAAGTGTTTCTCTTTTGTTTTAAGATATTTTTCCAAATTACTGAGGCATTATTATCTGCTTGTATGACGCAAAAGTTCTTTTTTAAGTATCTCGCTCTCATCCATTTAGCCCAAAGATTTTCAGAATTAAGGATTTTCCAGGCTAATTTGAGACCATAAACTTTTTTGAGTTCAAAAGGATTTTTTAAGCCAACTCCTCCTTCCTTTTTAAGTCTGCACATTTCATTATAGCTCACTTTATGTAGGCCGTCTCTCCAAATGAAATTAGCACATATGGAATTTATCTTTGCAAGAGAACAATCTGGTATCCGAAATGTCTGTAGCCAGAATCTAACTTTTGAGGTGATTACAGTGTGGACCAATTCTACTCTTCCTGCAAAAGATAATAGTTTTGATCTCCATCCTTGCAGTTTTTCACGAATATTGTCTATCAATTTCCCACATTCTGCATCAGTGATTTTGTTGCTTGATAAAGGAATCCCTAAGTATTTAACTGGCGGTTCTCCTTCACCAACTCGTTGTGCTAATATGTTTATTTTATTTTTACAATATTTGTTCATATAGCACTTAGTTTTGAACTCATTAACTTTGAGTCCTGCTAGTTCCTCAAGTTGCTTAAAAATACCCTTTATTGTGTTAATCCCCATGTCAGTAGCTTTAAACACTACCAGTAAGTCATCTGCATATATGAGGTGATTAACTTCTGGCTTAATCTTATATACTGGCTTGATTATTGATTGGAAACCTGCAAGTTCCATTTGGAGAGAGAACCATTTCATGGCAACAGCAAAGAGATAGGGAGATAGAGGATCTCCTTATCTAATTCCTCTATGGTTTTTTATATAACCTTTAGGAGTACCATTTGTTATCACCGAGAAAGTAGGAGTGCATATACAGTGTGTTATGAGTTTGAGAAGTTTAGCTGGCATTCCCATTTCCTGTAGCATATGTAGTATGAACTGTCTGCTTACTTTATCATATGCTTTATGAAGATCTATTTTTAAGCACACCCTATCTGCCCCTTTTTTATTGAAATCCCGTATTAGTTCATGTGCCAGCAAGGAGTTTTCAGAAATATATCTGCCCCTTTATAAAAGCACTTTGACTTTGTGAAATAAATTGCAGTAGAATTTTATGAAGTCTCATGTAGATAATTTTGCTAAGAATTTTATATGTAACATTGCAGCATGATATTGGTCTGTATTCTTCTATCTTTTCTGGTTTTTTAACCTTTGGTATCAGAGTGATGAATGTATGATTTATTTCTTGAATGAATTCACCTAAATTAAAAGCCTCTTGATAACCTTTGAGCATTCTTTCTTTTAGATCTTCCCAGTGCACTTTGAAGAAGAGTGCACTCATGCCATCGGGTCTAGGACTGGAATCATTATGAATCGAGAAATTGCCTTTTTCAGCTCCCTTTCCGTAATCTCAGCTATGAGCATTTTAGCACCTTCTTTGGAGATTCTCTTTCTGTAGTTGATATGAGGTATTTGTTGAATATAATCTTCGTTGTAAGTGTTTGTGAAATATTGTATGGCTTTTGTTTCTAGCTCTAGCAAGTTCCCAGCAGCTTCTCCCTATTCATTTAAGACATTTAGCAAATTATTATTTTGATTTATCCTTTGAGACATTTTAGTATAAAAGAATTTATTGCATTCATCCCCTTGTGTTAGCCATTTTTCTTTTGCTTTTTGTTTTATTTCCATGGCTTGTATACTCAGTAAGTTCTTCAGTTGCTTTTGTTTGTCAAAGTACTCTGCATTCAATTCTTCATTTAATGGTTCTTCTTCCAGTTGATATTGGAGTTTTCCCAACCTTTCTTGTAAATCTTTGATGTCTTCATGTGGTTTGGGCCTGACTTTATTCCATTCCTTTAGTTTGTTTTTCATTTATTTCACTGTCATTTTGTATTGGTACATGTAGTTTCCTTATGGGATTTGGATTTTTTTGAAATCTACTATTTCTTTGTATTCTTCAAGTAAATGCCAATGATTTGCATATCTGAAAGGTTTGCCTTTGTGTGATTGTGCTTCATTATTAAATTAAATTGTATGTGGAGAGGACAATGATCACTTGTTGAACTTGGAAAAATTGTAACAGTTATATTTGGGAATTTGTTCAGAAGATCTGCATTACCCAGTGCTCTATCAAGTCTTGAGTTAATTTTTTCCCCCTCACCACTTTTCCATGTATATTTCAGGCCAATATGCAGCACTTCAAGTAGTCCTGCTGTCAGTGCGCAATTGTTAAACTCCGAAATTTGGCAAACTTTCAGGGCGAGTCCTCCTTGTTTTTCATGTGTTTTCAGCACTGCATTGAAATCTCCAAAGACTATCCACGGTTTATTATGATTTATGAATTTTCATTTATCGTTTTCCATAGTTTTTTCCTTTCCGATGCCAAAATGTTTGCATACACTATTGTTGCCATGATTTACATTCCTCCCATGTTCTTCATGTCTATTATAATATGTTGTTCATCCACATTTAGCATACTACATGTCCAGATATTGGAATCCCATAGAATAATTATTCTTCCCTTGCTATTGTTTGTATTATTATGAATGATTTTCCAGTGTTCTCCCATCTGTTTCTGTAATTCCTCCATTCTGTCTTCATTAAGTTTGTTTTCAAATATTGCTAAGACTGTAGGTTTATATTTATTCTTTAGATTATAGAGGTCTAGTCTTCTGACATCACCATTAAGACCTCTTACGTTCCAACATATAATAGTCATTATGATTTTGTAGATCTGCTCCTAGTAATCGGAGCTGATACTACTTTAGCTTTGTTTCCAGCTGCTTTATTTCCTTTTCCAGAAAACATATCTTCATAACTATCATTATATTAGAGTGATTTATTTTCCGCATTATATAGCGGATAAGACCCTACGCCCCCCCCCCCCCCCGGCATAATAGCGGATGACCCTTTATACCGCGATATCCCCCTCAAAGTGGGATTGGAATTTTTATATTGTGCTAACACTGTGGATGCAGGGAAAAATAGATTGGAGGGATCCAACGGGATTCCTCAAAATATTGAATTTGTTTTCATAATTTGTGATACGATTCATTGGTTATCTGAGATAAATTATTGATTTTATTGGAAATTAAAAATATTGGATGTTATGCTTTGATTGAATATATTTGGGTATATTGAGTTATCAAAAATATATAGACTATATTTTTGAAGGGAAATAAAGAGAGAATTTTTAAGTAAAATAATAGCAGAGAATTTGGATAAATTAAAAATGAATTGGAAAAGAATAAAAGTTGATTTTTAAATTCTAATAAATAAATTCCGAGTATGGAAAAAGAGATTTTTGAATAAATGAGAATAAATGAATTTTTAAACTTAAGTGGTATTATTTAAAGGAATAAAGAATTTATTTTTAAATTCAAAGTTTAAATAGTTTGGGAGAGACAAAGAAGAATTTTGAAAAAAGTATGAAATTGATATTTTTTGTTTAAATAAGATTTTAAATCATAATAAAGAAGTAAAATCTAAAATTAATGGGTTTTGAAATAAAATTGAGTAAGTAAAGGAATTTATTTTAAAATGGAGTAAATTTTGGAAATCGATTTGAAAATTGATTAAATGTTTGAAACCGTGATTTAAAAGAAGGATGAGACTATGGAATTTATAAACTGGGTTTATAAACTGAAATAAGATATCAGTGGATATCTGAAATTATATAAATTCACGACGGGAATTTATAAACGAATGGGTAATTTGTTTTAAAAATAAATAGTGGTTTTATTTTTAAAGGTGTGGGAAAGAAATTTCCGGGTTTGAGATGTAAATTAAATTGGGATAAATCGAGAAGGATTTATTAACTGATTAAATGGACTATTTTGGAATGGAAAGTGTATTTTCCTGAAAAGCCAAGTATGTTTTCAAAGCAGATTTTTAAGTATAATTTAGAGGTTTTAAAGTGGTTTTAAAAGAAAGTTTTTGAAAGAAATTATTATTTGGTGGCTTTAAAATTTTTAAAAGTAAGTATTTATTAAGTAATCATATAAGTAATTATTTTAAAGGTTTAACTAGTATTATGATTTAAAAGATAGTTATTTAATATTTATACCTTATAGAATAACTTTTATATTTAAAATTTGTTTTGGCTTAAGTTTTACATGAGAAATTATTATAAAATTTCATAACTAGTATTTTAAATAAAGTGTTTTAAGTAGATTTTATTTTAAGCGTTTTAAAGTATATATATTTTTTGGATAAAGTGATTTAAATTATTTAAAAATCTAAGGTATTAAGACTTGGTGATTTTCAGTGGAAATAAAACGATGTGGAAATTTATTCCACGAGAGAAAAAGTGATTTGAAACTATTTTCAAAGGGTTGCAGTGTAGGAAAATTTCTTACGAAGATTTTTTGAAATAAATAATTTGGAAAATTATTAAAGCCTGATGGTTGTTTGTGGAATGATAATTAAATAACCAACTATCAATATTGGCCAATGCGCTGATCGTTTCAAAGAGACCAGGTTTGGATTGATTTTTCGAAACCACTTCGATCCAGTTTCAATTTTTTTGGTGAAGAAGACAAGAGCTTGGAGTCGAAGATGGAGCAATTAAGTGCAAGGGCAAATCGCTACTAATCCTGAGGGTGATTCAAAAATGGATATAGTAGGAGTAGTACCTTCGGTTCAGTTTGGACCCGGAACGGACTTGTATGGACGAATGTTGTCAAAACATTGTTAAGTGGATGATGAGCATTCTAAGTGTATGTGTGCTAAAAAGGTAATGCATAGCCTCAAGTCTCATCTAATGGGAACGACTAAAACAGAGGAGATGCAGCAAGGGAAAGTGGATAGCAACCAATTAGGTTAAGTTCATCCCTGTCTAGATGTCCCTTTTTATTCGGCTGTGTGGGCGGTTGCTGATCCCAACCGCGGGGTGATCTTATTCGGACTATCCAGTAAGGGGTAGCTCCGGTCTTGTGTTGCTGGAGATCAGGGTGGATCTTAGGTACTCTGTTCTAGACCAGGTACTGTGATGGGCGGTACCGTAGTAGCCCTGCCATTGATGGAAACCTAATCTCCAATAAGTGCATTCGGACTTGTTTGTATACCTTTTATGCAAGAATTTAATGAATGTAACAATTTCGGCTATGTGAATAAGTATTTATATATGGACACTACTATAATATTAGAGGATTGATAAAAAAAATTATTTGGCTATCATAAGGTAAAAACCTCGCACATTTATTTATAGCATGGTCTTACGAGATACCTTTGATTTCAAAGGATTTTGAAAACTTTAATAATCCAGTTAAGTGTGTTTTCTCACACTAGCTTTCCGGACTGACTCGGGTGTTATTTCACTATAATGCTCAGGTCAGACCGAGTATTATAGAGTACAAATTCTAGATGGACTGCTATGGAGCTCAGGGGATGTGCTGGATGGCGAGACGTATCACACGTACTTGATATATATTCCGCTGTGCGGTATAAGCTATATAGTCAGTTATGTGAGGACAAGTTGATATAACTGTCCAATATTTTTCTATTGATTGTGTTGTACTCTGATGATGCAATGTATAAACAAATATAGTTCTTTTTGTATAAAGATCAGTCATTTATCTGTTATATATTGTTCTGATGTGATTGTAAGATTCTAATGTTGTTTTGTTTTCTCTTCTTCTACCTCCTTCTTCTTTCCCTTACAGTCTGGTTTTGCGAATTCGATTGTCTGGTATTTAATACAGTGGATGTATTGATGTCGATTTTTGGACGTCGAAAAATCGAGACGTGACGAAAACTTAGTTAACTTAGTTAAAAATTTATAAAATTTAGTCAATTTAATTTTATAAAACGAAGTTAACTTAGTTAACATAAAACATATGCCCATGCAACCTACACAAAAGAAAATGATGCTAACAAGCATTAGTAGTGCTATCAAACCTAGTTAAGGAATCTGAGATTAGAAGGAACAAATTCACATACTTCCTCGAATGATTCAAGTGCCTCTGCAACAACAAACACAAAAAAATACAAACAGACAAAGAAATAAAGACTGCAAATGAATGTAAGAAACAAGCATTCAACTGACAAGAAAACGACACTATTTCTAAATTTGAAGAGACTTCTTCTCTATTCTCATCAGGGAAGCAATGATGAAATAAGGACTGCAAGAAATACCAATGTATTTTACTTGCAAATTCTACACAACCCGCATGATGAAAAATTGATAAGTGAATACAAGCGAAGTGTTGAGTAGTTGTAAGCAATGTCACATACTGAAGCAGTATAATATTTAAAAATAAAAAGTGAAACGGTTTACTCAAGGAGATTAACCCATAAAGTTTTATGTGCCCAACATTTATTGGGAGTTGAAACCCTTTAGGACCGAATAGACGCACCCTTTAAGAGTATGTTAACTTCATTTCACATGGTTAAAAGATGGATGAGTTGGTTTTCCAAATTCTAATCATGTGGGTGAAGTTAAGTTAACACACTATAAGATGTTAACAAATTTGTACTCCTAGAAAAGTGACGGCATTGAAAGAGCCCGTTTTAGGTTATAGTAATGCTAGCCTTATACCGTGCTTCAAAAAGAATGGTGCTTAAAATAAAAATTCAAGTACGTGTGATATTACATACTACTAGTTATGTTAAGTTGGCATGATTACATACTGAAATAGTTAACTACTAATACATGCTAATTGTAAAATGATATGGAATTCAAATCTACAAATTGAACCAGGGTATTAAGGCAATTAGAAACATACAAACTAAAACAAGGTTTAAGTTATATGGATTGTAGCAACTAACCGGTTTTACTGTCCACGGGTATGCAAATTGCATGCTGAATAACGGAATAATTTGCATTATACGCTAACCAGTTTTACTGTGAACTAGTGGACAGTGGACTTCTGTGTATGTTTAGTGTATTGATAGGGCAAATTGTAGGCTGAATAATCGGAACCATTTTCGTTTGTTACAGACTTCACACAAATAGCCAGGGATCCTTCTTCAAGACCCTGTGCACACATACATAATTGCATGTATGTACATAGACACACATATAACAATCAAATAAATGATTATGGACAAAATTTGTCAGAACTTCTTAAAGGGGTAGGCGCGGTCGATTAACCGCGCAAGTCATTTAATTTTTGCAGTTAACCTAAACTAATGTGCGGTTCGGTTAACCAATATTCGCTTAACCATTGTCGGTAGTATCGACCAAACCGCAACATTTAAACCTTGATTAACCGGTCATATAGAATGGTTGACCGACTATTATTCGTGGTTAAACGGTTAATAGGTTAACCAGTAAAGTTAGAACGGTTAAACAATGAAAACGACACACATTTCAACACAATCTAAGTCAATAACAATATCTGACTGTTGATTAGGAATATGCACTGCTAACTAATTCATGTTTTGATAAGAGAATCTGATATATGACTAATAGCATTATACATGTCAACACACTCCCAAATACCCAAAAAAAGTATATTAAACATTAGCAAATATAGAGAATAAAGTGAAAATTAAAAAAAAATTAAGGAACATGAATTAATACTTACAATATGTGAATTGTAACAGTGAGAATAAAGTGAAAAACATGACACATGACAGTTATTTCTAAATTTTTACGATTAATGCTTCCAATTAAAGACATTGACGCAAAACAATTACCAATTAAATGGTAAATGTCATTAAAAAGTTCTTCAAAAAAATTATCTAAAAAAGAAAAGACATTCATCTTATAAATCATGATGAAGTACGAATCAAATAAAAGTTTCGTAGTTCAGAAAAAAATTCTACAAACGCTAATTAAATGAATTTGGTTGAAACATGGAATGACCACAAATATATTAATACCTCATGAAACAGTAATTAGTAGTGAGTAATGAACTAAAACTAACTATAGAAATCAACATTTCATTGTGAAAAGTAACTAAAACTATAATGCTAACATTGCATGAAGATAAACATATGCAAATTTAATGATTCGTATGATTAATGCTACCAATCAGAGGTATTGACTTACAACAATTACCAGTGGTTGCTGGTAACATAGTTATTTTTGTGTTGATACTTACAGATAATATGCATCTTAACGAATGCCAGTGAGCTAAATTTGATTATTTACATATTTAATAACCTTATGAAGTTTTTAAGTTCATCATTTGATAGTTTATAATTTTCTATTATTAGTTTAGATTATGGATATTGCATAATTAAGAGGCACTAAAATGAAAACTTAAGTAGTACTCGTATAATTAGTTATGCAACATGGGATAAAAACTATCTTGCATAATGCATTTTGTTGGCCCCTTAAAGTAAATCTACAAGGGAAAAATATATACATTCAAGCACAATGCATCAGGTTTCTTGCATAATGGTTTTCCTTTTCTAATATTTTAGTTCTTCACTCATAAACATATACGGACATCATGCGTTAAGAATTTCAAATTTATGATGATGTAGTTTTAGCTCATGGTATAAAATTTTCTCTATAGGATATATGATAACTTCCATACACACTTATTGGAAGTATGCATGATTTATTTCGCTATTACAGATGTCCTTGTAGCATCAACATGCATATGTATTAATTTTAACAGATTAAATGCTAAAATGGACCCTTGACCATGATAAATATTGCTTATCGTCAATCTCTAAAAATATAGAGAAATATAATTCAATACAATGTCAATCTCTAAAAATATAAACATGAGCAAGATAAATAAATAAGCATGTTCAAACACAAGCAATTACGTATACTACTTTAACACAGCAAAATATTGTTCCAAAACCTGGCAGCAATAAGACAGGACATGAAAGTATGCAAATGTGATGACCCACCTTTTTTGAACAGTTTAAGTCAACAACAAACCACATATGTCTGACCCGGATCGTTCAAAAAAATGAATTATCAAGGGGTTTTTATTTTACAAGAAAAGAAAAGAAGAAGAGAAAAGAACAATATATGGGATCTCTCGGCGAAAGAATAAAATATAGCAATAACATGATTACAAAGCTGTTAATCAATATACATTTGATTTCATTTCAATATTATCGGAGTTATACATTTAACTGAACATACCAATATAATGCAGCGAAATAATAGTAGTAAGTACGGTCTTCCAATCTTCATCTCCGTCTTCAAGTACCAATGTCTTCGAGAACTGAAACAACTCGGGCTGACCCGAGCGTAATGGAAAAACATACATTCGAGATAGGACGATATATTCTTATGCAAGTAAATTCAAATCACACAATATAGGTACAGTAATTTAAGAGACAAATGGGTTGCATCGACTTCGTGTGAGCAATCAAATTAAAATTTAAATTCAATTTTCACATTTCGAATTCATATTAAACTTATTAGTAATATACTCAATTTCAGAAATAATCCCTTTGACCAATTCCCGATTTAATTTAAAAAGAAACCATTTGAAATAAGTTTCAAATCCACCGGGATTTAAGTTTTTGTAATTCCCTTTATTCAATAAACACTTTTATAAACAATTCTTTATATAAATCTTTATATAAAGTCATTTTCCAATGCTTATTAATAAAAATATTTATTTTCTCATATTACATAAAACATTTCACAATTAATTCTTTTATAAAAACCATCACTAAAACAACTTTGTTAAATTTAAGTTCAAACTTTAGATGTTAAATTATTATAACTAATGTAATAATTAAATAAACCAATATTATCGTTAAACACCTTTTAGTCTAATCGTGAAATAAGTCACAAGGTGTTAGCCAACAATTGTTTTCTACCCAGCCCATGCAAGTGAATAATTAATTGCTCATAAAATGGTCGAGCAAAGTTAACAATCAATAAATAATAATCGATACTCATGAACTGACCGAGCGTTATACAAACAACTAAACAATTAGTCAACTGTTATAAAATGAAGAAAGTAGAAGCCATTAGAGAGAGAATAATTTTATTCAATCAGAGAATAGATATCTATTTACATTATATGACCTACTTTTTATAAAGGCTTCAGAAGTAAGGACTGAACTTATCCCACGATGTGGGACTAAACAAAACAATTTACAAGCATATTCACTTCATAATATACATATATTATAACACTCCCCCTTGAATATGCGTCTTCAAAATCTTGAATGCTCAGATAATTTGGAAATTTCCATTTCGAAACGTGTATGATGATTGCTCCCCCTCATTATTATCTTGCTTGCATTTATCGATTCAGTCGATATAGATATTGTCTGTTGCCTCATTAAAAACCTCTATTAGAAAAAACCAGTGGAAATAAACCTTGAACGAGGAAAAGAGTGCAACTTGTGAAATCATAAATATCAAACTAAAAATGATATTCCTTATAAGAGTTTGACACTTCAGGATCAAAATAATGTCTCATTAAAACCTTACTAAGAAAAGCCCAATGGGAAAAATCTTAGTGAAGGAAAAAGAGTACAATGACATATTTTATTTTCTTATCTCTTTAAATAAAGATTGATACTTGTGGATCAAACTAATGCCTCATTAAAACCTTACTAAGTAAAACCTTATGGGAAAAATCTTAGTGAAGGAAAAAGAGTACAATATAGTATGTCATATTTCAATAATTTACTGCATCAGATAGAGTTTGATACTTCGGGATCAATTTAATACTTCAGTAAAAACCTTACAAAGGAAAACCTGATGGGAAAAACCTTAGTCAATGATAAAAATATAATTTAACTTAAATAACATATTTGAGATGTTATTTCTTGAAAATACGTTTGATTCTTCTAGATCAAGATAATGCCTCATTAAAACCTTAATAAGAAAAACCCAGTGGGAAAAATCTTAGTTAAGGAAAAAGAGTGCATTATAAAATACTTATGGATGCTCCCCCTGATTTAATTTTCCTCTGAATTCATATTCGTCTTTTGATAACTCAAATTGGTTATAGATACTTCTGGATCTATAAATATGAATCTCATTAATAATACAATTTATTAATAGTTTCCTTTGATACAATCAAATTTTCTAAGATTGTTTCTTCCAAATATGGTTTGCATTTTATACATTTTGTATGCTACTTTTATGAAAAACACTTCATGTGCTTTCATTTTTGTGCTTCAAATTAGTTTTGCGCATTGCAACCATACATCTTTCATGAATATTAAAAATTTCATTACAACATTACTAGAAAGCAGGAAGTAATCTACTCATCTTGAAGTATATCAAGATTTTCATTTCAACAATACTTAGAAGAAATTTGTAATCTACACTTCATGTCTTTTGCATTCTTTATAACTACAAAAGTTATATATATTCTTCAGAAATTTGTATACTTTAATAAGTATTTGCATATCGCAACTATCACTTTATTGGATATTAAGAGTTTCATTACAACGATACTTAAAAATAGGAAGTAATCTACTCATCATGAATTATATCAAGATTTTCATTACAACAATACTTAAAAGTAAGTTGAAATCTACTTTCCTTGTTCTTTGCATTCTTCATAACAATGAAAGTTATTTATATTCTTCAGGAATTTTTATACTTTCATTATTTAATATGATTTAAACCATATTTATACCTTCGGGGTATATTAAGCATTTCAAGTACTTTCGGTACTTTGCGGACGACAAGTTCACGTTTCTTATTAAGGAGAATTTCATGATGGCCAATCATGTTTTTCTCTAATCCAGGATCTTTAATCCATTTATAAACATGAGCGCTTTATTATTTATAAATTTATCATCGATGATTATTTCTTGTCAGTTCTAGACATGATTTACTGAGATCTCTTTAATTATCATGTTTTAGGTACCTAACCCACTTCTAGGGTTATTTGAGAATCATGTCATGGATCTCTTTCAGAGCATCCTTAAGTGTTTCTTCAAGATCACACACCTCCTTTATTTGGCATCTTTATTACTTACTCCAAAAATATTTTGAACTGACTTTTGAACCATATTTTAGATGTGGTTTACAAATTTTGATCCTTCAGGGATTCAAATCTATATTGGAGAAAGTCTACTAGGGATAATATTGATTATATTTTGCATCATTGTATATTTTAATAAATATTTAACACTGATGATCAAAATGAACTTGTATCCCTTTATCCTCCCCCTTAATGATGACAATTGTCACATTAAATTATAATCCTCTTTGCATTCTCATTTTGATCCATTATCATATTGCTACTAGCAAATATATTATATGTATATCAGTTATAGGAGGATGATCCTTTTGTTAGTTAATAAGATGCATTCAATTGATATTGCTTATTAGAATTTGTTCTCATTCATTGATCTAGAGAACTAGAGAAATTTACTTATTATATAGATCATTTGAATACATACATGACTTCAGGTCATTTAACATTTATGTTGATTGAATTTTAAATCACTAAATAATATCTATGCATAATCTATAAGATGAGCTTATAACAAACTTCAGGTTGTTAGCTAAATATTTACATATATGAATGTATGCGTGCGTCCACGTATCACATATATATTATAAAATTTTCATATTCTTTCTCATTTGAATTAGTGATTTTTACAACAAACTATTACAAGGATCCAAACTATTAATTTCTATTTATAAATCAATGTCAATGCAAACCTGTCAAAACTGCATGATAATGTTCAAAACATTTGGTTTGAAACCATATCGAACTTCTGGTTCGAACAATATATACACACAACTTCAAGTTGTTAAGTTTTATTCCTCAATTATATCTCAAATATTAGTTTTGAACACTAATTATGATTACTTATCAAGGAATAATTTTTAATTGCATATAAACATTTCTACACATCTCTATTGAGAGTTATGTAAAAAAAATTACAGCAAAAATAATAATACTATCTTTTGGATACTTGGAATGTTACAGATACAGATTTCCTACGAACCGTATGTATATCTTGCATGAAAATTATGATATGAAATACAGACTATCTCTTTAGGAGAATATTCAAAGATATATCTTCAAGAATTGATTATATGTGTAATATTTCTCACGTTTGATATAATTATAATGAAATATATGATACATGTTGCATAACTCTCAAACTTTTAGGATCTAATCTAAACTAAATTAGGATCCTTTATAATCAAATTGCTATGCATTTATTTGGTTTAATAAAATTACCAAATATATAAGCAAATCTCTTCTAGAGATATGTTATAATTTCCTAATTTATTAGTCTCTTTTAGGGATACATATATGCACTATTGGAATGCCATATCAATATACAATATTTATTTTATATAAATTACATAATGACTACTTTTACAATAACATAAAACATCCCTAGTGGAGATTTTTGTTGTAACTATCCCTAGTGGATACTTTTACAATAAGCCATTACGTTATCAGCACAATCTTTTTCTCGAATGTATTGGATATTCTAATCCAGAAGATTAGATTCGTTTTTTCATGTAGGTACATCTCTTTCTCTTATTCAGCTACTGAAACCAGATCTATCTCTTCCTCTTATTCAACCGTTGAAATCAGGTTTGAAATTTTCTAGATATACTTTTCTAGATTTATTTTGCGATTAATTTAGATCTAGATTTAAGTATTCTTGTTTCACGATTCTGTATCTATTTTCTAATTTTTCAGATTGGGATTTAAGTTTTAATATATCTTTTGCCTTCTCTCTAAAAAAAAGGAAGAAGTTTACACAAAATTTAAGAACCTGAAGTTCATAACAAATTAATGAACTTGAAGTTCATGAATTAGAAGCCCGAAGCTCTATTGAAATTATGTAAAATGATAAGGTTGCACTTCCTGAAGAAGTTAAAGAGAATTAATAAATAATCATATGAGAAAATGATGCTGCATTCAAGATATTACAAAAATCTCCAAATGAGTTATACCTTACCTTATATCTTAACATTTACACTATATTAACCAAATATCCTGAAGATATTATGTTATATGATATTTCAAACATCATTGGATGTGTGTGTATATTAATCTCTTGAAAAGATGTTTTAGAGATTTATTTATATTTACATTGCAAAATCTAACATCCCAGAAGAGATGTTATAGGAATTTTATTTTTGTTACATTGCAATTCCTTAAAAGGAAATACTATATTCCCTAAGGAATAATGATATATATTTTTTTTTGAGTAATAACAACAATTTATCCACAAAAAAATGATATTGTATACCAATGTTATACTCTAGAAGTAGTGGTTTTATCTCTTCGCATCTTACTTTCATTTCGTGCTGATAGCGTGTTATAAAATGAAGAAAGTGGAAGTCATTAGAGAGAAAATAATTTTATTCATTCAGTGAATAGATATTTATTTACATTACATGACCTACTTTATATAAAGGCTTCAGAAGTAAGGACTGAACTTATCCCACGATGTGGGACTAAACAAAACAATGTACAAGCATATTCATTCAATAATATACATATATTATAACATCAACAACAATAATATATAGCAACACATCTATTTTAATCAATAATTAACAATCAATATCAATAAATCGATTACCGAATAATAATAAATCTACATAATTTATAATAACAGAATGAAGATTTGTTCTGCTAATAAAATATTACTAATATTTTATCAATATTTCATATTTCTATAAACGTGTCAATAACTACATTGGTGAGTTCTATTCGTTAACATGAATCTAGCGTCGAAGACCGGGGGTAAACAGGCTTCGTATGTGAAATTTAAACATGTTTAAAGTATAGCTTTTTAACTTAATCAAATGTGCTAAACTATATATACTATCTAACCCAACCATATATTCGCAAGCCCAAGGCACACATACCAAACTTACCCAAAAGGTGCTGCCCAGTACCAAATATATATATCCTTACCGCACTTTATATAATCCATTTAAACTAATTAAACTAATTTATTAACTAACTAATTTATAACTAAATTATTAATTTAAGTAAAATCTCACCCCAAAAGTCCAATGTTCCTATTGACAGCCAGCTACGCAAGCAATCCCGCAAGAGACCGCCTCCCTCTTTTATAAATTAAATATTTTTTTGGAACGCCTAAAATGTAAATTCTTCCACATGCATGCCTGCTGCCCATCTTTCCTCCATCTCTCATAATCCAACACCAAACTTACAAACGCACGGCCCAAAGGCCCAACAACCCATTCCACTTCTTTCCACCTCCACGCATCCCCTCCAGCTGCGTTTTCATACTTCTTCATATCTCCCCAATCATTCAAAAGTCAAAACTCACGCCTACCCTACTTCCTCTACATTTTCCAACGCCTGCACACCAATGCTCACTCACGGCCATGCAAATACCCTTCACTAACACAAACCTTCATGCTATATAGGCTTCTCCCTTCATGCAAGTTAGAACACAACGCAAACACATATGCACAGCAAACGGTTTCTTCCCTTTTTTTCATGGGTGCTACCCTCTCTTTATGCGAGTGTTCTCCTCTCCCTGATTGCTTGTTCTTTTGCATGGGAACATAGAAAATGTGTGTGTGTGTATATTTGTGTATTCATGTGTAGGTGTGTACGGATGAATTTATATTTATATATATGAAGAGAATATGATATATATTTCATTGCAGTGGAGATATAAAAATAGGAGGAAGAAAATAAATGAAACACGTTGTGTGTTTTCATTGCAAAGAAAGAAAAATGGAAATATGAATTAGAAATGGGATGCTGCTGTGAAATGAAAACCAAAAAAAAAAATGAAAAGTGAAAGGCGTCCCCCTTATTCCATGAGTGCATGCCAGAGAAGGAAAGCAAAATGTGAATATGCCTGTGTGTTCACGTTTTGGAAAAATGAATACCTCCACAAACCTGCAACTTTCCATTCCTCAAGCTGCATGCCTGTAAACGCCTCATATCTCCTACTCCACACAAGAAAACTCACGGCCCGTAACACTTTTTTTTTCCAAAGTTAAGCATTAACTAACTAAAAAATTAAACTGAACTATTTAAAATTAATCAAATTAATTTAAACTAAACTAATTTAACTTGCATAAAAATAAATGTCGTAAGTTATACACTCACCTTCGCGGATTAGAAAAACAAGCACGGACACGGAAACACGGGTACGGACACGTGCACACAGACTAGAGCAAGAATGGGGACAGGTGCCTTGGCGGAATGCTGCCACATAGGGAAAACTTCGCATGGCGTGGGGTTTTGCTGCTGGTCGTGGGCAGGTGGGTGCTGTTATCAAATTGCCGTAGCAGTAGAAGTAAAGCAATCATGTTGATCGATATCAGAAAAGTAAGTTAAAAGCAATACCGTAGTAGTACAGTCCGCTCTTGTAAGATGTGTCTGAGTCCAGTAGCACCGTTCCCTTAAAGCGATATTGCTCCCCCAATGGCGCACAGGGGTTGAATAGCAATTCGCCTCCCAAGGTTAAACGGACCATTCTCTGCACCGCTGCGCTAGGTCTGCAGAGAATCTGGCGAACTCAGGGAAGTATATGGTAGAACAGAATGCAGGAGAGAAGATGAAGAGCAGTAAAAAAAAATTCGTATTTTGTGGACTTGAATTCTGGGCTTTTTATAGGGTTGCACGCGTCTGACCGGAAAGGTTGCGACCCTTTACCAATCGGCGCGCCTATTTTGAACTGTTGTGACTGTTTAGACCAACGGACACTGCTATTCAAAATCGTTCCCTCTAGCGCAACAGGCCCGAGCGGCATTCTATGGCCCATCTAATCGTGAGACCCCAAGAGCCCCAAGCCCCTATCTTTGACTTTTAACATTAATAATAGGGCCTACATGCTTTCATGGCCTCATTCATTCAACCCACAATGTTCTTTGTGCCTCTTCATTTGATTTATGTGTGTAGGGTAGGATATATATGTAGAACTTGGGAAAAACATTCCATAATGTGGGACTTTTGTTCCCATTGTTTTCCCCCCTTCTTCAACAATACCCAAACTCTTCTTCCCCCAATCCTCTCATTCATTTCCAACAATCCCCCACATGAATGAGTGGATACTTGATTTGTTCTTTTATTTTACGAAACATTTTATTATATTGGTAAAAGTGGCACTTGCCTTTGAACTTTCCCTAGTGCTTATCCTTTTGACTTACTGGCGAATCAGTAGACTTAGGTTGTCTTTGAACTGTAAGCCTTTTGTGTAAGTCGAAATTATATAACACTCAATAATTGTTTCCTAACTTCCTTGGTTCTCTGTTTGTGTTCGTTTTTGCCATGAACACCAACTTGGTCTCATGAGTGCTTTAAGAGAATCAGGCCTCGTTAATTCTCCTTGAAGCGGCGTCTTCGCACTCACGTAGGTGATTCTATAAAGAGTATTCCGCAATACTCCACTTGGTTCTTTATATCTCCAAGTATAGACATCATTAAAAGCTGAACTTATCCTTTTCTCCGGCGGTATGTGCACTGACTTATCTTAGGAATGTCTAAATGTATGATTTTTCCAGTGCTTCTAAGTTTTAACCTTAACTTAGTTGTCCCTTTGAATCTAAATCTTGGGATCTCCAGTCAATTAGGTTGGGTTTCCGTTGAGGAAAACTTTTATTCAATAGGCCTTAAGCCCATTCCTATTGATAAGGTTTGAACTCTCTCTCTAGGCAAGCCTTTTGTTAGTGGATCCGCAATGTTATCTTTCGACCTTACATAGTCTATAGTGATAACACCATTAGAGAGTAGTTGTCTTACGGTTTTATGTCTACGACGAATATGTCTAGACTTACCATTGTATAGTGCACTATTAGCTCTTCCAATAGCTGACTGACTATCACAATGTATACATATTGGTGGAACAGGTTTATTCCAATTCGGAATATCTTCTAGGAAACTCCTAAGCCAGTCTGCTTCTTCAGCGGCTTTGTCTAAAGCAATGAATTCTGACTCCGTTGTTGACCTTACTATACATGTTTGTTTAGAGGACTTCCATGATATAGCTCCACTTCCTAGGGTAAATACATATCCAGTTGTGGATTTGGTGTCATTTGAACCAGTTATCCAATTAGCATCACTGTATCCTTCTACAGCAGAAGGATATTTAGTGTAGTGCAGGCTGTTATTCTGTGTATACTTTAAATACCCTAGAACCCTTATTATTGCTTTCCAATGATGTTTACCAGGGTTGCTTGTATACCTACTTAGCTTACTTACAGCATATGCAATATCGGGTCTAGTACAATTCATTACATACATTATACTTCCCAGTATTCGAGAGTATTCAAGCTGGTAGATTCCATCACCAGTATTTTTAACCCAATTTTGGTTCATGTCAACTGGCGATTTAGCAATAGTTATATTATGTTGTTTGAACTTTTCAAGTATTTTGGCCACATAGTGTGATTGAGATAGTACATAACCCTCTGACGTCCTCAAAATTTTAACACCCAAAATCACATCAGCCAATCCTAGATCTTTCATATCAAATCTAGATGACAACATATTCTTTGTTGATTTAATTATGGCATTATTATTGCCTAGTATCAATAAGTCATCAACATATAGGCAAACTATGACATACCCCATATCTATATTCTTCATATAGACACATTTATCTGATTCATTTATTTTGAATCCATTTGACATCATAGCTTCATCAAATTTTTCATGCCATTGTTTTGGCGCTTGTTTGAGACCATAAAGTGATTTTACTAACTTACATACTTTATTCTCATTTCCTTGGCTCTGGAACCCTTCAAGTTGTTGCATGTATATCTCCTCTTCTAGCTCACCATTAAGGAATGCAGTTTTTACATCCATTTGATGTATTTCTAACTTTAGTATGGAGGCGATAGCAATAAGCATCCTAATGGATGTTATTTTGGTGACTGGTGATTACGTATCAAAGTAATCTAGATCTTCCTTTTGTCTAAATCCTTTGACTACTAGTCGGGCTTTATATTTATCTATTGAGCCATCAACTTTAAGTTTTTTCTTAAAGATCCATTTATATCCTAGTGGTTTTGATCCTTTAGGAAGATCTACTAGTTCCCATGTGTGATTTTGCAAAATGGATTCAATTTCGCTATTGACGGCCTCCTTCCAGTAAGGAGCATCAGGTGATGACATTGCTTGTTTATATGTTAGATGTTCATTTTCTGCCATATATGCATAGAATTCTGGCCCAAAGGTTTTTGATGTCCTTTGTCGTTTGCTTCTTCTTGGCTCCTCTAACACTTGATCGTTATCATTTTCATGATCAACGAGATTTTCAAGAGTTTTTTCCTCTCTTGATCTCTTTTGGATACTAGTGTTATTGGATTCTTTCAATGGAAATATGTTTTCAAAGAATCTTGCATTTCGGGATTCGATTATGGTGTTTTCATGAATGTCATCTATTTCAGATTTATACACCAAAAATCGATATGCACTACTATTATGAGCATATCCAATAAATATGCAGTCTATAGTTTTGGGTCCAATTTTGACCTTTTTTGGTTTTGGTATTTCTACCTTTGCTAAGCACCCCCACACTTTTAAGTATTTGTAAGATGGAGGTCTATTTTTCCGTAGTTCATATGGTGACTTAAAAGTCCTTTTGCGAGATACTTTGTTCAGTATATGATTAGCTCAACGTATCGCTTCTCCCTAAAGATTGTCTGGCAATCCAGAACTGATAAGCAGAGCATTCATCATTTCCTTCAGGGTACGATTCTTGCGTTCTGCTATTCCATTTGATTGAGGGGAATATGGTGCCGTTGTTTGATGGATTATACCATTTTGAGCACAAAATTCTTCAAATGGGAATTCATATTCACCGCCCCTATCGCTTCGCAAGGCTTTTATCTTTTTGTTTAGTTGATTTTCAACTTCTGCTTTGTATTGTTTAAACATTTCAAAAGCCTCATCCTTGCTTTTTAGTAGGTACACATAACAGTACCTAATGCAATCATCGATAAAAGTAATAAAATATCTTTTACCTCCTCGAGTTTGACACATCTTTAGATCACATACATCAGTATGTATTAAGTCTAAAGGCTCGGTGTTCCTTTCAACATGATGAAAGGAAGTTCTAGTCAACTTTGCTTCAACACATGTCTCACATTTGTAGTTGTGATCTATAGTAAACTTAGGTATAAAATCTAAGTTAACCATTTTTTACAAAGTATCAAAATTCACATGGCCTAGTCTAGCATGCCATATATTAAATGATTCAGCGATATAAACAGAAGAATCCACTTTATTCATATCTTTTGGTACAACAGTCATTACATTCATTTTAAACAGACCATCACTCACATAGCCCTTTCCCACATATACACCATTTTTAGACAATACAAAGTTATCAGCAACGAAGACTAATTTGAACCCATTCTTGCTCAACAGCGATCCTGAAACCAAGTTCTTCCGAATATCTGGAACGTGCGATACATCATTCAATGTGAGTTCCTTTCCAGAAGTCAGTTTCAACACGATCTTCCCTTTGCCTTTAACTTGTGATGTTGTTGAGTTGCCCATAAACAACTGCTCCTCCTTGGTAGCGACTTCATAAGTCGTGAACATCCATTCGTTTGCGCATATATGGCAAGTTGCTCCGGTGTCCACGAACCATTCCTTGTTGTTGCCAACAAGGTTACATTCTGACACTACTGCACACAAGTCCATGTCGGAGACGCCATCAGAACCTTCAGCCACATTTGCTTCAGATTTCTTTTTCTTTCCACGACATTCTGCAGCCTTGTGACCCTTCTTTCCACAGTTATGGTAGTTTCCTTTGAACTTCTTAGCCTTCTTTGCATTTGGGTTGTCGCGTTTTCTCTTGTTTGCCTTTTCAGGCTCAACCACATTCGCCTTTGCCACCATAGCATTAGATGCCTTCTTTTCTGACTTTCTGTTGTCTTCTTCAATTCTGAGTCGAACAACTAAGTCTTCCATTGACATCTCTTTTCGCTTGTGCTTCAGATAATTCTTGAAGTCTTTCCACATTGGAGGAAGCTTTTCTATGGTGGCTGCAACTTGAAATGACTTGCTGAGTGTCATTCCTTCATCATGTATTTCATGGATAATGACTTGCAACTCTTGGATTTGGCTGATTACTGTCTTGGAATCCACCATCTTAAAGTCCAGAAATTTGCCGACTATGAATTTCTTCATTCCAGCGTCTTCTGTCTTGTACTTTTTATCCAATGACGTCCAGAGTTCTTTTGTTGTTTTCATAGTACAATACACATTGTATAGACTGTTGTCCAGTCCATTCAAAATGTGATTCTTGCATATGAAATTCGAACTCTTCCATGTAGTGAGAGACTCAACTTTAGTGGCGTCTGGCTCCAATTCATCATCAATTGGAGGATCCTCTGAAAGGTATTTTGCCAAGGCCAAAGTAGTCAAGTAAAAGAGCATTTTTTGTTGCCATCGCTTGAAGTCAACCCCAGTGAATTTCTCTGGCCGTTCTCCATGCGAGAAAGCCATCGTTGGCGCGACCAATGGTGCAGCCTGAGTGATGGTAGTGGTCGGTTTGACCGCAGAAGTATTGCTGTCCTGAGTCATTGTCGGTCTGAAACCAAATGGACTCAGTCAGTACAAACTTATTATCAAAATAACAATATCGCTTTAAGATTGTTATCAAATTGCCGTAGCAGTAGAAGTAAAGCAATCCTGTTGATCGATATCAGAAAAGTAAGTTAAAAGCAATACTGTAGTAGTACAGTCCGCTCTTGTAAGATGTGTCCGAGTCCAGTAGCATTGTTCCCTTAAAGCGATATTGCTCCCCCAATGGCGCACAGGGGTTGAATAGCAATTCGCCTCCCAAGGTTAAACAGACCGTTCTCTGCACCGCTGCGCTAGGTCCGTAGAGAATCTGGCGAACTCAGGGAAGTATATGGTAGAACAGAATGCAGGAGAGAAGATGAAGAGCAGGTAAAAAAAATTCGTATTTTGTGGACTTGAATTCTGGGCTTCTTATAGGGTTGCACGCGTCTGACCGGAAAGGTTGCGACCCTTTACCAATCGGCACGCCTATTTTGAACTGTTGTGACCGTTTAGACCAACGGACACTGCTATTCAAAATCGTTCCCTCTAGCGCAACAGGCCCGAGCGGCATTCTATGGCCCATCTAATCGTGAGACGCCAAGAGCCCCAAGGCCCAAGGCCCTATCTTTGACTTTTAATATTAATAATAGGGCCTACATGCCGTCATGGCCTCATTCATTCAACCCACAATGTTCTTTGTGCCTCTTCATTTGATTTATGTGTGTAGGGTAGGATATATATGTAGAACTTGGGAAAAACATTCCATAATGTGGACTTTTGTTCCCATTGTTTTTCCCCCCTTTTTCAACAATACCCAAACTCTTCTTCCCCCAATCCTCTCATTCATTTCCAACAATCCCCCACATGAATGAGTGGATACTTGATTTGTTCTTTTGTTTTACGAAACATTTTATTATATTGGTAAAGTGGCACTTGGCTTTGAAATTTTCCTAGTGCTTATCCTTTTGACTTACTGGCGAATCAGTAGACTTAGATTGTCTTTGAACTGTAAGCCTTTTGTGTGAGTCGAAATTATATAACACTCAATAATTGTTTCCTAACTTCCTTGGTTTTCTATTTGTGTTCGTTTTTGCCATGAACACCAACTTGGTCTCATGAGTGCTTTAAGAGAATCAAGCCTCGTTAATTCTCCTTGAAGCGGCGTCTTCGCACTCACGTAGGTGATTCTATAAAGAGTATTCCGCAATACTCCACTTGGTTCTTTATATCTCCAAGTATAGACATCATTAAAAGCTGAACTTATCCTTTTCTCCGGCGGTATGTGCACTGACTTATCTTAGGAATGTCTAAATTTATGATTTTTCCAGTGCTTCTAAGTTTTAACCTTAACTTATTTGTCCCTTTGAACCTAAATCTTGGGATCTCCAGTCAATTAGGTTGGGTTTCCGTTGAGGAAAACTTTTATTCAATAGGCCTTAAGCCCATTCCTATTGATAAGGTTTGAACTCTCTCTCTAGGCAAGCCTTTTGTTAGTGGATCCGCAATGTTATCTTTCTACCTTACATAGTCTATAGTGATAACTCCATTAGAGAGTAGTTGTCTTACGGTTTTATGTCTACGACGAATATGTCTAGACTTACCATTGTATAGTGCACTATTAGCTCTTCCAATAGCTGACTGACTATCACAATGTGTACATATTGGTGGAACAGGTTTATTCCAATTCGGAATATCTTCTAGGAAACTCCTAAGCCAGTCTGCTTCTTCAGCGGCTTTGTCTAAAGCAATGAATTCTGACTCCATTGTTGACCTTGCTATACATGTTTGTTTAGAGGACTTCCATGATATAGCTCCACTTCCTAGGGTAAATACATATCCAGTTGTGGATTTGGTGTCATTTGAACCAGTTATCCAATTAGCATCACTGTATCCTTCTACAGCGGAAGGATATTTAGTGTAGTGCAGGCTGTTATTCTGTGTATACTTTAAATACCCCAGAACCCTTATTATTGCTTTCCAATGATGTTTACCAGGGTTGCTTGTATACCTACTTAGCTTACTTACAGCATATGCAATATCGGGTCTAGTACAATTCATTACATACATTATACTTCCCAGTATTCGAGAGTATTCAAGCTGGTAGATTCCATCACCAGTATTTTTAACCCAATTTTGGTTCATATCAACTGGCGATTTAGCAATAGTTATATTATGATGTTTGAACTTTTCAAGTATTTTGGCCACATAGTGTGATTGAGATAGTACATAACCCTCTGACGTCCTCAAAATTTTAACACCCAAAATCACATCAGCCAATCCTAGATCTTTCATATCAAATCTAGATGACAACATATTCTTTGTTGATTTAATTATGGCATTATTATTGCCTAGTATCAATAAGTCATCAACATATAGGCAAACTATGACATACCCCATAACTATATTCTTCATATAGACACATTTATCTGATTCATTTATTTTGAATCCATTTGACATCATAGCTTCATCAAATTTTTCATGCCATTGTTTTGGCGCTTGTTTGAGACCATAAAGTGATTTTACGAACTTACATACTTTATTCTCATTTCCTGGGCTCTGGAACCCTTCAGGTTGTTGCATGTATATCTCCTCTTCTAGCTCACCATTAAGGAATGCAGTTTTTACATCCATTTGATGTATTTCTAACTTTAGTATGGAGGCGATAGCAATAAGCATCCTAATGGATGTTATTTTTGTGACTGGTGAGTACGTATCAAAGTAATCTTGATCTTCCTTTTGTCTAAATCCTTTGACTACTAGTCGGGCTTTATATTTATCTATTGAGCCATCAACTTTAAGTTTTTTCTTAAAGATCCATTTATATCCTAGTGGTTTTGATCCTTTAGGAAGATCTACTAGTTCCCATGTGTGATTTTGCAAAATGGATTCAATTTCGCTATTGACGGCCTCTTTCCAGTAAGGAGCATCAGGTGATGACATTGCTTGTTTATATGTTAGAGGTTCATTTTCTGCCATATATGCATAGAATTCTGGCCCAAAGGTTTTGGATGTCCTTTATCGTTTGCTCCTTCTTGGCTCCTCTAACACTTGATCGTTATCATTTTCATGATCAACGAGATTTTCAAGAGTTTTTTTCTCTCTCGATCTCCTTTGGATACTAGTGTTATTGGATTCTTTCAATGGAAATATGTTTTCAAAGAATCTTGCATTTCGGGATTCGATTATGGTGTTTTCATGAATGTCATCTATTTCAGATTTATACACCAAAAATCGATATGCACTACTATTATGAGCATATCCAATAAATATGCAGTCTATAGTTTTGGGTCCAATTTTGACCTTTTTAGGTTTTGGTATTTCTACCTTTGCTAAGCACCCCCACACTTTTAAGTATTTGTAAGATGGAGGTCTATTTTTCCATAGTTCATATGGTGACTTAAAAGTCCTTTTGCGAGGTACTTTGTTCAGTATATGATTAGCTCAAAGTATCGCTTCTCCCCAAAGATTGTCTGGCAATCCAGAACTGATAAGCAGAGCATTCATCATTTCCTTCAGGGTACGATTCTTACGTTCTGTTATTCCATTTGATTGAGGGGAATATGGTGCCGTTGTTTGATGGATTATACCATTTTGAGCACAAAATTCTTCAAATGGGAATTCATATTCACCGCCTCTATCGCTTCGCAAGGCTTTTATCTTTTTGTTTAGTTGATTTTCAACTTCTGCCTTGTATTGTTTAAACATTTCAAAAGCCTCATCCTTGCTTTTTAGTAGGTACACATAACAGTACCTAGTGCAATCATCGATAAAAGTAATAAAATATCTTTTACCTCCTCGAGTTTGACACATCTTTAGATCACATACATCAGTATGTATTAAGTCTAAAGGCTCGGTGTTCCTTTCAACATGATGAAAGGAAGTTCTAGTCAACTTTGCTTCAACACATGTCTCACATTTGTAGTTGTGATCTATAGTAAACTTAGGTGTAAAATCTAAGTTAACCATTTTTTGCAAAGTATCAAAATTCACATGGCCTAGTCTAGCATGCCATATATTAAATGATTCGGCAATATAAACAGAAGAATCCACTTTATTCATATCTTTTGGTACAACAGTCATTACATTCATTTTAAACAGACCATCACTCACATAGCCCTTTCCCACATATACACCATTTTTAGACAATACAAAGTTATCAGCAACGAAGACTAATTTGAACCCATTCTTGCTCAACAGCGATCCTGAAACCAAGTTCTTTCGAATATCTGGAACGTGCGATACATCATTCAATGTGAGTTCCTTTCCAGAAGTCAGTTTCAACACGATCTTCCCTTTGCCTTTAACTTGTGATGTTGTTGAGTTGCCCATAAACAACGGCTCCTCCTTGGTAGCGACTTCATAAGTCGTGAACATCCATTCGTTTGCGCATATATGGCAAGTTGCTCCGGTGTCCACGAACCATTCCTTGTTGTTGCCAACAAGGTTACATTCTGACACTACTGCATACAAGTCCATGTCGGAGACGCCATCAGAACCTTCAGCCACATTTTCTTCAGATTTCTTTTTCTTTCCACGACATTCTGCAGCCTTGTGACCCTTCTTCCACAGTTATGGAAGTTTCCTTTGAACTTCTTAGCCTTCTTTGCATTTGGGTTGTCGCGTTTTCTCTTGTTTGTCTTTTCAAGCTCAACCACATTCGCCTTTGCCACCATAGCATTAGATGCCTTCTTTTCTGACTTTCTGTTGTCTTCTTCAATTCTGAGTCGAACAACTAAGTCTCCATTGACATCTCTTTTCGCTTGTGCTTCAGAGAATTCTTGAAGTCTTTCCACATTGGAGGAAGCTTTTCTATGGTGGCTGCAACTTGAAGTGACTCGTTGAGTGTCATTCCTTCATCATGTATTTCATGGATAATGACTTGCAACTCTTGGATTTGACTGATTACTGTCTTGGAATCCACCATCTTAAAGTCTAGAAATTTGCCGACTATGAATTTCTTCATTCCAGCGTCTTCTGTCTTGTACTTTTTATCTAATGACGTCCAGAGTTCTTTTGCTGTTTTCATAGTACAATACACATTGTATATACTGTTGTCCAGTCCATTCAAAATGTAATTCTTGCATATGAAATCCGAACTCTTCCATGTAGTGAGAGACTCAACTTTAGTGGCGTCTGGCTCCAATTCATCAACAATTGGAGGATCCTCTGAAAGGTATTTTGCCAAGGCCAAAGTAGTCAAGTAAAAGAGTATTTTTTGTTGCCATCGCTTGAAGTCAACCCCAGTGAATTTCTCTGGTCGTTCTCCATGCGAGAAAGCCATCGTTGGCGCGACCAATGGTGCAGCCTGAGTGATGGTGGTGGTCGGTTTGACCGCAGAAGTATTGCTATCCTGAGTCATTGTCGGTCTGAAACCAAATGGACTCTGTCAGTACAAACTTATTATCAAAATAACAATATCGCTTTAAGATTGTTATCAAATTGCCGTAGCAGTAGAAGTAAAGCAATGCTGTTGATCGATATCAGAAAAGTAAGTTAAAAGCAATACCGTAGTAGTACAGTCCGCTCTTGTAAGATGTGTCCGAGTCCAGTAGCACTGTTCCCTTAAAGCGATATTGCTCCCCCAATGGCGCACAGGGGTTGAATAGCAATTCGCCTCCCAAGGTTAAACGGACCGTTCTCTGCACCGCTGCGCTAGGTCCGCAGAGAATCTGGCGAACTCAGGGAAGTATATGGTAGAATAGAATGTAGGAGAGAAGATGAAGAGCAGTAAAAAAAATTCGTATTTTGTGGACTTGAATTCTAGGCTTCTTATAGGGTTGCACGCGTCTGACCGGAAAGGTTGCGACCCTTTACCAATCGGCACGCCTATTTTGAACTGTTGTGACCGTTTAGACCAACGGACACTGCTATTCAAAATCGTTCCCTCTAGCGCAACAGGCCCGAGCGGCATTCTATGGCCCATCTAATCGTGAGACCCTAAGAGCCCCAAGGCCCAAGGCCCTATCTTTTACTTTTAATATTAATAATAGGGCCTACATGCCTTCATGGCCTCACTCATTCAACCCACAATGTTCTTTGTGCCTCTTCATTTGATTAATGTGTGTAGGGTAGGATATATATGTAGAACTTGGGAAAAACATTCCATAATGTGGGACTTTTGTTCCCATTTTTTTTCACCCCTTCTTCTACAATACCCAAACTCTTCTTCCCCCAATCCTCTCATTCATTTCCAACAGGTGCACGGGTAGGGCAGAGCAGGATGCAGCTGAGGGAGCGGAGGAGGTTGGTGGTGTTGAATATTTGTGGAGAAAGAGGGAGAGAATATAAGAAAGATGTAACAACATTTCTATGTAGAATTATTTGTATTTCAAAATATGGTAGTTCGTACCGAAAAATATTTTGATCGAGTTTCAAACAAATTTTAATGTAAAATAAATTTCGTTCGTATCAATTTCAATAGATGCATTTTAAATATCTTGTTTTGGTTGCCAAAATTTTATTTCATAATCTTCGTTAAAATCGTTATTTTAAATCGTTGAAATATTCAGGTCGTTACGTTAGGCTCATATATGCATTCAAATGCTCGTATACACACACCATACATACATATACACACATATATGCGAAAAATGAAACGCTCGAATAACTGAAAAATGTATAGGGAACGATAGTTTTGTTATATTAACATAATGGAATTAATGAGGCTAAAAGCATAGAAAATATAAATAACTAAATATACACAAAGATGTAACAACATGCAAACCTGCCATTCAAAGATGCACACAAGAATCAAAGTTCAGGAACAAAATACAAGTGTGCAAATAAAACTAAAAGTAAATCATGTGCAGCAAATAAAATGGAGCACAAAAGAACGCAAATACACTCACAGGTATGTACAAGAACGCACACAACACGTAGTATAAATATGTACAACACACTAAATGATACCAACCACAATATCAATTTAGGTAAAAAACTAAAAGTTACTTAGAACATCATGCTTGTCGCTTTACATGGAGCAGCAAAAAAATTATGGTACAAGAACGTTAAAGCAAAAGACAACAAATATTAAGTTAAATCAGTTAAACATTAAATCTGATGCTCCCGAAGAGCCACCTTTTAAACTTTTTTCACAACTATATTCTTCAAATCCATAGCTGAAATCGACGAAGCAAAATGAAAATCATATACAGAAAGAAGCAACCAAACCGATATTTTAAAAAATTGTTTCGGTTAACAGTTAACTGATATATAACCGCCGTTAAACTTTAACCGAACCGATTTCGGTCGGTTAACATTAGTTGGTTAACCTAAAGTTCGGTTAACTAATTTTTTCGGTTAAAGCAGTTCAATTAAGATCGATTCGGCCGGTTAAATGTCCACCCTTAATTTCTTGTTCTTATTCTAAGGGTTGTCATACTAATTTACTACAGACGGGACACTCAAATTCAGGAAAAAAAGTGTATATTTTAGATGCTCTCCATTTTTTTATAAAACTATGGTAGTCAATCATATCAGTCAATTGCATAAGTAATTAAATCACATACAAAAAATTTAAAAAAAAACTACGTAAGGCTTTAGGCAGAACATACTTAAGAAAATAGTGGTGGTAATGGTATATGCACAGATAAGTAACTTATTAGTAAATAAATGTTACTAAATGCTATCAAATTGGACAAGTTTCGAACTTGCGGCCTCTCGCACTAAAGCCGAATCACTTAACCGCTTAGACATGTTGATACGCTAAGATTTTGATCAATGATAATGTGCTTCAACAAAAAGGAAGAGATATGTGCAAAGCTAAAAAAAGAACGATGAAGACCAAGGATAAACATAAGTATGATTTTTATATAGGTCTTAGTTTAGATTTATTGTTCAAATCTATCCTCAAGAGGCTTGCATAAACACTAGAACACATTTTATAAATTTCATTTTTTTAATAAACATTCACTGTGCACAATTTAGTAGTTCAGTTGACTGAACAGGGATGACCAGTCGACTGAACCTGTTACACATACACAAACAGGCACAGTTCCAATCGACTGAAATCTCTGCTCAGTCGACTGAATTTGTTCCTGAAAATTTTAGTTCATATTTTCAGTTGACTGAATTCCCTGTTCAGTCGACTGAATTTGAACCTGCGAATTTTCTCTGAATGGACACTTTCTTCCTCTCAAGAGTTGCAACCATTCTCCAATGGAAATGGAAGCATCTCTTGTCTACACCCTTAGCCAACAGATGCACCTCTTCTACAAGTATAAATACGTGATTCTAACATCTTCAATTCACCAAATTCTCTTGCTTTAATCTTACTATTTTCTTGAACATATTCTCTAGAAATTCTCAAAGGAATCACCAATCTATTGCTTGAATCACTGCTTTGTTTTTAACATTTTTTTGATTCATAGCAATTCACATTTTCTAAATCTTCACAAACACATAGCATACTCTCGAGAATAAGATTATAGGAATATTGTACTACATTAGACTCATTAGTGTTGACAAGAACACAACAAGTCGAATATTGTTTTCTTGTAATTGAGTTGAAGTCCTCTTCGGTAGTTGAGGCAAGAAATCCCGTTCGGTTGTTCGGATAAGTTATAAACGTATTCCTCCGGGTTAAGTGAGGGTGGTTAGTTAGTATTCCTAAAAGGAGCTTAGGGACTGGACGTAGGACAAGAGGTCTGAATCAGTATAAAATCTTGGTGTCTACTTTACTTATTGCTTATCGTTATTTATCAATATCATTCCACTATTCCATATTATACGATCCTACCGCATAACATATTTCAATTGGTATCAAAGCAAGGTCGTCATATAACCATAACATCGTTATTAGACATATTGATAATATGGAAAATAACGCAAGCACAACATCTACCTATAATTCTACATTTGCGGAAGGACAATCTACCCAAAGACCACCCTTATTCAATGGACTAAACTATAACTATTGGGCTACAAGGATGAGGATTTATATGCAAGCAACAAGTTTTGAAGCTTGGAATGCTACTCAAGCAAAGTTCGTTGTACCCACGACCGATTATCCTACATGGACACAAACTCAGAAAAATGAAGTTAGTGCAAATGCTAAAGCTATGAATATGCTATTTTGCGCCATGGATAGAAATGAATTCAACCGTGTTAGCATATGTACTACTGCATATCAGATATGGGAAACACTTAAAGTCATACATGAAGGCACAAACAAGGTCAAACAAACAAAGATACCCATGCTGAAGAACCAATTCTAAAACTTTAGAATGCGACAAAATGAATCCATCAATGACATGTACTCGAGATTTCAAGACATTCATCATGCCTTAATAGGACTAGGAGAAAAATACACGGATTTTGACATTGTGTCTAAAGTTCTAAATTCACTCACTGATGAATGGGAAAGAAAAGTACTAGCAATCGAGGAAGCAAATGATCCATCTACAATGAAACCAGAGTAATTAATTGGAAATCTTATGTCATATGAAGTAAATATGCAAGCTAAGAAAGATCAAGCCCAAGAAAGAAAGGATGTAGCTTTATATGAAGAAAAGGAAGAATTAGAGTCTGAAGATGAGGATTTAGCATTTGTAGCCAAAAATTTCAAGAAATTCTTAAGATATAGAAAAGGAAATAAAAATGGATTCAATAAGAATTTCTTGAACAAACCTACATCCTCGAATATAGAGTGTTTCAACTGTCACAAAAAGGGTCATATGCACATGGATTTTCCAAAGCAAAAGAAGAAGAATCAGAAAGCTCTCAAAAATAAAAACAAAAGAGAGAAATTCAAAAAGAAGGCATTCTTTGTAACATGGGATGATTCAGATTCTTCTTCATCTGAAAGTGAAAATGATAGCGACAATGAACATACGAATGTATGCTTCATGGCTCAAGAATCTGAGGTTAGTAATTTAACTTTTGACGATTTAATTGAAGTAAACACTGAACTTTTGATTACAATAAAAAATCTTAAAAAGAAACTCAAGGAAACTCGTGGAAATCAAAACAAAGCTGAATTTGAAAGGGACGTGTTAAAAGACGAAAATAAAATTTTAGAAGAAGAACTTGAAAAAGTTCAAGAATCTCATTCAAATTCGAAAACTCAATTATCACTTTTAAGTCAAGAAATTGAAACTCAAAAGACAAAGAATGATTTAATTGTTTTCGAAAATCATGAGTTAAAAACTAAGATTAGACAAGTTGAGTTAGAAAATAATAGTCTTCAAGCTAGATTAGATAACATCACTAAAAAAGTTTCTAACTTTAACAAAGGAAGAGAAAATTTATATAAGATTTTAGAAAATTCTCAATCCTCTTCAAATAAACATGGATTAGAATATAAAAAGGAGTAAAAAATTCCTAAGAAGAAAAATACAAATTTTAAGAGGAATATTGATTCAAAACAACAAATGTTATTAAGAGAACCTATTAAAACAAAAGTAGAAACCAAGATAGTCAAAATTTGGGTACCAAAGATTAACAATATTTTAATTAGGAATAAATATATTAAAACATTTATGGATAGTGTTCATAATAATAAAAACTATATTTATAAAAAGGATACTGAACCGAATTGGGTTTGGTTTCCTAAGATCTAACTCTTAAGGACCCTATTAAAAGGTGGGTGCCAATATATGTATTAATATTTTTTGCAGGTCTCACTCAAGAAAAGAAAATGGATTTTGGATAGTGGTTGCTTTGTTTGACAATTATATACTTCTACAAATTATTACTTCCTTTTTGTCGATGACAAAGGGGGAGAAAAGTCTATGTCACTAACTTTGTTTTATAGGAAAGATAGTGGTGTATTCAGGGGGAGGAAATAATCTCTACACACATGAGTATTGTCATCAATCAAAAAGGGGGAGAATGTTGATACGCTAAGATTTTGATCAATGAAAATGTGCTTCAACAAAAAGGAAGAGATATGTGCAAAGCTAAAGAAAGAACGATGAAGACCAAGGATAAACATAAGTATGATTT
Source organism: Allium cepa (assembly GCA_030765085.1). Lineage (NCBI taxonomy): Eukaryota > Viridiplantae > Streptophyta > Magnoliopsida > Asparagales > Amaryllidaceae > Allium > Allium cepa. Next base: position 384,427,081 of record CM060937.1, read on the forward strand.
TTATATAGGTCTTAGTTTAGATTTATTGTTAAAGTCTATCCTCAAGTGGCTTGCATAAACACTAGAACACATTTTATAAATTTCATTTTTTAATAAACATTCACTGTGCATAATTTAGTAGTTCAGTCGACTGAACAGGGATGACCAGTCGACTGAACTTGTTACACATACACAAACATGCACAGTTCCAGTCGACTGAAATCCCTGCTCAGTCGACTGAATTTGTTCCTGAAAATTTTATTTCATATTTTCAGTTGACTGAATTCCCTGTTCAGTCGACTGAATTTGAACCTGCAAATTTTCTCTGAATGGACACATTCTTCCTCCCAAGAGTTGCAACCATTCTCCAATGGAAATGGAAGCATCTCTTGTCTGCACCCTTAACCAACAGATGCACCTCTTCTACAAGTATAAATACGTGATTCTAACATCTTCAATTCACCGAATTCTCTTGCTTTAATCTTACTATTGTCTTGAACATATTCTCCAGAAATTCTCAAAGCAATCACCAATCTATTGCTTGAATCACTACTTTGTTTTTAACATTCTTTTGATTCATAGCAATTCACATTTCCTAAATCTTCACAAACACATTGCATACTCTCAAGAATAAGATTATAGGAATATTGTACTACATTAGACTCATTAGTGTTGACAAGAACATAACAAGTCGAATATTGTTTTTTTGTAATTGAGTTGAAGTCCTCTTCCGTAGTTGAGGCAAGAAATCCCGTTCGGTTGTTCGGATAAGTTGTAAACCTATTCCTTCGGGTTAAGTGAGGGTTGTTAGTTAGTATTCCTAAGAGGAGCTTAGGGACTGGACGTAGGACAAGAGGTCCGAACCAGTATAAAATCTTGGTGTCTACTTTACTTATTGCTTATCGTTATTTATCGATATCATTCCACTATTCCATATTATACGATCCTACCGCATAACATATTTCAATTGGTATCAAAGCAAGGTCGTCATATAACCATAACACTGTTATTAGACATATTGATAATATGGAAAATAACGCAAGCACAACATCTACCTATAATTCTACATTTGCGGAAGGACAATCTACCCAAAGACCACCCTTATTCAATGGACTAAACCATAACTATTGGGCTACAAGGATGAGGATTTATATGCAAGCAACAAGTTTTGAAGCTTGGAATACTACTCAAGCAGAGTTCGTTGTACCCACGACCGATTATCCTACATGGACACAAACTCATAAGAATGAAGCTAATGCAAATGCCAAAGCTATGAATATGCTATTTTGCGCCCTAGATAGAAATGAATTCAACCGTGTTAGCATATGTACTACTGCATATCAGATATGGGAAACGCTTAAAGTCATACATGAAGGCACAAACAAGGTGAAACAAACAAAGATACCCATGCTGAAGAACCAATTCTAAAACTTTAGAATGCGACAAAATGAATCCATCAATGACATGTGCTCGAGATTTCAAGACATTCATCATGCCTTAATAGGACTTGGAGAAAAATACACGGATTTTGACATTGTGTCTAAAGTTCTAAATTCACTCACTGATGAATGGGAAAGAAAAGTACTAGCAATCGAGGAACCAAATGATCTATCTACGATGAAAAAAGAGGAATTAATTGGAAATCTTATGTCATATGAAGTAAATATGCAAGCTAAGAAAGATCAAGCCCAAGAAAGAAAGAATGTAGCTTTTCATGCAGAAAATGAAGAATTAGAGTCTGAAGATGAGGATTTAGCATTTATAGCCAAAAATTTCAAGAAATTCTTAAGATATAGAAAAGGAAATAAAAATGGATTCAATAAGAATTTCTTGAACAAACCTACATCCTCAAATATAGAATGTTTCAACTGTCACAAAAAGGGTCACATGCACATGGATTTTCCAAAGCAAAAGAAGAAGAATCAGAAAGCTCTCAAAAATAAAAACAAAAGAGAGAAATTCTAAAAGAAGGCATTCTCTGTAACATGGGACGATTCAGATTCTTCTTCATCTGAAAGTGAAAATGATAGCGACAATGAACATGCGAATGTATGCTTCATGGCTCAAGAATCTGAGGTTAGTAATTTAACTTTTGGCGATTTAATTGAAGTAAACACTGAACTTTTGACTACAATAAAAAATCTTAAAAAGAAACTCAAGGAAACTCGTGAAAATCAAAACAAAACTGAATTTGAAAGGGATGTGTTAAAAGATAAAAAGAAAATTTTAGAAGAAGAACTTGAAAAAGTTCAAGAATCTCATTCAAATTCGAAAACTCAATTATCACTTTTAAGTCAAGAAATTGAAACTCAAAAGACAAAGAATGGTATAATTGTTTCTGAAAATCATGAGTTAAAAACTAAGATTAGACAAGTTGAGTTAGAAAATAATAGTCTTCAAGCTAGATTAGATAACATCACTAAAAATGTTTCTAACTTTAACAAAGGAAGAGAAAATTTATATAAGATTTTAGAAAATTCTCAATCCTCTTCAAATAAACATGGATTAGGATATAAAAAGGAGTAAAAAATTCCTAAAAAGAAAAATACAAATTTTAAGAAGAATATTGATTCAAAACAACAAATGTTATTAAGAGAACCTATTAAAACAAAAGTAGAAACCAAGATAGTCAAAATTTGGGTACCAAAGATTAACAATATTTTAATTAGGAATAAATATATTAAAACATTTATGGATAGTGTTCATAATAATAACTATATTTATAAAAAGGATACTGAACCGAATTGGGTTTGGTTTCCTAAAATCTAACTCTTAAGGACCCTATTAAAAGGTGGGTACCAATATATTTATTAATATTTTTTGCAGGTCCCACTCAAGAAAAGAAAATGGATTTTGGATAGTGGTTGCTTTGTTTGACAATTATATACTTCTACAAATTATTACTTCCTTTTCGTCGATGACAAAGGGGGAGAAAAGTCTATGTCACTAACTTTGTTTTGTAGGAAAGATAGTGCGTATATTCGAGGGAGGAAATAATCTCTACACACATGAGTATTGTCATCAATCAAAAAGGGGGAGAATGTTGATATGCTAAGATTTTGATCAATGACAATGTGCTTCAACAAAAAGGAAGAGATATGTGCAAAGCTAAAGAAAGAACGATGAAGACCAAGGATAAACATAAGTATGATTTTTATATAGGTCTTAGTTTAGATTTATTTTTAAAATCTATCCTCAGGAGGCTTGCACAAACACTAGAACACATTTTATAAATTTCATTTTTTAATAAACATTCACTGTGCATAATTTAGTAGTTCAGTCGACTGAACAGGGATGACCAGTCGACTGAACCTGTTACACATACACAAACATGCACAGTTCCAGTCGACTGAAATCCATGCTCAGTCGACTGAATTTGTTCCTGAAAATTTTAGTTCATATTTTCAATTGACTGAATTCCCTGTTCAGTCGACTGAATTTGAACCTGCGAATTTTCTCTGAATGGACACATTCTTCCTCCCAAGAGTTGCAACCATTCTCCAATGGAAATGGAAGCATCTCTTGTCTGCACCCTTAGCCAACAGATGCACCTCTTCTACAAGTATAAATACATGATTCTAACATCTTCAATTCACCGAATTCTCTTGCTTTAATCTTACTATTGTCTTGAACGTATTCTCTAGAAATTCTCAAAGAAATCACCAATCTATTGCTTGAATCACTGCTTTATTTTTAACATTCTTTTGATTCATAGCAATTCGCATTTCCTAAATCTTCACAAACACATTGCATACTCTTGAGAATAAGATTATAGGAATATTGTACTACATTAGACTCATTAGTGTTGACAAGAACATAACAAGTCGAATATTGTTTTTTTGTAATTGAGTTGAAGTCCTCTTCCGTAGTTGAGGCAAGAAATCCCGTTCGGTTGTTCGGATAAGTTGTAAACCTATTATTTTGGGTAAGTGAGGGTTGTTAGTTAGTATTCCTAAGAGGATCTTAGGGACTAGACGTAGGACAAGAGGTCCGAACCAGTATAAAATCTTGGTGTCTACTTTACTTATTGCTTATCGTTATTTATCTACATCATTCCATTATTGCATATTATACGATCCTACCGCATAGTCTCTTTCAGGACAATGGTGCTTGTCTTGCCTGCATAATATTATCACTCCCTTATGGAGCCATCGGGCAATAACTAAAATATAGTCAAATATATAATGAAATTGATGATAAAAAACTTAGTAAACTCTACTGGTATATAACAACTAATTAAAGAAGTGAGTAGTAATATTACAAATGTATGTTATAATGAGGATATCCACAAGGAAATTAAAATAGGCAATTTTTGTTACAAATGTATTTGAATGAAATATACATGTACTGATATGCAAGATGTAAAACATAGTTACCAATTTTTTGGTGATTATAATTTTAAAAAAGGTAAACAAAGCACAGTTTACACGGTTAGATAAGTTTTAGCTTCCATTCATGGTCAACAAAGTTTAGTGTGATCTACTTCATTTAAATCACAAACTAAGATTTGATAGAATTCTGCATAATAATCAATTAAGAAACTCTATACGTGCAACAAAAATGATAAAGTTAGGTTAAGTATATGTATTGAGGACATCTGATAGTTGTTTTTCAATTTATTCCTGTCTAAAGCTGAATTCAAATGAGTGTCTAATCATTGTTCTTCAATATTGAGTGCAGAATGTTTAGGGGGTGTGACTTTGTCTTCGTTGTCTTATGACAGCTAACCCACCACACTATATGAATTTCTATCAACCTATTTTTCATTGATAATCTTGATGTAATACGAAATTCTAACACCAAGAACGTTCCAGTATATTTCTTTGCATGTTTCTATACACTCATATCTAAAATAACTAAAGTCAATTAGGACTATATTATTCATATTTTCCAGGATAGTATTTAACCAAGCAGGGCTACTCATAGTAAATAGATCGAATATAAAAGTACATTTTGAACCTAAATAACAAAATCAAAATTGATGTATGAATAAAGAAGCACATACTGAAATAAAACAATCGAAATTGATGTATGATTAAACAAATCAAAGAACCCATTTTAAACCGAGATAAAATCAACGAATATTTGAAAATAAGTACATGTAGAGGGAGCAGTTAGCGGTGACGATTCGTATTTGAAATCGAAAGAATGGTGAAGGGAGATGTCTGAAGGATGGAGCAGGGGTGACGAAGGCGAATTTCGGTAATTAGAAGAGAGATTTAATTCGGTTTTAGATGCACTACAACAAAAATACCCTATTACAACGCCCTTTTTACAACGGGTATTGGCTGCCCGTTGTAATAGAAGGCTATTACAATGGTCTACTCAGGCCCGTTGTAATAGATGCCCTATACAATGCCATTTTTACAACGGGCGATGACAGCCGGTTGTAATAGAATGCTATTACAACGGTCCTTTCTAGCCCATTGTAATAAATGTTAATTTTACAACGTTCACTATTACCCATTGTAATATATAACAATTTTACAACGACCAAATTTTCTGGCTCCAACTATGAAATTTTGGCTCGTTCGTTTTTTATTATTTATTATTTCTTCCTCCCAAACCCTAATTCCCAAATCCCTAAAACTCGTCCTCCTAATCTCTCCTTCCTCCCTCCCTCCCTCCTAATTCCCAAATCGCTATTACCCCAATACTTCACTAATTCAGTTCCATTAAATACCCTAATTCCTACTTCTCTATTTTAAAAAAAGGAATTAGATAAAAAAAAATTGAAAAACACGAAAGTAGAGGAAGACAAGAAAAGAAAATGTTGCGGTTCAGGGGAGGCGGGAGACGATTTCTGGTTGCGGTGATGTGGGTATGTTGATGAGGTCCCGGTAGTGAATCGATGGTCGAAAAAGTGGAGATTTTAGGGGTTTGCAATTGCAGAGAGAGGAGTTCGGGTGCTTGGTGGTTTGTGAATTCGGCGATCGTTGTAGATGAATGGCAATTGTTCAGGGGTGTTCGATTAAAGTTGAAGGGTTTTGGGTGATTTCGGGTAACGGGTGGAGTTTCAGGTTTACTGAAGTTTCTGGTGATGGAATGGAGAGTTGTATTTGGGTTGTCGGACGAGTACTTGTAGTTGGTGATGACGGGTTAAGTGTTTGGGATATGTTGTTGGAAGTGGATGATAGTTGTGATGGTTGAAGTCGGAGGGTAACTGAGGTGTGTATAGGAACAACAATGATGCAGCTGATTGTATGGAGGAAGAAGGATTGTCGAGTTGAGGGGAAGTGTTGAAAGTGTAGGCAATGTGGTTTCAGATTCGTGATTATAGGCAGTTTGAAGAATGATGGAGCAGTGGGAGAGATGATGTATATGGCAGTGAAGAGTATGTTGAGGAGAAGGGATGGACTTGTATTGCTGGCGATTTGGTTGAAGGGCGGTGAAGTCCTGGTTGCAGTGAGGTGATTGGGGAAATCGTGTTGTCGAAGGTTGAATTGTGGTGATTTCTGGTTGCCTGTGTTCAAGTTGTCGGTTTGGCTAATGGCATGGTGTAGCGGCTGTTGGGGATTCACGCTTTGATGTGGTTGAGCGTGCAGATGATGGCATGCCACGCCACACCACGGTAATACATCTACACAACTTACAATAGTACTCGCATTACACACCTATACAGTAACAGAATGGCGTGATATAAATGTAACATGCAAGCAATAATGATAGCCATACCCGTCAGATATTTTGCTTCATATGCATAGCTATATACAAGATAGTGAGAGATTCACATAACCCTACATATGACACTCGGCAAAAATGTATATTGCAGATCATCTATTTGAGTTTAATTAAGAATAACGGACTTCATAACAACAATTTAAATTAACAAAATAAGATTCCACAAGTGGAAAACTGTAACAAATGCCTTTAATTTCTATCTGCAAGGTAAAAAGTGCATGAAAACAAGTTTTAATATCATTGATGCAACATGGATATATATGGTAACAAATGTAGATGATCACTTACTACCATTTTCTTACTCATTCCTACATGTATTTCATTTGAGTAGTGCACTTAAAACAACGTTTGCAAAACTGTAGTTTTGAAAACTGCAGTTGCAAAAAATCTTGGTTTCATCAATTAATTAGCAACAAACTTGGTTTGAATTTTGTGGTTAATCCATATTCATATCGGACAAAGTTGAATTTAAATTCGAAATTCTTGGATGGCATGATCAATTTTTGATATTTTCTAAGGCATGATCAATTCCATTTGAGTAGTTTCATTGGTGTTGCAATCCGAGTTTTGCAGAATATGTTCTGAGCGAATATTGTATGTATTGAGTGGAGTATCATGATGAATTTCATTAGTATGACACTGGACTTGTCTTTGAACTAAAACTACTAGGATTTTGAATATTATTTGATACATTATCTTTATAAATATCTACTTCTTCAGAATTACACTGTGAACTGTTTGGATGAATAACATAAGACTGATGCATTGTTACATTTTCCTGATTGTCATATCCGTCAGTAAGGGTACTGTTTGGAGATACATTGTTGTTCATAACATTTGAACGATCCATCTCCATTTGAGAATTAACTAGGTCGTGTTGTTCTCTACAATATTGTATAATGAATATCCATAATATTCATATTGAAACAAATCTATGCTTGTTTTTCAATCAATACTGAAAAACAGTTATTATTTCATAAATAATGTTCGATATGCTTTGTGGAAATAATTTTTGTAACCTGACTAATCAGTGCTATATAATATGCTTACACAAACTACTTAAATTGATTTTAAAGTTTGTGAGTCAGATTCTTTTCAGTTCTGCTTACTCAAACTACCATGATTCAACAGATCTACAATATATAAATTAATAAGTCGCTTTGGAACCAGGAAGCCAATCTGTTTTGAACTTTTTAGCACAACTCGTCAGTTGTTATTCATTACATTGCACCATTTCTAACAAATGATGCAAATAGAGATAAATCTTAAACTCATCGCTGTTGTTGGGAGGGACCGAAGCCAAAACGAAAATGAAAATATACTGTTACTACTTTATTCTATGTCACTGTTCTCTTCAACAATATTATTCCATCATGTATTTTTGTAAATTACTATATGGTTTTATATGTCTTAGCTATACACATGATTACTGCTCTTTTAATTCCTTAATTAACAATTTGACTTATTAGTAGTCTTTTTTTATAACCGTATGTATTATTTTGAGTGTTTTACTTTGGTGTAGGTATCAAGTACTACAGCCACCTTCGCAATGACATTTTCTGCATCAATGTCTGTAATAGTAATATTACCTGTTAGGCCGATTTCCTGTTCCATATGGAAATAGAATAATGGTAGAAGATGAGGGCAAGGGAAAATGAGCGAATGTAAAGATTTGTGTAGGAGGACACTGAGTGCAATGTTGATCTACTTGATCATGAATGTAGAAATGTCAGCTGGCTAAAAATGTATATCAGATTTTGATTGATACTGTAGTTACATCTCTAGTTTTCAAACCAACTGGGCATTTTGTGATAATAGCTCTATCATATTTTGATGCTACTGTAATTTTTTTTAAATTTGCATTTATTTTGTAACGGGCAATGTGCGTTGTTATATGAGCTTCTTACAACGGTCATTGGACGTTGTTATATAGTCTATTACAATGGTCATAAACCGTTGTAAAAATGTATACTGCAACGGATTTTACAACGTGCTTTGCCCGTTGTAAAATGTGGTGGATCTATTACAACGAGGCCTATTACAACGGGAACATGTCCGTTGCGAAAACCATATTACAACGGGCATTGCCCGTTGCAAAAAGACTGTTTTGTTGTAGTGATGGTGAAGGTGTTAACAAGATGAAAGGCCAAAAATTGGGGAAGTGAAAAAATGAAGCGAAAAAGTAATATTATTTATGTTTTCGTAGTGCTCACACATAAAAGTTTTCCTACAGGATTTTTGTCGACCGCGTTTAAGGTATAAACACTGAGAACAACTACTGTCAATGGGGTTTTTTCCTATAGTGATTACAATAGTTCAAAATTTTTATTCTCATGGTAAGAGAAAGAAAATACGCCCTAAGCACAATACGGTATAAGAGTTACCATCTTTAGGTATGGTTAGAGCGGATCATGTTCGCACTGACACACTACAATCAAACAATCTTTTTACAACGGGCAATGCCTGTTGTGATATCCCGAAAATTTGGCAATATAAATTTAATAATCTGTGTTTAAAAATTTATTTGATTTGATAATTTTTGATAATAAAATTTGAATTGATTTAATAATCTTCTTCTAATAAATATTTAAATTAGTAGATTTTATCTTTTCAAGCTAATAAACTGTTTTCTGTTTATAATATATATAATTGTATATATTGTAATTGATAAACTTTGATTTTGAACTTAGTAAATAATTTAATTTTCTAATTTTAATTTATATTTGGTAAATTGGAAATTTGATTTAAATTTAACATTTAATTGTTCTAAACAATTTAATAAATAATTATATACTTTATATTAAAGGAAAACCTTATTTGTTTAGATTTATATTTTAATTAACTTAAATATGAATTTAAATTTGATTAACATTAAAAGCTTGGTTTTATTTTATTTTTAAATATTGTTTGAATTTATATATATAAGAATTTAAAATAAAAATTACAAATGATCTTAATCTGTTTATAATCTCGTTAATAAATTATTTAATATTGTTTAATTTGTTATTTTCAAATGATAATGATAATACTTAGTTTATAAACATAAATAAATTTTGTTAGAAATAGGATTTGTTATTTTAAAATTTAACAAGAGTTATATATGCACACATATATAACTTGATTTTTATTTTGAAGTTTATAATTTAATTTGAATTTGACTTTGATGTTTTGAAATTTAAAAGAAATAAATGTTTAAAAATATTTGAATAAGCTTATATTCATAATTTGTTTGTCTCATTTCCTTTTTAATAAATTAAAAGGGAAGGAACTCATTTATTTTTACATAAGAAATAACAAATTTAGAATTTAACTTCTTATAAAACAATTTAAATTAAAGTAAAAATACTCTTAATACATATGTTAATTTATTTATACCTAATTGACATGTGTAAGCATAGCATGAACTAAAGTGACAAATGTTTAAATTTAAAACAAGTGTCCTAATTAAATCTTTTTCATTTTCTTTTAATTAAATCAAAAACTTGTTTATGTAAACATTTTTGCTCATCTCATTTCTTTTTCCATTCTTCTTTTCTTCATAAACTTGAGAAAGTTTCAGATCTAAAAATCTGAATTCATCTTCACAAAACAGAAAATATGCAAATTGCTTCTTCAAACCAAACGTGTCAATTTCCCCTCTCAAACAAATTTGATAAACTATAATCTCCTCTAACCAAAATTAACCAAAGCTATCTGAAAATCATTTGCACATTCCCATGCCTAAAAAGAAAAACATACATAAACCTGCAACTCTTCAAATCATCAAACTAAAGTGCAATTCATAAACCTGAAACCAATTTGCTACCCAAGAACCTGCATTTCATTTCTGGAAGCATGCATGTGATTCAGGATGCAAGCATTACAACAATCAAGATGTATGATTTTAAAAAGCAAACTAAAGTTTTAAAGCATGCATACAAATGGAATTGGAAGCATGCATCAGGAAAGGCATTTTCCTGAAATAGTTTGCTCTGCTCATAATTTCAGGTGAGTAACCTCACTCTTTAATAAAATTAAAGTATGAAATCAGTTGCTTGTTATTTCTGAAAATATGAATGTTTGAATGCCCTTTTTAAATTCATTACTGGTGTATATATATATGTGTGAAGGTATGTTGTAGTGCATGTTGCAGTTTAATTATTTTCTGTACTAAGTTCCAGATCCTAGAACTTGCTTAAAACTCCATTTCAGTCGATCTAATCTGTGTTAAGTATTTATGATTCAACCAAAATATGGTTGAGTAATATAAGTTTAAGGTTTAAATTTTATTTAAAATGTAAATTCAAATTTATTTGAGAAGAAAATAATATATCTGTAATTGACTCTGGAAGACAAAAATATAACAGAGCAAACTAAGTAAGTGAAAATTTAGATATTCAGATTCATTGATCTAGGAGTATAAGTTGATTACATATACCAAAACTTGATTTTTAAAACCTAAATTAAAATTTCTAGTTTGGAATTGATTGAGTAATTCTAGTTTAACCAGAAATCAAATTTGGGTCGTAACTGTTGATCTGAGTGGTCGGGGTGGCCATGGTTTTCTTTGGTGATGAGGTGATGATCAAATAATCAGGGAAAAATAGTTGGAGATGGATCTAAGCATTTTGGCAGTGGTAATTTTGGGTTGAAGATTTTTTTTTAAACTGAGTTTTCTGTTCATCAGTAATTTGACTTTCGCGACACATATTGGCGACCGAGCCTTCTCAAATTTGGGGAAATGATTGATGGAGTGTGGGAGAAGTAGAGGCCGGAGGTGGAGTTCCTCTGGTGGTCGGAGTACGGTGGTTGAGGCAATTTCTAGTTCGACATTTCTGTATTTTTGAGCTCGAATGCTCAAATTCGATTTAGGGCTTCTGCAGATTCTTTGTTGGTCGGAATAGCATTGGGAGGAGATCGCCGACGTGTGTGGGTGGTCGCGAGGGGTAGGTGGTGGTTGTTGCGGCGGTGCAGGTGCACGTGGATTTTGGTATATCAGGTGATTGTTTGAGGAAGAAGTATACTCGAGTAATGTCCGGGGTGTTGCGTGCTTTTGCTCGAAGCAGAGGTGTGGGTGACTCGAAGTCTTTGAGTTGAGGTCACGTGTATTCTATTGTTACAGGATTTGTTAAACCTGTCAGTACCTATATGTTAGAATAAATGCAAATGAAAGCCACTCGAGTTTATTTAGCGTTTACTCGAGTGAATCCTTTGAGTTCGGGTTAGTTTGCAGTTTAAAATTTTGTCATGTTTCAAATTTTAAAACTGAAAATTTAAATCATTAAGCAAAGATTTAAAATGTGTTTTAAATCTAATTTGTATTATGGATTCAAGTTTTGATTTGAATCATAGTTGGAAATGATTAAGTTTTAAATTCAAATTTGTTTAAATAAACTTTAAAGGGGTTTATTGTTTAGAAATGATTTAAAGAAATTTGAATTTAAATTGGGAAATTGAAATATAAAGTAATATTTAAACAAGGTTTAAATTTGATTCAAATTTGGATTTGAATCTTCGTTTCAAAATAAATTTAAGTTTTATGAATTTAAGTGTTTAAAACAAATTTGAATGATAATGTAAAATTTAAATGGTTTTAATTTAAAAGGAAATTTGTTTTAACTTTTGAAAAATTTCTTTTGAAATAAAAGTATTATTTATCATTTAAAAGATTTAGATTTATTTTAAAACTTGTTAAAGTTAAATAATAATTTAATGATTCGTATTTCATTTAATTATTAGGGCAATTAAATGAAAAATTGATTTATTTAATAAATTAATGAAATGAATAATTACTCAAAGTAATTAAGTGTTTAAGGTTAATTATTTTTAGAATAATTAACTTGTAATTAAGAATAATTAATTAAATAAGGTTTGATTATAATTAATGATCAATAATTAATTAATCAAGTAATAATGGATTAATTAAGTTTTAATTAACACTTAATTATTTAATCAATTAAGGATTAATTAATGGGTTAATTAATGATTAATTAATTTGTAATTAATAATGATTTAAAATAAGTTAATTATTTTAGAAAATAATTAATGAATTGTTAATAGTTAATGAAGGTCATTAACTGAGGATTATTTAATTAATTAATTAATATGATTAATTTTTTATAATTAATTAGATTAATTAATTTAAGGATAATCATTTGTGTAAATTGTTAAGTATAATTACTTATGGAAGTAATTAAGTAAATTAATTACTTATTATAATTAGTTGAGTTCAAATTTGATTAGATTAAGTTAATTAATTCAGTTTAATTAATTTAAAATAATCATTTGATGATTTGTGAAGTATAATTACTTAATGTAATTAAATAAAGAGAAATTACTTAGGGTAGTAATTAATGGGTAATTACTATACGTAATTAATTAAAGATGATTTGATAATTGAAGTAATTTTAAGTATAATTACTTTATGAATTATCAAGGAATTAATTTGAGACAATTAATTATGGAGTAGTTGATTTATTTGGTAAAGTAATTAAAGGTAGTTAATTACTAAATGGGGTTAATCAACGGTGTTTAACAATTATGGGTTAAATTAAGATTAATTTCTTAATGTAATTAATTTAAATAAGGTAATTAATTTAAATGTAATTAGAGATCATTAATTAATATAATTAATGATGTAATTAAGATTGATTAATAAAGATTAGTTAATCAATAATAAATGATTAAGCTAATTAATTAATGTAATTAATTAAGGATTAATATAATTAATTATAGTTAATTAATTAAGGAAGTAATTAAAGGTTAATTACTGAAATTGGTTAAGTAAAATTAATTTGTAAAATTAATTAAGGGATAATCACTTGAATGTAATTAAGAATAATTAATCAAGGGTGATTAATTAAGGTGATTGATTAGAGATTAATTAATAAATTAATTTGTAATTAATTAATGGTTATGTAAGCAAGATTTATATTGATGTAGTTAATTTAATTCACTTTAAATTAATTATAAATGGTGATTATAGATCATTGCTTATATGGATGGATGATATAGTTTTCCTTGATTGGTTTGAATCTCATATATGAGATAAATAACGTTGAGTGATATGGATGCATTGGTTGCATTATGATGTTGATATAGATTATCTTTTGGATGATAATAATAGGGTTTATTTGATATAGTGATAATGTTGATTATCAGTTGTGAATCTATGATTTATCTATCTGTGTGTATATAGATAATAAAATTGAATTGTTTTAAACCTTTAAAACAACTTGGCCTTAAAAGACACGCTTTGGATTTCGATGAGACCGGGATCGGGTTTCCATATTTGGATATCCGAAAACCACATCGATCCAATTAACGTTAGGTCGTGAATCCAAGTGGAGCGAGTGAAGACTCGAGGTGTAAGGGCTATACGTCAGTATAACTCTGTGGGTGATTCCGTAATGAGTCTGACGGAATAGTACTTACAGATTCGAGATGGAGATTCAGAGTGCAAGGGTTATCGTCGTTAACTTTGAGGGTGATTCCAAAATGAGTGTAACGAGATAATGCCTTCGGTTTCGTTCGAACCCGGAACGAACTTGTATGGATTGAATGCTTTCAGAACATCGTCAGGTGGACGATGAGCATTCTAAGTGATGTGTCCTATAAAGGTAATCGTAGCCTCAAGCCTCATCAACCGGGAATGGCTAAAACAGGGGAGGTGCAGCAAGGCTTCGTGGGTAGCTACCACTGGAGAGCAAGAATTTCCCCTGTCTAGAAGTCCCTTTTATTTCGGTTGTGTGGGCGGTTGGAACGTACGCCAACTGCGGGGTTGTCTTATTCGGGACTGTCCAGTAAGGGATGGTTCCGGTCTTATGTTGCAGGGGATCGGGAGTGGTCCTCGGTACGTTGATCTAGGCTACGTACTGCGACGGGCGGTACCCCAGTAGCCCTGCCATTGTATGAAATCCACAATCCAATAAGTGCCAACGGTTTTGATTGTATTACCCACTTTTGTGGCTAGTAGCTGGAATTTAATGAATGTAACAATTTCGGCTATTTCATATTTACTTGAAAACCCTAGACACTATTATAATATCACTGGATTTCTTATCAAATGTTTTGGTTAGCATAAGGTAAAAACTTCTCCATGTTTATGTGTGGGAAGTCTTACATGATACCTTTTCTTTTCAAAGGTTTTTCAAAGTTAAGCAACTTTAACCTGTTACTCACACCAGACCCATGTCTGACCCGGAGTTTATCTTTTGTTTTTCATAAACTCTTGGGTACTCAAATTTTTACGAGTAGCCAAGGGATTCAGGTTAGCTTTGACGAATTATGGAGGAGTAATGGAGCAGGAGGCTTCTGCGATAGATATATAGTTCCGCTGTGTGTATTCTCTGTGTAGTATCTCTTGTATTGAGTTGTATTGAGTTATATAACTAGACAGGTGATTATAACTGTCTAGTATATGATGTATATGTTGTGTAACTCTGATTAGTGTTGTATACTATGTAATACTTATGTTATTAATATAATTTATTCGTTCCGCTGTTTAGATTCTGATGTGTTGTTTCTTTCTTCTTCTCTTTCTTTCTATTCTCTATCCCTTTCTTTCTTATTAACGATGCGACTTCTTAGATTCTGGAAGTTGGTTCGTTTCACCTTTTGTAGTATGGTTTTTACAACGGGCATGTGCCCATTGTAATAGGCCTCGTTGTAATAGATCCACCACTTTTTACAAGGGGCAAAGCACGTTGTAAAAACCATTGCAGTATACCTTTTTACAACGTTCAGTGATCGTTGTCAGAAGCTCATATAACAACGCACATTGCCCGTTGCAAAATAAATGCAAATTTTAAAAAAATTACAGCAGCATTCATGCAATACATTCATATTGATACTAAATATTGTCGTAAAATAATTAAAATCACATACCAAAAGACTAAAAACTAGAGTTATAGAATTCTAACACTCCAAAAAGTTAGATAAGTTTACATGACAACTAGTTGCGTAACAGCCCAATACTTTATAATTACTTTATTTATGTCTGTAATCGTATTAATTTAGGCTGTTCATAATTACTGCACAACATTGCTCCAAATATCAACTACATATCTGCTATTTGCTGAGTTAATAGCAAATCAAATGAAGTAAAAGAATGGGGTGTTAATGTTGCTTCCATTTGAGATCCCACTTTAGACATATCGCTCAACACTGGTGCCACCTACATTATGCATTCCATTGATTGAAACCCAATTCTCTGGTATAGTCAGATTGTTGCAAATACTATTTGATTTTAACTATCAACAGAAATATTAACTTGTTAATTCTATTTACCTTCATTGGTGCACTGAATGAATTCTCATCCATCAAATTACCTGAGGTAAGAACTGTTTTGGTCGCACCAGATGAGCTAATGATAGCATTTTTGTAACGACCCAGAATTTTTATTAATTTAAATTTGAATATTTAATTGATTTTAAATATAAATAAGTGAAATTATAAGTCGAATAAATTTTATTTCGAATAATTGGATTTAATTGGATAATTAAATCAATAATTTAATATGTGAAAATACAGAAATAATTGGAAATTGGGTTAAATATGATTGAAAATGATTTGTAAGATTTTATTTAATCATATTGGAGTTAGAACGATATTTTAGAACTTTTAAAATTGAATTTAGAGTTAAATTGTGAAAATTGAATATTTTAAAATGGCCAATTTTTGAACAGTCTCAGAATTGAACGAAACTAGTTCTATTGGATCCATAATAGTTTGTTATTATCGGATTTCAATTTTCGTAGCGATCGGAGTTTTTGTTTGATCGTGGCAGCTTGAAACGCATCGAAATTTTTTTAATATTAATTTGGCGAGTTAAAATAGTCATTTTTCAAAAGTCTCGGATTTCGACGAAACCAGTTTCATCGGATCCAAAATGTGATATTATTGTAAGGTTTCAAGTTTCGTGTCAATTGGATTTACTGTTTGTCCGGGGCAAACTAAAACGCCTAGAAAATCGTTTAATCGGTTTAATTTTAAATCGAACGTTTATTACCATAACTCGCACAGATGCCCGAATTAGCTCCCGAAACACATTCCATTGTGTCCGGAACGCGGGATAAACCACAGAAACGCCAGTCACCGCGCGTAAATCGGAGTTTGGAAAAGCCGAATGAATAGTGTCGTTCAAACTTCTATAAATAGGCTCATTCTCTTGACAAAAATAAAAATAATAATAATTAGGGTTTCAGGTTGGAGACGCCGTCTCCCTCCTTTTCAACGGCCGAGAGCTTCTCCTTTTTCTCCCTCATTAACTTCAAATCCACTAATCGATTCGAAATAGTTTCAACTATGAAATTGTAGAGTGTAGTGAGAGCTTCATATCCAACGACTATGATTGGATATGGTTGCATAGATCATCGGCAATTCGTGTGTGTAGTCGCACGTTTCAAGCTCGGTTTTCGAGGAGTAGGCGCAACCGAGCTACACTAGGTTTGGATCGAGCATAGAGCTCGTGTAGGCGCACGTCATGATGGCTTTTGATCGAAGTGGAAGTCGAAGGGATGGTCGCGTGGTTTAGGGTTTAAACGTGTTTTTGGGTTTCGGCCTCCTGAAATTGGACGCGATGGGAAGAAGGAGATAATCACGTAAACGGCCTTGATTTCCTGATGAAGGATGGACGGCAGATATGGATGTAGGTTTAAAATAAAAGAAAGTTGTAAATTAATTTTATAATAATTTGTACGATCTAAAAAAATTAATATCTTTTTCATACGAGGTCGAAAACACGTGAAACCAGTTGCGTTGGAATCGTATGGACGAGCACTACGCTATGGAATTGGATTGGAGTCGTTTGGAATTAGTGAGAATTTCGGATAAAATTAAACGCGCGTTTAATTTTATTCGAAATAAATCGCTAAAACGAAATTGAAATCAAGGTGAGAACTTCTCACTCAATCGAAATTATTCGATTTAAATTTTAAATAGTTATATTTAAAATACTTGAATGCATGTTTGAATGATGATTGTTATCTATTGATTGTTAAAATAGGCATTATGCGCCGTTAGTAAGCGGATGTTATTTATTAAAAACATATACCGCGAATATTTCACCGTATGAGAAATTGGTATTATATATAATAGCAATATATATATATTGGCATATGAATATATTGCAGTTGTTGATTTCCCGCATTATATAGCGGATGAGACCCTATTGCGCCGTCTATTAAGCGGATAATATTTTATAAATCTCATATACCGCGATAATTCCGTATTGGAGTGGAATTGGTATTGTGCTAACATCTTTGGATGCAGGGAAACAGGTTGGAGGGATCCAACTGGATTCCTCAACTGTATTGATTTATTTACAGATATTTTGATATTTGTTGATTATCATATCGATATATGATATTTGGATGTCTTGATTGACTATTTGGTGCTGCCGCATCATCGGATCCATTTCTGAAGTTTTAAAATAATGATTTTTGGTTTTAAAAGGATTTTAAAGTGATTTTTCAAAGTATATGTTTTTATAAAATTTTGAGTTGATTCATTTTAAATAATTACAACATTATAAATTTTTATGTTATAAAAATTACTGTTTTTGTAAAATATAACCAAATTTGAGGTTTTCGAAATAAATAGTGATTAATTTATAAAATGGTTTAATTTGTAATTTTGAATCATTATAAAAGATTTTTAAATTTATTTTTATAAATTAAAAATACTAGAATTATAAAACGAGCTGTTATAAGTGTTAAAGGTGAAATAAATATGGATTTCATAAGTGAACGGAATTTATAGATTTATAAATTGTGAAGTTATAAAAATAAATAGATTTTGTAAAATAGAAGATTTATAAGTAATTATCTTATAAATCGGATTTTGGCATTTAAATGAGATATAAATGGAATTTGTGAATAATGAGATTTATAAATCGAAGCTTATAAATAGAAATGGAATTTATAAACATTGTTTATAAATTCGAAATCAATTTAATTTGACAAATTGAATAGTGAAGTTTATTAAAGGAAATATATTCACGATTTTGGATAGTGAATACATTATTGAATCAAATAGTCATGTTTGGCAAAAGGAATATTATAGAATGAAGTTAATTATTTTAAAGATGTTTTAAAATATATTATGAATCGAAACCATAGATTTCAACATTTATTGTTGAAATAGACGTTTTCGAGGAAGAAGGAAATGGTGGACTATAACACTGTTGTTATAGTAAATGATTTCCGAAAGGAAATGTTTTATATAGTATTGGGATTTATATATCTATTTAAACTTTGAATCCCTATACTAGTGATTTTGGGTTGTCGTAACGATGTTTTGCGCAACATTCGTTTTGGCCCAAATAAATGTGTTAAGAGAATGATTTCCTTAAGGAATGAAATATATACTAAATTTTGATTTAAGTATATCGAATATTTTCAAATGTTGAAAATAAATAGATTTGTGATGTACTTATTATTTAATAAGTATGGAAATATTTTTCCAATGTGAAATAAACGTTTTGAGAATTTATCTTTTTGAAGACAAATTGAAAATGAATATTAGAAATCGATCTGGGAATCATATATTCATAAATATTTTAGAATGTAAATTCACTATGGAATTTATAAAAGAAAGGAAATTTGCTTAAAAATAAACGTTGATTTATTTTTGAAGTGTGGGAATTAATTTACGGATTTGGAACGTAAATATAAAGTAAATCGTTAAGGATTTATTTAATTGGTTTAAATGAACCATGTTGAAATGAAAGTATTTCCGAGTAAGGAAAATGATTGAAATTTGTTTTCAAAAGTGATAAAGGTGAAAAGTGATTTGAAAGTTTGCTTTCAAATGGTTGAAGTGTGGAAAGTATATATCCAGTAAAGATATTTTGGAAAGTAAATAATTTGGGAAATTATTTGGAATTTGGTGATGTTGAGCATGCCTATTGATAGTTAAATAATCCGACTATCAATATTTACCTTTAAATGGGTATTTGTTGTGATTGTTTGAATTTGAATGCCACACTTATTTTTGAATAAGCGCTCACTATTCGGGTTAGCCGGGAAAGGAGCTTAGGGTCGTATAACCCATTCCGAATATGTGATACGTCGTAATGGATTGCATTCGATGACCGGTGTTGAAGACCGGATATTTGTGAAAACGGAAGGATTACCGTCGAGTTACTCTATATCGGCTGATCTCCGATATAGAGGTTTTATCACCCTTAGTGACGGGAAGTCCGGTCGTGATTAGTGAATATCCGGATTGCAAGGACTTCTTTGAAGTGCCTTCGGTTCTGTTCGATCCCGGAACAGACTTGTATGGATTGTTTGTCTGACATTACAAGTTGAGATATAAAGCTGATTTCTTTCAAATATATTTCTGTTGGTGGCGGAGAATTTATTCTCTTAGCTTAACACCCTTCTCTGAGACGTACGAGCTCAGAGGTTATATAGTTGAAGGTTATTAGTGATATACTCCCAATTTGGTAGTGTGGCATGCTGAGTGTTGCTGTGAAATGATCATTGTTTGATCATTTGCGATAGGATCATTTATTTGATCATTTATCTTGGTGATCATTTCTATGATCATTTGTTGACCCAAAGCACGGCTTTTGCATAAAGCGTGGCTTTGTGGACGAGACTTCGTCGGACCTCACACCCCGAAAATTGTCAAAACAGGAAGGATGCGGCAAGGTTATTAGGGGGTAGCACCCCTTTCGTGTATGTCATTCCTTCTGGATAGAGGTGGTATCATGGTATGGAGCCCAGATACTTAACCTATGATGTTGCTGCAAATTTTGTGGTTGTTGGAAATCGAGGATCCTCGGATAGATCGGTTACGATCGGGGGATGACATATTCGTGTCAGTAGTTACCTAGTTTGAAAGGTAACCCGGCCTTGTGTTGGCAGAGATCCGGTTAGGTTCTCGGGGCGTCTTTCCAGAGGCGTTTCCATGTGGCAATGGGAAGTTCCTTGGCCTGACCATTTGTTGGAAATCCAATTCCCAATAGGAAACCCTGTACGGTTTTAGTTGTAGAATCTGCATTTACTTATGGTGGTCACCACTGTTTAGATGGTAGCTATAGTAGGCATACGATAATGGTCGTATGTTGGCTAAGATTTATATCTTTACTTTCGAAATGAATTTTTCCTACACTATGCACTAGTAATAAAATCAAATGTTTCTTTTTAATGCGTATCAAGCATCTTTGACTATCATAAGGAGAAATCTCCTCCGATTCTGCGTTTGCATTGTGTGTGTGTGTGCGGGAGGCCTTATGGTAGTCTCTTTTTTTCTAAAAGCATTGCGAATTGACTTTAAAAATATTCCTCTATTTTGATTTTTAAGATAAATAAACTGTTTTGAGTTCTCACACCAGTCACATGACTGACTCGGAGTTTATTGTTTTCCTTCCTAAACTCTGGGTGCCCACCAATTTCCACACGGGCAGTCAAGAGTTAAGGTTTATCAGGATATTCAGGAATTCAGGAGTTGCAGGAGGCAAGCTGGATGGCATGGCGTATTTACTAGTATATAGTATTTCTTTCCGCTGTTTGTTGTTTGTTGTTGTTGTACACTCTGATGATATGATGTAATGAAATGTGATGTAATGTAATAACTGATATAGTTCTTTGTTTAAAGATTATTCATTTATTTATTATATGTTGTTCCGCTGCGAATTGTGAGATTATGATATTGTTCTGTTGTTTCTGTTCTGTTCTATCTTTTTCTCTCTTCTTCTACCTTTTTCTTTTTCTTAAACCCTAATGGTACGGTTTTTCAGCTTTCGATTGCTCGGCAGTTGATACAGTGGACGTATTGATGTCGGCATTCGTGGACGAAAAATCGCGTACGTTACATTTGGTATCAGAGCTTATGGTTAAGCGACAACCATGGCTCTGTTGGGAATTACTCGTTAGAGATGGAGTCAGTAGTACTCTAGAATGAGTTTGAGTGTAATAATAGCTATGAGAGCGTATTTGTTAGTGAATATAATTTTTTTTTATATTTTGATGATTGGTTTGTTGAGTGGTATATAGATTCTGGTTAATACGAGTAATTAACGTTGTTGATAGGGATTTCTAAACACTTGAATAGAACAATTCGGCACAATATTGTTTTAAATTGGGTAAATGAAATAATTTTACCTTGATTATATTTTATATATAAAGAAATAATTTTTCAGAATTATTAAAGTGTATATAAGTTGATTGTTTGGTTGTTGAATAAGATGTTTGAATAATCTAAATAAAAGAATAATTGTATAAGCTAATGAATTATAAGTATGAAGTTATAATTAAAATGACCTACAATTGTAAAATAATCTTATATATAAGAAGTAAAATTATATAAGTAAAAGATTTATAATCTGAAAATAGAATTCTAGGGAAGTGTTTGAAAGAATTTGATATTTTGGAAAATTGTTTTGGAGAAATTAAAGCTCTAAACTCTTTTCGGTCGCTGGAAAATAATCCTGATGATGATGGCCACATCATTAGAATTCATTTTCGGGTTTCCAAAAGAGAAATTACTGCCAAATTGTTTTAAATAAAAGTTGTTTGGAAAATTTTGAGTTTGGGTTTTGAAATTCAAAAGATAATTGAATTGATTTCCAAAAAAATGGTTTTGAAAGATTGAAAGGACTCTGGAATCCTATTTAAATATTATGGAAATGATAAATGAGTTGATAACTTATACAAATTGAATTTCGATAGAATAAATTTAACTTAAAGGATGAAGTTAAATTAAAGGAAGTATAAGTAAATCAAAAAATCCAAGTGGTAATTGTTGAATATAAGTTGTATAACTTATAAGATGATGAATATAAGTGAAATAAGTTTTGAACTTATGATAGGAGTTAATAAATTTAGCTTTGGTAAAAAGTTAAATAGGATTGGATTTTGAGTTGGGTTTATAAGTGAAAACTTAAGTTAAATTAAACAAAAGGTGTTTGGAATGAAATATAACTTAAGGGATGTTGAATGAAGTTAATTTCGGTATCAAAGAAGATTAATAAGTGAATTAATGAAGTGAAGTCATTAAGAATTTGAACTTGAGTTATATAAATGAAATTCAACCTTATATTGTTAAAGAAATTAGCAATTGAATTGACAAATGGATTGAATGTTAATCAATTAAAAGTAAATAATTGATATGAAATAATGGATGTAAGTGTAAATTCATTAAAAACTAATGTTATTGGAAGTTGAATAAATTGAATGGAAGTCAATTTAGTATCAACCAAATTGAATGTAAAGTGAATAAATTTGGTTGTATTGAAGATGCATTGGTTGTTATTTGATTGTTGATTGATTGTATATAAATTCATTAAGTGTTAATGAAAGTGAATTAACGAAATTGGAAGCTATGTAATTAAATTCAAACAGATAATATGTAAATTTGAATAGAATTAGATTTGATTTGGATTGAAAGCGAATCAATGTGAATAAATTAGTGAATGTATACTAATTGGAAAATGAACAAATGAATGTTAGTAAAGTCCAATGTTAATGAATCAATTGGAAAACCAATTCATTGAACACTAATGAGAATATGAATGAATATTGATTTGGTTATGGATGATAGTTGGTTGATGTTTGCATTTGTTGCTTTTGTTGCATTTGCTATATTGGCACATGTAGTTTTTTTGTTGTTGTATGTTGTATATTGATACTATTTTCATATATACATGTTCTCATGTTGTTTGTTGAGTGTTTAGTAGGTGCGGACTGCGCTTGCTTCGTATTTGGAGCTCGCTTTCGTGCTATATTAGCCGTATATGCTCGCTAATAATATAAATAAGGTACATATCTCGGATTGCATACCGTACTTTTACACTTTTTTCCCTGCGGGATGCCTCATCACTTGATGAGATTTATATTTGTGATATATATATATATATTGTCATTTTTTTTCGGATCGAGCCGCGCAAAGGAGACTCTGGCGAATTTTTCCGGAAATTTAAGGCGTTAGAATATTTTTGAGAAAAGTTGGGAATTTTTTTGAAAACTTTAACTTTGATTTGAAATTGAAAGTTAAACAATAGTAGTTGTTTTTGAAAAGATAACTAAGTATGATTTGAAAACTTAGTAAAGAATTGCAAGAAGTTTAACTATGGATTTTGGAGAGTTAATGGATTCTGTAACTTTTCTTACTAGGTAATTCGAGGACGAAATTCTTTTAAGGGGAGAAGTATGTAACGACCCAGAATTTTTATTAATTTAAATTTGAATATTTAATTAATTTTAAATATAAATAAGTGAAATTATAAGTCGAATAAATTTTATTTCGAATAATTGGATTTAATTGGATAATTAAATCAATAATTTAATATGTGAAAATACAGAAATAATTGGAAATTGGGTTAAATATGATTGAAAATGATTTGTAAGATTTTATTTAATCATATTGGAGTTAGAACGATATTTTAGAACTTTTAAAATTGAATTTAGAGTTAAATTGTGAAAATTGAATATTTTAAAATAGCCAATTTTTGAACAGTATCAGAATTGAACGAAACTAATTCCATTAGATCCGTAATAGTTTGTTATTATCGGATTTCAATTTTCGTAGCGATCAGAGTTTTTGTTTGATCGTGGCAGCTCGAAATGCATCGAAATTTTTTTAATATTAATTTGGCGAGTTAAAATAGTCATTTTTCAAAAAGTCTCGGATTTCGACGAAACCAGTTTCATCGGATCCGTAATGTGATATTATTGTAAGGTTTCAAGTTTCGTGTCAATTGGATTTACCGTTTGTCCGGGGCAAACTAAACGCCTAGAAAATCGTTTAATCGGTTTAATTTTAGATCGAACGTTTATTGCCATAACTCGCACAGATGACCGAATTAGCTCCCGAAACACGTTCCATTGTGTCCGGAACGCGGGATAAACCCCAGAAACGCCAGTCACCGCGCGTAAATCGGAGTTTGGAAAAGCCGAATGAACAGTGTCGTTCAAACTTCTATAAATAGGCCCATTCTCTTCACAAAAATAAAAAAAATATAATTAGGGTTTCAGGTTGGAGCCGCCGTCTCCCTCCTTTTCAACGGCCGAGACCTTCTCCTTTTTCTCCCTCATTAACTTCAAATCCACTAATCGATTCAAAATAGTTTCAACTATGAAATTGCAGAGTGTAGTGAGAGCTTCATATCCAACGGCTATGATTGGATATGGTTGCATAGATCATCGACAATTTGTGTGTGTAGTCGCACGTTTCAAGCTCGATTTTCGAGGAGCAGGCGCAACCGAGCTACACTAGGTTTGGGTCGAGCATAGAGCTCGTGTAGGCGCACGTCATGATGGCTTTTGATCGAAGTGGAAGTCGAAGGGATGGCCGTGTGGTTTAGGGTTTAAACGTGTTTTTGGGTTTCGGCTTCCTGAAATTGGACGCGATGGGAAGAAGGAGGTAATCACGTAAACGGCCTTGATTTCCTGATGAAGGATGGACGGCAGATATGGATGTAGGTTTAAAATAAAAGAAAGTTGTAAATTAATTTTATAATAATTTGTACGATCTAAAAAAATTCATATCTTTTTCATACGAGGTCGAAAACGCGCGAAACCAGTTGCGTTGGAATCGTATGGACGAGCACTACGCTATGGAATTGGATTGGAGCCGTTTGGAATTAGTGAGAATTTTGGGTAAAATTAAACGCGCGTTTAATTTTATTCGAAATAAATCGCTAAAACGAAATTGAAATCAAGGTGAGAACTTCTCACTCAATCGAAATTGTTCGATTTAAATTTTAAATAGTTATATTTAAAATACTTGAATGCATGTTTGAATGATGATTGTTATCTATTGATTGTTAAAATAGATATTATGCGCTGTTAGTAAGCGGATGTTATTTATTAAAAACATATACCGCGAATATTTCGCCGTATGTGAAACTGGTATTATATATAATAGCAATATATATATATTGGCATATGTATATATTGCAGTTGTTGATTTACCACATTGTATAGCGGATGAGACCCTATTGCGCCGTCTATTAAGCAGATAATATTTTATAAATCCCATATACCGCGATAATTCCGTATTGGAGCGGAATTGGTATTGTGCTAACATCTTTGGATGCAGGGAAACAGGTTGGAGGGATCCAACTGGATTCCTCAGGTGTATTGATTTATTTACAGATATTTTGATATTTGTTGATTATCATATCGATATATGATATTTGCATGTCGTGATTGACTATTTGGTGCTGCCGCATCATCGGATCCATTTTTGAAGTTTTAAAATAATGATTTTTGGTTTTAAAAGGATTTTAAAGTGATTTTTCAAAGTATATGTTTTTATAAAATTTTGAGTTGATTCATTTTAAATAATTAAAACGTTATAAATTTTTATGTTATAAAAATTACTGTTTTTGTAAAATATAACCAAATTTGAGATTTTCGAAATAAATAGTGATTAATTTATAAAATGGTTTAATTTGTAATTTTGAATCATTATAAAAGATTTTTAAATTTATTTTTATAAGTTAAAAATATTGGAATTATAAAACGAGCTGTTATAAGTGTTAAAGGTGAAATAAAGATGGATTTCATAAGTGAACGGAATTTATTGATTTATAAATTGTGAAGTTATAAAAATAAATAGATTTTGTAAAATAGAAGATTTATAAGTAATTATCTTATAAATCGGATTTTGGCATTTAAATGAGATATAAATGGAATTTGTTAATAATGAGATTTATAAATCGAAGCTTATAAATAGAAATGGAATTTATAAACATTGTTTATAAATTCGAAATCAATTTAATTTGACAAATTGAATAGTGAAGTTTATTAAAGGAAATATATTCACGATTTTGGACAGCGAATACATTATTGAATGAAATAGTCATGTTTGGCAAAAGGATTATTATAGAATGAAGTTAATTATTTTAAAGATGTTTTAAAATGTATTATGAATCGAAACCATAGATTTCAACATTTATTGTTGAAATAGACGTTTTCGAGAAAGAAGGAAATGGTGGACTATAACACTGTTGTTATAGTAAATGATTTCCGAAAGGAAATGTTTTATATAGTATTGGGATTTATATATCTATTTAAACTTTGAATCCCTATACTAGTGATTTTGGGTTGTCGTAACGATGTTTTGCGCAACATTCGTTTTGGCCCAAATAAATGTGTTAAGAGAATGATTTCCTTAAGGAATGAAATATATACTAAATTTTGATTTAAGTATATCGAATATTTTCAAATGTTGAAAATAAATAGATTTGTGATGTACTTATTATTTAATAAGTATGGAAATATTTTTCCAATGTGAAATAAACGTTTTGAGAATTTATCTTTTTGAAGACAAATTGAAAATGAATATTAGAAATCGATCTGGGAATCATATATTCATAAATATTTTAGAATGTAAATTCACTATGGAATTTATAAAAGAAAGGAAATTTGCTTAAAAATAAACGTTGATTTATTTTTGAAGTGTGGGAATTAATTTACGGATTTGGAACGTAAATATAAAGTAAATCGTTAAGGATTTATTTAATTGGTTTAAATGAACCATGTTGAAATGAAAGTATTTCCGAGTAAGGAAAATGATTGAAATTTGTTTTCAAAAGTGATAAAGGTGAAAAGTGATTTGAAAGTTTGCTTTCAAATGGTTGAAGTGTGGAAAGTATATATCCAGTAAAGATATTTTGGAAAGTAAATAATTTGGGAAATTATTTGGAATTTGGTGATGTTGAGCATGCCTATTGATAGTTAAATAATCCGACTATCAATATTTACCTTTAAATGGGTATTTGTTGTGATTGTTTGAATTTGAATGCCACACTTATTTTTGAATAAGCGCTCACTATTCGGGTTAGCCGGGAAAGGAGCTTAGGGTCGTATAACCCATTCCGAATATGTGATACGTCGTAATGGATTGCATTCGATGACCGGTGTTGAAGACCGGATATTTGTGAAAACGGAAGGATTACCGTCGAGTTACTCTATATCGGCTGATCTCCGATATAGAGGTTTTATCACCCTTAGTGACGGGAAGTCCGGTCGTGATTAGTGAATATCCGGATTGCAAGGACTTCTTTGAAGTGCCTTCGGTTCTGTTCGATCCCGGAACAGACTTGTATGGATTGTTTGTCTGACATTACAAGTTGAGATATAAAGCTGATTTCTTTCAAATATATTTCTGTTGGTGGCGGAGAATTTATTCTCTTAGCTTAACACCCTTCTCTGAGACGTACGAGCTCAGAGGTTATATAGTTGAAGGTTATTAGTGATATACTCCCAATTTGGTAGTGTGGCATGCTGAGTGTTGCTGTGAAATGATCATTGTTTGATCATTTGCGATAGGATCATTTATTTGATCATTTATCTTGGTGATCATTTCTATGATCATTTGTTGACCCAAAGCACGGCTTTTGCATAAAGCGTGGCTTTGTGGACGAGACTTCGTCGGACCTCACACCCCGAAAATTGTCAAAACAGGAAGGATGCGGCAAGGTTATTAGGGGGTAGCACCCCTTTCGTGTATGTCATTCCTTCTGGATAGAGGTGGTATCATGGTATGGAGCCCAGATACTTAACCTATGATGTTGCTGCAAATTTTGTGGTTGTTGGAAATCGAGGATCCTCGGATAGATCGGTTACGATCGGGGGATGACATATTCGTGTCAGTAGTTACCTAGTTTGAAAGGTAACCCGGCCTTGTGTTGGCAGAGATCCGGTTAGGTTCTCGGGGCGTCTTTCCAGAGGCGTTTCCATGTGGCAATGGGAAGTTCCTTGGCCTGACCATTTGTTGGAAATCCAATTCCCAATAGGAAACCCTGTACGGTTTTAGTTGTAGAATCTGCATTTACTTATGGTGGTCACCACTGTTTAGATGGTAGCTATAGTAGGCATACGATAATGGTCGTATGTTGGCTAAGATTTATATCTTTACTTTCGAAATGAATTTTTCCTACACTATGCACTAGTAATAAAATCAAATGTTTCTTTTTAATGCGTATCAAGCATCTTTGACTATCATAAGGAGAAATCTCCTCCGATTCTGCGTTTGCAGTGTGTGTGTGTGTGCGGGAGGCCTTATGGTAGTCTCTTTTTTTCTAAAAGCATTGCGAATTGACTTTAAAAATATTCCTCTATTTTGATTTTTAAGATAAATAAACTGTTTTGAGTTCTCACACCAGTCACATGACTGACTCGGAGTTTATTGTTTTCCTTCCTAAACTCTGGGTGCCCACCAATTTCCACACGAGCAGTCAAGAGTTAAGGTTTATCAGGATATTCAAGAATTCAGGAGTTGCAGGAGGCAAGCTGGATGGCATGGCGTATTTACTAGTATATAGTATTTCTTTCCGATGTTTCTTGTTTGTTGTTGTTGTACACTCTGATGATATGATGTAATG
This sequence comes from Allium cepa, assembly GCA_030765085.1. Lineage (NCBI taxonomy): Eukaryota > Viridiplantae > Streptophyta > Magnoliopsida > Asparagales > Amaryllidaceae > Allium > Allium cepa. The sequence continues at coordinate 384,456,062 of CM060937.1, forward strand.
AAATGTGATGTAATGTAATAACTGATATAGTTCTTTGTTTAAAGATTATTCATTTATTTATTATATGTTGTTCCGCTGCGAATTGTGAGATTCTGATATTGTTCTGTTGTTTCTGTTCTTTTCTATCTTTTTCTCTCTTCTTCTACCTTTTTCTTTTTCTTAAACCCTAACGGTACGGTTTTTCAGCTTTCGATTGCTCGGCAGTTGATACAGTGGACGTATTGATGTCGGCATTCGTGGACGAAAAATCGCGTACGTTACAATTTTGTAATCCAGACACCGTTATATTAAGATTAACAACATCGCTTCCGTAGTTCACAACCTGTATATTTAACATATTTTTAATCATAATAGATGGACTTTAATTTACACCAAATTAAAACATACTATTAAAGCATATATATTTAACCAAATATCAAGTGTTAAATAAATATATAAAGATCTATCTTTTCAACAATAAATAGAAAGAAAAAATGTAACCTTTGTTTTTAAGTATGTATTAGAATTTTCGAAACTCTACCATGCAATTGTAGAGGCAACCAATGAGCTCGAGTAACTAGACTGAATAGTAGTTGGATGGTATAATGCACCGCTTGATTCCTTGAGAAAATGTTGCATCCAATAGCTTGGAGTTCCATAACTTTGCCATGAGTTGAACGCAATAGCATCAGCGCTAAATCTAGATCATTACATACAAAAAGGCAATACTGATTTAGTTATTTATATGTATATAGTTAAAGTGTTAGACAAAAAGAAGGGACCTTCAAAAATCTAATAGTTAACTTACCCTCGGTCGTTGGAATTAACAAATAGTGATGCATAGCCAGCCATTTCCACAGCATCACTACAGTAAAATTTATGAGAGAGTCACTAGCCAATAAACTAAAATAGTATATAAACTAAATGGATTCCTTTTTTTCCTTTTCCAAATTTGACCATATTCGGTCAAATGCTAAATATATAGCATATGCATTATCCACATAGGTGTTCTTTGGGTATATACCACATATTTAGTTTTCTGGATATCATAGACACATATGTTATGTTTCTAAAAATATGTATTTACCTGTTTCTTTCTAGCAAATAAGGAAAGCTGCTTCTGCCAATGCTGCAGATGTATAAACTTGTCATGCATGAACAATTTGCTCAGCACAATTAATATACGATAATATGAAAACATGTATATAAAAAGATTAAATTGAATGGAGATTATTTCAAACAACTTACATGAATCATTGAGATCAAAAGCATTACACAGGCTACACCATATTGGGCCTAGCCAACAATGTAATAAGCTACTGTATTTCCGTATATAAGCATGAACCAATGATCAGTTTTGTATGCAATAATCATTTGAGATAATATAGCACTTTCTCTTTTCAATATCTGCATAATTTTTAATGTGGTATCGGAGCCACAAAAAGTCTAACGACTGTCAATTAGTGTTGTTCTTTCTTCTCAGATCTCAGATTTGCAATTGCAGTAATCAAGTTATCATCACAGAGGAAGTTTATTCTTTTACTCCTTTATCTCATATTTTTCCTTACTTTCATTTTTTGCAATACACTAAACACATCATCGAGCCATACCAAGAAAAGAATCAGGTTTCTTTTTCTTTCATCATCTGTTTTTCTTGTTTACTCTCAGTATTCTTTTGATTTTTTCTGTCAAACTGACATAATACTTCTCTTTAACCATCATAATAAGCCCTACCTAGAGAATACATTCTCTGGCTGCTTATTATTTTTTGAAATTCATCGCCGAAATTATCAAGAAATCAGTCAATTCCTCATTCCAATTTGTTGATAATTCTCTGAATTTCCTTCTCTTTATCAAATCATTGTATATCTGTTCAACACTGAGCACTGTTTCTTGCAAATGGCTCTCAAAAATTATATCATCTCCTCATTTTTTCAAAATATTCAGTTGATAAATGATGGAGCAATGCAACAGCCGTGTACATGTTCAAACAAAGCTACAACATGAACCATTGGCCACAAATGCTCCAGACCAGACCAACAAGGGATTTCAGAAATAGCCGAAGTCATAGCATAAAGTTCAAACCGAAAATAAGGTCGCAGGTGATTTCAAACAAGAATCAAATGACGTCAAGAGAGAATTTATCACCGTGGTGGAAAAGCAAAAGTCAGAAATCACAAGCCGTGGGAATCAAGTCACAAATAAACGAAATTGACAAAGTCAGAAAAATCTCAAGCAATCAAACAAAATCGAATGGCCAGAGCATAGCATTAATTGAACAAAACAAAAAACCCCATTTATAAAAATTAATTATATAGATTCATGTCATATAAATTAACAAAAATAAATATATAGATAAATCTTGTTTATTTAAATTAATTAAATGTTAATTTAAACCTAATTTCTATAGTTATTTATAGACAATCAGAAACCAAACTTGAAAAAGCAAACCAACATGTAGACCAAATAGCTTTAGGTAAACACAAGAATTTTCTACGGGCGTAAAAATAAAGCAGCCTTTCTGGGAGATTTTACCGTGTTCTTAAGCAAATAGGAATTTGTTCTCTCTTCCATTTGAAGTTATATTTTGGCTATGTATATATATCATTGCTTGCTATCGACATGGAATTATGCAATTGACTAAACAGGGAATTACTTACATTATATAAGCACAAAGAGTTTACTAAACAGGATATGCACATTTAGAATCATGAATATCTAAAGATTCACAATTTTAACTCTAAATCATTTTTTGCACTACAACAACTACTTACATTATAAGCACAAATCCTTACGAAGCTTTTAATGTAATAAGAGAAACAAATTATACAGGAAACTCAGCAAAATTGTTCCAGTAGGTGACATAACTACTTCAGAAAATTAATAAAACATTATATTAATATTTGAATCTTTACAAAGCTGAACTCCAAAGAACTGAAACTGTAAAGAAAAAAAAATAAAACGATGAAAAATGAAATCTCATGTCCAATTTTTTCATACTTTTATGCCAAACCTAAATATTGTCTGGTTACACATAATATAAGCAAAAGGATATCAAGTCCCCGAAATATTAAAAAAGCAACAAAAAGTGTATAACTAAGTTAAATTTTAAATGGATAGGTAAGTACAAATGGATGGGGGAAAAACACCACTAACAGAATCCCAATGCAAGCGAGACAATATTTTGATGTAATGTAAATAGAAGCAAGCCCCTTACAATATTTTGATGGAAATCGAATCCTATAAAAACCCTAACATCATCGACCGTGAAATGCATTCAAGTTCGAGCAAAACAAACGAACAATAAATCAAATCAACAACTCGAATCAAAGTCGAGCGTAATTGAAATCAAAGAAACATCACGTACCAATTTATATGAAGCATACACACTCGAAAAATTGAAGCTGCCACAAGCAACAATCAGCAAGCCAAATCAAAGAACATCGAAGTCTACAATCAAACAATATCAAGCGGCGCTTCAGTTTAGCAAAACCCTAAATCTGGATTGAGGAACGAACGAACGAGGAACGATCGCCATTTTCACAAAAAAACTGACGTAGCAAATAAAAGAGAAACGGACCGAAGATATAAAAGAAAAAGGGGGCCAATCATTATATTAGTTTATAATTTTATTTGGGCTTAATTTTTACAACGGGCATTTTCTGAACGTTGTAAAATTGACATGTATTACAACTGGCTTGAAAGGACCGTTGTAATAGCCTTCTATTACAACGGACTATCATCGCCCATTGTAAAAAGAGCGTTGTATAGGACATCTATTATAACGGGCCTGAAAGGACCGTTGTAATAGCCTTCTATCATAACGGGCAACCAATGCCCATTGTAAAAAGGGTGTTGTAATAGGGTATTTTTGTTGTAGTGACAAAAATTGGTAGATCCATTAATGAAACGGTTGGGCAGAGAGAAAGTCCATAAAACATCCAAAAGATAGGATTATTGCTCTTAGACGCTCATAATGGTTACCTAACCTATGTGATTGGAGATTTCAAGAACTAGTTTCAATAGGTAAACAACAAGTTATGAAGTGATAAGAGGTGAACATGCTATATTATAGAACATTAAGAAGCATGTATTCCTGTAGTGATTAAAGGATGAGTTAATAGAAACTCTTATTGAGATCAACACTCTATATATAGTGGGGTACCTAGCTATAAGAGTATTCTTGATAGAATCACTTTTGGAATGTGAGAATGAGGCTGTTTCCTATGAAAGCTTCGAAGGCAGAAAATTTCTAGAGCGTTCACTAAATCGGGATAAACATCCTTGATCATTAACACATAAAGCTAGTTGAAATTAATTTAGAAAGGTTGTGTGTAGTTTTTATGTCAGAGAAAGAATTCAAAGCTATTGATCACTCTAGTATATTCTGAATGTTACTCATATGCAAAATTTCAAATCAAAACATTTTATGCACAGTCATATACTTTCTTAAATTGCTTGGAAATGTTTTTTTAACAATCCAAGTGAGAGATTATTGGAATTTTATGTGAATTAATTTAAAAAAGGGGCAATAAAATTCATAATGAATGATGTTGTATGACCGTAATATATTTAGAATCTATTGTTATTGAGCCGTTGCAAAAATTAATGGTAATAAAATTCGTAATGAATGAACATCAATATATTTATGAGCTATTGTTATTGAGCCATTGCAAAAATCAATGGTAATGAAATTTGTAATAAATGACAATAAATTCAGATTCGTTAACAGTCACTCGTTTCAGTAATGCATACAAATTTCATTCTGCATATCTAGATGATAGATAGGCAGAAGGAAAAGGCAACAAATAATTTTCTTTTCTCTTCCTCCTCCTCTGCCATCAATGGAGTATTTTCTTTCCTTTTCTTCTCCCTCTATCATTTCTATCATTGTAGAATTTTTTCAAGCAATTAAATTAAAAAGTGCCAAATTCAAAGTGATTTGTAGTCATGCAAACACAAATCGACCAAATTCTAGAGGATGTTTTATGCTAGGAATGCGAAGGTTGATGGCAGGCCTTATACCTTAAGGTTAAGCCGTGAATCATCTTAACGAAAATAATGAAGTATGATACTTAGCCATTTATAGTAGTCCGGTCTAATAGAAAAATACCACCGTTTTAATATATGTTTAAGTTACATTTTAATGACGTAGTTTTTTTATTGTAGCTAGTATTGTACAATATCTTATTTTGTGTTTTGGTGGCATTATCGAATGTATCATGTTTTTTTATGAAAGGATATAACACCATTTTGATTTTAGTAAGTTTGTGTTTTTTTATTTTGAAGAATGAAGTGTACTCAGTTATATGGCTAAGGTAGTTGAAAATTTATCTTTATAGTGATTTGAGTTTGGCACATTATTGATGGTTTACTTTTGCAAATCTATGTGTTTTATTACCTATATTATTTTCTTTTGAGAAATGAGTGTTAAGAAGGAAAAGGAGCATAGAAGGAAATGAGTAAGAACAAATGAATGCCTGCTCGCTAAAGGGAGTAAGCAATAAACCTTGTATTTCTATTCCATGATGTAAATTAGGCATTTTATACTTGCCAGCACTATATTAACTTTCTTACTTAGAAATTTTGTTCTATTGTTTATCAACATTGAATGTTGACATGTTTTATTTTGGTTTTCTTATGTTGTCGTTATTCATAACGTATTTGAATAAAGTAGCATATATCAGTAATTTTCTTGTGATATTTCCGCCATTCATAGTTAAGTATACAAAGAGAAACATATAAGATCAATATACATGGTATGGCGGCAACATCCATAAAGTTACATATACACATCTCTGATACTGAACTAGTTGAGACATGGTGATATAGACTTTATTTTTGCTAGTAGTGCGATAATAAATCAAGTATCATTAGGAGAGATTTATTCTTACAAAGAGCTCCATGCATTGAAGTTTGGAAAAGAAGAAATTCCATAAAATATGCTTTCGTGGTATTGAATATCAAATTCACTCAACCAACATCATAATTACAAAATAACAGGACCAAAATAATATTGTATTCTTAGTGTTACCTTAAGTACTTTGTGTTGCATGTTATTGAAGTAGTTCACTATAATAGTTCATAGTGACTTTTTTAATTATCGCCTTCTGCAATCATATAGAGCAATTTTTCCTTATGGAACCCAATGCTGTATAAAAATAAGTTTATAAAAAATTTGAGACTAGGCCACTTCATTTATAATAATGTAACAATGTTAATTAAAATCACAAGTAGTAAAATTATATGTATATCTTAGTATAACACAAGTTTGTTCATCAAACTAGTTTCATTTATCCTAATAATTGGCAGGAAACATTCAAAATCAAAATAGTTAAGCAAGTAACATTCTAAAAGTGAGATAATTAGCCAACATTTATATTAGTTTGATATAAGTGCATAAATAATAGTGACATCGGTAAATAAAATTGATAATCCACGATAATGCGTAAACAAATATATTGTTCAGGACACTTACAAAAGCTGTTATTTTGCACCCAATGTTTGATGACCAAAATATTCGCGATGCAAAATTATGTGGGTAATGAAGTAAAATTTGTGATGGTAATAAATGTTGTTAATGTTAATGTTTAACGACGTATCAGAGTTGTCTCAGATTATAACAAAGAAAACAAAATCATTGGCGATGTAAACCATTTAAAATAAATAAAAATCATTTTAGGCGTATGCTGTGTCGCAACTATTTTTTTTCTACGATGTTATCTCTGATGAAAAGTACTTCTTGCTTCTGCGTCGTTGACAATGATCTTGTGATAGAAAATTGTACGTCACCATTGACATTTTGCAACCTAAGTTCAATAGTTTGCGACGTAAAACTATGTTGCCAAAATCCATATTTACTATAGTGATTGTGTAATTTTATATTTTTTTAGTCATATGAAATTTTTTATACTCTATTTTTGTCCACCTCTAAATGAATAAAAGAATTAGAAATTTTAACACATAGAATTGTAATTATTCTGCCCATTTACATAATTGTTTAGAAAAGATGATGGAATGTTTATTAGGTGGTTAACAAGATAAGGATGGTTCTATTACATAACCACGTACTATCACAAATTAAATTATGATTGAATGAGAAAATTTTATATTCAAAGAGAGTTTACTATTTTTAATTTATTGATGTACAAACATTCCCATCACCCACTACTACTATCCTCTTTCCATGAGTAACATCATTTAAATACTCAGACATAAATTTTTTTACAAGTACATAGTTGAAAAATGAAATCAGCGATGTGTTTGACATAAAATTTTGCACTTTTTCTTAATTGTGACAAATTTATGATGGATTATGAACCGTATGATAATTAAATTATTTGATACAACATTTTAAGTGTGTTTTACGTATCCATGATAGATTCGTAACTAATTTGAGCTGGATTAACCACGACATGTCACAGATACAAGTTGGCACTGTTTTTTTAATTATAATTTTGACAAAGATTTTAGCTATGTGGTAAATATTCATGGCATTGTTGTAATGGTTTTGTATGGGAATATTATGGAATCACAAGCAACTATTTTTTCTTAGAATAAAATAAAACAAAACATCACAAATAAATAAAACATCAAATACCTAATTCGTCATAATTTTGTAAGGGATTATTATCGAATCACTATGTCTTCTAACCAAAGCCCAAAGTCGTAGTATCCTATTACAACAGGCCTGCAGTTCACCTCTTCTATTAGTCCAGTCCACACAAGTCATTGTTATTTCATCCACACGTGAACAATTTAGTGAATAAACAACTTTCGGAGCTATAATTAATAACAATGTCATCGCCTTAGTCAAAGAAAATATCGACGAACTTATGCGATCCATTTTTACCAATCAGAGCTAGCTTTGTTTTCTTATTGTAAATGGAACCTATTAAGCGGTTGGTCTTGGACGCTTATATAGAGTCTCTTGGATAGAATAAGTTCCAAGTTCATTTGTATTGTACCATCATCACAGCTTGTATGTTAGTATCTGCCAATGGATTACCAAACTGAAACAATCAAAATGTTTTGTTTCATTTATGTGTACATTGAGCAAAACTCTTAAGCCCCTTTTGGTTTATCGATTTTAGTTTTGTGTTTTCATCCACGAAAAAGTGCATTCGTCGTTTGTACTGTTGAAAAACAAATAATTTTGAAAAAAAATTAATATGTAAAATATAAAACAAGTTTATTTTGTTTTTCATTTTTCAAGGGATAATAAAAGCATGGAAAACAATCCAACTCCTTTGTTGTCCGTCGATCATCACAATGACTAAGAATTGTAAATCTTCTTCTCTTATTTCTTGGTATTTTTTAGTATAAGTTGAAAACACAAAACTAAAAATACAAAACGAATCCAAACGGGCCCTTACTACTTATAAAAGGTCATTGGAAAAAGATGAATATAAGCTTTTTATTTATGCTAATGAACAAACCTGTGATGTCAAATAAATTGAATTATTTAATTGAAGAGAAGTAATACTCACTAATTATTTGCAATTAAAAGGTTATCAATCCTATCCGGATAGAAATAACCAGCCCACTTTAATTTACAAATTAAATCAAACATTATATATTAACTGAATAGATAAAGAATACAATCACTGATTTTAATCGAGGTACCGATTCAATAAATAATTTAAATCTAGCCCTTGCTTTATACTATCTAATTAATCATTGATGTAAGAATTAATCAAAATAATATTATATTATCTGGTCTAATGGGGCAAATGAAATAAGTGACATTTTGCTAAGGATGTTACTTTTACACTTACGTAAATACTTAACAACTCCATAAACAATCAACAAAATTAAGTCATAAAAACCGCTTCAAAAACCCACGCAAAAAGTCAAAAATGCGAACAATTACACATAAATGCATAAATATGTTGAAATATGATCCTAAAAATAATTATTTTTAATCATATAGACCATTAATGATGGAAGGCAATGAGATGAACAAAGTAAGAAAAAATAATAATAAAGGTTTTACTTTGTTCTACCATGATATCAAAATTAAGTTGTAAATTATCTTTTACACTTAGTCTTAGCTAGAGATGCATAATTTTAAAAATTTAGATCTACTTATAATTAAAGTCAATAACAACTTAGTGACGGTTATTTGAAATTGAATAGAGAATTTGGATAGAGATTTTGATTCATTTATTTGGAAAGGAAGAAAGAGGATAAGTCAAGTTATGATTTGAGAAAGAGAATTATAAAAAAGATGGTTGTAGGTGGATGGATGAAATAATTAATTAGGTGAGAGGATAAATGAGTGAGATAAGGTTTTTAGGTAGGTGTAAATAGCACTACCCTTTGTCAATGAGGAATTTTAAAATAAGAATAAGAATTGCTTACAAATACATGGTAATCAAATAAAGTTATAGAAAATTATTATTAGACTATAATCGATTGTCAATGTAAAGTTATTGATCACTAGCTCATATAATAAATCATAAGAAGCAATATATTTTGTATGTGGTATTGGGGAAAATCACTTCAGATAATCACTTTAGGGGAATAAAAAACCCAATGCAGTGGAAAAAAAACAAACTGGATCGTGATTGTAGTGAGACGGAATAAACAGAAATGAACACCAGAACAGACAGTCATGGATCAATGCAATGTAGAAAAATAAATAACACCGGTATTTATAGTGGTTCCACTACCACGAGGCAGTGTACATCCACTTGGGGAGAGGAAATTTTATTAATCACTGAAAGATTGGAGTTACAAGATTGATTCACTTTTGGAAGCTATACATAAGAAGAATTAACAATACAGACAAAATTCTATAAAGTTTCGGCTCTTTAGGATGGCTATTATTATTGTCCAGAAGCTTCACTATTTATATAGTGAAGAAATGAGGAGGGGTAACTGCTATATGGCATTCCTGAGATTTGGTTCGGCATATGTGGTCCGGCATAATTTGGTCTGGCAAAACGCCGAGTGAAAGATTTAGACCGGTATCTTCCTTATTGGTTTGGCAAATACCTAACAAAATATTTAGCTTGGCATTACCAAATTACCGAACGAAATATTTCATTCGGTCTTCTTCACCACTCCAACACCATTTTTCCGTTCGGTCTTCTTCACCGCACCAAATTGAAGTACTTCCTCCAAACGAACTCACCACTGAGTGATAAATCTCGTTCAGTCTTCCTCCATCGCTCGGTAATTTAGAGCGGCAGCTGCTCCAAACTACTTCACCAAACTAATGAAGCCCTAGCTTCCAAAATTATCACCAAACACTTCTTCTTCCTCTACCGCAACATATTTTAGTTTTTGCTTCAGGGTTTTGCCTGCGTCTCTTCCTCTGCAACTCCTTCTTCTTCATCTTCATCGATGATTAGCTAGGGTTTCACTCGATTTGGAAATCTTAGGTATCAATTTCTAACAATATCCACCTTGATACCGAATTCCATACAAGCCTTCCAACTTCATCTACACCTTTATGCTCCAAGCAATGGATACTTACCCAATGAGCATTGGCAATGCCATCACCCATTACACTCTGTCAACGAACTCCGGCAAGGCCATCGCCCGTCAACATAGTGTTTGAAGTACCCAGTCTGTGTAGAACCTATCAATCTCCACCATAAAAACAAATGTCTCCATAAACCAGCTCAACTCTCCCCACGTGCCACCCAGTGGCACCTAGCACTTCGTTAAGCGAATCTAGTCTGAGAAATGTTCGAACTTAGCAACATGCAATGACTTGGTAAACTTGTCTACTGCATTCTTCTATGTGTGAACTTTTTGTAGATGAACCAGCTTCTCTTCACTCATCGAGACAAGGAATGACTCCCTCACCTCAATATGCTTCGTCCTTGAGCTGAATGCCAGATTTTTAACTAAGTGAATTGCACTCTGACTATCACAGTACACATCCACTCCTTTGTATACGAAGCCCATCACACAACAGTCACCTCAAATAAAGAGCCATCTTAGCTGCTTCAACCACAGCTATAAGATGTGCCTCTGTAGTGGACAAAGCCAAATCGTCTGCAACCTCGCTCTTCAACTGATCGTCGTCCCACCAATGGTGAACACATATTCGGAGGTTGACTTCCTTCGATCTCTACCACTGACATAGTCGGAATCACAAAATCCAACCAGGCTAAAATATCTATCTCTACCGCCAAAGACAAGTACATGGTTTGGAGTTCCTCTAAAGTATCTAAAGATAGATTTCACTGCTTCCCAATGCATCTTTCCTAGATTCTCCATGAATCTACTAACCAATCCAACCGCCCATGCAATGTCAGGCCTAGTGCAGACCATGGCATAATCAAGCTGCCAACTGCACTTGCATATGGGACTTTCATCATATAAGCCTTGTCTTTTTCTGAGTTCGAAGAGCCTTTACTAGAAAGCTGTATGTGCAAAGGCTTGGGTGTGCTGATTACCTTTGCCCCTTCCATGCTAAACCGAGAAAGCACCTTTCGAATGTACTCCTTTGAATAAGGCTCAAAAGACCCAGCTTTCTATACCCTCGGAGTTCCATACCCAAAATTTTCTTTGTTTCTCCAAGGTCTTTCATTTCGAATTCCGCTTCTAGCTTTAGCTTCAAACTATCGATTTTAGCCGTACACTTGGAGGCAATCAACATATCATCCACATACAAGAATTGGTACACCCATCTACCATTCTTTAAATGCATGAAGTATGCACAAGCGTCTTTGATGCTACGATCAAAACCAAGTCAAAGCATACAAGAGTCAATCCACTTGTACCATTGTCTAGACAACTCTTAAGTCCATACAACGACTTCTTCAATTTGCAAACCTGGTTTTCTTTCCTATCTACAACAAATCCTTGTGGATACTTCATGTAGATGGTCTCATCCAAGTCTCCATGCAAGAAAGTGGTTTTCACGTCCAGTTGCTCCAGCTCCAAGTCATGAGCCGCGACGATAGCGAGCAAAATGCGGATGGACGTATGCCTCACTACTGGAGAGTATATCTCATCATACGTCAATCTCTTTCTTTGTGAAAACACTTTAACAACTAATGTAGCCTTGTATCTCCCATCATCCTTCATCTTGAACACCCATTTGCAACCTATCGCTCGGCTTCCTTAAGGAGGTGGTACCAAATCCCAGGTCTTGTTATTCTTCAATGACTTTAACTCCTCTTCCGTAGCGCACATCCACTTCGAACTGTCATATGACTTCAAAGCTTCATCAAGGTAAAGCGGCTCCTCAAGAACCACATGTAGGGCATAGTCAAACTGATCACCAAGGTTAAGTTTCGCAAACTGCCAATCATTATACTTTCGGGAGTCCTGAAAGTCCTTCGACTGATCCGGATAGGTACTGCTTCGCCTAAACTCCTTTTAGCTCCACCTTCAACTGAATTTCCTCTAGATTCATGCACATCACCAGTACTACTAGAAGGTACCTGAGGACTATCCTGTGATGTTTCATCAACTGCGTTTTCCTCGACAGCATCAACAACACTCTACTATTTGGCTGGAACATGGGAACTTCTTCCATCTCCTTAGGCCTATCAGAATCTTCTGATGTGGTAGGTAGCTTCTCCATTGGATTGAACATAGCAGACTCATCAAAAGTAACATGTTTGCGATAAACAATCTTCCGATCAATAGGGTTCCAAATTCGATACCTTTTGATACCATCTGTGTATCCATTTAGTATGCCCTTGTATGCTCTAGCCTCCAACTTGTCATCGCCTGTATGGTGAACGTACACAGGACAACCAAAAATTCAAAAGTAACCAAGATACACTGCTTTACCTCTCCACTTCTCCTATAGATTCTTCCCATCTATGGCATAGCATGGAATTCGATTTATGCTATGTGCTGCAGTTGATAATGCCTCAGCCAAAAGGCCTCTAGACAAGCCCGCTGTCAATCTCAAGCAATGATCCTTCTCCAATAGAGTCATGTTCATCCTTTCTGCAACCCTATTGGATTGCGGATCTCTAGGTGTAATGAAATGTCTCTAAATGCCATGCTATCTACAAAAGTCGAGGAACACCCTAGAGATAAATTCACCGCCATTATCAGATCTCGGCACCTTCAACCTAGAACCACATTGGTTCTCAACAAGCGCTTTCTAGTCTTTGAACTTCTCAAAACTCTCTGATTTGGCCTTCATCACATACACCCATACATTTCGAGAAAAGTCATCAATGAAAGAGATAAAATACTTTGCTCCTCCAAGTGAAGGAGTAGCAACCATCCCAAAACGACTGTATGCATGTACTCAAGTACTTGCCTCGATTGATGGAGTCTAGCTCCAAAAGATACTTTAGTTTTCTTTGCTAAACACACACTCCTGGCAAAAGTCCATCTTGTCGAAGCTTTCTCCTTTGATCATCTTTTGTCTTCGAAGTAACTCTAACCCTTTTTTTGAAATATGACCCAACCTGAGATGCCAAGCCTTATGGCATCCAAAGAACGAGAACTATCTACTCCTACACACGACTCTCTAAGAACTGTGGTTCCTTTCAACAAATACAGATTTCGAAACACATCTCCTTTTATAAGAACTAGTGCACCTCTTGAAACCATCAAGCTATCCTTATCAATAGTTACCTTGCATCCTAAAGATGTCAATTGTCCTAAAGAAATTAAGGAATTCCAAAGACTTGTAACATACCAGACACCTGTCGAAGTGCGTATCACTCCGTTAAACATCCTGATCCTCACTGTATCTTCATCCATTGCTCGAAAGATAGCATCATTATCCATAAGAATAGAGCTTCCCCCTCGTCCAATGAAAGAACTGAAGTAATCCTTATTAGGCATCATATTGAAAGACTCCCCCGAGTCCAACATCGAATGGTCTGAGACATCCGACACTGCTGCAGACAACACATCGTTAGATACAGACTTCTCCACCGCAAATGATGAAGACTTATTCCTTCTTCTTTAAATCTGGATAATCCTTTTTCCAATAACCAGGTTTCTTGTAGATAAATCACTTCCCGTTCTTAGTATTTCCTCTCCTGACATTACCGGGCTTTCTGGACTTAGAACACCCTCTAGAGTGCCAATTCTTCTTATCTTCTCTACCTCTTTCAACAAACAGGCAGTGACTACTACTTCCATCCATATTTCCTTCACTTATCACCTTCATCTGATCTCTCATGCCCTCAGATATAAAGCCTGACTTCACATCTTCTATTGTTAATGTGTCTCTAGCGAAGATAAGGCTGTTAGCGAAATCCGTGCAACGCTCCAGAAGAGAACACAAAAGAATCATTGTCATTTGATCCTCATCCATCTTCATGTCAATAGTCTTCATCTTCATCACGAGATCATCAAAAAAATTAAGACGTTCCTTCAATGAAGTACCCTCTCTCATCTGCATGGTGAAAAATATCTTCAGCAATATCAGATGGTTAGTCAGAGATTTCTTCAAGTAGAGATTTTCCAGCTTGGTCCAAATGCCCCTAGCGGTGGTCTCACTAGTAATCTATGAGATGACATTCTCTCTCATAACTAACTGTAAAGTAGTAAACACCCATTTCTCTATCTCCTTCCTTTTCGCGACTAAGATGTCAGCCATCAACTCCTCAGGGGCAAACACTACTGTATGGACTTCATTCCTCATTAGAACAGCTTTCATCCTATATTTCCACTTCTTGTAGTCTTTATCCCCATTCCATTTCTCAATTGCCAACTGTGATCCTGACGCGATATACATCCATCTAGTATAGGGTCCTATAAAAACTAGAGTCGCTTCATCTCCTGCCATAGCGTCTAACACTCCTCAATCAACCTTTACAACTCCGATACCATATTGTTGAGGAAAATCCCTTCAGATGATCATTCTAAGGGAATAAAAAACCCAATGCAGTGGAAAAATAATGAATTGGATCGTGATTGTAGTGAGACAGAACAAACATAGATAAACACCAAAATAGACAGTCACAGATCAATGTAATGTAGAAAAATAAATAACACCAGTATTTATAGTGATTCCACTACTGCAAAGGAGTGCACATCCACTTGAGGAGAGGAGATTTTATTAATCACCAAAAGATTGGAGTTATAAAATTGATTCACTTTTGTAAGCTATAGATAAGAAAAATTAACAATACATACAAAATTCTACACAGTTTGAGCTCTCCAGGATGGCTACTATTATTGTCAAGAAGCTCCACAAACTCACCACCAAACGAGAAATCTCGTTCTGGCTTCCTCCATCGCTCAGCAATTTAGAGCAACAGCTGCTTCGAACTACTTCACCGAACGAACGAAGCCCTGGCTTCCAAAATCATCATCGAACACTTCTTCTTCCTCTACCGCAACATGATTATCTGCTCTAGGGTTTTGCCTATGTCTCTTCCTCCGTAACTCCTTCTTTTTCATCTTCATTGATGATTAGCTAGGGTTTCACTTGATTTAGAAATATCAAGTATCAATATCTAACATGTAGATGATCTACTTACTTTGATTCAATCCTTCATGTTATTATTATGGTTAAATCTCTTTTTAAGTGCCAATTTTTATATGAATGACCTAGGAGAAGCGAGTGTACTCCTTGATATTAAGATCACTACTTCTAATAGAGGAATTTCTTGGATCAATCCCATTATATTGAGAATATATTAAAGAAATACAGTTACATTGACTGTAAACCAGCTTATGCACCATACGATCCATGTGCAAAACTATTTAAGAATATCCGTAAAGATATAAGACAGTCTGATTATTCCAGCATTACTAGCAGCATTTGCTATGCCATTGATTGACTAAACCAAAAATAGTATATGTCGTGGGACTATTATGCAGGTTTACTAATAGACCTAGTATTAAGCATTGACATGCTGTTGAAAGGGTCATGAGATATCTAAAACAAACCAAGAACTTCAGATTACATGATGGTAAGTTCCAGCTTTACTTGGAGGATACATCGATGCGGACTAGAATACTTTATCCAATGATTCTAAATCAACAAGCAACTACATTTTTAGCATAACGGGTGGGACTTTTTGTTGGAAATCCAAGAAATATACTATTTTGGCTTAGTTCACTATGGAGTCTAAGATGATGCACTAGCAACAGCTAGTGAAGAAGCTGATTACTTAAGAAATCTGCTAGGGAAAAACTGATACCAATTGTGTTTATCCATTGCATAGCAACACTGCTAGTACAAAAGTTCAAAACTTTTATTATAACGGTAAGAGACAGAAGATACGTCATAAGCACAATACGATAAGAGAGTTACCCTCTTTATGTATTGTTAGAGTGGATTATGTTCGCACTGATGAAAATTTGGCAGATCCTTTGATGAAAGGACTGAGCAGAGATAAAGTCCATTAAACATCCAAAAGATAGGATTATTGCCCTTAGACACTCATAATGGTAACCCAACATATATGCACTACAACAAAAGAGACATATTACAACGGTGGAACACAGTTGTAAAAGATATATTACAACGGTGGAACAACAGTCGTATTTTAAGAAGTTGTAAAAGACTATCAATTTTTTACAACCGTGTTCTTTAGTTGCATATAACCGTTGTGATATTGTATATTACAACTGTTTCTTACCCTTGCAAATAACCATTTTACAGCTGTTGGTAACTCTTGTAGATATGTAACATTTCGTGCTGTAGCAGGTATGACAACTGCTGGATAACTGTTGTAGTTATCTACTACAACTGTTATTCACAGTTGCAATTAATCTTTTTACAACAGTTGATAGCAGTTATAGATTGTAACATTCGTCATATAGCAGGTATGACAACTACGTGGCCACCGTTGTAGTTATCCCTACTACAACTATTACACGCAGTTGCAGTTTAGTATGTTCTGCAACCTCCTCCACAGTTGTAATATACTTTAATTACAACCACATCAATTGCAATTTAAACCCAAAAATATAATTGCATGCACCATTTAATAATTTACCAAAACTATAAATATACATAACTGAATCAAATTCATTCATAAATATTAATATTTATATAATTCTAACAAAACACAATACATACCAAATAAAACAATCTAAAGTATTCGTTCACATCACCAACTAAAACAGTACCAAAACAACATTCTCACATAACCATTCCAAAATAGGATACAACACAAAATACATAAGAAAGATAAAGTTTTGTATCGCAAAACACATACCCCAAGGAAATACACTAGTCGAAGGCAACGAAGTCTTTATGCCAAGCCACGGTCGATCCAACTGCTTCTCCAATAGTACACATCTCGAAACTCAGCCTCCACAAGAAAGCTTCCGGATCCACCGCCACATCAACCCAAACTTTACAACCATCTGGTCCTAGTTTTTTAAAATGCACCAAACAATCAGGATCAGTGGATACTACCGTTCCTTCTACAACAACTTGCTTTTGCCAACTCAATAATTTGCACTTTCTAGACTGATTCTGAACTTGTATATTACCACCATTTGAAACGTTGTTTCTACTCCGATGTGACTGCAAACAAAAATCATAAACATTTAATCTACGAGTTTAAAGTGTAAACAAAATTGAAAACTTCGATGTGATTGCAAACCAAAAGATGATGTGAACTGAAAGAACAACCATATGAATACGTATTTGTA
Organism: Allium cepa; assembly: GCA_030765085.1. Lineage (NCBI taxonomy): Eukaryota > Viridiplantae > Streptophyta > Magnoliopsida > Asparagales > Amaryllidaceae > Allium > Allium cepa. Next base: position 384,473,600 of record CM060937.1, read on the forward strand.
TTAACACAGGCAGCAAAAAACACATTTTCAAGATAATCAGACAACACAGTTGCCACAAAGTGGATAAGGAAACAAGGAGATAAAGTGACAGGAAGCTCTTTACAACTGAAATGTGTCCAAATCAAAATAGGAACATCTGATACCACTGGGTGATCAATTTTTTTGTGCTTAATCATATTAATATTCAATGTGAAAGTAGCAGTTCACGCTGAAGAAAAATATGCACTTCCATTCACAATAACTAACAGTACTACCAACTTCGGCTTTACAAGCCACCAAAGATTTACATGACTGTAGCCCCTTACGTCATTAAGCCATATGCATATAAACATACATCATTGACCGCATACATCAATATCAATTTTTGGTGTTAAAGAGATAGTCAGATTAGACTTCTTCATATACATGGAAAAGGAATTGCAGTCTTTGTATATCGTGGCTAGTTAATAACATGCAGCAAACTTAAAAAGATATTTGATAGAGAAGGTGCATTATTTGGAGAGAAGGATGTTGTATCAAAATCGATCAAGTCATTGAATGAAGAGAATAAATATAATAACGGTGCTTACTTTATTGGAATAGAAGAAGTTGATGATCCAGTTGTCAGGTCAATCCTATTTTAATTAAGTGCATAAGCATGCTTGATCATCCCATACTGAGCTACATACCTGAAATTACCGAAACACCAAGTTCCTACATAACAAAAACATTAAAAAGCATGCTTAGCCAACCTATCATTCAAAACGAATAATACTATCAAAACTTGATCCTGCAACTTTTGCTCTATTGGTAATTTAAACACAACAGTTTAGTGCAATATTTCTTCGCAGAGTTTGATTATCTATTAAGGAACTATAATATATTAATAGCACCGGGGTACTGATATGAACCAATAGAATGGTTGCATAAACAAGTACCTATACCAGTTGTACAATTATGAACCAATGAATCTTTATCAATGATACTGATATGAATCTATTCGTACAAAATCCTTTTTGCTGAAAATTTGGTTCACTTTAATTGGCTGAAAATAGATTGGTTGCATTTGAGTTGTATACGTATAGAATACAAGAGCAAGATGACTAAAGAAAGGAGGTTAAAACATGAAATACCTCAAAAAGTAAGGACATGTCATGTTCTAAGGCTAAAAACAGTAAGTTATATGTGTATATTTGTTCTCGTATTCAGCCCTATACAAATTCAACACCACATACATACACCCAGACAAACAGCCGCACTCATGCACACACATCTACACACAAAGAATAACCTGCACTGCTTGAAACTATCACACACATGTAACATTGAATAAAAGAAGCAAATTGAATGTAATAGCCTATCCTATTGGGCGGTTGGCATAAAGCTTATGAAGTAATATATTTTTCTTTCAAATGACAGAGGCATGCTAAATATGAGGCAAAAAGTTTACTGCTGTCATCTTTGATTTCTCATGCGGTAAGACTAAAGGTGGTATAAACATAGCACAGATAACAAGTTCAAAAACCAACATCACAACACAAGCATGTAAAATTCAAAGATTATAACTTTTAGACATAAATATGTTCGTGTTTACTCACCTAAAACTGAGTCACCCTTTCTGCATTTCAACTTTTCTGCATTCCAAGCAGTGGAAGCAGTATCTCCAGTCAATAAAAGCAGGGGCTATATGATTTTTAGGTAGCCACATGACATTTGTGATGACAATGGATTGTTTGATAGCGGTGCAATTTAGTTCACCATCATCAAACATTGGTAAATTTAAATAAAGATTAGAGTAGAAAACAAGATTCAAAAGAAATAAGAACAAAAAAAGGGTGGATCACTTATCACTGATAACTATGGTCAAACCCATCCATATATACATGTTTATGCAAGTCAAAATTTCTTTACAGGGATTTCAAGTAACTTAAAGAGTTATAAGTCATAGGAAATCCTGATGATGGGTGGCACATATTTTATCAGCCATGAAAGTCAAACGTTTATCAACTACTATGTATCACTCTAATATTACATTAATTGTTCGACCTTGCTTAACTATTCTTGTGCTTAACTATTGCACAACATGCTAAATTTAAGCGACGGTTGATTTTTTGAACTGAAAGGAAATACACAATACTGATAGCCTAAAGCTCAAAGACCAATTGTATTGACTACATACGTACTAATCGTGTTATGTTAGACAAAACAGGCATAAGGAAATACACATTAAACTGTGGTACATCAAGTTATGACTTTCTATACTAATACATCCATTTTAAGGCATTACAGCAATCACTAACTAACAGTAGTATTGATAGAACTCGTACTGCAGCAGTTACTACAATTTCCATCATACAATGGGAAAAAATGAACCCATTAAATACAAAATCCAACTACGGCTCATTAATTAAGAAAATACATAATGATCTAACATATATATTGTAATGATCCACATTTATCCAAAATGACGCGAAGTTTTAATATTCCCAGTTTACAAAAAATCAATTAAAGCTTATTGTATGTTAAAGTGAAATTAATGTTAAAGTGGTGATTATTGTTTGCACTGTTTACTATAGAAAAGGCACCATTACTTAACAGGTGCCACAAGAATCAGACCCAGAGTACTCAGCCTTTTCAACCAAAGTAACACATACATATACAAACATCCTTGATCATCAATTTATAGATCAATTCGTAAATAGAAGCATACCTTCACAAGTATCACAAGTATGGACCTTCGGCACACAAATATTAAAGAGAGCATATTGAGGCCTCTAATAGAGCAGATCCAGATTTGAACTCATAAATATCAGATCTAGTGGCTTCATCTATTATCAGGCGTCACCTTTAGATTCACTTTCGACTTTTAGTGGATATCCAAGCACAAGCACAAGAGATGTATAGTACAAGGCTCTTCGATAACAACAACTGCGATTTAACTTGGTTATTTCGATTTCAAAACCCCAAATTGATAGCTTCGACATCGACTCGATATTGAAAGAGATGCTGTTTGGGAACACAAAAGTTTTTCTTTTCTCTTCAGAAGGAAACAATGACAAACAAAATTAAGGATGAGAGGAGGGAAAACAAAATTTTAGGTTATCAATGGAGAGAGAGGGGGAGTGCTGATTATAGATAAAAAATTCGAGCCCAAAAATTTGGTTTTGGAGCCAAGAGGAATTTGATTTTGGAGCCAAATTTAACATCCACTTAAAGAAGGCAATCTTCACCCTTAATCAAGTCAAATAGTAGTACTAATTATACTGACGCTAAATAGTATTTAAGCCGAATGGAAATTCCCTACATTATATTAGTTAGAAATGAATAATATATTAAACTCTAAACAAAACCAAACCTTAACCACTACCTTCATTGAATAAATTTCTACCAAAATAATCCAAAAGTAGAATATATTACTATAATGAATTTATTCAAAAGAAAAAACAATATTAATGGTAATTATTTCATATTTCAAAATAATTATTAATTATTATTATTTGAATTAAATTTTTAATTATTATTATTATTATTTAGAATTAAATTTTAACTTTTAATTATTATTATTTAATTAATTATTATTTTTTATAAAAAATTTATTAATAATTGTTAATTGTTAGCATTTAATAGTGAATTATTTATTAGTTATTAATTAATAATTAAATATTTAATATATATTTATTGATTATTGATTATAAGATTATTAATTAATAATGGGAATTATTTCATATTTAAAATTAATTAACAATTTTTATTATATAATAATAGTTATTAATTATTATATATTTATATTTAATTATTATTATTTAAGTATTATGTATTTAATATTAAGTTTTTGTTGATTATTAATTATTATTATTTTAATTAACTAATTATAATTATTATTACTTAATATTGATTTTTAAATTTTAATTATTATTTAATTTTGATTTTTAACTTTAATTATTATTTTTTATTATAAAAATTTATTACATATTAATTATTAGTTACTATTATTTAATAGCAGTTATTATTTATAAATTATTAATTAAATATTTATTAATTATTGATTGTTAATTAATTAATTATTAAATACTAATTAATTATTAATAGGAATTATTTCATATTTCAAATTAATCATTAATTATTATTATTTAATAGTAGTTATTAACTATTATACATTAATATTCAATTATTATTATTTAAGCACTATTTATTAAAATGTTAAGTATTAATTATTAAAAAATTTATTTATCAGTATTTTTTTAATAATTATTAAAGTTAATTACCAAATATTAAATATTACTTCTTAATTACTAATATTAATTCTTATTTAATATTGATGTTTAATATTGAGTTTTAACTTTTTTTATTATTTAATATTGATGTTTAACTTTTAATTTTTATTTAATATAAAAATATTATTATATTAATTATTAGTTAATAATATTTAATAGTAATTATTATTTATAAATAATTAATTATTAACTAAATATTTATTATTTATTTATTGGTTATTCATATATAAATTATTGATTATTTTTTATTAGTTTTTTAGTTATTTAATTATTTATCATTATGTATATGTTATCGATTATTAATTATTCAATACTTAATAGTAATTTTTGAAAACTAATTATTATTTATTAATTATTAAGTATTAATTATTTAATAGTGATTATTAATATTAATTATTATTAATTTTTAAGGTTGTTATTAAGTATTGTTATTTATTAATTATTTAACAATAATTATTATTTATTAATTATCAAATAGTGATTATTTATATTAATTCTTCATATTTTCAGGTTAATTATTATTATTTAATAGTAACTATTCGTTATTAATAAAAAATTATTTATTGTTAATTAGTAATCACTAATTATTAAGTATTATTATTTAATTATAATTATTAATTAATTATTACAATGGGCAAACAAAAAAGGTTGCAATAGACATCTATTATAACTGACAAAAAGAAGAGTTGTAAAAAATAGATATCTACTACAACTGGCAAATGAAAAAAGTTGTAATAGGCATCTACTACAATTGAAAAAAATGAAAAGTTGTTAAAAATAGGTATCTATTACAACTGGCGAAAAAGAAACGTTGTAATAGGCATCTATTACAACTGGCAAAATAAAAGAGTTGTTGAAAATAAGTTTATTACAACTTTCTGAAAAAGAGAGTTGTAAAAAACCTTTATTACAACTGCTATTTTTTAGCAGTTGTAAAAATACAGTTGTAATATGATCTTTTTGCTGTAGTGATGATTGGAGATCCCAAGAACTAGGTTCAACGGGTAAATAACAAGTTGTAAAGTGATAAAAGGTGAACATGCTATATTATAAAATGTTAAGAAGTGTGTATTCCTGTAGCGATTAAAGGATGTGTTAGTAGAAACTCTTATTGAGATCAATACTCTATGTAGAGTGGGTTACCTAGCTATAAGAGTACTCCTGATAGACTCATCTTTATTAATGTGATAATGAGGCTATTTCCTATGAAAACTTGGGGACAGAAGATTTTTAGAGTGTTCACTAAATCGGGATAAACGTGATTAGCCATTAACACACAAGCCAGTTGAAAGTAACTTAGAAAGGTTGTGTGTGGTTTGATGTCAAAGGCAGAGTTCAAGGCTATTGGTCACTCTAGTATATTCTGAATGTTACTCACTATGCAAAAGTTCAAATCGAAACGTATCTTTAGTTATGCACAATAGTATATTTCCATAAATTGCTTGGTAATATTTTTTTTATGACTCAAGTGGGAGACTGTTGGAATTTTAAGTGAATTAACTTAAAATAATTAATGGTAATAAAACTCATAATGAATGTTGTTATATGACGGTAATATATTTATGATCTATTGTTATTGAGCTATTGCAAAAAATAATGGTGATGAAATTCTTAATGAATGAACGTTAATATATTTATGAGCTATTGTTATTGAGCCATTGCAAAAATCAATGGTAACAAAATTTGTAACAAATGACAATAAATTCATATTCATTAACGATCCCTCGTTTCAGTAACGCATACAAATTTCATTCTGCATATAAATGATAGATTGAGAAAAATATAAGGCAACAGATAATTTTCTTTTCTCTTCTTCTTCCTCTGCCATCAATGGACAATTTTCTTTCCTTTTCTTCTCCATCTATTGTTTCCCTCATTGCAGAATTTTTTCAAGCAATTAAATTAAAAAGTTCTAAATTTAGAATGATTTGTAGTCATGCAAACACAAATCGACCAAATTTTAGAGGATGTTTTATCCTAGGATTGGGGATGTTGATGGCTAGCCTTGAACCTTAAGGTTAAATATAAGGCAACAAATAATTTTCAATAATGCATACGAATTTCATTCTGCATATCTAAATGTTAGATAAGCAGAAGGAAAAATATAAGGCAAGATATAGTTTTCATTTCTCTTCACCTTTCTCTGCCAGACAATTTTCTTTCCTTTTCTTCTCCCTCTGTTGTTTCTCTCGTTGTAGAATTCTTTCAAGCAATTAAATTAGAAAGTGCTAAATTCAGAATAATTTATAGGCGCGCAAACAATAAATCCTAAATTTTAGAGGTTGCTTTGTCCTAGGAATGGAGCGGTTGATGCTTGGCCTCATACCATGAGGTTAAGCCGTGAATGATCTTAAAGAAAATAACAAAGTATGATACTTAGACATTTACAGTAGTTAGGTCCAACAGAAAGATATTACAATTTTTATATATGTTTAAATTACATTTAAATGACCTAGTTTTTTTCAGTGTGGCTCATAATGTACAGTATCTTATTTTGTCTTTTGGTGGCTTTATCGAATGTATCACATTTTTTTATGAAAAGGATATATGACCATGTTGATTTTAGTAAGTTTGTGTTTATTTTTAATCTGAAGAACGAAGTGTACTCAATTATATAGCTAAGGTAGTTGGAAGGTCATCTCTGTAGTGATCCGAGTTTGGCACATTTTTGTTGTTTTACTTTTACAAATCTATATGTTTTATAGTTTCCTATATTATTTTCTTTTGATAAATGAATGTTAAGAACGAAAATAAGCATAGAAAGATAAGATTAAGGATATTTGAATGCCTCCTCACTAAAGGGAGTAAACAATAACCCTTGTGATTCCATTCCATGATGCAAATAAGATATTATATACTTGCTAGCACCAAATTAACTTTCTTACTCAAAAAATTTGTCACGTTGTGTATCAACATTGAATGTTGACATGTTTTATTATGGTTTGCATATGTTGTTGCTATTCGTAATGTATTTGAATAAAGTAGCATATTTCAAAATTTTGCTTGTGATATTTCCACCATTCATAGTTAATTATAGAAAGAAAAACATATAAGATCAATAAAGGCAACAACATCCATAAAGTTACATATACATATTTCTAATCTCGAACTAGTCGATTCATGGTGATATAGACTTTAGTTTTGCTATGTTTACTAAGATAATAAGTGAAGTATCATTAGAAGAGACTTATTCTTATAAAGAGCTCCATGCATTAAAGTTTGGAAAAGAAGAAATTCCACAAAATATGCTTTTGTAGTATAGAATATCATATTCTCTCAGCTTACATCATAGCTACAAAATAACAGGACCAACATAATAATATTGTTTTCCTAGTGTTACCTTAAGTACTTTGTGTTGCATGTTAATTGAAGTAGTTCAATATAATAGTTTATAATGACTTTTTTAATTATTTCCTTCTGCAATCATATATAGTAATATTTTTCTTGTAGAATCCAAAACTATATAAAAATAAATTTATAATGCAAGTTTGCTCATCAAACCGGTTTAATTTATCCTAATAATCAGTAGGAAATGTTCAAAATCAAAATAGTTAAGAAAGCAAAATCCTAAAAGTAAGGTACTTAGCCAACCTTTATATTAGTCTGATATAAGTGCATAAATAATAGTGACGTCCTTAAATGAAATCGATAATCCGCAACAATGCATAAACAAATTTATTGTTCATGACACTTGTAAAAGTTGTTATTTTGCACCAAATGATTGATGGCCAAAATATTTTTGATGCAAAATTATGTGGGTGATGAAGTAAAATTTTGTGACGGTAAGAAACGCTGCTAATGTAACAACACATTAGAGTTGTCGCAGATTATAAAAAAGAAAACAAAATCATTAGCGATGCAAACCATTTAAAATAAATAAAAATCATTCCTGGCTTATGTTTTGTTGCAACAATTTATTTTCTACGATGTTTATCTCTAATAAAAAGTATTTCTTGCTTCTGCGTTGCTTATAATGGTCATGTGACAGAAAATTTTACGATACCGCTAACATTTTACAACCTAAGTCCAATAGTTCCCGATGTAAAAATATGTTGCCAAAAATCCATATTTATCATAGTGATTGCGTAGTTTTATATTTTTTGTCATATGAAATTTTTTACACTCTACTTGGTTTCTATCTTCCTCGAAATGAATAAAAAAATAAAAAATTTAACACATAGTATTGTAACTATTTAGCCATGTGCATAATTAATTAGAAAAGTTGATGGAATGTTTGTTATGTGGTAAAGAACATAAGGAAGGTTCTAGAGCATAACTACATACTATCACAAATTAAATTGTGATTAAGTGAGTGGTATTTTATATTCAACAAACTCTATATGTGCTGTATTTTCCCCCTAACTTATATAACACGAAAAGAAACCAATCTATTATCATTTTTTGATTTGAATATTTATCATATTAATAACCGTACAATAACATGGCTATAATCATAGAAAATATCGAAGAACTTATGTGGTCCATTTTTAATAGTCAGAGCTAGCTTTAAGTTGTTGACTTAATGTAAATGAATCCTATTAAAAGGCTGATCCTAGAGGCTTATATAGAGTTTGTGTTGGATATAATGAGTTTCAAGTTCGTTTATATTATACCATCAACATATCTTGTATGAGTAATAAAACTTTTGCTGTTTATAAAAGATTCGATTGGCAAATTGGTAAATATAAGCTTTTTATTTCTACCAATGAACAAACTTGTCATGTCAAGAAAATTTGAATTATTCATTTAAAGGGAAAGAACAGTCACTGATTATTACAAATAAAAGGTTACCAACTCAATCCATTTGAATATGTCTTCTTTAATTTACTCACTAAATCAAACAATTACATGGCAGTTGAATAGATACATAATCTAATATATAATTTTAGTGGAGGCAATAGTAATTTAGTAAATAATTTAAATCTAAACCCTTGCTATAAATTTTCTAATCAATCTTTAATATAAAAGTCAATCAAAATAAAATTATATTCAAAAGTTTATCCAGCTGAACACATGCATGCACTTATACACTTATATATGTCACATAAACGGTTAATAAAATTAAATCATAAAAATTACTTCAAAACCCTGTTTAAGTATTAAAAAATGCGAACAATTTTGAACAAATACAGAAATAGAACATAATCTAATCATTAAATTATTATTTTTAATCCTATAAACTATTTTTGTTTTGAAAAAAGGTACTTTATATGTTAAAAAAGAGCATATACTTCCATAATACGCCTTGTTAAAACCTTGCAATTCACCAAACTTAAATGAGTGCCTACCTAGGAAAAAAATGTACATATCATGTACATATATTAACAATACAACAATGAATATGGCAGAAAAACAAGTTGTCAAATAGATGAAGGAGTAAAACAAAGCAGTGGCGTACTCAAAACCATCATACGAATAACTTGGGGCATGAAAACAAAGGAGAAATACAACAAAACCGATACAAGTGTTAAATCCATAGAGCTCATAACAGGGAATAGCAACCGGACTTTAATCCTATTCTAAACAGAATACAGGAGAGAGAAAGACAATAGTTGCCTTTACCGATCTTAATAGATTTCGAAACTGCTTCAAACAAGAATTAATGGTAGCAAGTACTCCACTCGAGAACTAGAGCGATAATCAAAATAAAGGTAACTCGGAGTAATTTAACAGCTACAAGATCAAGGAGGGCGGCGCTCTTGTGTTGTGTCGATTTAATTCCGAAGCTGGATAAGATAAGTTCCAAATCACTATTCATCTTCTTTGAGTCTAGGTTACTTTGAATTAAATTTTTACAGTCTTGCGTTAAGAGAATATTTCAAACTTGAATTGGCAACTCAATTCCTTTGAAAATTCTAGAGTTACGCTCGCACCATATGTGCCAAATCATCGCATTAAACGCAATGTTCTTGAAATGGTTAGAAGATTATTACTGTTTTGATTTTGACACATAATTTCCAATATTAAGTTTATATCCAGAGAATTGCCTGTGTTAATATGAAGCTTATTAATCATTTCTTCTAAAAAATTTATAGAATAACTGCGATTTAAAAATAGGTGGTCTCTGTGTTCATCTTGATTTAAGCAGAGAACACAAAATCTATCAATATCATTATTCCATTTGCTGATTTTTTTTTTAGCATTCAACCTATTTAACTTAGCCAGTAAAGAGCAAATTGACATTTTAAGAGTACAATTAATATCCTAAATGATATTGCACCACTTAAATACAGTATGTTTTTGTCTAATATGATTCCAGGCTGAATTTAAATTAAATTGACCATTATTGCTTGGAATCCAGAACTAGAAATCCTGTTGCAACTGATTATTTATTGTGATATTATGCACTAAATCATGACATTGAGTAGGAACATAATCAAGATGATTTTTCCATTTATTATCTGCTATAAGGGAAGAGACTTTTCTATTATTACCACCATAGACATACATGGAATTCAAACCATATTTTTCCACCATGGAAGTTCCATTGATCCATGGGTCTAGCCAAATATCTATGTTCTCCCCATTAACATTTTTCTATCAATTATACCTGAGCACCATTTCCTATTCTTAGCAGTAATTTCTAAGTATATGATGCATTGTTATTCATAGCAGCATGCCAAAAATAAATATTTTTCCAGTATTTGTTATACATCCATTTGGCTGAAGCTGTTCCCCCTTGTAAAATTTCCAGAGCAATTTAATTGCAACTGCCTTTACAATATCATCAATTTTTCTAACGCCTAGGAAAACCTCATGCTTAGTTTTACAGACATCATCCCAGCTCGTCTTATGAGCTTTAGATTTTCAAATGAAATTAGCATAAATAGGGTTGATTCTTTGGATGACAGTCATAGGAATTTGAGTGAATTGCAATCAGAATCGAATCATTGGGTAGATGTCATTTTTTGCTAATTCAATTCTACCACCAATATTGAGTAGTTTACTATTCCATTGGTTGAATTTTTTGTTGATTTTTTCCATTAAGCATCCATAGTCCCTTGCTTTAAGTTTGTTGTTAGATAATAGGATACCTAAATATATCACCGACAGATTTCCAACACTAATATTTAAAATGTCAGCTATCTATTGCTCATTTTTAGCCCCTTTACTAAAAACACAGTGGATTGGTTTTCATTAACATCCAAGTCAATTAAACATTTCATATTTTGGACGATATGCATAATGCTTTCAGCATTTCTTATGTTAGCTTTGGCCATAATTAAAATATTATCCGCATACAACAAGTGAGTGATCATGGGATTCATCTTATAAATAGGAGTGAAATTACCTTTCAAGTACTCCAAATTGAGGTTGATCTTAAGAAACTCCACAGCTATAGAAAATAAACATGGCGAGTGAGGATCACCTTGTCTTAAACCCCTCGAGCTCTCAATAAGACCAAATTAGGAGCCATCAATTAACATCGAAAAAGAGGGAGTACATATACACTCATATAAGATATTAGCATATGTTATAGGAAACCCCATGGAAATCAGCATATGATGAATAAACTCTTTATTTATTTTATCATAGGCTTTATGCAAGTCAATTTTCAGGCAAATATCGTTGGAATTTTTCCTATTAAATCCTCTAACCATTTCAACGCAAGTAATGAATTCTCCTTAACAATTCTCCCAAGAATGAAAGCATTCTGATTATACGAAATGAGGTCACTCATATAAGGTTTTAGTCGATTACAAAGAAGGTTGGCTAAAATCTTGTATGACACACTGCATAGAGAGATCGGTCTAAAATCGGTCATATCAGTTGCATCAGGCTTTTCGGAATGAGGCAAATGAATGAATGATTTCTCTTATAATTTTGCCATATTGAAGGATGTCATTCATAGCATTCCATATATCATCTTTAAGCTGTTCCTAATGCACTTTGTAGAATTTCGGGTTAATGCCATCAGGCCAAGGGAACTGTTGTCATTTATTTGGAAAACTGCAGCCTTTATTTCTTCTATAATTGAAATGGTTTGCATAAATTGTTCCTTGCGTTTTCAAAGAGGATTTTTTTTACATATGATGCCTGGAAATTGTCTTGTTACCTGAGATATAGAGAACAGATCAGTAAAATAACCGACCGCTTCATATGCAAGTTTATCTAATGTTGATGACCATGTACCATTCAAATTAAGTGACTAATTGCTACCTTGTTTTGGTTTTACAACATTAACTCTATTGTAGAAAAAGTTAGTTGGCCTATACCCTTTAACCAACCAATTTACTTTCATTCTTTGCTCGTTGTCTATAGCTATTTTTCTCATAATTGAATGAATTTGCTCTGTTTTCAAATTGTATTGATATATCAGGTTATCATTCAAACAATTTTGAGCTAATTGATTATATATTTCGTTAGCCTCGTCTTTCATAAGAGCAACCACACTGTAAATATTTTTCTTACTTTTAACCCATGTCTTCAATGCAGATTTGGTTGCCTTTAGCCTGCATATAAGAATGTGTAGCGGATTACCATTAAAATTCGGAGTCAGAGCATTATGAATATGAAGAGCTAAATGATACCCCCTCCTGAAGATGCCAATAATTTTCATATTTGAAAGGTATCCTTTTCTTCTTTTCATTCTAAATCATGAATTTGATATTAATAAGAGAGTGGTCACTTAATGAATGATTTTCAAAATTAATACCAAATTGATTAAACATATTCATCCATAAGGAATTGTCAAACACATGATCAATCTTACCGTGAATTGTAAAATTTTGTCCTTCCCTCCACGTAAAAAAATTACTAGTGAAATTTGGTTCCATAAGATTAGATGAAGATATGCAATCAATAAAATCTTGGTCACCCACCGAATGATAAAGACCGACATTAATTCTTTCATTAGTAGATAAAATAGAATTGAAATCGCCTACTATAATCCATGGCAAATTAAATCTTTTAGACTATTCGATAAGGTAGTTCCATAACTCCTTTCTCTTCACCTCCTCGTTGAAAGCATAGATCGTTGTACACAAAATACTAGTACCATTGGCATTGCATATGATACAAGTAAGGAATTGGTTACTAGAGTGAATAATGATATTAGATCATAGAGAAGAGTCCCAAATTAAAATTCTACTTTAAGGTTAGTAGAAATATTGTACGAATATTTCAAGTTATTTTCAGTTTTAGCCATAAATCTAACAATGTTATCCATTGATAGTTTATTTTAGAGGATACCGAGAAAAGCAAATATTTTACTATTTATCAACTACAAAATCCATAAATGTGTATAGGGCATTCATGCCCCATATGTTCCAAAAAACGAACTCCATCTATAAACTATTACCTAAAATGCTACTTTCAACCTGGGAAGTAGCAGTCCCGGAAGTCTTATATTTTTTCGACTTTTTATTTTTTTCCTTTCAGCTGATTAACTAACATGTTCCATGCAGGGTTGTCTAGAACATCATCTGAAGTAGTAGCTTTAAATTCAAAAGGAACCTCCTCGGTTCTCATTTTACGAGTCGACCTTGGTCTGATTTTAGGATCAGAGTTCTGGTCGACATGTTCAATGGATGGAACATTTTAGTAGGCGCTTTAGGCTCCTCTTCATCAATAATGATTTATTCGATAATATTGTTATCAATTTCTTGTGAGTCCATTTCAGAAACTAAAGAAGTTGTACCTTGAATTGAATTTGTATTAATAGTCATGGCATTAATCTCCGTTTGGACTGTTTGAGACTTTTCCTTTACTTGGGCTTTCTTTGTATTATTATTACCTTCAGATTGATCATTGATAATAATAAAACCTTTATCTGGATTTTCTTTATCTGGATTTTCTTGATTATTTGTGTTATTGGCCGGGGAAACTAGAGTATCTTTGTTTTGATTGATTTCATCAATGTGCATCTCAGTGCTATCTTTCGATTTTTTCTTTTGTGGAATATTAGGCCTCCATACTTTACTGAATTGGCAGTGCGTCTCCATATGACCAAAAATAGAAAAGTTAGGGCAAATATTTCCTCCGCTCCAAATTACGAAGATAATGAGATGAACAATGTATGTAGAAATATTTTTATCCGTTTCAAATTACGAGTTGGTGAGTTAAAATATTAAATTATATTTTGAAAATGTACCGAAATCAATATTTACGTAGTTCCATTAATTCTTTGTGGAAATGATAATGATAAGTTTATATTTATTTATATCACATATTTTCTATTCCAATTGGCTTTGTGATTTTTTTTCTCTTAATGCAAAGAAAAAAATAATGATGGTAGAATATTTTTTTATTGAAGTAATAATAAAGTTTCTTTGCTAGTTCCACCATGGCATCCAATTTAAGTTGCGAATTATAATTTACAGTCATAGTCATAGCTAGAGATGCACAATTTTTTTTAAAATGATAAATCTATTTTTAATTAAAGTCGATAACAATTTAGTGACAAACAAACTTGATGGATTCGTATGTACTAATAAAGCATTAGATATTAAATCATTTAAATATGAGGACATAAATTTATGTTATAAATCCATAATTGAAACTGAAATTAATTGTGTATAGAATTTTATATCTTTTTATCATTTGTTACAGATTTATGACAGATTAGGAACCTTATGATAATCATATTATTTGACCCAACGCATTTTAGCTACATTTTAGGTATCTATGATAGATTCGTAACGAATGGACGAATTAACAATGTACGGCACCAATATTATTTGGCTTTGTTTTTTCATAATTTTGATAAAAAATTAAGTTACATCGCAAATGTTCTTTGCGGATACATACCTAATTTTTCGTTATTTTGTGAAGGATTATTATCAAATCACAAACAACTTTTTATGGTAAAATAACATAAAAGAAACACCACCAATCCCTAGCACATCCATCAAAATTCAATAGCTGTTATTTTGATGATAAAATTTGCATCACTGTATCAACCTCTTCGGCACTGTTTTTTAGGTGAGTTCATGCATATAGCATACAAGTTCACGTAATAGTTCGGACCTAGGAACAATGGTCCAATTCATGCGTTGTTCAAACATATAATAGGGAACATAAGTCCCAATACATTTATACCTAAACGTACAAACCAGACTCATCAAGCACTGGTTTAATAGTACGGTGGTTGTTCTTATAATCCGCTAGTCCACGCTTACTACAAGAGTCATCAACCACTAGTTACTTCATTCTTCAATAACGATAAACCTAGAAAAATTCATATTGCATGATGGGGAGGCTGAAAAGAAAAATCACGTGCAATCAACAAAATTTACATGTAAAATCAAATCAAACCACCAATGTCTCAACGTAAGCTAAAAAAGACTTATGTTGGAGAAACTCTTTCCCTTTCAGCTTAAAAGGAAAAAAAATGAAGCTATTGATAATTTTTGTGCAAAATGAAATTGCTAATAATGACAAAACATTTGATATAATATTATATAGGACGGAAGAGGGGATTAGCCGAGGATTAGCCGGATCACCTCAGTTCTTGGTTCCTCCATCAAATTGGACAAATTTACTGAAGGTATAATTAAAATCACTTACGCAAGAGTATTGAATAAGAAAAACAACACTTTTGTTTTTTCGAATAAGATCCATATTTTTTTGGAGAACGATGAAATCATATGGCAAGAAGTTTCTTATGAATGAAAACCCTCTACCTGCTTTAATTGCTCTAGCTTTGGTTATATTGAGTCTCATTGCCAATTCACTAAAGTTTGGTGACCTAAAATCCCTCAGGACCAATCAACTGAAAACAATGAAATGAATATTGATGACCCCAACTAAATCAAAGATAACGTAATTCCTAAGACAAACAATACAGATTACCAAGATCTTACAGTTCAAGGATACACACTTATCAATGCTCAAAATATTGGTACTAACAGTTATGTATCAATGCAGCTTAAGAACAATTTCAAACAGTCCGGTATGAGAGTGGTTTCTCTACTATTAATAAAGACTCAACTTGAGATAATATATCCTTAGAAACAGAAGTGAATTTACAGAATATTGTGAAAAGCATTATTAAAGAATCTATCGTGACTGATGAGGTGCCTGGTGCATCTACTGAGTCTCCTTCCTGTATTGAAAGTACTGACCAAATTACAGATATGCAACAAACAAACAGACCCAGAGCCACGCAAAAAATCAGATTAGAAGAATCCCCTTTTGAATTTAAAGCAACTACAAACTGATGTGTTAGATAATCCTGCATGGAATATATTAGTCAATCGGCTAAAAGGGAAAAACAAGAGGACAAAAAAGCACAAGACATCCATGGTTGCTACCACCCCTGCTGATAGTAGCAACTCAGGTAACAGTTTATAAACGAGTTCCTATTTTGGAACATCCAAGGCATGAATGCCCTACCTAAACAGTTAGAAATTAAGTATTTGATTAATAGTAAAAGGTTCACTTTTTTTCGGTATTCTATAAAATAAACTATCTATAGATCACAATGATAGATTTATGGCTACGGTTGATAATAAATGAAAACACTCTCACAATATCTCTACCAACCTTAAAAGTAGAATTTTAATTATATGGGATTCTTATCAATGGTCGAATATCATTATTCATTCCAGCGATCAATTCATTACTTTTATTCTTCACAATGCCAATGGCAGTAGTATTTTGTGCACTATGATTTATGCTTTTAACGAAGAGAAAAAGCGAAAGGATTTATGGAATTATCTTATTGACCAGTCAAAAAAATTTAGACTCTCATAGGTTGTGGCGGGAGATTTCAATTCTATTTTGTCGCCTAATGAGAGAATTAATGATGGTTTATAAGTGGGAGACCAGGATTTTATTGACTGTATTACTTCCTCTAATCTTATGGAACCTAATTTCAGTGGTAATTTCTTTACGTGGAGGGAAGGCCTAAAATTTTCCATTCACAGCAAAATTGACCGATTTTTCGTTAATTCATTATGGTTAAACATGTTCGATCAATTTGGTATTAATTTTGGAAACCATTCGACAAGTGACCATTCTCTTATTACTTTAAAATTAGTTATTCAAAATGTTAAGAAGAAGAGGATACCTTTCAAATACTGCAATTCTTGGCATCTGTAAGAAGGGTACCAGTCAACTCTTCAAAATGCTCTATCTTAGGATTTTCATGAAAATCGACTACATATTCTTCTATTCCGATTAAAGGCTGCTGAGTCTGCATTGAAAATATGGGCTAAAAGTAAAATGAACTATCAATCTATTATTGCTGCTCTGAAAGAGGAGGCCAATGAAACATACAATCAGCTAGTTCAACAGCCATTGAATGATAATTTAAAAAAATCTATACATGTTGAAAGATACTCGATACATTCTCTTATGAGAAGAATTGCTTTAGATACTAAGAAAAGAATGAAATTCAATTGGTAGGTTAAAGGGGATAGGCCAACTAATAATTTCTACATTAGAGTAATGTTATTAAACCAAATCGAGGTAGCAACTGTATTCTTAATTCAGATGGTAAATGGACTTCAGCATCAGATAAACAAGCACATGAAGTAGTCTGTTATTTTTCTGAAATGTTCTCTTCAACATAGGCCATAAGACAATTTCCAGGCATTACACGTACAAAAATCCTCTCTGAAAATGTAAGGAACAGTTTATGCAAGCCATTTCAGCTAGAGGAAATTAAAACTGCTGTTTTCCAGATTAATGACAACAGTTCTCTTGGGCCCGGCATTAACTCAGAATTCTACAAAGTTCACTAGGAGTAGATTAAAGATGAAATCTTTAATGCTATGAATGACATTCTTAAATGCGGCAAAATAATAAGATAAATTAATCATTCATTTATTTGCCTCATCCCAAAAAAACCCGATGCTATCGATATGTTTGATTTTAGACCAATCTCTCTATGAAATGTCTCCTATAAGATTTTAGCCAATTTTCTTTGTAATCGACTAAAACCTTATATGAATGACTTAATCTCATACAATCAGCATGCATTCATACCTGGAAGACATATTACAGAGAATTCGTTACTTGCTTATGAAATGGTTAGAGGATTTAGCAGGAAAAATTCCAACAATATTTGCCTGAAAATTGACTTGCATAAAGCCTATGATAAAATAAATAGAGAATTTATTCATCATATGCTGATTGACATGGGTTTTCCTATGTTATTTGCAAAATTGTTGTATGATTGTATTTCTACTCCAACTTTTTTGGTGCTAATTGAAGGATCTCCATTTGGTTTTATTGAGAGCTCAAGGGGATTAAGGCAAGGTGATCCCCTCTTGCCATACTTATTTTCTATAGCTATGGAGTTCCTTACAATCAACCTCAATGTGGAGTACTTGAAAGGTAATTTATCCCCAATCCATAATATTAAACCCATGATCACTCACTTATTAAATGCAGATGATATATTAATTATGGCCAAAGCTAACATTTTAAATGCTGAAAGCATTATGCACACTGTTTATAGACTAAAGTGTTTCACTGGCTTAGATGTAAATGAAAACAAATTCACCGTATTTTCTAGTAAAGGGGCTAAAAACAAGCAGCAGCTAGCTGATACATTGAAGATTAATATCGGTAAACTGCTACTGACTTATTTAGGCATCCCTTTATCTAACAACAAGCTTAAAGCTAGGGACTTTGGATGCCTAATTGACGAAATCAACAAAAAAATTAACCACTAGAATAGTAAACTGCTCAATATAAGTGGGAGATTGAATAAGTAAAAACAGTCGTTCACCCAATGATCCAATTCTGGCTACAATTTCACCAATTCCCTGCGAATGCCATTCAGAGAATCAATTATATCCATGCAATTTTTATTTTGAAATCTAAGCACAGAAGATGAGTTGGGATGATGTCTGTAAACAAAGAATGAGGGTGGATTGGGTATTAGAAAAATTGACGGCATGGCTAAAGCTGTGGCAGTAAAAATGGTTTTGAAATTTTTACAAGGTGATTCAACTTGGGCTAGGTGGATGTATAAAAAATATTGCAAAAATTCTAAATTTTGGAATGCTACCATAAATAATAGTGCATCACACAGTTGGAAATTCTTACTTAAAGCTAGACAATGGTGCATAGGTCTTATTGATAAGAAAATTGCGAATGGTGAGACCATAGATATTTGGCTGGATCCATGGATCAGTGGAGCTTCTTTGGTGGAAAATTTTGGTGAGCATTCATTGTCTGTTTATGATGGTAATAACAAAATAGTTTCTACTCTCATATCAGATAATAAATGGAAAAATCATCTTGATTATATCCCTACTCAATGTCATAATATAGTGCACAATATTAAAATTCATAACCAAATGAATCATGACTTCTAGTTCTGACTCCCTAGCAAGAATGGTCAATTTTCTTTACATTCAGCTTGGAATCACAAACGAAACAAACACACAGAATTTAAGTGGTCCAGTGTTATCTAGGATAAAAAGTGTGCCCCTAAAATGTCGATTTGTTCTCTACTGGCTATATTAAACAAGATTGAACAAAAAGGAAAAAAGTCAGTAAATGGAATAATGGTATTGGTCGGTCATGTGTCATCTGTTCAAACCTAAATGAAGACGGAGATCATCTGTTTTTTAATTGCTCGTGTTCTAGACTTATTCTAGAAGAAATTATGCAAAAACTTCGATTTAATTACGGAAATTCATTTGATATCAACTCTATATTAGACATAATATGCCAAAATCAGAACAACAATATCATATCTAACCATATCATGAACACTGCTCTCACTTCAATGATCTAGCATATATAGTGCGAAAGAAACTTGAGGATTTTTAAAGGAATAGAACTGCCAGTTCATATTAGAAACACTCTCATTACCCAAGATTGAAAGAATCTAATTCTAAACAATTTGGACTCAAAAAAGATTAACAGAGAATTGGAACTTAGCTTATCGAATTTTGGAATAAATATCGACACAAGTCTGGAGTTTCACCCTCCTTGAGCTCGAAGCAAGTTTATTTCTTCAGATCTGCCTCTTTGTTGGTGTTCTTTTTTAGATCTCGTGGAGTATTCTGACCGCCATTAATTTGGTATATTGGATATTTATTAGATCAAAGTTTTAGTAAAGGCAATTATAGTGTGTTCTCTCCCTCGATGATCGCGTTTGGGAGCCCATCCATTAGAGCATCTCCAACCTCCATCGTCCATGTGATGTGCTATAAATCCTACCTGTCATGTCATCTTTCACAATGTTAATCTGATTGAAAATGTCAACTAAAAATTAGTTCCAATCCAACAATGTGGCCACTAACTATTTATTTATTTATATAAACAACTGAAGTTGGCGCTGTGTCTTTCCCGCTACAATTTCCCACTAAATTAAACTCCATATTGCTGGATACATCATGGAGGAAGAGATTCTAAAACAGAATGGTAACTCAATTTCTGTCTTTTACTTTCCTTATCAACAAGCATCCAAATTTCTATTTATGCATTCAACTTTAATGTTAACTTTAGCCAGTCTGTATGCAGTTGTACATGAGACAGTGATACGGTACTAATTTAGAGGAGAGAATTGAAGAAATAGGAGGAGAAAGAAGACATTGAATAGAGAAAGTTCTGTAAAATCTTCACTGCCTTTTCATTTCAGCCCTCTCTTACATATATAGTGCTTTCTACAAATTGGTTATAACAACTTGACAGGTGGCCTAACAATAGCCTTTCATTACCAACAACTTGTCCTAATAAAAGAAAATACAAAATAAAATAAAATGACACCTAGCCGTAACAAACTTGCATGTGACTATCCCATTGCATTGCTTACTCACTCTAGAATCATTCAGGCAATTGTTATTACCCTTCTAGAATATTGTTGCTGCACCAATGCAAGCATTTTGACAGCCCATTATGTCATATGTTGGCTTAGATTTATCATTAATCCTTATCATTACCGACCCCTCGAAAACGACCTTGTCCTCAAGGTCGGAAGTTGGCGGCTACGGTATCGGAGTGGTCGAGCCTGGACTATGATTGAGTTTAGCATCACCATGTAACCGCAGCACAAACAAACATTCAAAATCAATTTTTCCACCCGGATCAAATATGAGGGGTTTACTTTCATCCAAAATTTGTGAATAAGCAATAGTGGATAAGAGTTTAGCGAGGTGGAAATTGTTGTCAACGATGATGGCGACACCTTGGGTTTCGGGGAAGGCTTGTTTGATGTTGATGGTGAACCATGAAAAGGAGCTGGGAGACATGAAAGTAAAGGGTGTGGAGTGCAAACAAGGGTCGATGCTTTGGATGAAGGACGGGCGAGGTGGGACTTGTTGGAAAGAGATGAAGAGTAGAGAGTCGCATGGTTTACCGCTGCCGAGTTGTAGGCTGCTGGTGGAAGAGGTAAGGACAGTTGACATAGGAATTGTGATGCATGTGGTTAAGGAGGAAGAGGCCGTGGTGCTGGAAATGATGGTAGAAGGAAGATTTGAGGAGTTCAAGGATGGTAGCGGTGTCGTACAACCACTAACAATGGTGGGTAGCGGAGTTGGAGGAGTCGGAGATAAAGGGAGAGGCGATGGTAATGCGATTTGGAAGCCAAGTTTTGTGGAGATCTCGGACACGGAGCGAATAAGATGATTAATGGAGATTCAGATGTCGACGATGGCGGTTTTGATGGCAGCAATGTCTTTTTGTTGAGCAGCGAAGGTGCCTTGAATAGCATTAATGGCGGTTTGTTGACGAATGGTGGTTTCATGGAGTTGATGAATAGATTTGTCGATGGAGTGGTTGTTGATGGCTTTGGCTATGGAGTCCATTAATATGATGACGAAGGGGATGAGATATAGAAGAAGGAGGTGAGAACAAGAGTGAAAGCACCAAATTGATACGGTACTAATTTAGAGGAGAGAATTGAAGAAATAGAAGGAGGAAGAAGACATTGAATAGAGAAAATTCTGTAAAATCTTCACTGCCTTTTCATTTCAGCCCCTTCTTACATATATAGTGCTTTCTACAAATTGGTTATAACAACTTGACAGGTGGCCTAACAATAGCCTTTCATTACCAACAACTTGTCCTAATAAAAGAAAATACAAAATAAAATAAAATGACACCTAGCCGTAACAAATTTGCATGTGACTATCCTATTGCATTGCTTATTCACTCTAGAATCATTCAGACAATTGTTATTACCTTTCTAGAATATTGTTGCTGCACCAATGCAAGCATTTTGACAGCCCATTATGTCATATGTTGGCTTAGATTTATCATTAATCCTTATCAGACAGCTGCACCTTTCCATTCATTTTCCTACATATAAAGAGTTAAAATAGAACATTAGTTTGGTTATGAAATACTAGGCAAGGTAACCATGTACGAAAGCAAGGACCCTATAGGTTTACATACACATTATATTGAAAATGCCGATCTATCCATCTAACTTACTTCCATATTCTAACTGGGTTCAATAGAACAGTTTAGGATTCAAAAGTGTGAGTGAAGTACCAGGTAAAATGAAAAGCTGAGGCAAATACCCATCATTTTATTTAACAGTCATGGAAAAAATATAGACCTTGCAAATACACCAAACTTCAATATTCCATTAGTCTTTCCTTTATGTCTACCTATATCTATTTTTAGCATACAGACAAGATATAATACCAATTATATTATGAAGTCTACAGTCCGTGTATAATTGATATTAACCAATTAAAGTTTGCTCATAAGTTGTGTACATATAGTTTTTAGGTTTCTTTGAGTCAATATGCATGTTACTTTTGCAACATAAAGCTTGGTCATAAAGTAAAGTTGACACATATTGTTAGCACATGGTGCAGTACTGTGTTATTCAAAGCACTATATTTTTTTTTTTTAAACTTATTCCTAACAACCATTATTTTATTATATTAGTAGTACAAGATCTTACCTATAAAGTACAATGTGTATAATATATTTATTTACTTGTTTGCTGCTTACTCTGTTGCAGTTACTTCAGCTAATATTTCAGTGAATTCAGTAGAGGATCACAGTTTAAGCACCCATCAAACATACTGTAGCAGTGAAAATTTTGCTGGCATGAACGATCGTAGTGAGCCTTTAGATCCTCAACTGCATTACTAGTTACATAACAACGATCAACCTCTTTCCTCAAGTCAGTTTAACCCCATGCAATTTCCATTACACACTACATTTGGGTTAAACCGTATTAGTGTTCCGCACCCCCTTACAGCGCAT
The DNA here is from genome assembly GCA_030765085.1 of Allium cepa. Lineage (NCBI taxonomy): Eukaryota > Viridiplantae > Streptophyta > Magnoliopsida > Asparagales > Amaryllidaceae > Allium > Allium cepa. The sequence goes on from CM060937.1 coordinate 384,496,981, forward strand.
GAGTTATATGGATCTGGATTTTCCTTTCCAAGTAATTTTTGCACCCAAATTCCTAGCAATGATACTCAAGCGTCTAATGCTTCCAAGAAATCAAAGAAGAATATTAACTCATCAACTCCTACAACACAATCACAACCCACTCAACCATGCAATAACTATCGCTTTTGGTCGATTGAAGAAGACATTGCACTTACAAAAGCCTATCTTTATATCAGTGTTGATTCAATAGTTGGAAAAGATCAAAGTTCATCAAAGTTATGGGATCGCATCTTGAAAGTATGGAGAGATCATATTGGTGCATATAATGAAAAAAGAGGACCTAATAGCTTATCATGTCGTTGGAATACCATACAAACAGCTGTTTGCAAGTTCCACTCGATGTATGAGTCATTGGAGAGAGCTCCAAGAAGTGGAACAACTATCGTGGACATGGTAAGAATTATATTCATCTATACATATTCTTCTATTGCTTCCTTTTTATAAGGAAAAATCATCATCATTCAAGTTATTTTATTTTTTCATTTTGTATACAGAAAAGAGAAGCATTAAATATGTATAGGGAGTTAGGAGATGGGACGCCATTTAAATTTGAACATTGTTGGGAGATAATGAAAGATAATCCAAAATGGTGTTCGGCTCAACTTACAAAAACCTGTTCATCAAAGAAAACAAAAAATGCTAACAACGATGCATTTAATATTTCATCTCCATTAAGACAGAAGGTAAATGAATTGTCATCTTCATTTGACACTGATCACGTGAATGCGGATAATGTATCAAGTGAAAAACTCATCGATGATGATGGTCACGACCGACCATTGGGGAGAAAGGGCAGTAAAGATAAAAAGCGAAAAGCTAATGAACAAAAGACAATGTTAGTGGCATTAAATAGTTTTCAGTGCACTTTAGAGCAACATAACTTGGTCGCACAGCAAAATATGAAACTGAAGCATAAATTGCTGGACAAGAATATGGAATTGAAGGAAAAAGCACATCAGTTGAAGGTGGAAACTCAAGTAAGAAAGCAGAAAATGGAAAAGAGGAAGGAACATGAACGCATTTTGAACATGGATCTCAACAGCCTTCAACCTGCAGTGAGAACTTTTTATGAAAAAATGCAAAGTCAAATATTAAAAGAATGGGAAGATGATGGTTTTTTTGACAAGGATGTGGACAAAGTTTGATATTTGCAGAATCTATCTTCAAATTTATGTAGTATTTCATACATGCATGCTAGTAGTTTATGCTAGGTAGTTGAACTCTTTTTTATATCCAAGTAGTTATAATAACTTGTAATATACTGCGTATGATATATTTGTTTGATGTATGCTACTGCTTGTTTCCTTCATTTATTTTTGAAAATGTACCGGTTGTACATATCCCTTATACAGTTAGCATTGTTTATGTTTTTACCTACAGTCATTGCAATGGCACTTAAAACTTATTCCACCTTGTCAAAAATGAAAGAAATATTTTGAAATATTAACTTATACAAATACAGAATTTTTTTTTCATGACACAAGGTACCACTTGTAAACAATGTTCCATTGCACAACAATCCAAAAATCTGATATATAAAATATAATGCATAGGCAAGAAAAGCACAGCACAACAGAGTATTGAACTCTAGCCATGCATGTGCTAACTATTGACAGTAAGTTAACTTAGCTACTATTTCCATGACAAACCAGTATCAAAAAGCAATAGTAACCAGTCATAAGATAAATGATACAACATGTTCATGTTCAGCAAAAAAAAGGTACAGTTAAACATGAATTGAGCACAAATTTATTATAAAAAGAGGTCCAACTACTAGGTAGCAAGAACGGTTGTATCAGCTTATTTAATGATCATAAAATGAAAAATGCCATATTATTAACTTTCCTCGTCTGACTCATCTCCGTATGTATTCCATAAATGGTTGATAAGAGCCGCCTTTAATTGGTTGTGAGTCTCCTGATTTCTAATTTGTTTTAGTTTATTAATCATATTCGAAACAAGAAACGCGTAATCATGTTCAATGTTGACATTCTCAACAGTTTCATTTATAGGAGGCTCCCATCGTTCAGGATTCAATCCTTCCTGTCGCTCACTCTCAATTATCATATTATGCAAGATGATGCAAGTCTTCATTATCTTTCCTAGATCCTTTGCCTTCCACATACGAGATGGTCCTTTAACTATATGCCACCGGCTTTGCAATACTCCAAAGGCTCGCTCCACGTCTTTTCTTACGGCTTCTTGTCGTTTTGCAAAAAGCTTCTCCTTACAGTTTGAAGGTTGAGATATTGTTTGAATTAAGGTAGCATACTTAGGGTAAATACCATCAGACAAATAATATCCTTTGTTGAATTGTTGGCCATTGATTATGAAATTGCAAGGTGGAGCAACTCCGTTGACAATATCATCAAATAGAGGAGATCTATCAAGAGCATTAACGTCGTTGCTCGTACCAGCCATACCAAAGAAGGCATGCCAGATCCATAAGTCTTCTGATGCGACAGCCTCCAAAATGAGAGTAGGAACTCTTTTAAACCCATTCGTATGTGTACCGTGCCATGCCGTAGGGCAATTCTTCCATTGCCAATGCATGCAATCTAGACTACCGAGCATGCCTGGAAAACCTCGACATTCTCCTTCTTTAAGTAACCTGATAATATCTGCTTCGTTAGGTTTTCTTAAATATTGTTCCTCAAATATTCCAATTATAGCATTGCAAAAATGCTTTAGACTTTCAATCGCAGTGCTTTCTCCTATTTGAAGATATTCATCAAGAAGATCGGCTGCACAACCATATGCAAGCATTCGAATTGCAGCTATCATTTTCTGTAAAGGACTTAACCCATAACGTCCCACTGCATCAATTTTTTGTGTAAAATACTCATCAAACGTTCCAATTTCATGTAAGATGCGATTGAAGAGTTTAACATCCATTCGAAAACGGCGTCGAAATTGGCCTGGTGTATATTTTGAATATTGTCCTTTGAAGTAGTCATTGATAATAAGATTGTGTCGAGACTTCCTATCACGATGAATGTAGCGCCTACCAAAAGTTGATCCACCATGTGGTCGTTTTCCATGCATTTTTGCAGCCATAAGTCCAACTGGAATTGCAAGTGCATTGAAGTCACCACATTCATCCATCTCATCTAACTCTATTATATTTTGGGTGCTAGACAAATCATCACTCGAGCATGAACTATCGGTTTCAAATTGTGAACTTGATGAAGACATCGATATCTACACGTCTGTTAAAACATTAGCCATACTATATTGTCTTTTATACACAAAGAATACATATAAGGAATCAGGAGTTGTTGTAGAAATACTCATATAAATGAAAACAAGATCAGTATATTTTGTAAACTTGCAGCCATGCATTAAGGTTGTTGAGATGTATGGTGAATCATTTGGATGCACAAACTATAAGTAATATAACATATATTCATATTTCAGTAGTACAAAAGAACAATGAACTGTAAAGCAAAAATAAGTATGCAAACATATAATACCCTTATATACACAGTACATGCGCACTTTATTTGATCACTATTTTTTTGTTTCTTATGTCAAATTTCACTACCCAGTTAAAGGACAGTGATTTAACATTGCATCACACTTTGTTTTCTTTCACATTTTATTACTAAATGTAAACCGATTCAAGTTAAGTTAAATATTCTTGATAACCTCATTTGTAAAACAGACACAAGTATACAATTGACACAAAAATAACTCAGTTTTTTATAAAACAGATGATATAGTTTATTGCAGTCAATACAAAAGGAAGAACAACAGGAATTTAAACACTCAATACGTACCTATTTCACTTTAGTAAATCCCTGATATAGAGTATTTTGTGAGTGATAGCTTTCGATTGTTGATTTATTTAATCATTTGAAAGGAAGAATTGCATGTATTGGAAAGCGAGAATTGTGTGGATCTGGAAAATACTATTTCTTGGATGAGAAGAGAAGACTAGTTCTGCAGTGGAGAATAGAGAAATAGAAAAGAAATGATAACAGAACAATGACGTGGCATGTTGTAAAATGTGATGTTGCATGTCCAGGGATAGACATTTCGTTTGACAATTTCATCTTTAATTTCTTATCAACAGTCTCATTGGAGAGAGGGTAATACATAATTTTGTGAACTGATGGCTTGGCATTCATATTTTATTAGAATTTTAGATGGATTGGAGATGCTCTTAATGTTGTCTCCTGTTTTGTGTTCATTGGTTTATACACGTGTCGTTCTTTTGTTTTGTTGCATTGTATTTGTTTTACGCCCAAGATGTTCATATAGATGGTTTTGAGTATGTTTTCCTTGTTTTAACTCATCCATCTATTTGACATCTTGACTTTTTGGCATGTTTGTTGTTGTATTGTTAATATATGGACACGATATATACTTTTTTCCTTGCAAGGCACTCATTTAGGTTAGAGGGATTGCAAGGTTTTAATGAGGCATGTTATGAAAATATATGCTCTTTTGGTTATATATAAAGTATTTTTTTCCAAAAAAGAAATCTATTTATCGTTATTTTATTAAATATTAGTTCTATTAATAACCATACGGTAATTTTTTTCTCTTGCATTTGAAGTAATCTGAGCTTCTAAATTCCAAATAGTTTGATAAGGTATTTGAAAAAATGATACAATAGAAAGTTAAGGTAAATATACCTCTTGCGCCAATATTTGGTTTCCATCAATAAGGAACATCGGTATCATTGCATTCGATAGGAGCTCGACCAATGCAGGGTGTAACGAATCGAAATTTTCGATGACTACAATATTTAATTTAATTAGATGTTGGTGTCTAATATTGGAAGAAATTAAATTTTATGATTTATTAATGAGAATAATAACTAGAATGGAATTTTATGACGTTAATTAAAGTAATTGATAACTATTTTAATGCAACTACAATTAATTGAAATGATTGAAAATCTAAAATTTGATTATAGATCGTAAATAGGGAAATAAATCAAATGTTGTAATAAAAAGAGAGATTATACATAATTAATTAAAATTAATTAAAATAGAATAATTAAACCGCATGTAAATTTATTTGTTTTGACTGTTAAAAATGAACATAGAAATGTGTTTGGGATCATAAGTTGTAATAATTGTTGATTACCAATTCACTATTTAATTCGTTGAAAATAAATTGGAAATCAATCACAATTAATCCAATCAATTATTGCAGTTAATGTGAATTAGGAGGATAACTGTAGGATATTGATGTAATAAATGTAAACCAATTTTAACGCCCCACCCCGAGACCCACCTTAGTAAAGAGAATTAACGAGTAATTCCATCTACTAAAGCGGAGAATAGGGCTGGTTAAGGGCGACCATCTATAACTTTGTCTTAAACATCTACTAAATACATCGATAAATGCAATATGATTTTTCTTTTCTATCTCAATGGATCGACATACCCAATAAATGCTTAATCCAAAACTATAGATGGCTAACGGATCTATCAGAACAAAATACAATAACTAAATGTATAGCACATCACAGAACAGTAATCAACATCATACACACACACACACATACACTGATACATGTTTAGTTCAATACAATATGAATGCAATAAAGGTGGTACTCGACCACGCCATGTACATTGAATCAAATATAAATACAAGTGCCTCATATCATCGGCGATAACCCATAACGATCTCAAATCAACTCATATAAACATCAAGCGAAACTCAAATGTTTCGATGAACCATTACTCCAAAAAGGAGAAAAATCATTTCAATCACAAATAGAAGTCAAGATAGCAACACAAGATAATTCCATAAGAATGTGAGATCTCAAACTCATAAGTAAGCCAAGACGGCTAAATCTCACACATACATCTCAATCCTAAAAGCTCATCGAACTTGATACGAATCCAAATTCATAAAATCTCAAACCAATAAAGAATTTGATGCATGTTCAAAACTCGGAAAATCTTAACACTAATGCAACAAAAAGGGCGAATTCAAAACTCAAAAAACTCGGATTGGCCAGATCCCTTATTACAATGCCGAAGCAATGCTGCACGTGCTAAACTCAGAGGCCGAAGCCTTAGACAAGGTCGTTAACACCTTCCACAGTAGTTCGTCCTCGTGACAAGGTCGCTGACACCTTTCCAAGCCGTTTTGTCAGCCCTAACAAGGTCGTTAACACCTCTCAAAGCAGTTCGTCCTCATGACAAGGTCGCTAACACCTCTCAAAGCAGTTCTGCTAGGTAAACATCGTGAATGTGTCACAAACTCACGGATAGGAACCCAAAAAGTGTTAAAGAGTGTGCCATACCACACGTTCGCACTTAGCAGTTTACTAGCCGCTAGTCGATGCCACACTAGGAACAACATAAAACTCAGAAAAATCATATCTCGCCTCGTATCATTAGCAAGTAATAAAAAGACATCATACTCGTCTCATCTCATCTACAAGTATTAAATGGCATCATAACTTGTTTCATCTCCTCGACAAGTGAAAACATCGTGATGATTCCTCATAAACCATAAACCTCAAAATATGAAATCATATACTCAAGGCTTGCTCTATATCATTGGCAAGTAAATAAAACATCATGAATAAAACATCATGATGGTTCTCGTCGACCATACTCCTACATAGGAGATCTCAAACCATAATACTTGCCAAATATTGGTCATCTTAAATAATTCCAATCAATAGGAATTATAAAACTCAAAATGCTCCATAAAATGAAAAAACATGTCAGAATCAATAATCTCAAATAGCTTCAATCGTACAAGTCCGAAATTAACCTTAATAGTAAACGCACATGTCCGACATCACGTGTTTTACTAAATCGTTTAATTCTCTTTCTCATACGTTCAAATAGTATAAAAGTGTGTATTATATATATAAAATAATTATTGATTTTTGTAAAACATTTAACTTCAAAGCTTTTCCATTTTGAAAATCATTTCAAAAACGGTTTAGAAAACACGTGCACAGAAACAACAAAAATAGATGAAAATTCAATAAAATTAACATACTATAAAACCCAAATGAAACCGTCAATTCGTAGTGCGAATCGATGTTATTTTCGGCTTTTCTATTAATAGGAGCTAGCCTTTTGGAACCATCTCGAAAAAAATGCTCGAAATCATCGAATTCAAGAAATAATTCAACGTAAAATGCTCAAACATTGCAAAAGAACTCAGGCCTGCGGCTTGTTTTGCCAGTTTGCCCCTTTTAAACTCAAAATTTGAGAAAACATGGAACACAAATGTTGAAAATAATTGCCATAGATTGAATTTAGAAAAAGTATCAACTAATTCGGACATTCGAGTCAAAAGTTATGGCAATTCTAATTTTCAGGTATAAAATTACAAAACTGTGAACAATGTGCATAACAACTGGGCTGCGGCTTATAGAGCAATTTTGATTCTGTAGAACCTAGAATTTGATAAATCATAAAACATAAAAGTTGAAGAGAATTTCAAAATATAAAAGACAGAAAAGTGACACCTAATTTGGACAATCAAGTCAAAAGATATGATGATTTTATTTCCCAGGTCCAAAATTATAAAACTGTGAACAATGTGCATAACAACAGGGCTGCGACTTAAAGAGCCATTTTGGCCCTGTAGAACTCAGAATTTGATAAATCATAAAACATAAATGTTGAAGAGAATTGAAAAGGCTAAAGGACAGAAAAAGAATCACCTAATTTGTACAATCGTGTCAAAAGTTATGATGATTTTATTTCCCAGGTCAAAAATTACAAAACTGTCGCTTTGCTCTCGAGATAGTAAGAAAGAAGTGCAATTTTGACTAACTTAACTTTAAAATTTCATAAAACTCAAAACACGAAACTTGTAGAAAAATGCCTAAGCTTTCTAGTAAATTAAAAATTATACAATTTGGATAAGCAATGTAAAAGATATGACAAAATACATTACAGGTATAAACTCAGGAAATTTTCTTTAAGGACAGAGTTGCACTTTTATTTCAATTCTATTTCAGGTCTATCAAACTTCCATAAATCGAAATGCAACCAAAAGAGAAATTGTTTCACCTTGAGTCTAGTTTCTAACTCAAAAATAATGAGCTCAAACGGGTTAGAAACATGTATGATATCACTATTTTACTTCTGTGCATTTTTCTAATTCATTTTCAGCAAGCGTAGAAACCCAAAAATCATCTTTCTAATTCACAAATTCAAACAAAGATTCATCTAATACAACCAAAAACAAACATGAAACTTGAGTAAACTAGAAAGTGAGTGTTTAAACTCACCTTAAGATTTATTTGCAGCAAATTAGCGGATTTAGCAAGCAAAGTAGGAAACTTTGGCCTTGATTTGGAGTTAGAAACATGAAAGAGGAGGAAATAGAAACATGCAAAGAAGGAAATGGAGTTACATACAATCAACTTTTGAAAGTTGGATTTTAATGAAATTGAGATGGTTTTCACAGTGATTACCTGAGAAAAATATTTTCAATTTGATTGAAAACAATAATTACTCGATTAATTTAGAGAACCCTTTCTTTTTTTTGAGCTAGGGTTGAAAGAGGAATGGGTTTTTTTAGTTTCTTTCTTCTGTTTTCTTTTACTGTAAACAAGAGAACATACAGTGAAGGAGAAGAGAAACTCCTTCTCATTTCTGGTTTATTTTGTTAAGTGCCCCCAAAACCAAATAATTAGCCTAAGTAAAATAAATTAGCTCTAAAACACATATACACTATGTTAATAAATCAAAATATCATGTTTTTACAATGTTTTAACACAAAAAATTAACAAAAAAAATATATTCTCATGTTTAATAAAACATTATACAACTAATAAAAAGAAAATTTTGTTATATAAATTATTTTTATTATCAAAAACTCTCATTTTTAATTAAATATCAAGTTTACACAAATACTTCCACAAAACGCTATTTTTAATACCAAGAATTGTACAAAAATTATTTTCCTGCATAATAAAATGCAATAAATAATTCTAACATCAATTTTATGGCTAAAACTTATTTTCAAACAAAATTCCATCTTTTTATAACATACACATATTAAAACAAATACTTCATTTAAAAATTAATAAAAGAAGCATTTGGCAATAATTACAAGATTATTGCATATTCACTAAATAAAAATTATTTTCCACTCATTATTAACCCAAACAGATAAAATAAGGCTTTTAAATTTTATTTTAACATTTTATTTCTCAAAACTCATTGTTTATTCCAAGTAAGCAATTTAAAATCTCCAACTTTATCTTAGTTCATAATATTAAATCATAACTACCTTTATAATTTAATATTTACAGGTAATCTCCAAAAACAGGGTTGTTAAAGACTCTCCCCTTACAAAAATTGCGTCCCCGTAATTTTCTAGAAAAAGAGCCGTAAGCAATACAAAAATTCAATCGACAAAGGATAAAAGACAAGCTCGAAACTCAAACCATTCATACTCTCAACATAGAATGGTAGAGGGAAACAAGGAAAAACTCACTTGGTTAATCTAATGGCCCATCAAATGCTAATATGATTAGCAAACCATCGAATTTTCCAATTAACTCGAAAGAATTTTGAAGATAACCCATTTTTCAATCAAAACTTAGTAAGATACTCAACAATTGATCAATCGAAGATGATTGATTTCAAATAACTGTACGAATAGAGTCAAAATAAACTCTCTCAAACCCGAACGCTAAGTAATAAATAAGATCATCAATAAGATTTTTCGCATAAATATATAGAAAGAACATCCTCACAACATGGTAGACACAATAGATAAGATTGATAAATCAGAAGATGGTTTCTCACAAGGCCACCAACTCGAACGACCGTGAAATTGCACGTCGTTATCAATAGCAAAAGAATGGAGTGAACTCCAGAACAAGAATATAAACTCAAATACTTTTCAATCCAAGACATTTAGATATTTTTTTCCTTTTAAATTTTAAATTTCAATTTTCAAAATTTGAAAATTTTCAAACTCCTTGCTATATGACTTAGTAAGTAATGTAAAACTCAAATTAAAACTCCAAATTTCTTCTCTTACTTAAAAATTAATTTTCAAAGAATTTTGTAAATCCATAATAATATTCCTCAAAATAAATTAAGGGTTTTAATTCTCTTTACACTTTTTATTAAACCACTTAAATAGTTTAAAAACAATCTTTAAGTTCTCTTATAACTCTTCTCTGAAAACATCCAATGTATATAATATAGATTCAAAAATCTTAAAATATACTTCCAATAAAGTATAACTTAAGTATATTCTCATATATTCTCATCTTTATAACTTCAAAATAAATAAATAAATAAATGGCGTTGCCTCGCCATTAAATCTCTAATAATAGATATATCCGTTGGCTGTAGAGTCGATCGAACGATCAAAACTGCCTCGCCACTCTGATGCTCGTCTCTAAAATCAATGGCTGCAATTACCATTCAAAAATAAATTTAATATTTATTCTCAAAAATATTATTTTCAAAATGTCAATCTTTAAAACACAAACCATCGTGTCTGATTGCATCATCATAGCATTTAGGAGATTCCTATCATCAGGCGTATCGACCAGAACTCTTAACTACTCGATGGATAGCCAACACTCTCAGATTATTTCTATAAAAGAATACTACTCATATAAAATATATTCTCAAAAAAAAATTCTTTGATTTTTTTTTTAAAAAATATCTCAAGAATCCAATTTCTCTTTTTAAAACTCACACACACACACACACACACACACACACACAGCTTCAAAAACTCAAGCCAAAGAACATTAAGAGAATGCATCGAGATATTCCTAGAATATTCGATTCGCAAAATCAACTGAAGGAGATAAAGTTCTCGTCAACTCCTAAAAGATGACAAGCCACTCTCATAAATCATCAAGGCATAAGATAAGCAATATATTCTTCTCAAAGGAGAAGAAGCACACAAACAACAAATCATTACTTCAAACAAAATAATGCTACAAAGAATAACACCGATTCAGTATCCGAAAAGGATAACTCAAAGAAACTGAATGATAAACTAAATCAAACTCGAACAATCTAGAAACTCACTTCATTCCTCAGTGGATGTCCCGTGGAAGGATAGCCAAAGGCTAAAAGCCAGGAATAAGGTTAATTCAATTCTCGATTGCCCGATTGGATATTAAACCCAAATGGACTCATCAAAACTCATCAAAGTCACCTTGACTGGAATTCGAGTTATATCATCAACATTTCGATACTAAAGAGAGAATTCAGAAACTTTGGAATCATCATTAACGTTCTAAAGTGATATAAATAATGAACCATTCAAAATAGGAAACCTAAATATACAGTAGGATCCTATAAAACAAAGGATTGGACTTAATATCAAATAAGTCAATCCATCTCAAGATTGTGAGTAACAAACAAATACTCACAAAAGCAACATCAAATAGAAATCTCAGAATGCTCACAACGAGCCAATCGTTTTGGATTCCCTCAATACGATTCACAACTCCCAAAGGAACACAACAAGAATACTCTGAGGATTCAATAAGCTTCATCGATACAAACTCACTCGCATCGACAAAAAATAAGAATAGAATAATCCCAAATAAGATTATTCACAAGATAAGATAACATCAAACTCTATTATGGAATACTATGGAATACAATATATATTTTCCTAGACATATTCCTTCTCAACTAACCTAATACTCGAAAATTAACCAAAGCACGATTCGAAAACAAGCTCGAATAAACGACAATGATTCACTCGTACTGTACTTCGACGTAACGTTATATACGTACTGTTCTATGTTTATTCTACTTTGTTCTGACCACAGCTCTGATACCAAACTGTAACGCCCCACCCTGAGACCACCTTAGTAAAGAAAATTAACGAGTAATTACATCCACTAAAGCGGAGAATAGGGCTGGTTAAGGGCGACCATTTATAACTTTGTCTTAAACATCTACTGAATACGTCGATAAATGCAATATGATTTTTATTTTCTATCTCAATGGATCGACATACCCAATAAATGCTAATCCAAAACTATAGATGGCTAATGGATCTATCAGAACAAAATACAATAACTAAATGTATAGCACATCACAGAACAGTAATCAACATCATACACACACACACACACACACACATACACTGATACATGTTTAGTATAATACAATATGAATACAATAAAGGTGGTACTCGACCACACCATGTACATTGAATCAAATATAAATACAAGTGCCTCATATCATCGGCGATAACCCATAATGATCTCAAATCAACTCATATAAAAATCAAGCGAAACTCAAATGTTTCGATGAACCATTACTCCAAAAAAGAGAAAAATCATTTCAATCACAAATAGAAGTCATGACAGCAACACAAGATAATTCCATAAGAATGTGAGATCTCAAAATCATAAGTAAGCCAAGGCGGCTAAATCTCACACATACATCTCAATCTTAAAAGCTCATAGAACTTGATACGAATCCAAATTTATAAAATCTCAAACTCAACAAAGAATTTGATGCATGTTCAAAACTCAGAAAATATTAACACTAATGCACCAAAAAAGGCGAATTCAAAACTCAAAAAACCTGGATTGGCCAGACCCTTGATTACAATGCCGAAGCAATGATGCACGTGCTAAACTCAAACGGCTGAAGCCTTAGACAAGGTCGCTAACACCTTCCAAATCAGTTCGTCCGCGTGACAAGGTCGCCGACACCTTTCCAAGCCGTTTTGTCAGCCCTAACAAGGTCGCTAACACCTCCCAAAGTAGTTCGTCCTCATGACAAGGTCGCTAACACCTCTCAAAGCAGTTCTGCTAGGTAGACATCGTGAATGTATCATAAACTCACGGATAGGAACCCAAAAAGTGTTAACGAGTGTCCCATACCAAACGTTCGCACTTAGCAGTTTACTAACCGCTAGTTGACGCCACACTAGGAACAACATTAAACTCAGAAAAATCATATCCCGCCTCGTATCATTGGCAAGTAATAAAAAGACATCATACTCGTCTCATCTCATCTACAAGTATTAAATGGCATCGTTACTTGTCTCGTCTTCTCGACAAGTGAAAACATTGTGATGGTTCCTCATAAACCATAAACCTCAAAATATGAAATCATATACTCAAGGCTTGCCCTATATCATTGGCAAGTAAATAAAACATCATGATGGTTCTCATCGACCATACTCCTACATAGGAGATCTCAAACCATAATACTTGCCAAATATTGGCCATCTTAAATTATTCCAATAAATAGGAATTATAAAACTCAAAATGCGCCATAAAAGGGCAAAACTTCTCTGAATCAATAATCTCAAATAGCTTCGATCGTACAAGTCCGAAATTAACCGAAATAGTAAACGCACATGTCCCATACCACGTGTTTTACTAAATCATTTAATTCTCTTTCTCATACGTTCGAATAGTATAAAGTGTGTATTATATATATAAAATAATTATTAATTTTTGTAAAACATTTAACTTCAAAGCGTTTCCATTTTGAAAATCATTTCGAAAACGGTTTAGAAAACACGTGCACAGAAACAACAAAAATCGATGAAAATTCAATAAATTTAACATACGATAAAACCCAAATGAAACCGTCAATTCATAGTGCGAATCGATGTTAATGTCAGTTTTTCTATTAGTAGGAGTTAGCTTTTTAGAACCATCTCGAAAACAAATGCTCGAAATCATCAAATTCAAAAAACAATTCAACGGAAAATGCTCAAACATTGCAAAAGAACTCAGGCCTACGACTTGTTTTGCCATCTTTCCCCTTTTAAACTCAAAATTTGAGAAAACATGAAACATAAAAGTTGAAGATAATTGCTATAGATTGAAATCAGAAAAAGAATCAACTAATTCGGACATTCGAATCAAAAGTTATGGCAATTCTAATTCTCAGGTATAAAATTACAAAACTGTGAACAATGTGCATAACAACAGGGCTGCGGCTTAAAGAGAAATTTTGACCCTGTAGAACCTAGAATTTGATAAATCATAAAGCTTAAAATTTGAAGAAAATTGAAAAAGCTAAAAGATAGAAAAAGAATCACATAATTTGGACAACCGAGTCAAAAGATATGATGATTTTATTTCTCAGGTCCAAAATTATAAAACTGTGAACAATGTGCATAACAACAGGGCTGCGACTTAAAGAGCCATTTTGACCCTGTAGAACGGAGAATTTGATAAATCATAAAGCATAAAAGTAGAATATAATTGAAAAAGCTAAAGGATAGAAAAAGAATCACCTAATTTTGACAATCGAATCAAAAGTTATGATGATTTTATTTCTCAGGTCTAAAATTACAAAAACTGTCACCTTGCTCTCGGGATAGTAAGAATGAAGTGAAATTTTGACTAACTTAACTTTAAAATTTCATAAAACTCAAAACATGAAACTTGTAGAAAAATGACAATGATTTCCAAAAAATAGAAATTTATTTAATTTAGGTAAGGAATGTAAAAGATACGACAAAATATATTACAGCTATAAACTCAGGAAATTTTCTTTAAGGACAGAGTTGCACTTTTATTTTCAATTCTATTTCAGGCCTATCAAACTTCCATAAATCGAAATGCAACCAAAATAGAAATTGTTTCTCCTTGAGTCTAGTTTCTAACTCAAAAAGAATGAGCTCAAATGGGTTAGAAACATGTATGATATCACTATTTTACTTCTATGCATTTTTTCTAATTCATTTTCCGCAAGCATAGAAATCCAAAAATCATCTTTCTAATTCACAAATTCAACCTAAGATTCATCTAATACAACCAAAAAAAAACATGAAAACTTGAGTAAAGTAGAAAAGTGAATGTTTAAACACACCTTAAGATTTATTTGCAGCAAATTATCGGATTTAGCAAGCAAAGTAGGAAACTTTGGCCTTGATTTAGAGTTAGAAACCTGAAAGAGGAGGAAATAGAAACATACAAAGAATGAAATGAAGTTACAGACAATCAACTTAAAATAAGATTTCAATGAAATTGAGATTGTTTTCATAGTGATTACCTGAGAAAAATATTTTCAATTTGATTGAAAACAATAATAACTCGATTAATTTGGAGAACCCTTTCTTTTTTTTTGAGCTAGGATTGAAAGAGGAATGGTTTTTTTTTTTAGTTTCTTTCTTCTATTTTCTTTTACTGTAAACAAGAGAACACGCAGTGAAAGAGAAGAGAAACTCCTTCTCATTTCTGGTTTGTTTTGTTAAGTGTCCCCAAAACCAAATAATTAGCCTAAGTTAAATAAATTAGCTCTAAAACACATATACACTATGTTAATAAATCAAAATACTATGTTTTTACAAAGTTTCAACACAAAAAGTTAATAAAAAATATTTTTTCATGTTTAATAAAACATTATACAACTAATAAAAAGAAAATTTTGTTATATAAATTATTTTTATTATCAAAAAATCTCATTTTTAAATAAATATCCAATTTACACAAATACTTCCATAAAACACTATTTTTAATACCAAGAATTGTACACAAATTATTTTCCTGCATAATAAAATGCAATAAATCATTCTAACATCAATTTTATGACTAAAACTTATTTTAAAACAAAATTCCATCTTTTTATAACATACACATATTGAAACAAATACTTCTTTTAAAAATTAATGAAAGAAACATTTGGCAATAATTACAAGAATTATTGCATTTTCACTAAATAAAAATTATTTTCCACTCATTATTAACCCAAACAGATAAAATAATGCTTTTAAATTTTATTTTAACATTTTATTTCCCAAAATTCATTGTTTATTCCAAATAAGCAATTTAAAATCTCCAACTTTATCTTAGTTCACAATATTAAATCATAACTACCGTTATAATTTAATATTTACAGGTAATCTTCAAAACCAGGTTTGTTACACCAACGTTAATTATATCCATTAGGTAATGATTGATTGAAATCAAATTTAATCAAATTATTGGAATTTAAATTATAATTAATGTGTTTATTGCAACTGACATTAAACATTGTGATTAATGCAATATTTAATATTGGTTTGTTATGGAAATTTACTCTAGAAGATTTTTAAATTAATATGTAATCAAAAATGATAAAATTGTTAGTTATTAAATTTGAAGTTAAGAAGTGATTTAATTTATATAATAATTATTTATTTGACTAACGTGAAAATAGACATTTTGGTTACTATCTTCGATTTCGATGAAAGCAGTTTCATTGGATCTGTAACGATGAATTATTGTAGGATTTCAAGTTTCATAGTGATCGGACTTGTTGTTTGATCGTGCGGGCTTGAAACGCTTAGAAATCAATTTAAATAAGCCGATTT
Source organism: Allium cepa (assembly GCA_030765085.1). NCBI lineage: Eukaryota > Viridiplantae > Streptophyta > Magnoliopsida > Asparagales > Amaryllidaceae > Allium > Allium cepa. The sequence goes on from CM060937.1 coordinate 384,513,283, forward strand.
TAAAAGCAAACTTCTTCATACAGTGGAATTAGGATTTGGAACCTGCTCCATTGAATTAAAAAATATCAAAAACATCTATTTTGATATACTGGATGACCCACTTTCCTTTCGGAAGAAAAACGTGCTTTTCGGGTCGCTATTGCCGTTCGTACCAATTCAATACGTGTTCATTTTTATTATCGGGCTTTGTTCATATAAATAGCTCAATCTCTAAACTCTTGCAGCTTTTCTATTTCTTATTCTATACATACATCAACTTCTGTCTGTTCCTTCTTCAATGGCAGAAACAAAATCAAATTGCAAACCCTAAATTCAATTTCCAAATCAGTTTCAAAATCAAACTCCTCAAAACCCTAACATATTATATAACGTTTTGAAGCTCTCGATGAGTGTATACTACACCAAATAGTCCATTTTGTAACGCTTTTCTGCTTTCAACTTGTAACAGTTATAACCGTTACCAATTTCTAACGGTTATTTCCGTTACTAATATTTATCACGGTTATTATCGTTACTAAATCTGGTAATTTCGTAAATAATTAAATGCAATTGGGATAGGATTGTAATTTTATCTTTTGTTATTACTTGACCTATTTCTAACGAATAACATTTCATTCTTCCAACGTTTTCCCTCTTTCGTTCATTTTAGAGTTATCGTCAATTTGTTCTACCATCGCTTCCACAGTCTACCATCTCCTCCGCCGTCTTCCACCGCCTCCATCGTCTGTCACCGTCTTTGCCTTTTGTTCTAACAATTTGACGAAGATGAAGGTGGATTAGGGTTGCGTTCTATTTCGGCAATCGACTGCAAGCTAATTTTCAAATTCAAATCAGGTAATCACTTCGACTTTAATTTATCTTTTGAAATTAGGTATTTTATGCTAAATTAGGATTTAAAGTAGTTATGTATGGATTTGGAGGTTAATTTCATCAATGTTATGTTTTTTTGGTTATATTTTCTGCTCATTTCTTAATTTTAGCCGCTTCCGGTTACGCTATTACCTAGAATGTATTTGGTTCTTATTTGACTATAATCCCTCTACGTCATGCTATTTTAAGTCACTATGATGGCCTTGGAAATTGATTTGTTTTTTACTTTACAAATTAGTTCAAATATTAACATGTTGATTTTAAGAAAATAAATTATATTTTGTTCGATTTCTCTTATGTTTATTTGGATTTCTTAAGATTTAAGATTCCAAATTAAGAAGTTATAATATGTTCATTCACTTGATATATCCTGTCCACTATTTTTAGGAACTTCATGCAGCTAGTCTTTACCAGTGAACCATCAGGCAGGCTTTTAATATAACCCAATGACGAAGGTGACAACCGTTCTTCTACGGAATCTACAATTCCCTAATGGTGTCTCTTTAAGCAAGGATCGGTCATTTGTTGTGTTCTGTGAAGGATCACGTGGAAGGTATATGGGTCCTTTACATCTTACAAATTTATTTTGTTTACTTTCTCACACTTATGACTTACAATGTTAATACACTCTTAATTCCATAGCATATCAAAATACATCATGCTTTCATCTCCCACCCAAAATTCTAGCTAATTATTTGTTTGATTCTAGATTAACTCTAGCATAGGAAAGAGGCCAGTAAAGCCATACAATGGTTGTATTTATGGCTTTTGTATTTATGATAAAATTACTTGAATAACTCTATAGTAGCCTATGACATGCACGACGTGCTAAATATGAAGATAGAATATGAAAATTGGAAAGAGTATTTGTCCGACTTTGACGATGGTTGTAACAGTGAGCAACTGTGAATTCTATACAATCATTTTCCTTTATTAATAGCAGTGATAAATATAGGGATACTAAAGTCATTTTATGAGTTCATATTTGAAATTGCATGTTCTAGTTATTAACAACAAAGATAATTGATATGAAAAAAATGTAAGCTAACAGGGGTTGTGCAATAGAGCATGTTGACTTAGAATTCGAACTAGTTGTAATCTTAAAAACCTTAACAAAATTATTCTGACAAAATTTGGTTATTTGATAATAATAAAACACATGTTTATTTAGATAGAGAAAATGGTGAATCATACCAACATGAACTTTAAATCAAGATTGTTTTGGGACTTCCGTTTTCAAAAGTACCCTTTTTTGACGGAAAAGGATGCAAATATATGGTCTATTAAACCCAATTTTTCTTATAGTAGGAGCATCAAAAAATCCATCACATCACCAACTCAACAATAGCCACAGCAGCATCACAAGTAGCGCCTTAAAGTATCCATCATCAAAAAAGTTAAGCCAGTTAGCTAGTTTTCAGCCTTTTGATTAGAGATCATTGAAAATATAATTAGCTTAAATATTCGACCAAATCATTAAGGAGCTTCTTCTTGCAATAGTTGTTTGGCATTTGCTTTCGTATTCATTAGCAAATTTGCAAGCTTGTGCAGGTGGAGATCTTTTCCTTGCTAAAAGAATAGTTTTTCTATGTTAATTTAGAAATATTTTTGCCAAGTACGTGAAGTTTCGCACCTGCAAATTCGGATACTACATTACAACAATACAATCTATAAACCTTTCAAGTATCCGGTCATATTTTTAATGGAGTGACCAACCTGGAGGAAAAATTGGACAAAGTGGTTGCTTTATAATTTCTACCTAGAGCTAGCCAAACATTCTTCAGCATTTCTTTATGCCCTGTTGAATAAAAGTTCAAATAATAAAGATTGTTTAACGAGGACAAAGATTAAAATTAAGAAGCAGTTGATAATCTGATCAGAATACTAATACATCAAAATTAATTTTTTTTACAGACCTTGTTGGCAGTAATTAGAATAGAAAGTAGAATCCACAATGACATTTTCATGGACATGGTCCTCCGGCACATGAAGCTCAACTTCATAATACTTGTTCATCCTACATATAAAAAAATTCAAATGCATATATATGATTCAAGAATTGGAATAAGTATGTAAATTAAAAGATAACGATGTGGAAATATTTGTAGTTAAAACAGACCTTCAATCTTCTACGTAATCTTGGTCAGTGCCAGTTGCCATATAATTACGAGTTAGCAGAGTATTTATTTTATGGCCAGTTTTGTTACAGTTTCTCATTGGCAATTACCCAATGTTTGATTTGATTAATCGATGAATATGTTCAGGGGAGAAAGGAGAAAGTGAGTTTCAGGTGGCAGCAAGAGATTGCATGTTGATGAAGTTTGAAGTATGGAGTTGATATGAAATATGAAGAATGAAGTGCTAGTATGTTTTTTTGATGTATCCCAGTGTTTGTTTGTGTGCTTATTTATAATGCGCAGTTGCAGTGCAAAGAACTCAACTACGTGTCCTGATGTGTATGTGTACTTCAAAGTTCACAACTCTAATTAAACAATCGAGTATGGTATTTTTGAGATATTATGTATATGAATTAATATTTGTGCATGTTCCATATATATGCAACAGAAGGCATTACTGCTGCATGCAATTGGGCCTATAAATATCTTACTGAGGGTACTTCCTTAGAAGGTATGCATCTTTATAACATAGGAAATTATTAACGTAAACTTTCGTGCTTTATATAGATATAAATTATTTGAAAAGCTAATAGATAAAAATTATCATTGCAGATGAATATTTTGACAGCAGATTGCCGATAGTCAGCTTACGGTTAGCTGAAGGGGGTTTTGTGATTTGGCCCGAGTATCATTTGCGTTATTAGTAAGTTACTAAACACTATGTAGTTATATTCTGAAACTGTGTTTTACAGTTTGTTATATATACTATGCTTGTATGCTATAATTTGTGATGTTGGTATGAAGTATCCTTTGTGGTGTTTGTATGAAACATAAATGTTTGTTGTTCTAATTATTGATCGTATGTTTTCTTAATGTTAATACAATATATTTTTTTGTATAGATTGTTTGTAGCTGTAATAAAATATTGGTGCAATATAGTTTGTTTGATATTGTTTTAGTGATCACGGTTATAAGTGTTAGAAAATAACCTTTCGTAATGGTTATAACTGTGATATAATTTTCATTTGTCACGGTTATAAGTGTTAGAGTTTCCTTTTTGGCAATGGTTATAAATGTTAGAAACTATTGTGCTGTCACGATTATAAGTGTGATACTATCTAAATTTTCCACGGTTATAAGCGTTAGTAATAACCATTTTATCACGATTATAACAGTGAATAAATACTGTTCTGTCACGGTTATAAGTGTGATAATATCTAAATTTATAACGGTTATAAGCGTGAGAAATTACTATTTTTATCACGGTTATAACCGTGAGCAAAAGTGTGACTGAATTTGCCCACGGTACCTATTTTCATGGTTATAACCGTAACAAATTAGTTTTGTCACACTTATAACCGTGAGGAAATTGCCTTTCTGGTGTTGTAGTAATCCAGTGGTGCAATTCGTTTTTGCAATCGAATCACCATTTGTCTAGAAATCGATGATTTAGTTTCGACCGTCCATTTGTTAGGGTTTCGATCCAACGGTGGATCTCCACCCGTAGGATGATTGGAAGGTACAAGAGTGTGGAGGATGTCGAGCAGGCCTTGAAGATGTTGTTCGTTCGTCCCTTGGTGGTGTAAATTCACCACGAACTGCAAAAATACCTAGGTGGCGGTGGTTGAACTAGGGGGATCGAAGGCTCTCACAAGTAAGCCGGGGGGGGGGGGGGGGTGGGGGAAGATGCTGGCGAACTCGGCCAGGTGATCAGATCTTGGTGAAAGGAAGTGTGGCGGCGGTGATAGGAGTTTGAACGATTAGCGGCAAGGGTTTTTGGCTATGAACGAGTTGTGCTGTAGCCTAAGTTGCCGCGTGAATGTGGAACGAGGTTGGTGACGTGTCAATTAATTAATTAAATTATTTGTTTTATTTTGTGAATCATTTAACTTCTAATATGCATAACTATTACGTACGAGGTCGGATTCACACGCGGTTTATTTTGCTATGATCGATCGAAATTCCGGACATTATAGAACTTGTTTGGATGAATTCTAAGATTGTTGTATTTTGGGCCTTTATTTGGATTTCAAATCGATTTGAAATCAATGGTGAATGTTTTAACTCTCTCACAACTACTGAAGTGTCTTATGTTAGTTAAATTGAATTTATGATGTGATTAGAAATTGATTGGTTGATGTTTAGTATATGTAAATTGTCATTACATTTAAATATGACTTTTATTGCATTTAATCGTCATTTAATTTAATATTGAATTTAATTGTCAATTGGATACTTGTTGATGATGATCAGTTGATTGATGTTATTTATTGGTTGATTGAATGGCGATTGTGATGTATGTTTTACTGTTGATATTGGATGACTGATTGTTATATTTTTATATTGTTATAACACTGTAAGTTCCCTATGGGCTGAAATGAAACATACCAGAATGATCTATAGATTAAGGAAAAATCGTTATGGGTTGAAATGACAAACCCAAGCGATTTTTTGAATTTTGAATTTTATTCAAGATTGCGATGATATATATCCGTAAAAATAAAATAATTGCATATTGAAATGATATATATCCGTATCACTTAATCATAGGGTTGAAAATTATATACGGACACCGGATTTATTAAATTAACTGATTTAAAATGTTAAATTTTTTAATCCAATTAAATGATATTTTGAAATAAAAATTTAAATTACATAACTGAAATATTATCGAAAATCCAAGCTTTGAACGTTGAAATTGTAATTGGTTTAGAAGAACTGTTTAAAGGATTTAAACTGAAATTTAAAGTTGGATTTGAAATATAATGACATTTATCGAAATTGAGTTATTGAAATATTTGAATAATTAAACATTTAAATCTAATAAATTTGAAATTCTACTAAATTTGAAATAGTTTAAATTTATAGTTCGAATATGGGCTTGAAATCGATATTGATTAAATGGGTTTAAATGAGAATTTGAGTTGAAAGACAAAATTGAGTTTATTGATTTGAAAGCTGGATAACATCCAGATTTGTTGAAATGGAAGAAATAGTTAAATTTGAGATTTCTTTCAAAATAAATATTTTAATATATCTATTTAAAACCATTCTATGTGAACTATTAAACTATGTTAAACCAATCTTTACCGATTTTAAACCATTTACTCTAATTTAATCTATTTAAGCTATTTAATCTATTTTAAACTAATTTAACCTATTTCAACTTATTTAAACTACTAAATTAAATTTAATCTATTTTCAACTATTTTAATCTAATTTAATCCATTTTAAACTGTTTAATCTGTTTTAATCTATTTTAAAGAATTTAAACTATATTAAACTAATTTAATCTATTTTTCAACCATTTAAACTATTTTAAAGTATTTTAATCTGTTTTATGCTAATTTTTAACGTAACTAAATCTATTTTAAACTATTTAGAACTATTATAACAATTTAAAACTATGTTAAACTATTTTTAACTATCTAAACTATTTTCTAAATTTCAGACTTGGTAAAGTGGAAGTGTTTATATTTAAATCCTTGATTTAAAAGAAAAATGATTAAATAATGTTATAACCTAAGTTGGGATTTAAAATGATATTTTCAAGTGAAACAACTTATTTGAGTAAATATGATGATTTTGAAATGAGAATTGAACCTACTTTGTCGATATGGTTTCGAAAGTGATATGGTTTGAATTGAATATGATATTTTGACATCAATTATGAATCGGGTTTGAGATGTAAAAGATTAATCCAGTGTGAAATAAGCATTTGATTGTTAAAGAGACCGAGATTGGATATTGTCATACTCTCTGCCAATACCGCAAACTACTTTAACAACTATGTATGTGGTGGAGATTCCAGAATGAAGTAGGATGGTTTGGCGAACGATTATGCATGAGGTATTTACATATCCCTGACTCCCGTGAGTCAGCTTGATGTGTCTAAAACAAGAGCTATACCGGGCCAAGTAAGGTTGATCCTCCGATCGGGCACATTAGTTCGATACCCTATTTTGACTTTGTGATTGATTTGGTGGTCAACCCTCGATTTTGATTATCGGAGTGTGTTTTGAGGTGGGCGGTAGTAGATGCTATGCGTTACCACCAGTCCGGGAGTGCAAATGGTAGAATCATACCTTGGCATTGCCTCGCGTGCCGTGTCACATGCCTTATCGTGCGTTCTATGAGTTTGGTTTGTACCGTACCTATTGAGTGCCCTCTGATAGCCCTCAAGTTTATGGAGGAATTACGATACTGTATAGACCATGGGAATATATAAAATGTGTTAAGGGGGATATGGTTAACGCCTTAATGCTATTTTAATACTTTACTGTACTTTAGACAATATTATAATAGTGTATTGTACTATGTATGTAGATAGTTTAATGGATTCTTAGGAGATGGAATTCTAAATAGCCCTTTAGGTATTGCACTCAAGTTGACACTGGAAAGAAGACGTCAAACCCCATAAACATCCCTGACGTCGTTACACTCATAATTATTTGCTGTTGATTTAACTTACGTAAGATCTTTTAGTTCCGACTCGAATGTTTTGTCTTTTCAATTCGCTAGGGTCAGCCTGAGCTTTTCAGTATATCGAAGACTGGTTTTTGGAGGGCGAAGATGAAGGCTGTATACCATTATTATTTATTTTATTTATTCTGCTACATCATGTTGTTTTGCTGCATTTACTTATGTATTCCTAATGTATGTAACTTTGATCTGTATTGTAAAAGTGTAATCAAATATTACTTGTAAAACAACTTCATGAACTGTTCATTTGATTATTATATTTTGTCATTCCGCTTTGAGATTCTATGTTTATTTTTCTTTCTTTCTCTGGTTTTTCTTATTTACCCCATAACCATCCTCCCGTTTGAATGGTTTGAGTCCGACATGTGCGATTTATCTGAACCATCCAAAAAGTTCGGTCGTTACATTTTGTAACGACCCGAAATTTCCAATCTCAAAAATTCCTCACTAATACGTTCACCGTAGAAGTGTTGAGCAATCGAACGCCAAAAATCCCAAATTCTTAGGGTAAAGAAGAAAAAAGGTAGAAGAAGAAACAGAAAACAACAGCACAAAACCTCACATTTGCAGCGGAATAAAATATAATATCAAATAGTAGCATTTACGAAGAAAACTGTAATTGTCAATATATATATATATATATAATACATCAGAGTTCCAACCATTTTCAATAAACTGGACAGTTATAATAACTTGTCCCAGACTATCTTCAATACAAATTCAAATATACAGCGGAATATGCTCCATATGTTCCTGCCATCTCCCCGTCTCCTGATCTCTAGAACGTCCTAACTTGAAAAGCTGTAATACTCGATCTGACCCGAGCGTTACAACAAAGTAACACCCGGGTCAGGCTGGAAACCAGCGTGATTAAGCTCATCTAACATTAAATACTAAGGTATAAAACTTATTTGAAAACTCGGGGTAACTCGTACCTCACTAAGAGTTCTTAACTTGTTATAGTTAATCACTTATCACAAACAATGTTTAAAAAAAACTATGAAGTAGTTTAAATGGTCACATTGCTTCATTTATTTCATTCCAGCCTGTTTGATACTACAACCAAAAGTTATATAGAATTATTGTAGTTACTAATCGAAGTGGTTTCGGGTATTTTCTGATACCCGACCCCGGTCTCTTCGAAACCAATGTCGTTTTAAATCCAAGTCGTTTTAGTGAAAACAAATCAATTTATATTTAGAGTATCATATTCACATAGCGATTCCATTACAGATAGATAATCCATATCCAAATCATATCATATCATATAGCATCACAAATCACATACCATAGGTAACAAATAATCCAAGGTATTCAATATCATTCAATCATCCATAAGCAAGATTAATCAGATGTACAATTTCTAGTTAATTTAATCAATCTCCAAATAATTAGATTAATTACTTTAATTACCCTTTAATCCTGCTTACTTACATTAATTAATTACAAACCAATTTATTAATCATCCTTTAATTAATTATTCTTTAATTACATTAAGTAATTAGCCTAAAATAATCCTTTAACCATTCACATTATCCCTTAATTACTCTCGTTAATTAATTATACTATAATTAATTACATTAATTAATGATCCCTTAGTTACTTCAATGATTACTCTTTTAATTAATTACATTGAGTAATTAATCCCTTTAATTACTTCCATTAAGTAATTACCCTTTAATAATGCTTTTAATTTATTTATTTTAAGTAATTAACCTCTGATTACTTCCATTAATTAATTATTCTTTAATTAATTGACCTTTAATTACTTAGATTAATTAGCCCTTAATTAATTAAGTAATTACTATCCTTAACTAATTAAACCAATTAATTATCCTAATTTAATTATATTAATTAATCATCTTAGTTAATTAAGTAATTAAACTTTAATTACTTTTATTAATAAGACCTTAATTAATTAAGATAAACCATTTATCTTAATTTATCTCCTACTTAATTATCATTTAAATCTTATTTAAATTAAACGTTTGAAATCAATTTATCATTAACATACAAAATTACTTGAGACCCTTATGATTTATTCAATACATTTATCTTAATTACTTACTTAATTATAACTCTTTATTTTGAAAACACTTAAAGATATAATTAAATAATTCACTAAAATATTCAAACCAAATCAACTTAAATTCAAAACACATTTATCTTCATAATCTAAATTTTGAAAAATATTTGAATAATTTGATAAATATTCTTGCTTGAGAACTTATTTATTCTCCTTTGCTTTGAAAATTTGTTAAAATTTTCTTTCTTATTAAAACTTGGTCAATATTTACTTTGCTATAATAACATGTTAACTAACAAAAGCTAACCCGAGCCCAAGATAAATTTCTCCGAGCCAACACGCGAGCTTCTTTCCCTCTCAAAAATCTCGAGCACGACCCGGGCCGACAACAAAAACACACGAGCAACCACCTGAGCAAACCCCCATCCTCTCTCCTTCTTCTCCCTTGACTCGAATCCTTCAGCAAAACACAGATACACAGTGATGCATGTGCACCTGCACACCTACACGCCGTCGCTTCGACCAACGACACTTCCACCAGCAAATCGTCGCCGACCCTCCCAATCGCCTCCAGTACCTAGTACCCGATGCCTCATCAAAATTGAAAATCGAGCTTCACACCACCCACTGGAACAAGACTGGACACTCTAAATCCTCCTCGCATTCCCACCGCCACTTACCAGAAGCCTCGACACCCTGACCAGAGCATCACCGAAGTCCTAAGCTCCCATTCCACCCACTCCGATGAAGACCGATGCTTTGACGACGTCGCACCCACCTCGAAATCGAAGTCGAACAAATCAGGAGCCAAAATCCTAGTCTACCCTCACATCGCCGCTATGGCGATCAGAAAAATGCGACAACATTTTTCTCGAGATCGCCGACTCTCGTTCCCCCCTCCGGCCATAACCCGAGGTTACATGACCTCGCGACCACCGGAAAACTCACTTGTTTTTAAAACTTAAAAATATTTTTAAAAAATCAAGTTTAGTTATTACTAACAAATTTTCTTTAAGAATCCTAACATGAAAATGATTATAAAATGAGATATGAATTTTTATAGAGGATTCTTGAACCTGTTACTCAACAGAGGAATGTATATACATATATACAAACATGCGCCAAATACTTAATATTTATATGAATATATTTTAATTCAAACATGCAAACACTTTACTCCATTACTTCTACTATTATTACATTTATAAGGTTAAAGCAGATTTAATGGAGGAAAGATTGTTTACTCACCACTTTTGTTTGAACAGAGAAGCTTTGTTTTGAGGATCTGGAACTGATTCTGATTTGTTGATTTGAATCTTGAATTTGATCTTGAATTTAAATTTGAATCTTCTTAATGTCTTAGTTTGGACTTGAATTCGCATGCTTTAGAACAGGTTGCAAAGAAGATTGAAGAAGTTGTAATTTTTTCCCTTTGATTTCTTTTTTCCTCTGCTTAGTTTACAGGTTGATTTCTTTGTTTTTGAAAAATGGAAGATAAAAGAAAAGAGAGAGTAGGAATAGAAAGATATGTAGCATTATTTTTCTTTTATTAAAAATGGAAAGAAAAAGAATAACATGACACTTGTTGAATTTGTCTACACTTGTTAATTGTATGTTATCTAAGCTTACATTTGTAAATTGCATGAAAATATGTTCATATATATATATATATATATATTATAACATCAATATAGTTTTGTATTTACTAATGTCTTAAGTTCTAAATTCTCATACATATACAAATTCCATTTATCTCATGTTAATTTTAAAAGAAAATGTTTTAAAATTTTATTAAGTCCTATTTTAAAACTTAAGCTATTATTCCCTTTTAAATTATTAAATATTTATCTTAAGTGTTTTGAAAATGCCCAATTTGATTTTAAATAACTATTGATAAATTATTATGTCGAATTTAAAACACAACTTCCCAATTATAATATATATTACTTTGAATTTTAATTAATATATATATATATGTATACACACACACACACTTATAATCTTCAATATTATAAAGTTTTCGTATATCTATTCAATTTCCCAAAAGATTTATCATTTCCAGATTTTTTTTAACATACGAATCGGTATTTTAATAAAATTAATTCTATTAATTATCAATTAACATATGTCCAAAAATTCGGGTTATCACATTCCTCCCCCTTTTAGAACTTTTCATCCTCGAAAATAAATGAAGCCAAAATTTTATCAAAATGTTTATTATGAGTTAAATTATCCCTAAAACATTTCAATTCTTTACTCCCTTTATTTAGAAATTTTAAAACACTTTAAAATCTACATAATATTGCCAAAATAGTTTATAAAAATACTTTCTATAACTCGATATCTCAACAAGTCCATCCTCGTTCTCACAAAATTTTGGTCATACGTTTGATCAGACGTAGGACTGAAAATCTGCAAGTACTTGGTAAACCCGTTTTCTACACCCAGTGAAAATACTTAGAAAACATTTTTGAAAATATAGAAAACATGTCTGAAAATATAGAAACATTTTTGGTGAGAATTCTTTGAAAATCATCACCCCCTCCATGGTCGCAGTTAACCCGATGGTTACGTTGCTATCCCGAAAAAACCATAGATAAATATAGGCACTCCACGCCCCTTGATTACGCCATGGAACCCACCACAGATCGCAGCTACACCCGGGGTTACGTTACCATCACGGCAAAAACCCATGTAACTGTAGGCATCAGGTCCCTCGAATTTCGCTGCCAAATGAAACTTCTTCACTCCTACATAGATCGCAGACTACATCAGTCGAGTCCCAATGTAGCCTGCAGGCACTCACTGCCACACGACTTTCGCTATGTGTTCATAGATCGCAGTATATAGATGTTACATTGCCATCACGGCAAAATCAAACGTAGACGTTGGCTCTCACGGCCACACGACTTCTGCTATGGTCCACAGTAGATCGCAGTGACATCGAATTACATTGTCATCACAACATAATCCAAATGTCTCTGTAGGTATCAACGCCCTCGATTTTTGCTTCCTACACAGAATCCTCAGGAACTTTAGTTTGTCCGGACTTCCACCCAGGATCAAATTTAGACCCTCCCCTTAGGGTTCAAGGCAAAACCACCCCGTGGATCTCCTAAGAAGTTCATTTCATGGGAGCGCCTTTTCCCCAGAGCCAATCTCAAAACATTTTATACTATACACTTATAGTATCTTTCAAATCATACCCGTCATGATTCACATAAATCTCCTTTACATAAAATCGATATCTCAAATCGATATTTCCAAACTTGGCCTTCCAAATTTCCAAAATTGATTTTTCCCAAAAATCAAAAGCCTTTCAAAATCCATGGGTTCCAAAAACTTTTTCCCAAAATCATACTCATAAAATCAATTGTATATATATATATAACTTGTTCTTTCTAACTTGAAAAAAAATCTTTGGATCATTTATATAGATTCCCTTATATTTCTTCAAATCTTTTTCAAAAATCTTTTCTTTTCTTCTGGTTTAAGATTCAACATAGGGGAAGTTTATCATATATATATATATATATGTATGTATGTAACTTTACTTACGCCAAATCAACATTCAAATTTGATTTTTTTTATAAAATGAGTTTTAGTTATAGTGATAACCAACTTCTATTCTTATTCATCATATATTTTTCAAAACATACCTTTCTTTCCAAAAATCATCTTTCATTTCTTTCAAACATTCAGTATCTATTTCGTTTAATCATGTACGATGTACATATACCATCCGTACGCAATATCAAATCTGATCGCTCGCTCGATCACACAATTTCACTTCCGAACTAGTATCGTCCACCCGACCTCCTAGTGCGGACTCATATCTGATTTCTTGATCAGAAACCATCATTCTCCTTGCATAGTTATAACTGTGATAGAGAATTTCCAAAACCAATCAAAAATCCATATCCAGGGTTCGCCGTCGAAAATCGAGTGAAAAATCCCAACTCGGATCGATATACTATCTCGAAATTCTATGCTCATATCCGAATCAAATCATAATGCGAATAGAATAACATATGTACATCCTATGTATTTATCTTCATTGATTATCAACTAAATCAATTTTCTTTTTATTCACCTTCATTTAATTCTATTCACTTATTTATAATTGCTTCAATTCCCATTTGGGTTATCACTTCCTCTATAAACAGTTTGCACTCTGACTAGCTTGAATTTAGAAAATAGCTTGAAAGTTTAAAATAGATAAGTAGTTGTAAAATAGCAATTAGTTGTAAAATAGTTAAGTAATTATAAATAGTTGTAAAATAATTAAATAGTTGGAGAACAGTTAGATGCAAAATAGTTATAAAATAGTAATTAGTTATAAGTAGTTGTAAAATAATGATTAGTTTGTAAAACAGATGTAAAATAGTAATTATTTTCTCAAAATAATTACTAAATAAGTATAAAATAGTTTGGATTTTTAAAAGAAAGGTTATACAGTAAATAGTTAGGAAAAATAGATTTAAAACAGTTTATATTTATTTAAAAATAGTTTCAGAGTCAAACTTGTTCAATTGCCCGATCTCCACTTCAAATCAATTTCCAATTTCCACTTTCATTTAAATTTATTCAATTGCAATTCAATTTGAATTAACTTCAATTCCTTTCCCAATTTCAAACCAATTTCCATATGAATTTTAAACTTATTCAACTTCAATCACACTTCCAATTAATTCAAATCAAATTCAATTTGAACTAATTTCAATTCCAATCTCGACTTTAAACCATCTCAAATTATATAAATTCGAGTTAAATTTTTAAATGTTGATTTAATCCCTTAAATCAAATTATCCTTTTCTTTTAATTTAACAACCAAGGTTTTAAAACAATTTAATTTCGAGCCTAAATTTCAAATATTCATTTTAAATTACCTTCACTTAACTTATTTCAAGGTTCAAGTAAGAGTTTAAAACCTTTTAAACAATTTAATCTTTAGAATCCAATTTATTACCCACTTTTAACTTTGAAACCAATTCTTAACAATTTCAGTTTACAAGTTCCTATTTAAACTTTTAAACCTTAAGTTCAAAGTGACTACCTTTTCATAATTACAATTTCACTTCAAAAATCAAAATAGTTCTAAAATAAGGTTTTATTTCCATTTTATTTCAGTAATAGATGTATATTACCTCAATCCTAATTCATTTAAAATAATCCAATTCTCAGTTTCATAGATTTTTAATAACAATATGATGATATTAGGATAAGTCAAAATAAATAAACATCCAAATTATTTAAAACATCCATCAGTAGCATCCATTACCCATTTCCAGATCTCAAACCCATTTTGAGATCACACATAACTCCTATTTCAAATCAACCCATTTAACTTCCTAAGTTAAATCTCAATTTCATTTTGAAATTTCCAATTTAGGTTGTTCATTCTAAACTCGTTTAACTTCCCCTAAGCTAAATTTAATTCATTTAATCCAGTCAACTTTACCCAGTTTGTATTCTTATTCAAATTTTAAACTTCTTATTAAAGATCTTCCCTCTTATAAGTTCAAAAACTTATTTCACTATGGGTTTCCACATCACATTCCAAGGAAAATTCAAAACTCAATAATTAGTGTTTACTTCCAATCAACTTTGATCTTATGTATATCCCACATATATACATATTTATTTCATTTACACTTCAAGTCATACTTTAGATTTTAAACCATTCTTGGTTTTTAATTTAAAACAAATTCCTTCAAAAAAATTCAAACAACTCTTGTTTTAAAATAAGATTATATTCAAAAATATTCTGAACAATATTATTTATTATTTCTTTTAACATTTTGAGACAATTTCAATTTTCTGGATTTAGATTTTAAAACTTCACAATTTAAATACATTCCAATTTACAAGTTATACTTATCTAAAAGTTTACTTCCCAAAAACATTTCATTTTGCTTTATCATTGTTTATTAGAAAACAACGTCCCACAACCATTCTAAGATTATCATATTTGGAAACCTTTATATATTATCTCATAATTTGTTAGATAATAAAATTAGGGTAACTTAATTCAGCATTTTGAAAAAAACTTCTACAAATTTTAGGATTTTATTCTCTGGTTTAAATCCATTTCAAACTTATCTTATTTCTTTAATTCATATTATTCAATTCCTATTTGGATATATATATATATATATATATATATATATATATATACCACTTAAATTCTTATTCAATTTCAATAACCAACAACCAATTTCTTAATATATATATATATAATAATTAGAAAAACTTATTTCTTTATATATCAAAATATAAACTTATATAAAAATCATTTATTTTTAAAACCATTTTAAAACCTTTATATAAGAAAATAACAAGTACGCTCTCTTATGTATATTATACTCAACTCATTCTAGGGTACTTTTGACCCTATCCTTAATGAGTAAACCCACTAGAGCAAAGGTTCTCGCTTAACCTTCATCTCTGATACCAAAATGTAACGATCCAAAATTTCCGACCTCGAAAATTCGTTGCTAATACGTTCACTGTAGATGCCGAGCAATCGAACGTCGAAAATCCCAGATTGTTAGGGTAAAGAAGAAAAAAGGTAGAAGAAGAAACACGAAACAATAGCACAAAACCTCACATTCGCAGTGAAATAAAATATAATATCAAATAGTAGCATTTACAAAGAAAACCGTAATTTTCAATATATATATATATATATACAATACATCAGAGTTACAACCATTTTCAATAAACTGGATAGTTATAATAACTTGTCCCAGACTATAATCAATACAAATTCAAATGTACAACGGAATATACTCCATACGATCCTGCCATCCCGCCCGCCTCCTGAGCTCCAGAACGTCCTAACCTGAAAAGATGTAATACTTGGTCTGACCTGAGCATTACAACAAAGTAACACCCAGGTCAGGCTGGAAACCAGGGTGGGTAAACTCATCTAACATGAAATACTAAGGTATAAAACTTATTTGAAAACCTGGGGTAACTCGTAACTCACTAGGAGTTCTTAACTTGTTATAGTCAATCACTTATCACAAACAATATTTTAAAAAAACTATTACTTAGTTTAAATGCTCATGTTGCATCATTTATTTCATTCCAACCCGTTTGATTCTACAACCCAAAGTTATATAGAATTATTGTAGTTACTAATCGAAGTGGTTTTGGGTATTTGCTGATACCCGACCCCGGTTTCTTCGAAACCAATGTCATTTTAAATCCAAGTCGATTAAGCGAAAACAAATCAATTTATATTCAGAGTATCATATTCACATAGCGATTCCATTACAGATAATAATCCATATCCCAATCATATCTATCACATAGCATCACAAATCACATACCATAGGTAACAAATAATTCAAGGTATTCAATATCATTCAATCATCCATAAGCAAGATTAATCAGATGTACAATTTCCAATTAATTTAATTAATCACCAAATAATTAAATTAATTACTTTAATTACCCTTTAATCCTGCTTACTTATATTATTTAATTACAGACCAATTTAGTAATCATCCTTTAATTAATTATTCTTTAATTACATTAAGTAATTGGCCTAAAATAATCCTTTAACCATTCACATTAACCCTTAATTACCCTCATTAATTAATTAATCATACTATGATTAATTACATTAATTAATGATCCCTTAGTTACTTCATTAATTACTCTTTTAATTATTTACATTGAGTAATTAATCCCTTTAATTACTTCCATTACGTAATACCCTTTAATAATCCTTTTAATTTATTTATTTTAAGTAATTAACCTCTAATTACTTCCATTAATTAATTATTCTTTGATTAGTTGACCTTTAATTACTTAGATTAATCAACCCTTTATTAATTAAGTAATTACTATCCTTAATTAATTAAACTAATTAATTATCCTAATTTAATTACATTAATTTATCATCTTAGTTAATTAAGTAATTATACTTTAATTACTTTTATTAATAAGACCTTAATTAATTAAGATAAACCATTTATCTTAATTTATCTCTTACTTAATTATCATTTAAATCTTATTTAAATTAAACGTCTGAAATCAATTTATCATTAACATACAAAATTACTTGAGACCCTTATGATTTATTCAATACATTTATCTTAATTACTTACTTAATTGTAACTCTTTATTCTGAAAAGACTTAAAGGTATAATTAAATAATTCACTAAAATATTCAAACCAACTTAAATTTAAAACACATTTATCTTCATAATCTAAATTTTGAAAAATATTTGAATAACTTGATAAATATTCTTGCTTGAGAACTTATTTATTATCCTTTGCTTTGAAAATTGGTTAACATTTTCTTTCTTTTTAAAACTTGGTCAATGTTTACTTTGTTATAATAACATGTTAACTAACAAAAGCTAACCCGAGCCCAAGTCAAATTTCTCCGAGCTAACACGCGAGCTTCTTTCCCTCTCAAAAATCTCGAGCATGACCTCGGGCCAACAACAAAAACACATGGACAACCACCCAAGCAAACCACCATACTCTCTCCTTCTTCTCCCTTCTTGGAATCGAAACCTTTAGCAAAACACAGATAAACATTGATACGTGCGCACTTGCACACCCACTCGTCGTCGCTCCGACCATCGACACTTCCACCGGCAAATCGGTGTCAGCCCTCCCAATCGCTTCCAATACCTAGAACCCGATACCTCATCAAAATTGAAAATCGAGCTTCACGCCACCCACTGGAACGAGACTGGACACCCCAAATCCTCCTCGCATTACCACCACCAGTCAACAGAAACCTCGACACCATGACCAAAGCTTCGCCGAAGTCCTAAGCTCCCATTCCATCCACTCCGACGAAGACTAATGCTTTGACGATGTTGCACCCATCTCGAAACCGAAGTCGACCAAATCAGGACCCAAAACCCTAGTCTACCCTCACCTTGTCGCTACGGCGATCAGAAAATGCGACAACAATTTTCTCAAGATCGCCGACCATCGTTCCCCCCTCCGTCCATAACCCGAGGTTATAGGACCTCGCGACCACCAGAAAACACCGAATTCCCCTACCCCGCTCATCTCAAAATTTCTTAACTACCCCAAAAATTGTGAAACCCATATGAAAAATCATGGGTTCTGTAACAATCCCATTTTTGAGTCAAATTTAAATTGGTAATTAATATAATTATTTTGATTAATTTGAATTTTTCCAAATTAAATAAGATATTTGTTTGTTTATTTATATATATGTATATAAATTGATTATAAATTGAATTATGGGTTTGAAATTCAAAAATAAATATATTGAAAATAAATTGAATTTGAAAACTCTATAATTTAAAATTAATAATTTTTTTTAATAATATGTATATATATACACATTGTGATTTGAAAGTGATATTTTGAAATTAATATAATAAATTTTCAAAAGCTATTTTAGGATTAAAATTCTAATATATATATGCCTATTTATTAAGGTATAATTCGTTTTAAAATCATTTTCTTTAAAAATTATATATGATATAAATATGGTTTGTAAATATAAATAAATATTAAAAGCATAAGAATATTTATATATATAATTGATTTTAACATATGTTAATACAAAATTGAAAACATGAGATATATATATATATATATATATATATAAATAAAAAATAATAAAAAATATATTTAAACATTTAAACACATGCAAAATACATGTATAAGTATTTTAACAATAAAATTAACATGTGTAAGCATTTTAACAAAAGATTTACAAATATAACTCTTTTAAATATGATGTTTAACAAGTGTTAAGTAATTCACCATGCAAAATACAAGTGTTAAGTAAATCATGTCATACATTATACAAGTGTCATTGTATCTTTTATTTTCTAAATAATAAATAAATTTAAAGCAAGTTATTTATATATACATCTACTTCTCCTCTTTTAATATTTTCTTTCATATGATTCAAAATCTAAAACCTGTAAAACAAATTAGAAAATCAAAACTGAGATCAAATAAAATCAAAAACCTGATGCAATCAAAGGAAATTCAAACTCAAGAATCAAATACCATCAATCTTCAACCTGATTCAATCTGAAGCAAAGCAACTAATTCAACTTCAAGAAAAAATCAAAGTTCAGATCATCAACAACAATCTCAAACATCAATTTCAAGCTAAAAGTCAAGTTCCAGATTTAAGTTGAAAAAAAATCAAAAGCAGGTAAATTCAAAAACAATCAAAGCAAGCTTCGGATCTAAAAATTCAAGATCAAAACAAAGTCAAAGTTTTCAGATTTCATTTCCAGGTTTTCAAGCTTGTATTCTCTGTCTTCCCATCTAGGTGAGCAAACTAACCCACTTAAGCTTGAATCTATGATATATTTAGATGTTTTGTACTTGTAGTTGTTGTGAATAATGTTGTATAGAATGAAAATATATCTGCATGTATATATATGTGGATTGATGTGTGCATATCAGTGTACGAGAAAAAATATGTCTCTATTCATACATTGCAGGTTTTAAAACCTGTTCGAAAATTTAAATCATCTCACCTAAACAAATTTGGGCTTTGATCTCTGAAAAAAAAGGTTTGCATGTGTATAACATCACTCTTAAAAATAGATTCAAGTAAGAATAGTTAGTAAATATTCAGAAAATAAGAAAACTACAGTAAGATCTTTTCAAACATAAAAATTAGATGTTTTTATTTTCAAGTTTTGGTTATATAAATAGATTCGTGTTTAAAAATTATGATTTTTAAAATAGAAATCATGATTTTTAGTTTTGATTTGAGATAGAATTTTCAAGATGAAAGGAAAAAACATTCTCGTCAATATCTGATGAACGACGACAATTCACGGGTCGTGCTTTATGTCAAAGATAGCTTGGAGGATGCAGATCGTCGAAAAAATAGTGGATGAACTTGTAAGTGAACGTGGTGTCGGACGACGTTGAAATAGGGTTTAAGGAACGGGTTTGGTTGTCGATAGTTCTCGTGCTCGTGTGTTGTCGATGGTTTTTCGGAGATGATCGCACCAGGGGGATCGAAGCATTGACGAGTGGCGCTGCTCTGATCGAGGTGGCGTGGTCGCTGGTGGCGGGATCGTCGGCACGAGGAGGTTTTGGTTGATCAGTTGGGTTCTAGAAGGGTGTTGATTGGCTTGATTTCGATTTTGGCACGAGTTCATCGATCTGTGCGGATGGAATCGTCAGCGAGGTTGTCGACAATGTGTGGGTGATCTCGTCAAGGATCGAAGGTGGCCGGAGTGACGGTGCACGTTTGAGTATGGGTTGTTGTTGGATCGGAGAAGAAGAGTTCTAGCTCGGGTTTGGGCGCGGGAAGTTGGGGAGTTGGCTCAAAGGATGGCTCAGGTTGTTTTTGGTAAGTTGCCAGCTTATAAAAGAAATTTGAAAATAGGTTTTAAATTTAAAAAAAAGTTTTTTACCAGGTTTAAAAGCCAAAGAAAATGGGCATGTTTTCATGAAGTATTGACCAGGTTCTAAAGTATAAAAAATTATACCAATTCCTATTTTTCAAAGCTTGTATTGTTAAGTTTTCAAAACAAATTTTCAGACTTAAAATTTAGTTTCAAATGAATTTTGAAAAAATTAAATTGATTTGGTGTTGAGACAAATATACATTATGATAATAATAAATTGATCCCTAAGTAATTTCGAAAGGAATTTATTAATGTGAGGATTAGGTAGGGGTAATTAATTACTTAATAAAGGATTAATTCCTTAAGGCAATCAATTAAAGGATTAATTTATTAATGTAAGTAATTAAAGGTTAATTACTTAACAATTAAAGGTTAATTAATTAAAGTGATTAATTAAAGGATAATTGATTAATAATTAAAAATTAATTAATTCATGATTTGGAGGATAATTTGTTAATGTAATTAATTAAGGATTAATTAACTAATGTGATTAATCAAAGGTTTACTTACTTAATTACTTAAATGATAATTAATTAATGTGATTAATTAATTAATGTGATTAATTTAAAGGATTAATTAATCAACTTAAGGGTAATTACTTAATGTAATTAATTGAAGATTAATTAGTGTAAGTAATTAAAGGATAATTACTTAATGAGATTAATTAAAAGTTTATTAATTAAAGGTTAATTAATGTGAGTAATTAAGGGTAGTTAATTACTTAAAGATAATTACTTAATGAAAGAAATTAAAGGATAGTTAAGTAATTAAAGGTTAATTATTTAATGATTAAAGGTTGATTGATTTATTAATTAAGGTTGATTGATTAATGATTAAAGTTTAATTAATTTATTATTAAAGGTTAGTTAATAAATGATTAAAGGATAATTAATTAAAATGGTTTATAATTCATTAATGTTAATTAATCAAAGTTAGGTGACTAATTCACAAGTAATTAATATATTTGAGTTAATTGAATTAATTATAATCATGTGATTAATTTATCTCGCTTATAGATGATTGAATTATATTGAATGCCTTCAATTGTTTGATACCTCTGATGTGTGATGTTATGTGATATGATTTGCTATGAATTGATCTGTAAACTATGATTTATTCATCTATGATGAATTTACTTGTTTATCTGTGAATGAAAGATAAGAGTTACAAGATTATACCGCTTATCGATATTGTTGTGCTTGAATTGATGATGGTTGTGATATTTTATTGTTGTGTGCAAAACCCCTGGACTACACCACACACACACAAATATGGATTTCACGAAAAATTGGTTAAGTAAAAGATATTTTGAATTTAATATTATTTTCAATGATGAGAAGTTTAAAGGTTGAATTTTGAATCCAAAATGGTTTGGAAATGAAATTGGGTTAAATATGAAATTTAGTTTGAATATAATATATCTTGTTTTAAATTTTGAAATTATTTTGGAAATTATGGTTTGAAAGGGAATTACAAGTTATACAATATATATATATATATGGATTTTAAACCGTTTTTAAGTATATTAAATGGAATTATTTTGGGAGTTTGAATTTAACTCAAATAAAACTTACCGAGGATACGACAGTTCGCTGATTTTTCGACTTATACTTTAAAAGGCTTTAACTTGAGCAAATTTAATCGGATTTTCCCGAAACAAAAAACTTTGTTTTCAAATGATAAGAGCTTTCATATAAAGAAAGAATTCCTAGTTTTTGTTGAAAGGATTTTAAGTTGTGAAATGAAAATAGTTTTGAAAGCTATGAATGAATCTTTGTTAAAGATTTGGTGAACCTTGTTTTCAAATTTGAAGAGGATATTAAAGGTGAATCTTTTGTTTAAAAGACTAAAAGTGGAAATTAGTTTAAACCATTCAAAAAGAAAGGTTTTGGGAAACAAGTTTTGAAAAGTTGCAACTTAACTAAGATCCCAATATATCCATATGCTTTTAAAAATAAGCGCTCATTATTTGGATTAGCCGAGAGAGGATATTATGTCATAAAAACCATTCAGAATTAATGATACGACAGACTGGATAGCATTTGAAGACGATAGTGAAGACCGGGTTTTTTTGAAAACGAAAGGATTACCTTTTGAATGTCTCTGCACCGAGTTGCTCCGGTATAGAGATCTCCATATGTGATGGGGAGTCCGATCGGGATTGCGAATATCTGGATGTGCAAGGGCTTCTTTCCTTAATTGGAGGAAGTGCCTTCGATTCCATTCAGACCCAGGATGGACTTGTATGGACGTACGTCTGACGTTACACTTTGAGATGTAAAGTTGGTTTCTATCAAATACATTTCTATTTGGTGGCGGAGAATTTATTCTCTTAGCTTAACACCCTTCTCTTAGACGTACGAGCTCAAAAGCTTTGTAGTTGATGGTTATTGGTGATATATTCCCAATTTGGTAATGTGGCATGCTAAGTGCCGCTGATCATTGGTTGATCAAAGCATGGATTTCGTGAAAAGCGTAGCTTTATGGGATAAGACTTCATCGTACCTCACACCCCGAAAATGGTCGAAACGGGAAGGATGTTGCAAGATTATGAGGGTCGTTCCCTTTTGGGTATGTGCGTTTCCTTCTGGATAAAAAGTGGTATCATGGTATGGAGCCCAGATATTTAACTTATGTGGTTGTTGCAATTTGTTGGTGAATCCCGGGATAAAGGTTGGTTACGACCGGGGGATGGCATACTCGTGACAGTTAGTTACCTAGTTACAGAGGTAACCCGACTTTGTGTTGGCAGAGATCTGGTTAGGTTCTCAAGGTGTCCCTCCAGAGGCATACCCATTTGTTGAAGGAAGTTTCTTAGCCTTGGACATTTGTTGGAAAGCCAATCACCCAATACGAGCCCTGTACGGTTTTAGTTGTACAACCTGTAATCTAACATGGTAGCTATAGTAAACATACTATAATGGTACGTATGCTGGCTAATATTAATATCATACTTTCGAAATGTTTACTACACTATGCACTGATAATAATATCAAAAAGATTTTCGCATATCAAGCATGTTTGACTATCATTAGGAGAAATCTCCTCTAAGTGTGCACTTGCATTGTGTGTGTGGCGGAAGGCATTATGGTAGTTTCATTTTCCAAAAAGCATAGAGGATTTCATTTTTATTTCTTTTGTTCAAATGAACTGTTTTTGTTTGCTCACTCCACCAGTCCCATGACTGACCTGGAGTTTATTGTTCCCTTTCTAAACTCTTGGCACCCACAATTTTCCACACGGGCAGCCTAGAGTCAGGTTTTCAGATAATCAACTAGTATAGGTAGCTTTTGGCAATCTTTGGAGTCTTTGGTTTGATGATCGCATTATGCACCGAGTTTTCTTAACTCAATAACATGATGGTGGTTCGAGCTTGTTGGTTTGGAGCTTTGGCTATGGAATTGCAGTATTGTCCGATTCTCTCTCTCTTGCTTGGTTGTCCAAGATGTTATCTTTCCGCTGTTGTGTCTATCTCTGATAATGTTGATCACTTCATTTGTATCAGATTGTTTTATCAATTGTTGTATATCAATAAAAGTTATTCTTTCTGTTTCCGCTGTGTTGTTTTCACCTAATGTTGTTATAAGCTCTGGCGAATCGAATTTCAACGTTTGAATCTGCAGCATTCGAATACGGGTGATGTATTGATGTCGATTTTCGCTCGTTGAAATCCGGACCATCACATTTGGTATCAGTGCTAAAGGTTGAGTAAGAACTTTAGCTTTTGGAGCATACCACATTAGGTGGCTCATTAGAGATATAGTTATAAATGCCCTAGAATGAGTATCCCTAAGATATCTTGTCTGTATGCCTCAGTCAGTTCTCTTACTATTCACTGATAGTGAGAATGAGAGCAAGAAGAGGACGAGGTAGGGGACAGGGGAGTACCACTACAAATGTTCGATACCCTGAAACAACAAGGAAATAGTTTTTTCTATCAATCTCCTTTGATCATCATTCACTTTCGATTCTTTGATGGCTTCCAGGCAGCTATAAGGAGAAGCTTTGGTGTGGTGGTGGCCCTGCAAATTTTTGTTTACGTTATAAAAAGGTTCCTATCTCGTATTCTCTTCATCAGTTTTCTATCAACTTCTCATTTTTAACTTCAATGAATTTGAAATTTAAATTGAAATAAATTGGGTAACAAAATATGAAACTGAATTAAATTGTATATGTTTGTCTGTTTTTGGGGTCCGGATATATTCTACGAATGATTATTTATCCCTTCAGACTAACCAATGCTTTTACATATTTCGTAGACCTGATGACACGAGTATTTCGTAAAGTATTGAATAAGATCGTTCTCATATTTATCGATGATATTCTAATTTGGTAAGCCAAATATAGAATTGATATTCAATTTGATCTGATAAACCATTTCTCTATCTTTTTGATGTGTTCATCCGTTCTTTGTTTGTCTCCCTATCTAGCAAATTTCGGGGATGAAATTTTCTTAAGGGGGGAATCTATAACGATCCCCTTTTTGAGTTAAATTTAAATTGGTAATTAATATTTTTTTTGATTAATTTGAATTTTTCCAAATCAAATAAAATATTTGTTTATATATATATATATATATATAAATTGATTATAAATTGAATTGTGGGTTTGAAATTCAAAAATAAATATATTGAAAATAAATTGAATTTGAAAACTCTATAATTTAAAATTAGTCAAAAATTGTTTTATAATATGTATATATATACATTGTGATTTGAAAGTGATATTTTGAAATTGATATAATAAATTTTCAAAAGCTATTTAAGGATTAAAATTCTAATATATATATATATGCCTATTTATTCAGGTATAATTAGTTTTAAAATCATTTTCTTTAAAATTTATATATGATATAAATATGGTTTGTAAATATAAATAAATATTAAAAGCATAAGAATATGTGTGTGTGTGTATATATATATATAATTGATTTTAACATATGTTAATGTAAAATTGAAAACATAAGATATACATATAAATATTAATAGAAAATAAAATAAAAATATATTTAAACGTTTAAACACATGCAAAATACATGTGTAAGTATTTTAACAATAAAATTAACATGTGTAAGCATTTTAACAAAAAGATTTACAGATGTAACTCTTTTAGATATGAAGTTTAACAAGTATTAAATCATGTCATACATTATACAAGTGTCATTGTTTCTTTTATTTTTAAAATAATAAATAAAATTAAAACAAGTTATTTATATATACATCTACTTCTCCTCTTTTCATATTTTCCTTCGTATGATTCAAAATCTAAAACCTGTAAAACAAATCAGAAAATCAAAACTGAGATCAAATAAAATCAAAAACCTGATGCAATCAAAGGAAATTCAAACTTAAGAATCAAATACCATCAATCTTGAACCTGATTCAATCTAAAGCAAAGCAATTAATTCAACTTCAAGCAAAGATCAAAGTTCAGATCATCAACAACAGTCTCAAACATCAGTTTCAAGCTAAAAGTCAAGTTCCAGATTTAAGTTGAAAAAAATCAAAAGCATGTAAATTCAACAACAATCAAAGCAAGCTTCAGATCTAAAAATTCCAGATCAAAAAATAGTCAAAGTTTTCAGATTTCATTTCCAGGTTTTCAAGCCTGTGTTCTCTGTCTTCCCATCCAAGCGAGCAAACTAACCCACTTAAGCTTGAATCTGTGATATATCTAGATGTTTTGTACTTGTAGTTGTTGAGAAAAATGTTGTATAGAATGAAAATTTATCTGCATGTATATATATGTGTGTGGATTGATGTGTGCATATCAGTGTGCAGGAAAAAATATGTCTTTGTTCATACATTACAGGTTTTAAAACCAGTTCGAAAATTCAAATCATCTCACCTAAACAATTTTAGGCTTTGATCTCTGAAAAAAGGTTTGCATGTGTGTAACATCACTGTGACGCCCCACCTCTATACCTACTCTAGCCAAGGACACTACGGTGTAATGCCGTCAACTAGCGTGGAGAATAAGGCTGTTGAGGAGTGACCATCCGTGTAATTGCTTTGTGCGAGCACCGATATGTCAGATATTATAATATGCATTTCTTTTCAAGAGGGAATCCGACATGCCGACACAAACTCAAAACTACTACACAGTGGCTATATATATTCTTCGGAAGCAAATATAGAAATAAGCATAACACAAATCAGTCACAGAAGTTCATGTCACAAAGGCGGAAATAGATATGAATATATATAACACTTAAAAGTGTATATCAGAGTAGTGATCAAACAAGATCCACAATAACACAAAAGAATAGATACAAGTGCTAGACAAAAGAATAAGCATACATCATGGAGTCTCTATCTCAAATGTATACAGCAAAATATACTACTAATCTAAGTAGTTAGCCAAAAGTCAAAATACTAACCCCAGAAGAGGAGTCAAGTAGAAGCATCTGTAACATCTCGGTCTGACCCGAGTATTATTTAATAAGAAAATAATAAACTGATCAGTCTAGCTATAAATATCAGA
Organism: Allium cepa; assembly: GCA_030765085.1. Lineage (NCBI taxonomy): Eukaryota > Viridiplantae > Streptophyta > Magnoliopsida > Asparagales > Amaryllidaceae > Allium > Allium cepa. Next base: position 384,540,657 of record CM060937.1, read on the forward strand.
TGAAAAGATATAGAATAAGAGATATGACAGAAACATATAATAACCATAATGTCATACTGATAAGTATGTAATTGAAAATCAACAAGAGATTAATCGATATCACAAGAATCTTCTCAAAGATAAAAAGGATTGTCATACTCTTTATTTCATTTATCAAACCATAAATATGGACAATTATATCAATGCCAATCACAAAAATTAATGACTCACAAATTCACCAATGCACAAATATTGATAGAACTTATCAATGAAACCACAAAAATTGGTGAAACACAAATTCTAGAAATCGCCAATAGAAATCCAGAAATCACAAAAAGGGGGAGGCCTATCACAAAACGGGAGCATGAAAACTCACCAACACGTGTATCACAAAACGAAACGCTATTCCATGGTAGCTAACCATTAATTTTGAGCCGAAGCTCCACAAAACGGCCCGAAGACCATGGGTCGCAACTCCACCAAATTGAGCCGAAGCTCCACAGAAATGGGGTTTAGTCTCCCTCGCAGACAAAGAGACATCGCACATTGCTAGTGTAAATCAATAACAATGATCACATAGATCATCAAGAAGTGTCAACTACACCAAGCTAGTAAATATATGAGTTTAGCTTCATGTCTCATAACCACTAGCTTAACATAAATATTTACGAACAAATTGTTGATCACCACTAGAAAATTGTCACAAGAGATTCAATCGAACAAGTCCAAGAATTAACCGGAGAAGTAAACGCAAGCGTTTCATACCACTTGTTTTACTAAGACGTTTAATTAGATTTCTTGTACGAGCGAGGTAAAGGTTTGTATATACTAGTAGATTGGAAAACGGTTTAAGAAACGAGCTTTGTAATAAAATAGTGTCGAAATCGTTTTGATGAAAGAGTTTTGATATTTACTACTAGTATTGAAACCTTTATATTTTTAAAGTGACAAATCACAAAAGTGATTGTAGAAACAATCAATTACTAAAATTCACATTCGAAGATGTGAGTAAAATCCAAAGAAATCGATTCTGAATCAATCAAAATGTATGTTCACATAAATCCCAAAGAAAATGTCATCAAAGTGGATAATAAATGATAACAACAAGCGGGAATAAACACGAATCGAATAAATTTGGAAAACCAAGCAAAATTGATAAAAGTAGGCATAATAGGCCAATAGAAGCAGGTCAGTCGACTGGTCCTCTGTAATCAGTCGACTGGAACAGAAACACGAAAATTTCGTTTCCTATAGCTAGTCGACTGGTTACAGAGGACACTCGACTGATTACAGGAAATAGAGACTCCCTGTCTCTGTAAACAGCCCCCGGAGCCATCATTGGCTACAGCCAGTCGACTGACTGCTTATGGTCAGTCGACTGACTGGGTGTTGGGCTGTTTTTCAGCCTATTCAATGAAGAGCAAACTCTTCCGAATTGCAATCGAATGAGCAACGACGCTAGGGTTTTACGCCAATTCAGCAAACCGACCCTATAGGCTCTTCAAGACATCACCAAAAACATGTTTAAACCTCAAAGTTAGGATTTTTGAAGATTTGATTTCAAAACACCAAAAATTGGAATATTCACCAATTCAATCCAAACCAAAAGCAAATGCACATGAATAAGTGTTAGGAATTCATACCCAACAATCAAAGATAGTTATAGGCAAAGATGTGAGATAAAAATCTTACCTTTATACACAAAACAATGAAGAAGAAGCTATAGAGCAATGGCAAGAACGAGCACTCTTCAATTCCAACCCAACAAGCTTGAACCTAAACTAAAAAGAGAAACATTTCCTAAGTTAGTTTAGGAATTTCTGAAATTGACAAGAGAATGAGTTGGAGAAGAAGAAGAGGAGGCTTACCAAAGCTTCTTCTATTAATTTGGAGCTAGAACTAGATTTGCAAATGGAAACTAGGGCTTGGAGTTTTAATTTCCCATTCCACTCTCCATTAATGCTGAAGCTTGAGTATTAGGAATTAGAAATGAAGTAATAAAGAGGAGAGGGTTGGGACTGAGTTAATAAGTGGGGTAAATGGGCTCAACCCAAACCAAAGCCCTAAGTGAAAAAGTGGCAAAATTCCACTAACTCCAAACATATCAAAGTTTATACTCATAAAGATCGTAAATGGCGTTTTGAACTCAATGGAAGTGGTCCCAAGTCCTAATTCGACCGTATGCAAAAAGTAACTTTTCGGACTATAATCCGATTAACGATAAAATATTTAAATACTCAATCGTAAAATATGCGGGTTGTTACAGACTCCCCTCCTTAAAGAAATTGCATCCTCGCAATATTTAAGATGAAAATATAAAGTAACAACCGTGAAAGCATATTCAATACAAAAGAAATATGAAATAAAAGGTTCACCTTGAAGAGCACGGGAAAGTAAGTCCGGATGTGTTCGCTCGATGAGTTCTCTAGATTACCAAGAACAATCCTTAGGATTTGAGGACTATTGAACCTTCACAAGCGGGACATCTTTATTTCGAAGTCGTTTGACCTCCAAAGAAATAATATGAATATGATGCTGCTCATAAGTTAAATTTGGCGAAACTTCAATTTCTTCCACAACACCGGGCTCAAGAATAGAATCGGAATCTCGAAGGCATTTCCATAATTGAGAAACGTGAAACATGTCATGAATAGCAGAAAATTGAGTCGGTAATAAAAGGCGATAAGCCACAGAAGCAATGCGTTCGGTGATGGGAAATTGACCAATATATCGAGGTGCTAACTTTCCCGATCGACTGAAATGCATAACACCTTTCATAGGTGAAATACGAACAAACATGAAATCTCCCACAGAAAATTATAATTTTCTTCTTCGGCTATCGGCATAGGATTTTTGTCTACTCTGGGCTTCTTTCATCCTATTACGAATAAGATCAATCTTTTCTGTGGAATCACGAATAAAATCTGGACCTAAAACCAGCTTCTCACCGGCCTTAAGCCAACAAGAAGGAGAACGACATGGCCTTCCATAGAGTGCCTCGAAAGGTGCCATACCAATACTAGATTGAAAGCTATTATTATAGAAAAACTCAACAAGAGAAATATGATCTTCCTAACTTCCACCAAAATCAAGAACACATGCACGAAGAAGAACTTCAAGAGTTTGATTCACACACTCAGTTTGCCCATCGGACTGAGGATGATAAGTGGTGCTAAAATTAAGCTTCGTTCCCAAAGCTTTTTGAAGACTCTTCCAAAATCCACTAGTAAACAATGGATCACGATCACTAATAATAGAAGTAGGAACTCTATGCAATTTAACAATCTCTTTAACAAAGAGTTTGGCCAAAAGAGGAACAGTCCGATTAGACCAAACAGGAATAAAATGGGCGAATTTAGTAAGTCTATCAAAGATCACCAATAAGCTATCATGGCTCGAACGAGAACGGGGAAGGCCGTCTATAAAATCCATGGAAATTTGATCCCACTTCCAAATTGGAATGTCTAAAGGTTGCAATAACCCATCGGGCCTTTGATGCTCGGCCTTAACGAGTTGGCAAGTCATGCAACGCTAACGAAGTTAGCGATGTCAAATTTCATTCCCTCCCAATAATAAAGTCGCTTCATATCCGCGTACATTTTACTACTACCGGGATGAATGGTAAATTTAGAACGATGCGAATCTTCTAAAATGTCTTTACGAAGATCACAAATATTTGGCACGATAAGTCTACCAAATTTTCGAATGCCGCCACGAGAATCAATATCAAAGTCTTTCAAAACTTCAATATCAAGTTTGTCCCTCAATCTTTGGCCAAGAAGTGTCAATTCAGGATCTAGCCTTTGAGCTTCAAGAATGCGGTCTAAAAGAGAAGGATGAGCCTCAAGGCTAAATAAAACAAGAGATGAACATAAATCGGATACCCGATCTCGAATCTCACAAGTGGATAGAATCCCGAGATCATTCCATTCGGATATCATCATATAAACAACTGCTTGTAGCTTACGACTAATTGCATCGGCAACACGATTTCCCTTTCCGGAAGTATAAAGAATATCAAGATCATAAGATGCAAGAAATTCGAGCCAACGTTGTAGACGCAAATTAAGTTCCTTTTGAGAAATAAATACTTCAAAGATTTATGATCGGTGTAAAGAATAAATTTTTCTCCCAAAAGATAATGTCGCCAAATACGAAGGGCGAAAACAATAGCCGCAAGCCCTAAATCATGAGTGGCATATCTAGTCTCGGCTGGCTTTAATTGCCTAGAATCATAAGCAATAACACGTTCTCTTTGCATAAGAATGGCACCCAAACCAACGCGACTAGCGTCGGTATAAACAATAAAATCTTGGTTTCCTTCGGGAATCACAAGAATAGGAGCATCAGAAAGGAGTTCTTTTAATTTCTGAAAAGAAGCTTCACATTGTCTGACCAAATGTATTTAACACCTTTCTTTGTTAAGCTAGTAAGAGGCACGACAATTTTAGAAAAGTCTTTGATAAAACGACGGTAATAATCCGCTAATCCAAGAAAGCTACGGATTTCCGTCACACTCTCCGGTCTCTTCCAATTTTGAATCGCTTCAATCTTTGAAGGATCCACGGAAATTCCGGATTCGAAAATAATGTAACCGAGAAACTTCACACGAGATTGCCAAAAGTGGCATTTAGAAAATTTTGCTCCTAATTGATTACTCCTAAGAGTTTCCAAAACAATCCGAAGATGCTTTTCATGCTCCTCCTCGGTTTTTGAATACACAAGAATATCATCAATGAAGATGAGAACAAATCGATCGAAGAAATCTTTGAAAACTCGATTCATAAGGTCAACGAAATAAGCCGGAGCATGCGTTAAACCAAACGGCATAACAAGCCATTCATATGATCGATAACGGGTACAGAACGATGTTAAAGGAATGCTATCCTCTGCAATACGAAGATGATGAAAACCGGTTGCTAAGTCCAATTGTGAAAAGACTCTAGCACCACTAAGTTGATCGAATAGATCATCAATCTGAGGTAAAGGATATTTATTCTTGATAGTAAGATCATTAAGCTTGCAGTAGTCAATGCAAAGCCTAAGTGTACCATCGGATTTCTTCACAAAAATAGCCGAAGCTCCCCAAGGCGAGGAACTAGAGCGAATAAATTACTTCGTCTCCAATTCGGATAATTGTTTGCGCATCTCCTCATTTTCTTTATTAGACATATGATAAGGAGGACGAGTAATAGGTTGAGCTCCAGGGATGAGATTAATTTTGAACTCAATTGCTCGCTTAGGTGGTAGTCCTAAAACGGGCTCAAGTATGTCGAAAAACTCACGAACAACGTGAATAAGAGAAATGACATCTTCCTCATCATCATTATTGTCATCATGAGGATTTAAAGAATATAAAGATGCTGCCAAAGTGGATTCCGAATCTTTAAGAATGATAGAAATCCGCTTAACAGATTGAGGATGTCGAAGATGAATAGTTCGCTCAGGACGTAGGATATGAGCTTCATAACGGTTAAGCCAATCCATTCCCAAGATCATTCCAAAGCCTAAGTAACGCATGACGTGCAAATCAGCTTGGAAAGAAAAACCACATAAAACAATCTCGACATCTTTACAAAGTAAACTGAGCGTTGCAGATCCACCAACCGGATTCGCGATTCTCAAAGAAGTCATTAAAGCAACAACACTTAAAGAAAAAGTATCAACAAGTTCCTTTGATATAAAAGAATGGGATGCACCCGTATCAAAAAGAACTCGAATAAGATGATCAGAAACACTATAATGCCATCAAGGATAGACTGAGAAATACCTTGACCATGAGAAGTGTTTCTAGGGGCTTGCGTCACATTAAGCTTTCCCTCCTTCTTGTTTTGGAGTTTGGGGCATGCATATAAATAATTATCTGGGCTTTTGCAATAGCGACAAGCACGGGGCTTTGAACACTTGTTTGTGTTGAGTCAAGATTTTTTATAGAGTTTTGATTTCTGACAAAGGAATAAGCCGTGATCGACAAAAGGAAGTTATTCATTTAAGAAACACAAAGAGCTCCATATATTAGAGGTTGATTATTTGGTATGTTAGTAATTTATGTTAAAATCTATCCTCAAATAATCATATAACTTCAATCTTTCAATATATATACATATGCACATTAACTGTGCAAATTGGACTAAACCGGTCGACCGGTTGAAAATAAGGTGGTCGACCGTTTTTGCCCAGAATGCACAGATAACATGCACACATGCACATAACGTATATATATTTGAATTCCTGTCTACCGGTCCATTTTTGACCTGTCGACCGTTTTTAAACAGAAAACAACTTTTCCAAAAGACACTTCTCTTCTCCAAAGGTTGCATCTCCTATCTTTCATCAATGATCATAACTCTTAATGGCAACTGTTCACAAAGAGTTACAACTATTTTTCTCTATATATACTCATCTAAATCATTGATTCAAACACAAGTTTTTACACGATCATATATGCTCTCTAATCTAATCTCTAACACTCCTGCATTCTAAAAATTAATTTAGCTTATTGAATCATTGAAATTATTTCATATCTTTTGATTCAATAAGTAAATACCTTCTTTAATCTTTACAAAACATCATTCATATTCTTTGAGGATAAGATTATAGGAAGGGTGTACTACTAGTGACAAATCCGTGTTTTCAAGAACACAAGTTGTCAACAACAATTGTATTTGTTTTTGTTGAAGTCCTCGTGTTGTAAGAGGCAAGTGTTGAAGTCCTCAGTGTGTTAGAGGCGTGAAATCCCGTTCGGCTGTTCGGGTATTGTAAACCTGTTCCTCCGGGTGAAGCGAGGTAGTTAATAGTGAAAATCCAGATAGGAGTCTGGGACTGGACGTAGGACGGTGCTCCGAACCAGTATAAAAATCTCTGGTGTGTTTTTTCTATTTTTATTTTTACTTTGCTACTATCATCTATTTTCCGCATTTATATTATTGTCCATATTACACGATCCGTGTGTACTATATTAGCACGTGCATATAATTGTATACACACCGCACTTTCATTTGGTATCAGAGCATAGCGACTTTCAGTTTGCATAATGGTCCTTAGAACCACAGTTGTAGCACTGGCCACTACTAGAGGAAGAAGTCTTTGCTGCAGGAGTTGCTTGCTTCCCTTCCTTATAGGGATAAGGGCCTTTGGATTTATTAGGCCTTTTCTTGTTGTTGTTGAAGTTTGGTTTGGCACCCACCACTTCAACATCACTCTCCCTATCCGCCTCTTCGAGACGAAGAGCGATATCAATTAGTTGATCAAAAGAAACTTCTAATTTTAGAAGTAATGGCTTCTTGAGATTTTTGTTCAAGCCATAAACAAATCTTTGGTTCTTCTTCAATGGGGTGTTTATGTACTCGACCTCGTATTTAGAAAGTGATTCGAAGGATGCGACATAATCTGCCACGAAGGATTCACCTTGAACAAGGTCTATAAAACGGCGAGCCAAAGTCACCTTCTCAGCTTCCGACACAAATTTTAATTCGAAGCGTTCCCGGAATTGCTCCAAGGAAAGATCCGTCTCATTAATTTCAGAAATTAGAAGCTCATACCAGTCTAATGCTCTTTCATGGAGCATACTAGAGGCCACCTGAACTCGATGAAGATCAATAAGATTCATGCGAAAAAGGATTCGATCGCATGTTCTTAGCCAAGCCTAGACTTCAATAATGGTTTCAGAACTTTTGAATGGCTTCCCACCCATATTGGTATAATCGTTGCACAAGCGTGCGAATCCAGACTTAGGGTGAGTAGGTTCCGGATTAGAAGCGGCTGCTTGAGCATTCTTTACTAGATCAAGAAGCTACTGGGCAGACATAAATACTCCATCTTGGGGAGTAGCACTAGATTGACCGGCGTTGGGACGACCTGGTCTAACCATTTCTCTTCCTTAAGAAAGAAGAAAGAAGAAGAAAAAGGTTATTCACAAAATGAATATCAAACATTGATGATTGATAAAATAAGGAATCATAAAAGAAAATAGGATAGAACGGTACAAAGACACGAATTAAATCCTAAGGCACGACTCCTAAGATGGAATTAGGACAATGATCCTTGTTAAATTATTCAACATTGTTCTGAAGTTTGGCTTTAATACCAAGATGTGATGCCCCACCTCTATATCCACTCTAGCCAAGGACACTACGGTGTAATGCCGTCAACTAGCTCGGAGAATAAGGCTGTTGAGGAGCGACCATCCGTGTAATTGCTTTGTGCTAGCACCGATATGTCAAATAGTATAATATGCATTTCTTTTCAAGAGGGAATCCGACATGCCGACACAAACTCAAAACTACTACACAGTGGCTATATATATTCTTCGGAAGCAAATATAGAAATAAGCATAACATAAATCAGTCATAGAAGTTCATATCACAAAGGCGGAAATAGATATGAATATATATAACAATTAAAAGTGTATATCAGAGTAGTGGTCAAACAAGATCCACAATAACACAAAAGAATAGATACAAGTGCTGGACAAAATAATAAGTATACATCACGGAGTCTCTATCTCAAATGTATACAACAAACTATACTACTAATCTAAGTAGTTAGCCAAAAGTCAGAATAGTAACCCCAGAAGAGGAGTCAAGTAGAAGCACCTGTAACATCTTGGTCTGACCCGAGTATTATTTAATAAGAAAATAATAAACGGATCAGTCTAGCTATAAATATTAGATGAAAAGATATAGAATAAGAGATATGACAGAAACATATAATAACCATAATGCCATACTGATAAGTATGTAATTGAAAATCAACAAGAGATTAATCAATATCACAAGAATCTTCTCAAAGAAAAAAAGGATTGTCATACTCTTTATTTCATTTATCAAACCATAAATATTGACAATTATATCAATGCCAATCAAAAAAATTAATGACACACAAATTCACCAATGCACAAATATTGATAGAACTTATCAATGAAACCACAAAAATTGATGAAACACAAATTCTAGAAATTGCCAATAGAAATCCAGAAATCACAAAAAGGGGGAGGCCTATCACAAAACGGGAGCATGAAAACTCACCAACACGTGTATCACAAAACGGAACGCTATTCCATTGTAGCTAACCATTAATTTTGAGCCGAAGCTCCACAATACGGCCCGAAGACCATGGGTCGCTACCCCACCAAATTGAGCCGAAGTTCCACAGAAACGGGGTTTAATCTCCCTCGCAGACAAAGAGACATCGCACATTGCTAGTCTAAATCAATAACAATGATCATCATAGATTATCAAGAAGTGTCAATTACACTAAGCTAGTAAACATATGAGTTTAGCTTCATGTCCCATAACCACTAGCTTAACTTAAATATTTACGAACAAATTGTTGATCTCCACTAGAAAATTGTCACAAGAGATTCAATCGAACAAGTCCAAGAATTAACCGAAGAAGTAAACGCAAGCGTTTTATACCACTTGTTTTACTAAGCCGTTTAATTAGATTTCTCGTACGAGTGAGGCAAAGGTTTGTATATACTAGTAGATTGGAAAACGGTTTAAGAAACGAGCTTTGTAGTGTTGAAATCGTTTTGATGAAAGAGTTTTGATATTTACCAGTAGTATTGAAACCTTTATATTTTTAAAGTGACAAATCACAAAAATGATTGTAGAAATAATCAATTACTAAAATTCACATTCGAAGATGTGAATAAAATCCAAAGAAATCGATTCCGAATCCATCGAAATGTATGTTCACATAAATCCCGAAGAAAATGTCGTCAAAATGGATAATAAATGATAACAACAAGTGGGAATCAACACGAATCAAATAAATTTGGAAAACCAAGCAAAATTGATAAAAGTAGGCGTAATAGGAAAATAGGAGCAGGTCAGTCGACTGGTCCTCTGTAATCAGTCGACTGGAACAGAAATATGAAAATTTCATTTCCTGCAGTCAGTCGACTGGTTACAGAGGCCAGTCGACTGATTACAGGAAACAGAGACTCCCTGTCCTTGAAAACAGCCCCCGGAGCCATCATTGGCTACAGCCAGTCGACTGACTGCTTATGGTCAGTCGACTGACTGGGTGCTGGGCTGTTTTTCAGCCTATTCAATGAAGAGCAAACTCTCCCGAATTACAATCGAATGAGCAACGACACTAGGGTTTACGCCAATTCAGCAACCCGACCCTATAGGCTCTTCAAGACATCACCAAAAACATGTTTAAACATCAAAGTTAGGATTTTTGAAGATTTGACTTCAAAACACCAAAAATTGGAATATTCACCAATTCAATCCAAACCAAAGCAAATGCACATGAATAAGTGTTAGGAATTCATACCCAACAATCAAAGATTGTTATAGACAAAGATGTGAGATAAAAATCTCACCTTTATACACAAAACAATGAAGAAGAAGCTATAGAGCAATGGCAAGAACGAGCACTCTTCAATTCCAAGCCAACAGGCTTGTATCTAAACTAAAAAGAGAAACATTTCCTAAGTTAGGTTTAGGAATTTCTGAAATTAACAAGAGAATGAGTTGGAGAAGAAGAAGAGGAGGCTTACCAAAGCTTCTTCTATTAATTTGGAGCTAGAACTTGATTTGCAAATGGAAACTAGGGCTTGGAGTTTTAATTTCCCATTCCAGTCTCCATTAATGCTAAAGCTTGAGTATTAGGAAATAGAAAAGAAGTAATGAAGAGGAGAGGGTTGGGACTATGTTAATAAGTGGGGTAAATGGGCTCAACCCAAACCAAAGCCCTAAGTGAAAAAGTGGCAAAATTCCACTAACTCCAAACGTACCAAAGTTTATACTCATGAAGATCGCAAACGGCGTTTTGAACTCAATGGAAGTGGTCCCGAGTCCTAATTCGACCGTATGCAAAAAGTAACTTTTCAGACTATAATCCAAGTAACGATAAAATATTTAAATACTCAATCGTAAAATATGCGGGTTGTTACAATCACTCTTAAAAATTGATTCAAGTAAGAATAGTTAGTAAATATTCAAAAATAAGAAAACTACAGTAAGATCTTTTCAAACGTAAAAATTCGATGTTTTTATTTTCAAGTTTTGGTTATGTAAATAGATTCATGTTTAAAAACAATGATTATTAAAATAGAATTCAGGATTTTTAGGTTTGATTCAAGATAGAATTTTCAAGATGAATAGAAAACACATTCTCGCCAATATCTGATGAAGGACAACAATTTGTGGGTCGTGCTTTATGTTGAAGATAGCTTGGAGGATGAAGATCGTTGAAAAAATAGAGGATGAACTTTTAAGTGAACGTGGTGGCCGAACGACGTTAAAATAGGGTTTAAGGACCAGGTTTGGTTGTCGATAGTTCTCGTGCTCATGTGTCGTCGATAGTTAATTGGAGGTGATTGCACCATGGGGGATCGAAGCGTTGATAAGTGAGGCTGCTCTGGTCGAGGTGGTGTGGTTGCTGGTGGTCGAGATCGCCGGCATGAGGAGGTTTTGGTTGATCAGTTAGGTTCCAGGAAGGTGCTGATTGGCTTGATTTCGATTTTGGCACGAGTTCATCGATCTGGGCAGATGGAATCGTCAACGAGGTTGTCGAAGATGTGTGGGTGATCTCGGCAAGGATCAGAGGTGGTCGGAGTGACAGTGCATGTGCACACGTGCATGTTTGAGTATGGGTTGCTGTTGGATTGGAGAAGAAGGGTTCTAGCTAGGGTTTGGGCACGGGAAGTTGGGGAGTTGGCTCGAGGGATGCTCGGGTTGTTTTTGGTAAGTTGCCAGGTTATAAAAGAAATTTGAAAACAGGTTTTAGATTTAAAAGAAAATAAAATTACCAGGTTTAAAAGCCAAAACAAATGGGCATGTTTTCATGAAGTATTGATCAGGTTCTAAAGTATAAAAAATTATACCAATTCCTATTTTTTAAAGCTTGTATTATTAAGTTTTCAAAACAAATTTTCAAACTTAAATTTTAGTTTCAAATGAATTTTGAAAATTAAATTGATTTTCTGTTGAGATAATTATGTATTATGATAATAATAAATTGATCCCTAAGTAATTTCAAAAGGAATTTATTAATGTGAGAATTAGGTAGGGGTAGTTAATTACTTAATAAAGGATTAATTATTTAAGGTAATCAATTAAAGGGTTAATTTATTAATGTAAGTAGTTAAAGGTTAATTACGTAACAATTAAAGGTTATTTAATTAAAGTGATTAATTAAAGGATAATTAATTAATAATTAAAAGTTAATTAATTCATGATTTGAGGATAATTTATTAATGTAATTAATTAAGGATTGGTTAATTAATGTGATTAATTAAAGGTTTACTTACTTAATTACTTAAAGGATAATTAAATAATGTGATTAATTAATTAATGTGATTAATTTAAAGGATTAATTAATCAACTTAAGTGTAATTACTTAATGTAATTAATTGAAGATTAATTAGTGTAAGTAATTAAAGAATTATTACTTAATAAAATTAATTAAAAGTTAATTAATTATAGGTTAATTAATGTAAGTAATTAAGGGTGATTAATTACTTAAGGATAATTACTTAATGAAAGAAATTAAAGGATAATTAAGTAATTAAAGGTTAATTATTTAATGATTAAAGGTTGATTGATTTATTAATTAAGGTTGATTGATTAATGATTAAAGGTTAATTAATTTATTATTTAAGGTTAATTAATAAATGATTAAAGGATAATTAATTAAAATGGTTTGTAATTAATTAATGTTAATTAATCAAGTTAGGTGATTATTCATAAGTAATTAATCTATTTGAGTTAATTGAATTAATTATAATCATGTGATTAATTTATCTCACTTATAGATGATTGAATTATATTGAATGCCTTGAATTGTTTGATATCTCTGATGTATGATGTTATGTGATACGAATTTCTTTGAATTGATTTGTGAACTATGATTTATTTATCTATGTTGAATTTACTTGTTTATCTGTGAATGAAATATAAGAGTTATAGGATTATACCGCTTATCAATATTGTTGTGCTTGAATTGACGATGGTTGTGATATTTTATTGTTGTGTGCAAAACCCCTGGACTACACCACACACATACAAATATGGATTTCACGGAAAATTGGTTAAGTCACAGATATTTTGAATTTAATATTATTTTCAATGATGAGAAATTTAAAGGCTGAGTTTTGAATCCAAAATGGTTTGGAAATGAAATTGGGTTAAATATGAAAAGCTTTTGAAAAGGAAAATTTGAAATTGAAATTTAGTTTGAATATAATATATCTTGTTTTAAGTTTTGAAATTATTTTTGGAAGTTATGGTTTGAAAGGGTTATACAAGTTATACAATATATATATATATATATATATGTATATATATATATATGTATATGGATTTTAAACCATTTTTAAAGTATATTAAATGGAATTATTTTGGGAGTTTGAATTTAACTCAAATAAAACTTACCGAGGATACGGCAGTTCGCTGATTTTTCGACTTATACTTTAAAAGGCTTTAACTTGAGCAAATTTAATCGAATTTTCCCGAAACAAAAAACCTTTGTTTTCAAATAATAAGAGCTTTCACATAAAGAAAGAATTCCCAGTTTTTGTTGAAAGGATTTCACATTGTGAAATGAAAATAGTTTTGAAAGCTATGAATGAATCTTTGTTAAAGATGTAGTGAACCTTGTTTTCAAATTTGCAGAGGATCTTAAAGGTGAATCTTTTGTTTAAAAGATTAAAAGTGGAAATTTGTTTAAAACATTCAAAAAGAAAGGTTTTGGGAAACAAGTGTTGAAAAGTTGTGACTTAACTAAGATCCCAATATATCCATATGCCTTTAAAAATAAGCACTCATTATTCGGATTAGTCGGGAGAGGACTTTATGTCTTAAAACCCATTCCGAATTAATGATAGGACGAATTGGATAGCATTTGAAGACGGTGGGAAAGACCAGATATTTTCGAAAATGAATGTATTACCTGTCGAATGTCTTTGCTCTGAGTTGCTCCGTTATAGAGATCTCCATATGTGATGGGGAGTCCGATCGGGATTGTGAATATTCGATGTGCAAAGGCTTCTTTCCTTAATTGGAGGAAGTGCCTTCAGTTCCATTCAGACCCAAGATGGACTTGTATGGACATATGTCTGACGTTACACTTTGAGATGTAAAGCTGGTTTCTATCAAATACATTTCTATTTGGTGGTGGAGAATTTATTCTCTTAGCTTAACACCATTCTCTGAGACGTACGAGCTCAGAGGTTACGTAGTTAATGGTTACTAGTGATATATTCCCAATTTGGTAATGTGGCATGCTAAGTGCTGTTGAACATTAGTTGATCAAAGCACGGATTTTGTGAAAAGCATAGCTTTGTGGGACGAGACTTCATCATACTTAGACCCCGAAAATGGTTGAAACAGGAAGGATGCAGCAAGGTTATGAGGGTCACGCCCTTTGGGGTATGTGCATTTCTTTCTGGATAAAGAGTGGTATCATGGTATGGAGCCTAGATATTTAACTTTTGTGGTTGTTTCAATTTCTTGGTGAATCCCGGGATAAAGGTTGGCTACGACCGGGGGATGGCATACTCGTGACAGTTAGTTACCTAGTTATAGAAGTAACCCGGACTTGTGTTGGCAGAGATCCGGTTAGGTTCTCGAGACGTCCCTCCAGAGGCGTACCCATTCGCTGAAGGAAGTTCCTTACCCTTGGTCATTTGTTGGAAATCCAATCACACATTATGAGCCCTATATGGTTTTAGTTGTAGAACCTGCCATCTAACATGGTAGCTATAGTAGGCATACTATAATGGTACGTATGCTGGCTAGAATTAATATTATACTTTTGAAATGTTTTCTGCACTATGCACTAATAATAATATCAGAAGGATTTTCGCGTATCAAGCATGTTTGGCTATCATAAGGAGAAATCTCCTACAAGTGTGTGCTTGCATTGCGTGTGTGGTGGGAGGCCTTATGGTAGTTTCATTTTCTGAAAAGCATAGCAGATTTCATTTCTATTTCTTTGGTTCAAATAAACTATTTTTGTTTGCTCACACCAGTCCCATGACTGACCTAGAGTTTATTGTCCCCTTTCTAAACTCTAGATGCCCACAAGTTTCCACACGGTCAGCCTAGAGTCAGGTTTTCAGATAATCAGCTAGTAGACGTAGCTTTTGGCAATCTTTGGAGTCTTTGATTTGGCGATCGCATTGTGCATCGAGTTTGCTTAACTCAACAGCATGACAGTGGTTCGAGCTTGTTGGTTTGGAGCTTTGGCTATGGAATTGCAGTTTTGTCGGATTCTCTCTCTTGCTTGGGCGTAAAAGATGTTATCTTTCCGTTACTGTGTTTTTCTGCTGTTGCATCTATCTTTGATAATGTTGATCACTTCATTTGTATCAGATTGTTGTATCAATTATTGTATATCGATAAAAGTTATTATTTCTGTTTTCGCTGTGTTGTTTTCACCTAATGTTGTTATAAGCTCCGGTGATTCAAATTTCAACGTTTGAATCTACGACATTCGAATGCGGGTAATGTATGGATGCCGATTTTCGAGCACTGACCGTCACTGGTTCGAAGTTCCAATCTAGTCATGAAATCAAAACTTGAAATTTACATACTTGATTTTCTGCCCATAAACAAATTTCCTGTTATTTCTTGATGCTTGAAAACTCAATTGTTTTTAAAGCTTAAAAATATTTTTAAAAAATCAAATTTAGTTACTACTATCAAAATATCCTTAAGAATCCTAACATGAAACTGATTATAAAATGAGATATGAATTTTTATAGAGGATTCTCGAACCTGTTACTCAACAGAGGAATGTATATACATATATACATATATACAAACATGCACCAAATACTTAACCTTTGTATGAAAATATTTTAATTCAAACATGCGAACACTTCACTCCATTACTTCTACTATTATTACATTTATCAGGTTAAAGCGGATTTAACCGAGGAAAGATTATTTACTCACCACTTTTGTTTGAATAGAGAAGCTTTGTTTTGAGGATATGGAACTGATTCTGATTTGTTGATTTGAATCTTGAATTTGATCTTGAATTTAAATTTGAATCTTCTTTATGTATGAGTTTGGACTTGAATTCGCATGCTTTAGGTCAGGTTACAAAGAAGCTTGAAGAAGTTGTAAATTTATTTTCTTTGATTTCTTTTTTTCTCTACTTAGTTTACAGGTTGATTTCTTTGTTTTTGAAAAATGGAAGATAAAAGAAAAGAGAGAGTAGGAATATAAAGATGTATGGCCTTATTTTTTCTTTTATTAAAAATGAAAAGAAAAGGAATAACATGACACTTGTATAATTTGCCTACATTTGTTAATTGTATGTTATCTAAGCTTACATTTGTAAATTGCATGAAAATATGTTTATATATATATATATATATTATAATATCAATTTAGTTTTATATTTATTAATGTCTTAAGTTCTAAATTCTCATACATATACAAATTTCATTTATTTCATGTTAATTTTAAAAGAAAATGTTTTAAACTTTTTATTAAGTCCTATTTTAAAACTTAAGCTATTATTCCCTTTCGAATTAATAAATATTTATCTTAAGTGTTTTGAAAATGCCCAATTTAATTTTAAATTATTACTGAAAAATTATTATGTTGAATTTAAAACACAACTTCCCAATTATAATATATATATATATATATATATATATATTACTTTGAATTATAATCAATATATATACACTTATAATCTTCAATATTATAAAGTTTTTATATATCTATTCAATTTATCACGAGATTTATCATTTCCAGATATTTGTTTAACATACGAATCAGTATTTTAATAAATTTAATTATGTTAATTATCAATTAACAGATGTCCGAAAATCCGGGTTATCACACATTTGGTATCAGAGCTTTGGTCTAGCGATAACCTTAGCTTTGTGGAGTCTGACTCATAAGAAATAAGGTATTAATACCCTAGAATGAGTCGTTGAGTGTATGTATATAAGAGAGCGTATTTGTTAGTGTTATGAAAGGTTTTTGTATTGTGTTAATTTGTTCTGTTTATTATTTATAAATTTTGATCGGTACATAGGACGTCATGGCATCGATAGAGATTTCTAAACACTTAATCGGGCAGACCAACACAATATTGTTTTGAAATATAGGTAAATGAAATAATTTTTCCTAGTATTTTATTTTGTATATAAAAGAATAATTTTTATAAATGATATAGTTGGATGTGATATGTTATTTGTTAGGAAGTGAAATTTATAAATATTAGTTGCAAAAATGGAATTGTAAATAAAATGAATAGAAATTGGAAATTTAGAACATAAGTTCCTATATTTTTGAAAATTACTTTCAAAAGATTTTGGAATATAATATTAGTATTATTTGGAAGTATGTTATGATATAAATATTTCAATATGATTGGAAGAAAGTTTAAAAAGAACTTTTAAAGGAAGTAAGTTCTGTACACACCTCTCTGTCACTGGAAAATAAATTCGGTGATGAGTAAACGCATCATCGACGTTCATTTTCAAGTTTCAAAGTGGAAAGATTGCTGTAATAGTTTTACTGCATAATTATTTTGATAAGCAAATCTTAAATTTAATTTCTAAATATGTTTGGATGTATATAAGTATAAGTATATATTATTTTAAAATGATTTGGAAAGAAATCCAGTATTCAGTTCTTAAGTTTCTGTAAATTAGAAATTTTGATTATTATAATGAATGAAATTTTAACCATTTTAATAATTGTAAACTTCTAAAATGTGTGAATAGAAATAGACGCTAAGTGATTAAAGAAATATATAAGAAATTGGAAATTTGTAAATTGTAATTCAAAAGGATATGAAAAAATATAAGAAAATGTAATTGTTGAGCAATTGTTAATTAAAACAAATAAGACAAACTTGTGTAACATTCAATTCCATTCTAAAAGACATATACATATAACTTACCAAAATGATAAAAGTTGATATGTTATTTAGAATATGTAATAGAATATTATACAAGTAAAACTTAGGAAATGAAAATATTCAATGGAATTATGTTTATAAATGAAGAATTAAGATGTATAAGAATGTTATAAACTTAAGTTAATAATTTGAAATGCTAGTATTTATAATTAATAAAAAGGAGGAATATTGTTAGTAAATGATTATAAAATTAAGTGATGTTTGAAGCCAATTGTAATTAAGGTAAATAATAAAAGTGAATACTATATGTGAAAGAAATAAAAGTGAAAACTAAAAAAAAATTCCTTTTTAAGTATAAGTTGCTTTAAAAATGAATATTGATGTTAAAGAAAATCAGCGTAAACAATAAATGTGAAGTAAATAGAAATAAAATTCTCTCTCAAGCAGGACAACAACGGAGGAGGAGGAAAAGAGAGAGATATCTCTCTCAACAACAACAACGGAGGAGGAGGAAAAGAGAGAGTAGGTTGCATTGTATGAATGAACAGGAAGCGAATTTGATAAGTAATGAAGAAATAAATAAAATAAAAATCATACAAAGGAATGAAAACAAATGAATGTTAAATAATCTGAATAGAAATTTATAAGAATGAACTTAAACGATACTTTAAATTATTTTTTGTTTTGGCTTTTGGGATGGTTGGGAAAGGATTCTTCCAACCATATAAAGATGTATAAATAACCTATTAAGTTTTATGTAAGACTGTTGAGTGTATGGTATACTTAGTGGTTTATTTACCATTTTATACGATTAAAAGTTTCTGAACCCGAACAACCATTTGTTTTGGTTGTTATGGATGGATGGTTGATTACTTTGATTGCATGTGACGATTATATGTTTTGTTTGCAAGTGACCATTTTATGTTGTGTTGATTTGTTTGTTACTGATAGAAACAACTTAAATATTTCTCTTTTTACATGATTATTAACTTCTTTGGTTATATAAGTAAAATACAGGTTTATGGAATAGCTGCTGCTTTTGGTTTCATAAATAACCGTTGTTTGCCAGACAAATAGGTACGTTCTCGGATTATGGTTTTATAGCGATATTATATTGTTTTCCCATGGTTTGGGATATTTTATTTTGAAATATGATATATATTATTATTATTGATATTATTATTTCTTCCGGACCTCTCCATACAAAGGAGACCCTGCCAAAAAATTTCTTGAATTTTGGACTTAGAAATTTTTTGTGAAAGTAAAAATATTTTTAGACTTTTATTAACTTGAATATGAAGGATTTAATTGGTTATTAATTGATATATTTTATTTAAATACTTAATTATTTAAATTAATTATTATAAATTGAATATTTTGGATAGATATATTAATTCCTTGGTTCCTTCTTTTCTCTTTTCGAGGATCAAATTTTTTGAGTGGGGGAGAGTGTAACGACTCGAAATTTTCGATAATTAAAAATATTTAATTTAATAAGATGTTGGTGTCTAATATTTGAAGAAATTAAATTTTGTGATTTATTAATGAGAATAATAACTTGAATGGAATTTTATGACGTTAACTAAGGTAATTGATAACTATTTTGATGCAATTCCAATTACCTGAATGATTGAAAATCTAAAATTTGGTTATAGATTGTAAATAGGGAAATAAATCAAATGTTTTAATAAAAAGAGAAATTATACGTAATTAATTGAAATCGATTAAAATAGAATAATTAATCCGAATGTGAATTTATTTGTTTTGTTTGTAACAATAAACATAGAAATATGTTTGGAATCATAAGTTGTAACAATTGTTAATTATCAATTCACTATTTAATTCGTTGAAAATAAATTGAAAATAAATTGCAATTAATCCAATCAATTATTGCAGTTAATGTGAATTAAGAGGATAACTATAGGATATTGATGTAATAAATGTAAACCAATGTTAATTATATCCATTAGGTAATGATTGATTGAATAAAAAGATTGAAATCAAATTTAATCAAATTATTGGAATTTAAATTATAATTAATGGGTTTATTGCAATTAAAATTAAGCACGATGACTAATGCAATATTTAACTATGGTTTTGACTTAGAAATTTACTCTAGAAGATTTTTAAATTAATAAGTAATAAAAAATGATAAAAATTGTAAATTATTAAATTTGAAGTTGAAAGGTAATTTAATTAATATAATAATAATTTATTTAATTAACATGAAAATAGCCATTTTGGCCACTATCTTGGATTTTGACGAAACTAGTTTCATTGGATCCGTAACGTTAAATTATTGTAGGATTTATAGTTTTGTAGCGATCGAACTTGTCGTTTGATCGTGCGGGCTTGAAACGCGTAGAAATCAATTTAATGAAATCAATTTGAAATAAGATGATTTTAAAAGCTAACTTCTTTATACAATGGAATTAGGACTTGAAACTGCCTCTATTGAATTTATACATATCAAAAACATCTACTTTGATATATTGGATGACCCACTTTCGTTTCAAAAGTGAAACGGGCTTTTCGTGTCGCTATTGTCGTTCGTACCAATTCAATACGTGTACATTTTTCTTATTGGGTAGTTTTCATAAAAATAGCCTAGTCTCTAAACCCTAATAGCCTTTCTATTTATCATTCCATACATACATCAACTTCTGTCTGGTCCTTTTTTAATGGTAGAAACCAAATCAAATTGCAAACCCTAAATTCAATTTCCAAATCAATTTCAAAATCAAACTCCTCAATACCCTAACATAATATATCGTTTTGATGCTCTTCGTGAGCGTAATCTACTGGTGCAATTCGTTTTTGCAATCGAATCATTGTTTGTCCAGAAATTAGGGATATCCTTTACGTCATCCATTTGCTAGGGTTTCGATCCAACGATGGATGTTCACCCGTAAGACGATCGGAAGGTACAAGAGTGTGGAGGATGTCGATCAAGCCTTGAAAATGTTGTTCATTCGTCCCCAGGTGGTGTAAATTTGCCACGAACTGAAAAAATATGTTGGCAGCGACTATCGAACAAGGGGGGACCAGAGGCTCTCGTAGGTGGGCCGAGGTGGGGAGGAGATGCTGGCGAACTCGACCTGTTGATCAGATCTTTGAGGACATGTGGCGGCAGTGATAGGAGCTTGAACTATCGATGCCGGGTTTTTTGGGTTCGACCAAGTTGTACTATAGCCTGAGAGTTGTCGCATGAATGTGGAACGAGGTTGGTGATGTTTCAATTGATTTACTAAATTATTTGTTTCATTTTGTAAATCTTTTAATTTCTAATATGCGTAACTTTTACATACGAGGCCGGATTTATGCGCGGTTTGTTTCACTACGATCATATCGAAATTCCGGACATTATGGAACTGGATTAGACGAATTCTAAGATTTTTTTAATTTTGGACCTTTGTTTGGATTTCAAATCGATTTGAAATCAAAAGTGAGTATTTTAACCCACTCACAACAACTGAATTTTCTTATGTTAGTTAAATTGAATTTATGATGTGATTAGAAATTGATTGGTTGATGTTTAGTATATTTAAATTGTCATTCCAGTTAAATATGATTTTTATTGCATTTAATCATCATTTAATTTAATATTTAATTTAATCGTCAATTGAATACCTATTGATGGTAATCAGTTAACTGATGTTATATATTGGTTGATTGAATGGTGATTGTGATGTATGTTTGATTGTTGATATTGGATGATTGTATGTTATATTTTTATATTGTTATAACACTGCAAGTTCCCTATGGGTTGAAATGTTACATACCCTAATGATCAATAGATTAGGTAAAAATCATTATAGGTTGAAATGATAAGCCCACGCAATTTTATGGATTTTGAATTTAATTCGAGATTATGGGTTGAAATGATATATATCTATAAAAATAAAATAATTACAGATTGGAATGATAAATATCCGTATCACTTGACCATAGGGTAGAAAATAATGTACGGACACCGGATTGGTTAAATTAATTGATTTAAAACCCTAAATTTTTGAATCCAGTTAAATGATATTTCGAAATAAAAATTTAATTTATATAACTGAAATATTGTCGAAAATCCAAGCTTTAAACGTTGAAATTGGAATCGGTTTAGATGAACTGTTTAAAGGATTTAAATTGAAATTTTAATGTTGGATTTGAAATGTAATGAAATTTGTCGAAATTGAGTTATTGAAATATTTGAATAATTAAACTTTGAAATCTACTAAATTTGAAATTCTACTAAATTTGCAATAGTTTAAATTTATAGTTCGAATATGGATTTAAAATCGGTATTGATTAAATGGGTTTGAATGAGAATCTGAATTGAATGACAAAACTGAGTTTATTGATTTGAAAGTTGGATAGGGCCTAAATTTGTCGAAATGGAAAAAATAGTTAAATTTGAGATTTCTTTCAGATTAATTATTTTGATATATACTGTTAAAACCATTCTATGTTAACTATTAAACTATGTTTGTAACGTCCCGAACTTTTCGATAATTAATTTTTTTTTAATTTAATAAGGTTTTGTGATTTAATCTTGGAAAAAATATAAATTTGTGATTTAATACTAAGAATGTAATTGGAATGAAATATAATAGTATTAACTTAAGGTAATTGATAACTGCTTTAAATGTAATTCCTATTAATTCAAATGATTAAAAACTTATAATTGGTTATAGATTGTAAATTAACTGCAATAAAGTGTGTATTAATTGATAATTGGATCAAAGAGAAGTTAATAATTTAAATATTGTAGTAATTATTGGAATAGTAAGCGATAAATTGTAATTGAATAAAAATTAGTGTTGTGTAAATAACTATAACCTTTATGTGTAAATAACAAACATACAAATGTGATTAAATGTAGAAAAGGTGACAATTGTTATTTGTTACCAATTTATTTAATCAATTATAATTAAATGAAATTAAGTGCTGCGCAAAATGAGTTAAGATGATAACTGCAATTTATGAATGTAATAAAAGGTATAGAAATGTTAATTATATTCATAAGATAATAATTGATTTACTTAAAGGGAGTGAAACCAATATAAATTAATTTATTGAGATTTAAACTATAATTAATGTGAAAATTAACAGAAATTCAATATAATTGAAATATTGCAACTAATATGGCAAAAAATGATAATTAGAGAATGTTAATGTAATAAGATATAAACCAATGTTAATTATGCCTATAGAGTAATGATTGATTGAATAAAAAGATTGACATCAAAATAAATGGATTTAATTGACATTAAGTTATAATTGATGAATTTAATTATAGTTGAAATTGAACACTGTATTTGGTGCAATATTTAACACTGAATTGATATGTAAATTGTTTTAAATTATTGTAAATTTCTAAACAATCAAAAATGATGAAAATTGTTAGTTATTAAATTTGAAATTAAAAAGCTGATTGATTCAATTCAATAATAATTACTTTATGGGCACTTTTGGCACATGTCCTTGATATGTTTTACAATTCACAAAAGCCCTGTGGAAAAAGTATGTAAATTAGGTCCTTATTTTTCGAAAATCATCAAAAAACATATATAAAACAAAAAAAACTTCCAAATTTTAAAACTGATTTAAATTAATATTTATCTTTGTATTCATGTCAAGAAAATCAATAAACAAGGACGAAATGGAAAAAAATGACACATAATATGTTTTTGGAATACTTGGAGATATGTATGCAATTTTAAAGAATAATTGCAGATATGTCTGCACTTATTCTGGATAACATGCCTTTGCAACTAAAAATTGCAGATATGTCTGCAATTTTAAGGAATTAATGCAGATATTTACGTAAATATCCTGATTGTTAAATTAAGATGCTGTTATTCAGTGAATAATTGCATACATGTCTGCAAATATATGAAATAATTGCACACATGTCTGCAATTATATAGATTTTTGTTCAGCACGGTTATTCAGTGAATAATTATGTACATGTCTGTAAATATATGAAATAGTTGCTTACATATTTGTAATTACTCAGATGTTTATCGAATGTAATTATTCAATAAATAATTGCAGACATATGTGCAATTATATGGAATAATTGCAGATATGTCTGCAATATCTTTTTTTTCTTCAGAAACTTAGTTATAATATTTACAATTTCTTGAAATTTTTTTTAAGCACTTGCGCAAAAAAACATGAAAAATATATGCTGCTACAGTAAAATAGTTACAGGGACCCGCTTTACAACTTCTTTTTAGGGAGGATGCCATTTGAATTAACTTTGGTTTTAGGGATGCGTGACTATTCACTTAATTTATTTAACATGAAAATAGCCCTTTTGGCCACTGTCTTGAATTTCGACGAAACAAGTTTCATCGGATCCGTAACGGTGAATTATTGTAGGATTTCAAGTTTCATAGCGATTGGACATGTTGTTTGATCGTACGGACTCGAAACGCGCAGAAATCAATTTAATTAAATGCAATTGAAATCAATTTGAAATAAGCTGATTTTAAGCTAACTCTTCATACTACGGAATTAGGACTTTAAACCTGTTCCATTGAGCTTAAAATTATCGAGAACATCTATTTTGATATATGAGACGACCTACTTTCGTTTTGGGGTTAGAACATGCTTTTCGGGTCGTTATTGTCGTTTCAAATCAATTCGATACGTGTTCATTTTCTTATCAGGTCTTGTCCATATATATAGAACTTTCTAAACCCTAGCAGCCTTTTCATTTCTCATTTTTGTACATATCTGTCTATTACATCTATCAGTTCCTTCTTCTTTCCAACGGCTGTAGATCCAAACCCAAATTCAATTTCAAAACCAAATCCAAAAATCAAACTCCTCCGAACCATATCAAATTATATACCGATTTGAAGCACTCGACGAGTGCAACCTAGATCTGTAATTTTTTTCTCGATCGGATTCACCTTTTGTCCAAAAATTAAAGTGGAACCTCAGCCATCCATATAAGTTTTCGCGATCCAACGGAAGATCGTCGTCCGATCGACGATCAGAAGGTGCCGTCGCGTTGAGGGTTATTAGCAGCGCTCATCAGTGGAGTTTGTTGGTCAGAACAATCATCATGGTCATCAGAATTTGGAGATATGTGTCGCGGCAGCGAAGATGGCCTGGGGACGATGGAAGGTGGCGCAAGCTCGGCAAGGTGTCGGCGTGGAGAGGTGACCTTAATGGTGGCCACGGATCTCATGGTAGGTGGACGTGGTGGCGACGGCAATTAGGTGTAGTAGCGGTGGCCAATCTAGGGTTCATGTACGAGAGATTCCGAATGGCTTGGGTGCATAAGCGTGGATGAACGCGATTTGGGGTAATGAATTTCTTATTTTATTATTTATTTAGTTCGTATTTTAAATCGTTTAACTTCTAATAATCCTAACTTTTACGTACGAGGTTGGATTTACACGCGGTTTTCTCCACTACGATCGAATCAAAATTTTGAACATTATGGAACTAATTTGGACAAATTCTAAGACTGCTCAATTTTGAACCCTATTTTGGATTTCAATTCGATTTAAAATCAAATGTAAGTATTTTAACCCCTCACAATTACTAAACTATCTTATATCAGTTAAATTAAATTTACGACATGACTAGAAATTAATTGATCGATATTTGGTACGTTTAAATTGTCATTCTAGTTAAATTTGACTTTTGTTAGATTTAATCGTCGTTTAATTAAATATTGAATTTAATTGTCAATTTAATACCTGTTAATGATAATCAATTATCGATTGATGTTTATTAGTTGATTTAGATGATGATTGTGATGGATGTTTGATTGTTGATATTGGATGATAGCATGTTATATTTTATATTGTAATACACTGCAAGTTCCCTATTGGTTGAAATGTTACATATCCGGACGATCTATAGATTAGGAAAAATCATTATGGGTTAAAATGATAGACTCGGACGATTTTATGGATTTTAATTTAATTTGGGATTGCGGGTTGAAATGATATATGCCCGTGAATTTAAATTTGCGGCTTGAAATGGTAAATATCCGTATCACTTGACCATAGGGTGGAAAATTATATATGGACACCGGATTGGTTAAATTAAATGATTTTTAAATCTTTAACCTTGAACCCAGTTAAATGATGTTTGAAATAGAATTTGCTTTATATAAATTGACTTGTTTTAAGTAAATATTTAAAGGATTTACACTGAAATTCTAAAGTTGATTTTGAAGTATAAATGAAATTATCGAAATTGATTTTTTGAAATATTGAGTTTTTTTAACTTTGGAATAGCTAAAATTGATATTCCCATATGAAAAATTTAGATCAATTGAAATTTGGATATGGTGCAGATTGGTTGAAATGGATGAAATGGTAAGATTTGATGTTAATTTCAAATTTATTTTCCTAATATAAACTGTCAATGTTATTTAAAATTCTAAATTATTAAGATTTTCAACTTTTAAACTAAATTTGTCTATTCTAATTATTTTGAACCATTTTAAAACTATTTAAAGTATTTTGATTTATTTTAATATATTTTAAATCTATTTAAAGTACTTTAATTTATTTTATCTATTTTAAATCTATTTATATTATTTTAATCCATTTTAATCTATTTTAAATCTATTTAAAGTATTCGAACCTATTTTAAAACCGTTTGATCTATTTTAAATCTATTAAATATATTTTAATCTATTTAAACAATATTAATCCATTTTAACCTATTTTAAACTATATTAATTTGTTTTAATCTATTTCAAACTATTTTCAACTTGTTTTAAAACTAATTTAAACTATGTAAACTATTTTCTGAATTTCACATTTGTAACGTGGAAGTTTATATTTAAATCCTTGATTTTTAAATAGAATATGACTATATGATGTAATAACCTAAGTTGGGATTTAATAACATATTTTGAGTAAATATGATGATTTGAAATGAAGGTTTAACCTATTTTGAAAATATGATTTCGAAAGTGAATATGATTTGAAAGTAATATGGTTCTGAGAATATGATATTTTGATATCAATTGTGAATTGACTTTTGAAATGTAAAAGAACCATCCGATGTGAAATAAACGTTTGGTTGTTAAAGAGACCTAGATCGGATATTGTCATACACTCTACCAATACCGAAAACCACTTTAACAACTGTATACGTGGTGGAGATTCTAGAAATGAAGTAGGTTGGTTTGGAGAATGATTCTATATGAGGTATTTACGTGACCCTGACTCCCGTGAGTCAGCTTAGATGTGACTAAAACATGAGCCATGTCGGGCCAAGTGAGGTCGCACCTCCGATCGAACACATTTCTTCGATACCATATTACGACTTTGTGATGATTTGGTGGCCACCCCTCGATTTTGATTATGGGAGTGTGTTTGAGGTGGGCGGTAGTAGCTGCTATGCGTTACCACCAGTCCGGATCCGCAATTGGTATATCTACCCTAGCATTGCCTCGAATGCCATATTCACATGCACTATATGCCTTCTATGAGTTTGTTTTGTACCATACCTATGGAGTGCCCTCCGGGTAAACCGGAGGAGTGTACGGTATCGTATAGACTATGGAAATATATAAAATGTGTTAAGGGGGATATGGGTAATGTCTTAATGATATTTTAATACTTTACTTTACTGTAGACACTATTATATTAGCATATTGTACTACATAGTAGATAGTTTAACGGATCCTTAGGAGGCGGAAATCCTGAACATCTCTTAAGTTATTTCACTCATGTTTGGCAATGGATAGGAGATGTCAAACCCCGTAAACATCTCTGATGCCGTTACACTCATGCTTATTTACTGTTGATTTAACTTACATAAGATCTTTTAGTTCTGACTCGAGTTTTTTGTCTTTTCAATTCGCTCGAGTCGGCCTGAGCTTTTCAGTTTATCGAAGACCGCTTTCTGGAGGACGAAGATGAAGATTTTGTACTATTATTATTTACTATATTTATTCCTCTGCATCATGTTGTTCCATTGCATTTGGTTATTATTTATTCTTGTTTTATGTAACTCTGATATGTATTATAAAGGTTAATCAATGTTATGTGTAAACAGCTTCATAAACTGTTTATTTGATTATTATATTTTGTCATTCCGCTAAGAGATTCGATATTTGTTTCTTTCTTTCTCTGTTTTTTCTTATTTACCCTATAGCAATCTGCCCTTTTGAATGTTTTGAGTTGACGTTTGGGGCTTATCGTTGATTTAAACCACCCAAAATGGCAAGTCGTTACAATTGGTATCAAAGCTTTGGTTTAGCGATAATCTTAGCTTTGTGGGGTCTGACTCACATAAAATAGGGTAGTAATACCCTAGAATGAGTCGTTGAGTGTATATATGAGAATGCGTATTTGTTAGTGTTATAAAAGATTTGTGTATTGTGAAATTTGTTCTGTTTTTTATTTTTAAATTCCGGTTGGTACATAGGATGTTGTGGCACTATTAAGGATTTCTAAACACTTAATAAGACGGACCGACGCAATATTGTTTTGAAATACAGGTAAATGAAATAATTTTGCCTATAACATATTTTGTATGTAAAATAATAAATTTCATAAATGATATAGTTCGATATGATATGTTGTTTGTTAGGTAGAGAATTTTTATAAATATAGGTTGAAAAATAGGACTCACAAATAAAGTAAATATAAATTGCAAATTTAGAATTTAAGTTCCGGGGTTTGAATTTTGCTTCAGGGGATTTGAAATATAGTATTAGTAGCATTTGGAAGTATTTTCTTATTTGAATATTTAAATATGATTTGAAAGAAATGTTTTAAAGGTATTTTAGAAGGAAATATGTCATGTACTCCACTCTCTGTCGTTGGAAAATAATTTCGATGATGAGTGCATGCATCACCGACATTCATTTACGAGTTTAAAAGTGGGTAGACCCTTATAGTAGTTTTACTACCCATTTATACTGATCAACAAATCTTAATTTTGTTTCAAAATATGATTTGATCTATAAAGGATATATATATATATATTATTTTCAATTTGACTGAAATAGATCCGGAATTTAGTTATTAAACTTTCTGATAATTAGTTGTTTTTAGTTATTGTATTAGAATGTAATCTTAACTATTTTAATAGTTCAAGGCTGCTATAATGGAAATTAAGAAACTAAATGTTAAGAGATTAGTGAAATATAAATAAATACAAGGTTGTCACTTATAAATTAAGTAATGAAAATTAGAAAATGCAACTGTTGAATATTTTGTTAATTAACATAAATGAGATAACTTGTGTAACTTTCAATTTCAATTGCATTCTTAAAACATATATATAACTTACCAAAATATTAAAAGTTAAAATGTTAATAAGAATATGTAATACAATATTATACAAGTAAAACTTAGAAAATAAAGGGGTTCAATGGAATTTCTTCTGTAAAAAAGAATTCTGATATCATAAATTTGTTATAAACTTAAGTTAATAATGTGAAGTGCTACTAATTAAACGAAATAGAAAGAGTGAAACTATAAGTAAATGATTATAAACTTAAGTGTTGTCTGAAACCAATTATAATTGGAGTAAATAGTAAGAAGTGAATATTATATATGAAAGGAATTAATGTGAAGGGAAAGGAATCAAAATTTAAGTACGAATTTATTCACAAATAAAGATTTATATTTAAAGAGAAATCAAGTATATAATTTAATAATGAATGTGAAGTAAACTGAAATAAAATGTATGTGATACTTAAATACCGAATTCATTGATCATTTTAAATAATTTAAATAAAAATAACTTATGTAAGCAATGAATGCAAAGTAATGAAAAGAAAAAAAAGCATTGTATGAATAAATGAGGAATGAAATTTTGTAGTAATGAATGAAAATTAAAGAGAATAATCATTGTATGAAGAAAAATGATGAACAGTGAATAATGTAAAAGAGAAGAAAAAAAGAATAAAATTAAGCAATACTCGAAATCTTTGTTTGTTTTTGCTTATGGGATGTTTAAGATGTGATACTTTAAATTGTTTAAGATGTATAAATAATCTATTAAGTTTATCTAAGACCATTGCGTGTATAGTATACTTAGTAGTTTATTTATCATTTTATACGACCAAAGGTTTCCAAACCCAAACATACCATTTGTTTTGGTTGCTATGAATGAATGGTTGATTTCTTTAATTGCATGTGATGATTGTATGCTTGGTTGCAAAGTGACTTTTGTTATCTTGTGATTGTTTTGTTGTTATTAGTTGAAAAACTTAAATTTCTCTTTTATATAATTATTAACTTCTTTGGATTATTTAAGTGAAATACAGGTTATGGAAGCAATAACTACTGCTTTTGGTTTCATAAATAAGCGTTTGTTCGGCCGACAAATAGGTACGTTTTCGGATTATGGTTTTCTAGCAGTATTATATTTTTTCCCCTTGGTTTGGGATATTTTATTCTTACATATATGATATATATTGTTATTATTGATATTACTATTTCTCCTAGACCTCTCCGTACCCGAAATTTTCTGTGAATTTTGGACTTAGAAAAATTTTGTGAAATGTTTTCCAAACTTTTGTTAACTTGAATACAAAAGGATTTAATTATTTTAAATTGATATATTTTATTTACATTATTTGTAACATTCTTGAAGATTAGTCAAGTTTAATTTGACAATTAATTTAATTTTGGAATTTAATTGTGAATTTATTAAAAATTTCTAGAATAAATAAAAATATTTTAGATTATAAATATAATTTTGGTTCGAAATTCATGGATAAGTAATTTTTTTATGAAAAATTGGATTTAAAAAAATAAGTATATTAGAAATTAATTGGATTTGAAAATTTTATAAGAAATTATTTCTAATTGTTTAAGTATGCATTATAATTTGAAAACGAAGTTTTGAATTTGCTTATAAATTTTTCAAAGGCCAATCGAGAATAAAATTATTTATTCATGTGTAATTAAATTGTAAAACCATCTTTTTCTTTAAAAGATTATATAAATGATTAATAAAGATATGTATTTATTTAAATAAGAAATATAATATAAAGTTATATTTCAAATATTATTTGTAATATTTAAAATATAGTAAAAGTTTGAATGTTGTTTAAAAGTTAAACTTTATAATTTACATATGTGTATTATTTATTAAAGTATAATTTGTTTTAAATTTCAATTTTGCTTAAGATTTTATAAAGGTGAATGCATTTATTAATTAATAAAAATTATATGGATAAAAACAAAAACACATGTTAGTATATGAAAATATAAATGCATAATGGGTTAAAAAAAAATTTACAAAATAATTTAGATAAGGGATTTAAACATAAAAGTGATATAAGTGAACATTTGTAAGAAGATTAAACTATGCATTGACAAGTGTTAGCCTAAGTTAAACAAGTGGCATTAATCTCTTCTTGAAATAAATTAAAGTTTTATATAGTATATTCATTTTTTCTCATAATTTCGAATATCAAAGAAAACTGAAAAAAAAAGAAAACAAAAATCATCTCAAATTTGAAACAAAATTTCAAATCAAAACCATCCTCAATCTCAGAACTAAAAATAGATCAAAACCTAACTTCAACAAAGTAAGCTTCAGGATTCAAGCAATTAAGCCTGTAACCAAAGCTCCAGATTAAAGCTTTAAAATTTTCAAAAGCCTGTAAATCATCAAGTTCAAGCATGCAATTCAAACTGGAACCGGTTAAAAAAATCAAGTTTCAGCCTTCAAACTAGAGTCAATTCAACACAATTCAAACAGCAACCTGGGAGACCCAAAATCTGAAAGCATGCAAGTTCAAAGCATCAGATTCAAGAGCAAAACAAAGATCATCACTAAAAACAACAATTTGTTCAAAGTTAAACCAGTTTCAAAAAGATCAAAGTCCAGAGAACATTTCCAGTTTTTAAATTCAAAAAAAGAAAAAGCAATTCCAGGATTCACTATGCGCTGTTCTTTATCTTTTCAGGTGAGCAAACCCTTAATTCAGAACCTTGAATGTATGAATTGATGTTGTGATGAATGCTTTGTGTTGCTGTGCAAATTGTTTTACTGCTTTATGTGTTTGCATGTCTTAATGTATGTATAACATACATGTGTTATGCTGAAGCTCAAACCTGAGTTCACTAAGAAAAAATTCAAACTGCACTTTATTTAATCAATTTCAGACTTTGATTTACAAATAGAAAATGATCATAAGACTGTAATATTATTTTCAAAAATAAATTCAAGTGTTTATATTAAGGAATTTTGTCAAAAATAAGAAATCACAGTGAAATAAATTAAAGTCAGAAAATAAAAGATTTTAATTTTTGGTTTTAACTTCATGGCTAGATTTGTATCTGGAAATGACGAATTTTGACAAAGAAATCATGATTTTCAGAGAAGTATTCATCGAGATATTCATAGTTGAACAAATTTGGGCATTTTGTAAATCATCAGCGATCACGAATGAATTGAGGCTCAGGATTTGTTTTCAGAGATGCTAGAACGATGGTTGAATTCGAGAATAATGCTTGATAATTTTTTAATTCATTATGAACGAAGATTTGAATCTATTTAGGGTTTAACCCAGTATTTTTATCGATCGTGTACTTGAGACAATAACATCGACCACGTCGCATCGGAACGTATCGCACTGGGGGGAAACGATGCATCGGGGTGTGGCGAAGTTTAGGTCGAATTCGCGTGGCGTCGGGAGGCCATAATGATCGGAATAAGGTGTTTGTAGGTGGTTGGTTTTGGTTACAGTTTAAATCGTATAGCTTGATTTTTGTTTACGTCGAGATTGGAGGATCTGGGGGCTCGTGAAGTTTGTGGGCAGCACCGTCGACTTGCCGCGGATGGCGAAGTTGACCAGAGCTCGTCAGAGCTTCGGTGCATGTGCACGCCACCACGTTGGTACCATTGGAGAAAATTGAGAAAGGAGCAGGGGTGACTCGAAGAAGCTTTCATGAAAATCATGTGGCAACTCGAATCTAGGCTCGAGTAAGTGTTTCGTTTGCATAGGGTTAACACTTAGAAAAGTTTTAAGTTGAAAACTAAGCATGCACACGGGTCAATTTCTAAAAAAACTCGAAGCAGTGAAGCAATTTGATCGGGTATAACTCGAAGGGGGTCTCGGGTTTGTAAATTAAGAGAAAAGTAGTTTTAAAATTTTAAAGAAAATTAAAATTCTTGATGACAATTTTGTTAAATCAAATTTTTTGTGAATATTAGAAGTTATTTAAGTTTTAAAAATTAGTTAAGAAGGTTTTTAAATAAAAATTGTTTCAATTAATCAAGTTTTAAAATAGTTTAAAATATAAAATATAATTTTTATTTGAAAGTTTATTTTAAATAAACTTAATAATATTAAAGGTTAGTTAATTAATATAAAGAATATTTTAATGGTTAGTTAACTTTTAAAGTTTAAAGTTAATTTAATTGTTAAAGGAAATTAATTACTTGAAGTTAGTTACTTAATAAAAGTAATTAAGGTGAACTTGTTAATAATTTAAGTTTGATTAATCAAGTAATTAATGAATAATTAATTAATGGATAATTAATTACTTAAAAATAATTAGTTAATTAAAGCAATTAAGGGTGGATAATTGATGATTAAAGATTGATTTAATCAAGTGTTTAAAGGTTAATTAATTAAGGACAATTAATTAATGTAATTAAGGTAATTAATTTAAGAAGTGATTAATTAATCAAAAGTTAGTTAATTAATAAAAGTACCGAATTAATGGTAAAAGTTAATTAATTACTAATTACTTTTATTAAATTAATTAGGATTAATTAATTAAATGATAATTAATTAAGGGTTAATTAATTTATTTATTAATTTGTTAAGGATAATTAATTAAGGATAACTAAACAATTCTTTAATAATCGAAGGTTGATTAATTCATCAATTAAGGTTAATTAATAAATAATTGAGGGATAATTAATTAACGTAAATTGTAATTAATTAATGTTAATCAACCAGAATCAGTGATTAATCTGATTTCAATTGATCAATTAATCTTCCTTTTGGAAGACTATATCCTATTGAACTCTGTGAATGGTTTGTTACCTCTACTGTGTGATGCTTTGTGATTTGAATTGTTTTAATTCAAGCTGTGATGAATGTTATTTATTTATTTATAATGCATTTATATTATCTATCTGTGATCCTGTGTATATAGATAAGCGTTATATGATTATACCGCTTATCGATATTGCTATGATTGTATCTGTGATGATTGATGATGTTGCACTATTGGGTAAAACCCCTAGACTACACTACACACACACAAATATGGATTGCACGTGGAAAGTGGTTAAGTCACAGATTTTTGAAATAGTTTAAAAATTGAATTTTTGAATCCAAATGGTTTTGGAAATGGATTGGGTTTAAAGTGAAAAGCTTTTGAAAAGGAATTTCAAAGATAAAAAAATTATTTTTGAATAATTTGATTTAGTTTTGAAATTTAATTTAAATTTGAATTCAAAATTTGAAATTGAATTCTATGTTAAGAATTCATGATTTAAAAGGTTATACAAGTTTATATGGGTTTTAAACATTTTTAAAGTATTGTTTTGGGAATTTGAATTTAACCCAAGGACTTTAACTTGTATAAATGAAATCGGATTTTTTCGAAATGAAAACTATTTGTTTTCAAATAATAAAAGCTTTCATATAAGGAAAGAATTTCCAATTTGTGTAAAAGGGATTTCGAATTTGAAATGAAAATGGTTTTCCATGTTATGAAGGAATCTTTGAAAACAAGTTTTGAAAGCTATAAGTTAAATCTTTGATTTAAAGATTGAACGAGTTAATCCAATTGAAATGGAAATTGTTTTGAAATGTGTGAATGAATCTTTGTGAAACTGGGTGAACTTTGTGAAATGAACCTTTTTGTTTAAAGATTTGAAATGGTAATTGGTTTAAACCATTTGAAAGGAAAGTTTTGGATTTTAAAGTTGTGACTTAACTGAAATCCAATATCCATATTTTTTTTTAAATATTGCGCCCATTATTCGGTTTAGCCGGGGGAGGACCTTGTGTTATATAACCCATTTAGAATAATGATACGATGTTATGGATAGCATTTGGAGACCGGTGGTGAAGACCGGGTGTTTTCGAAAATGAAAGGATAACCCGTCAAATGACTATGCACTGAGTAGCTACGGTATATAGATCTCCATATTTGATGGGTAGTCCGATCGGGATTGTGAATACCCGGATGGCAAGGGCTTCTTTGGAAGTGCCTTCGCTTCTGTTCGAACCTGGAACTGACTTGTATGGATGTGTGTCTGACATTACACTTTGAAATGTAAAACCGGTTTCTATCAAATACATTTTTGTTTGGTGGCGGAGAGTTATTCTCTTAGCTTAACACCCTTCTCTGAGACGTACGAGCATAGAGGTATTGTAGTTGATGGTTACTAGTGATACATTCCCAATTTGGTAATGTGGCATACAAAGTGCTTAAGCATGGCTTTGTGAATAAGCGTAGCTTTATGGACGAGACTGCATCAGGACCTCACAACCCAGTAATGGTCGAAACAGGAAAGATGCGGCAAGGTTGCAGGGGTCGCACCCCTAGGGTATGTCCATTCCTTCTGGAAAAGGGTGGTATCATGGTATGGAGCCCAGATACTTAACTCATGTGGACATTGTATATTTATTACTGTGTGATGTTGCTTTGTGGTTGAGTATCCTCAGATAAAGGTCGCAAACGACCGGGGGTGGCATATCTTAGGTTGTACTCCCGGAAAGGGAGTAAACCGGACTTGTGTTGGCAGAGAGTTGGGTAAGTTCTCGGGCCGTCCCTCTAGAGGCGTACCCATGTGGCAATGGAAAGTTCCTTGGCCTGACCATTTTTTGGAAAATCCAATCTCCAGTATGCACCTTGTACGGTTTTAGTTGTATAACCTGCCATCTACTTATGGTGGTCATCACTGTTTAGATGGTAGCTATAGTAGGCATAGTTCGAAATGTCTATGCTGGCTAAGATTAATATTAAATTTTCGAAAGGTTTTCTGCACTATGCACTAATAATAATATCAAAATGGTTTTCGCGTATCAAGCATTTTTGACTATCATAAGGAGAAATCTCCTCCAATTCTGTGTTTGCATGTGTGCGGCGGGAGGCCTTATGGTAGTTTCATTTTCTAAAAAGCATTACGGATTTCAAATTTAAATTCTTTTTGTTGTTTTTTTAAAGAAAATGTTTTTGTATGCTCATACCAGTCCCATGAATGACCCGGAGTTTATTGTTCTCTTCCTAAACTCTGGGTGCCCACAATTTTCCACACGGGCAGTCTAGAGTTGGGTTTTCAGATAATCCAATAGTAGGTGTAGACTCGATGTCTTTCGAAGTCTTTGGTTTGGTAGCATTTAGAGATCTTCTTCCGTTTTGGATCTTTGAAGTTTTGGTTGGAAATTGCGTTTGGGATCGCAATTGCTACAAGTTCAGCTTGATGGTGGTTCGTGCTAGAAGTGAAGAGCTTTAGCTTTGGAGTTTGGTTTGGAGTGGCAATATTGGTTTCACTTGGAGTCTTTGCTCAATGTTGTGATGTTTTTCCGCTGTGGTGTTGTATTGTATCATTCTCTGATGGTGTTGGATATGTTGTACCACGATGTATACCACATTGTATCTATATTGTATATCAATGCGATTATCTTTTGTTTCCGCTGTGTTGTTTATCATCTAATGTTGTTGCAAGCTCCGGCGATACGAATTCGATGTCGTTTGTCGGGATTTAAAAAAAATAAATATATTTTGTGACGACCCAAACTCGATCCCGACAAACGACATCGAATTCGTATCACCGGAGCTTGCAACAACATTAGATGATAAACAACACAGTGGAAACAAAAGATAATCACATTGATATACAATATAGATACAATGTGATATACATCGTGGTACAACATATCCAACACCATAAGAGAATGATACAATACAACACCACAGCGGAAAACATTGAGCAAAGACTCCAAGTGAAACCAATACTGCAACTCCAAACCAAACTCCAAAGCTAAAGCTCTTCACTTCAAGAACGAACCACCATCAAGCTGAACTTGTAGCAATTGCGATCCCAAATGCGATTTCCAACCAAAACTTCAAAGATCCAAAACTGAAGAAGATCTCCAAATGCCACCAAACCAAAGACTTCGAAAGACGTCGAATCTACACCTGCTATTAGATTATCTGAAAACCTAACTCTAGACTACCCGTGTGGAAAATTGTGGGCACCCAGAGTTTAGGAAGGGAACAATAAACTCCACGTAAGTCATAGGACTGATATGAGCAAACAAAAAAATTTTCTTTAAAACAAACATCAAAAAGAATTTAAATTTGAAATCCGCAATGCTTTTTACAAAATGAAACTACCAAAAAGCCTCCCGCCATACACACCATGAAAACGCAAAATTGGAGGAGATTTCTCCTTATCATAGTCAAAAGTGCTTGATATGCGAAAACCATTTTGATATTATTATTAGTGCATAGTGCATAATACCTTTCAAAAGTATAATATTAATCTTAGCCCGCATAGACATTTCGAACTATGCCTACTATAGCTACCATCTAAACAGTGGTGACCACCATAAGTAGATGGCAGGTTATACAACTAAAACCGTACAAGGTGCGTATTGGAGATTGGATTTTCCAACAAATGGTCAGGCCAATGAACTTTCCATTGCCACATGGATACGCCTCTGGAGGGACGCCCCGAGAACTTACCTAGCTCTCTGCCAACACAAGGCCGGTTTACTCCCTTCCCGAGAGTACAACCTAAGATATGCCACCCCCGGTCGTTTGCGACCTTTATCCAAGGACCTCAACCACAAAGAAACATCACACAGTAATAAATATACAATGTCCACATGAGTTAAGTATCCGGGCTCCATATCATGATACCACCCTTTTCCAGAAGGAATGGACATACCTTAGGGGTGTGACCCCTGCAACCTTGCCGCATCTTTCCAATTTCGACCATTACCGTATTGTGAGGTCCTGATGCAGTCTCGTCCACAAAGCTATGCTTTTTCACAAAGCCATGCTTTGATCAACAAATAATCAGCAGCACTTCGTATGCCACATTACCAAATTGGGAATGTATCACTAGTAACCATCAACTACAAAACCTCTGAGCTCGTATGTCTCAGAGAAGGGTGTTAAGCTAAGAGAATAAATCTCCGCCACCAAACAGAAATGTATTTGATAGAAACCGGTTTTACATCTCAAAGTGTAATGTCAGACACACATCCATACAAGTATGTTTCGGGTTCGAATAGAACCGAAGGCACTTCCAAAGAAGCCCTTGCAATCCGAGTATTCACAATCCCGATCGGACTCCCCATCACATATGGAGATCTCTATACCGTAGCTACTCAGTGCAGAGTCATTCGACGGGTTATCCTTTCATTTTCGAAAACACCCGGTCTTCACCACCGGTCTTCAAATGTCATCCATAACATCGTATCATTATTTGGAATGGGTAATATGACACAAGGTCCTCTCCCGGTTAAACCGAATAATGGGCGCAATATTTAAAAAATATATGGATATTGGATTTCAGTTAAGTCACAACTTTAAAATCCAAAACTTTCCTTTCAAATGGTTTGAACCAATTACCATTTCAAATCTTTAAACAAAAAGATTTATTTCACAAAGTTCACCCAGTTTCACAAAGATTCATTCACAGATTTCAAAATAATTTCCATTTCAATTGGATTAACTCGTTCAATCTTTAAATCAAAGATTTAACGTATAGCTTTCAAAACCCGTTTCCAATGATTCACTCATAACTTGGAAAACCATTTTCATTTCAAATTTGAAATCCCTTTTACACAAATTGGAAATTCTTTCCTTATATGAAAACCATTAAGTTAACTTTAAACTTTAAAAGTTAATTAACCATTAAAATATTCTTTATATTAATTAACTAACCTTTAATATTATTAAGTGTATTTAAAATAAACTTTCAAATAAAAATTATATCTATATTTTAAACTATTTTAAAACTTGATTAATTAAAACAAGTTTTATTTAAAAACCTTCTTAACCAATTTTTAAAACATAAATAACTTCTAATATTCATAAAAAGTTTGATTTTAACAAAATTTTCTTCAAGAATTTTAATTTGCTTTAAAATTTTAAAACTACCTTTCTCTTAATTCAAAGACCCAAGACCCCCTTCGAGTTATACCCGATCAAATTGCTTCACTGCTTCGAGTTTTTCTAAAATTGACCCATATGCATGCTGAGTTTTCAACTTAAAACTTTTCTAAGTGTTAACCCTAAAAAACGAAACACTTACTCTAGCCTAGCTTCGAGTTGCCACACGATTTTCACGAAAGCTTCTTCGAGTCACCCCTGCTCCTTTCTTAATTTTCTCCACTGATACCAATGTGGTGGCGTGCACATGCACCGAAGCTCTGACGAGCTCCGGTCAACTTTGCCGTCCTCGGCAAGTCGACGGTGATGCCCACAAACTTCGCGACCCCCAGATCCTCCAATCTTGACGTAAACAAAAATCGAGCTATATGATTTAAAGTGTAACCAAAACCAACCACCAACAAACACCTTGTTCCGTTCATCATGGCCTCTTGATGCCACGCGACTTTGACCCAAACTTCTCCATACCCCGATGCGTCGTTTACCCCTAGTGCGATACATTTCGATGCGATGTGGTCGACGCTATTGCCTCAAGCACACGATCGATAAAAATATTGGGTTAAACCCTAAATCAATTAAAATCTTCATTCATGATGAATTAAAAAAGTATCTAGAATTTTTCTCGAATTCAACCGTCGTTCTAGCATCTCTGAAAACAAATCCCGAGCATCAATTCATTCGTGATCGCCGATGATTTACATACTGCCTAAATTTGTTCAACTATGAATATCTCGATGAATACTTCTCTAAAAATCATGATTTCTTTGTCAAAATTCATCATTTCCAGATACAAATCTAGCCATAAAGTTAAAACCAAAAATTAAAATCTTTTATTTTCTGATTTTAATTTATTTTAACTGTGATTTCTTATTTTTGATAAAATTCCTTAATATAAACACTTGAGTATATTTTTAAAAATAATATTACAGTATTATGATCATTTTCTATTTGTAAATCAAAGTTTGAAATTGATTTAATAAAGTGCGGTTCGAATTTTTTCTTAGTGAACTCAGGTTTGAGCTTCAATAGAGCATAACATATGTATGTTTATACATACATTGAGACATGCAAACACATAAAGCAGTAAAACAATTTGCATACCAACACAGAGAATTCATCACAACATCAATTCATAGATTCAAGGTT
Source organism: Allium cepa (assembly GCA_030765085.1). Classification (NCBI taxonomy): domain Eukaryota; kingdom Viridiplantae; phylum Streptophyta; class Magnoliopsida; order Asparagales; family Amaryllidaceae; genus Allium; species Allium cepa. The sequence continues at coordinate 384,580,727 of CM060937.1, forward strand.
CTGAATTAAGGGTTTGCTCACCTGTAAAGATGAAAAACAGAGCATAGTGAAGCCTGGAATTGCTTTTTCTTTTTTTGAATTTAAAAACTGGAAATGTTCTCTGGACTTTGATCTTTCTAAAACTGGTTTAACTTTGAATTAATTGCTGTTTTTAGTGATGATCTTTGTTTTGCTCTTGAATCTGATGCTTTGAACTTGCTTGCTTTCAGATTTTAGGTTTTCCAGGTTGCTGTTTGAATTTTGTTGAATTGACTCTAGTTTGAAGGCTGAAACTTTATTTTTTTAACTGGTTCCAGTTTGAATTGCATGCTTGAACATGATGTTTTACTGGCTTTGAAAATTTTAAATCTTTAATCTGGAGCTTTAGTTACAGGCTTAATTGCTTGAATCCTGAAGCTTACTTTGTTGAAGTTAGGTTTTGATCTATTTTGTGTTCTGAGATTGATGATGGTTTTGATTTGAAATTTTGTTTCAAATTTGAGATGATTTTTTTTCTCTTTTTTTTTCTAATTTCAGTTTTCTTTGATATTGGAAATTATGAGAAAAAATGAATATAGTTTATAAAACTTTAATTTATTTCAAGAAGAGATTAATGCCACTTGTTTAACTTAAGCTAACACTTGTCAATGCATAGTTTAATCTTCTTACAAATGTTCACTTATATCACTTTTATGTTTAAATCCCTTATCTAAATTATTTTGTAAATTTTGTTTTTAACCCTTTATGCATTTATATTTTCATATGCTAACATGTGTTTTTGTTTTTATCCATATAATTTTTATTATTTAATAAATGCATTCACCTTTATAAAATCTTAAGAAAAATTGAAATTTAAAACAAATTATACTTTAATAAATAATACACATATGTAAATTATAAAGTTTAACTTTTAAACAACATTCAAACTTTTACCATATTTTAAACATTACAAATAATATTTTAAATATAACTTTATATTATATTTCTTATTTAAATAAATACGTTTCTTTATTAATGATTTATACAATCTTTTAAAGAAAAAGATGATTTTAAAATTTAATTACACATGAATAAATAATTTTATTCTCAATTGGCCTTTGAAAAATTTGTAATCAAATTCAAAACTTCGTTGTCAAATTATAATGCATATTTAAATAATTAGAAACAAATTCTTATCAAATTATCAAATCCAATTTATTTCTAATATATTTATTTTTTTAAATCCATTTTTCATAAAAAATATTTATCCTTAAATTTCAAACCAAAATTCTATTTATAATCTAAAATACTTCTATTTATTCTGGAAATTTTTAATTAATTCACAAATAAGTTCACAATTAAATTCCAAAATTAAATTAATTGTCAAATCAAACTTGACAACCTTCAGGATTGTTACATTATTTAATTATACAAATTGATTGTTTATAAATTTAATATTTTGAATAAGATATCTTTTTCATTTTCAAGGATGAAAAGTTTTGGGGGGGGGGGGGAGAGTGTGACGACCCAAAATTTTCGATAATTAAAAATAATTAATTTAATAAGGTTTTGTGATTTAATGTTGGAAGAAATAAATTTTTGTGATGTAATAATAAGAATATAATTGGAATGAAATGTAATAGTATTAATTTAAGGTAATTGTTAACTGCTTTAAATGTAATTCCAATTAATTGAAATGATTAAAAGGTTATAATTGGTTATAAATTGTAAATTAACTGTAATAATGTGTGTATTAATTGATAGTTGGATTAAAAGAGAAATTGATAATTTGAATGTTGTAGTAATTATTGGTACATTAAGTAATAAATTGTAATTGAATAAAAATTAGTATTGTGTAAATAATTATAACCTTTATGTGTAAATAACAAACATACAAATGTGTTAAATGTAAAAAAAGGTGACAATTGTTATTTGTTACCAATTTATTTAATCAATTATAGTTAAATGATATTAAGTGCTGCGTAAAATGAGTTAAGACGATAGCTGCAAATTTTGAATGTAATAAAAGGTTTAGAAATGTTAATTATATTCATATGGCAATAATTGATTTACTTGAAAGGAGTGAAACCAAGATAATATATTGATATTTTAACTATAATTAATGTGAAAATCAATAAAAATTCAATATAATTGAAATACTATAACTAATATGGTAAAAGATGATAATTAGATAATATTAATGTAATAAGATATAAACAAATGTTAACTATGCCTATAGAGTAATGATAGATTGAATAAAAATATTGACATCAAAATAAATGGATTTAATTGAAATTGAATTATAATTGATGAATTTAATTACAGTTGAAATTGAACACTGTATTTGGTACAATATTTAACACTGAATTGATACGTAAATTGTTTTAAATTATTGTAAATGTCTAAACAATCAAAAATGATGAAAATTGTTAGTTATTAAATTTGAAATTTAAAAGGTAATTTATTCAATTTAGTAATAATTAATTTATTTAACGTGAAAATAGCCATTTTTTCCATAATCTCGGATTTCGACGAAACTAGTTCCATCGGATTCGTAATGGTGAATTATTGTAGGATTCCAAGTTTCTAACGATTGGATATGTCGTTTGACCGTACAGACTCGAAACACGTAGAAATCAATTTTATTAAATTCAAATGAAATTAGTTTGAAATAAGATGATTTTAAGATAATTTCTTCATACGATGGAATTAGGACTTGAAAACTTTCCTATTGAGTTTAAAATTATCGAAAACATCTATTTTGATATATGGGATGACCTACTTCCGTTTTCGAGGTTAGAAAGGGCTTTCCGGGTCGTTATTTTCGTTTCAAACCAATTCGATGCGTGTTTAATTTATTATTGGGATTAGTCCGTATATATAAACTATTCCAAACCCCTAGCACCCTTTTTATTTCTCATTTCTGTACGTTTCTGTCTATTACAACTATCAGTTCCTTCTTCTTTCCAATGGCTGCAGATCTAAACCCAAATTCTGTTTCAAAACCAAATCCAAAAATCAAACTCCTTTTAACCATATCAAATTATATATTGTTTCGAAGCCCTCGATGAGCGCAACCTAGATCTACAATTTGATTTTCAATCGGATTTACCATTTTTTCAGAAATTGAAGTTGAACCTCGGCCGTCCATATTAGGTTTTTGCGATCCAACGACGGATCGTCGTCCGATCGACTATCGAAAGGCGCCGTCGGGTTGAGGGTGATTAGCAGCGCTCATCTATGGAGTTAGTTGGTCAGAAAGGTCATCGTGGTTGCTAGAATTTGGAGATATGTGCCGCGGCAGTGGAGATGGCTTGGGGACGACGGAAGGCGGTGCGAGCTCGGTAGGAGGTCGGCCTGGAGAGGCGACCTCAATGTGGCCACGGATCTAATGGCAGGTGGACGTGGCGGCGACGACAATTAGGTGTTGTAGCGGCAGCCAATCTAGGGTTCTTGCATGAGAGAGTCAGGATAGCTTGGGTGCGTACGTATGGATGAACATGATTTGGGGTAACGAGTTTTCTTGTTTTGTTATTTATTTATTTCGTATTTTAAATCGTTTAACTTCTAATAATCATAACTTTTACGTACAAGGTCGGATTTACACGCGGTTTTCTCCGATGCGAACGAATCGAAATTTCAAGCATTATGGAACTCATTTGGACAAATTCTGAGACTGTTTTATTTTGTACCCTATTTTGGATTTTAATTCGATTTGAAAACAAAGATGAGCATTTTAACCCACTCACAATTACTAAACTATCTTTCGTTAGTTAAATTAAATTTATGAGAATAGAAATTAATTGATCAATGTTTGGTATATTTAAATTGTCATTCTAGTTAAATTTGACTTTTATTGCATTTAATCATCGTTTAATTCAATATTGAATTTAATTGTCAATTAAATACCTGTTAATGATAATCACTTATCTATTGATGTTTATTGGTTGACATGGATGATGATTGTGATGAATGTTTTATTGTTGATATTGGATGGCTGGATGTTATATTTTATTTGTAATACATTGCAAATTTCCTATGGGTTGAAATGATACATACCCGGACAATTTATAGATTAGGGAAAATCATTATAGGTTGAAATGATAGACTCGAGCGATTTTACGGATTTTAATTTAATTCGGGATTGCAGGTTGAAATGATATATACCCGTAAATTTAAATATTTGCCGATTGAAATGATAAATATTTGTATCACTTGACCATAGTGTGGAAAATTATATACGGACACCGGATTTGTTAAATTAAGTGATTTTTAAATCTTTAACCGTGAACCCAGTTAAATGATGTTTGAAATAGAATTTGATTTATATAAATTGAATTGTTTTAAGTAATTATTTTAAGGATTTCCATTGAAATTCTAAAGTTGATTTTGAAGTATCAATGAAATTATCGAAATTGATTTATTGACACATTGAAATTTTGTAACTTTGGAATCTATTGGAATTGGAATAGCTAAAATTGATATTTCAAGATGAAAAAAAGGGTTTGATTGAAATTTGAATATGATCCAGATTGATTGAAATGAAAGAAATGGTTAAATTTGATGTTAATTTCAAATTTATTTTCTTAATATAAACTGTAAATGTTATTTAAAATTCTAAATTATTAAGATTTTCAAATTTTAAACTAAATTTATCTATTCTAATTATTTTAAACCATTTTGAAACTATTTTAAAGTATTTTAATTTTTAATCTATTTTAAATCTATTTAAAGTATTTTAATCTATTTTGAATCTGTAACGACCCGTACTTTTGACTATTGCAAGTTATTAAATATCATGAAATTATTGGATGAATATGGGTGAAAATATAATGATTTATTAATATTAATTTATTGGATAATTTAAATTGTTTATATTTAATATAGGAGTTTATTTGAATAATAGAATTGTGGATTCAATATGATTAAAAAAATGGTATCAAAAATTGATTCAAATTTTATGTACATATGAATGAAGATGGTTATCATTTAAAATTAGATTTAAATATGAATAATTAGAATTTGAAAATTTTATATATTAATTGACGTGTAACGACCCGTAATTTTCGATAATTAAATTTTGTTAATTTAATAAGTTTTAGTAATTTAACTCGGAAAGAAAAAAACAAATCTACAATTTAATAATGAAATCACTAAAATAAAGGTAATAATGTTAATACAAGTTAATAAATAACTAATTTAGTGCAAACCCAATATATTGAACCAATTGTAAGATTATAACTGATTGTAATTAATAAATTGGAAATAAGTTCAAAGTATATTAATTGATGAAATAATACGTAATAAACAGCAATTTGATAAAATCAATGTTAGTGTAAATTAAGTAAATAAACTGAAATAATGTTAATTCTATTTATAATATGACAGTTGGTTGATTTAAAGAATGAAAATCAAGATTTATTAATTTATTTGAAATTTAAATTCAATAATTGGAATAAATGCAAATAAATGAAATTTGATATTCAATTATTACGTTAATGGAGATTAAGGTGAAATTTGAGAATATTGATGTAATAAACCATGTACCAACGTTAATTTTATCTATTTGATGATAATGGATTGAATAACAAGATTTAAAATTAAGTAAATGGATTTGTTGGGAATTTAAATTTATAATTACTAGATTAATTGAAATTGGAAACTTAATACTGTAAATGGTAAAATATACAACGATAAATTGATATAGAAATTTGTATAAAGGAGTATAAATTACCATGCAATCCAAATTTATGAAATTCGTAAATAATTAAATTTGAATTGGAAATGTGATTTGATTTATTTAATATTAAATTATTTAATTAACTTGGAAAGTAGCCATTTTGGCCACCGACTCGGATTTTGACGAAACCAGTTTCATCGGATATGCAACAGTGAATTACAGTAGAATTTTGAAGTTTCGTAGCGATCGGACTTGTCGTTTGATCGTACGGGCTCGAAACGCCTAGAAATCGATGAAGTTGAAATCAATTGAAATCAATTTGAAATAACTTGATTTTAGCATAACTTCTTCATACGATGGAATTTGGACGTGAAGCCTATTCCATTGTGTTTAAAATATGTAAAAACATCTATTTTGATATATGGGTCGATGCATTTTCATTCCGGAGTCGAAATGGGCTTTTGGGTCGATATCGTTAAATCAAATCAGGTCCGCTCTTTCTATTTTCAACCCTACCTATAAATATCCTGTTATAAACCCTAGCAGCCTTTCTATTTCTCATTTCTGTATGTACAAAACTTCTGTTGCTCCTCTTTCTCAGTGGCAGTCAAACCCTACATTTCACAATCCCATTTCAATCCAAAATTCGACCTCAAAAATTCAAACTCCTCAATACATATCAAATTTTATATCGATCTGAAGCTCTCGACGAGTGCATCTCATATCTATAACTCGTCTTCCAATCTGAACCTCTCTCTGTCCAAAAATGTTAGAACAATTTGTGGCCATTCATTGAGTCGCGATCAACTTCGATTGATCATCGATTCGAGGATGCAGTATTATGGAGATAGCCGAGGGGATCATATCCATGTGGGTTTCGTGTTGAGTTAACGGTTGGATTGTCGGAAAATTTCGAACTACGGTTCCAAAATCCCTGGCGGCCGCTGCATTTTTGGGTGAGCGCGACTGTGTCGCGTGGTCGCGCAAGGGTCAGGGATCGGGGGGAGGACGTCGGCGATCAACGGCACGACGTATGACAGCCTACGGCGGCGCATCGATCGTGATTTTGGGCGCCTCTCGTCACGTGCGAAAGTAGATGCTGGATGAAGGTTTCGGCAACGAAGAGGATTAGTGTTGTGATGTGGTAATTAAATTTTTATTTATTTTGGTTTGTTTGTTTATGATTTAAATTTCAATTTCAATCGCTCTAATATATATAATTTTCACGTACGAGGTCCAATTCACGCGCGGTTTTCTCCACTAGGTTCATAGTGGATTTCAGACATTTTGGCTTGGGTTTGGATGGATTCTGAGACTATTTGAATTTTGGGTTTAAATTGGATTTGAATTCAATTTAAAATCAAAAGATGAGTGTTTTAACCCACTCACAACTTTTAAAATTTCTTATGTGTGTTAAATTAATTTTTGATGTGATTAGAAATTTATATATGACTGTTTGGCATATTTTCAATCATCATCTCAGTTAAATTGAATTTATTGAATTAAACGTTATTTAATTTATTGTTGCATATAAACTTCCAGTTAAATTGTTATTTAATTTATTATTGCATATAAACTGCCAATTAAATTGTTATTTAATTTATCATTGCATGTAAATTGCTAGTTAAATTGTTATTTAATTTATTATTGCATATAAACTGCCAGTTAAATTGTTATTTAATTTATTATTGAATATAAACTGCTAATAAATACCTGTTATTTATTATCTGTTCTATATTGATGTTATTGATTAAATTGGATGATGATTGTGATAAACGTTTGATGAATGATGTTGGATGAATGGATGTTGTATTTTATATTATTATAAACTGTAAGTTGTTACGGATTTTATTTCGTTTGGGATTGCGGTTTGAAATGATATATAACCGTATTTATATTTTAAATTTTGGATTGAAATGACAAATCTCCGTATCACTTGACCATAGGATAGAAAATCATATACAGACACCATGGTCTATATATAATAATATTTTGAAGTGATTTCTATGGTTTTGGAAAGAAATATATGGGTTTATATAAATGTTGATTTTGATATTTTATAATTTTTTTTTATATATATAGTTGAATTCTTAAATTTAAGCTATGTATAATTTTGTTCATTATATAATGAGAGTAATAATAAGGTTTGATTTTATTAAAATATAATATGGTTAAGTATTTATTTAAACTATATTTTAATATATATAGAGTTTATAATGATATTGATAAATTAAGGCTGAAAAGATGGATTTGAAATCGGTTTAAAATTGTTTTTAATTAAGAATGTTATTTAATTAAAGCAATCTGGAACTTATTGAATTTGAGATTTTATAACTTGATGATGGTTTAAGGTGATTAACAAATATTTCAAGTTTGAGTTTTATTTAAATAATATTGAATTTATTAAATAAATATTTCAAAACTAAATAATAACAAAGTGAATTTAGATATATAATAAATTATCAGATTTAGTTTGAAATTATGGAATATTTAAAGCCTTGAAATATATCTAAATTGAAATGTTTTATCGAGATTGAAGTGTTTCGAAGTTATGAATTTCAAAGTATTATGGTTTCATAGTGTTTTGTTTCGAAGTGTTACAACTTCGAAATAACATGATTTGACATGAATTTATTTGGAATTGCATTTAATTAAGATTTGTCTTTAAATATATATTGATTTGAAACTTATTGAAATTAAAGAAGTAAGAATCCGAATTTGTAATAAAGTTTTGGTTTAAGATGATGTAAAGAGGGAATATCTCAAGTTTAAAGGAATTGAAGGAAATATTCAGAAATTTGGAAGTTTGGATTTATTTAAATGATATAATATTAATGTGGTTTTTGAATGAAAATGATATATTATTGATATGGTTTGAAATGAAATGACATATTAATGATTTGGTTTTAAGAGAAATAACATATTATTGATATGGTTTTGAAATAGAAAAAATATCATATTTTATTGGTTTTGAAATGGAAATGACATCGTAATTGGTTTTGAAATGGCAATGATATTTTGATTTTGAAGTGTAAACTATTTTTAAATGACCACGGTGTTATAATAACGATTGGTTGGCAAAGAGACCGAGATCAGATATGGGCATACTCTCTGTCGATACTGAAAACCACTTTGACAACCGTGTACGCGGTGGAGATTCCAGAATGAAGTAGGATGGCGGCGGCGTTCCTTTGAGGTGTATACATGGAACCAAATCCCGTGAGTTGGCATAAGGTGGCTAAAACATGAGCATTCCGGGCCAGCGAGGTAGGTCCTCTTATCGGACACACTCCTTCAATACCATTCCATTATATTCAGACTTTGAGATTGATTCAGTGGCCACTTTTGATTTTTTGATTTGGGGGTATGGCTCGAGGTGAGCGGTAGCTGCGTGCTATGCATCACCACCAGTCCGAATAGTAATTGGTATATCTACCCTGGCATTGCCTTGTGTGCCGTGTCACCTACCCTAACGCGCCTTGTACGAGTTTGGTTTTCTCCCATTGCCCGTGTGGTATCCTCTGGTGGCTTCCCGATCAAGAGGAACCATGATATTGGACGGACTACTGGGACTATTACGTGTTAAGGGGGAGATTGGGTAACTCCTTAATGCTATTTAAAAGTAAGTTTATTTTACTATAGACATTATTATAATAGTGAAATACTACTACATAGGAAATAGTTTAACGGATCCTTAGGAGATGTGAATCCCGAGCATCTCTTAAGTTACTGCACTCATGTTAGACACTGGATAGGAGATGTCAAATCCCGTAAACATCTCTGACGCCATTCCACTCATATTTTACCGTTGATTTAACTTACATAAGATCTTTTAGTTCTGACTCGAGTGTTTTGTCCTTACAATTTGCTCAGGTCAGTCTGGGCATTTCGGGGCTTGAAGACCTTATTTCTGGAGGACGAAGACGAAGATTGTATTATTACTACTTGTTATTATTTCACTGCATCACATTGTTCCGCTGCATTGTTATTTATTTATCTCTGGTATGTGTTACTCTGATTTTGTATTGTATAAGTATAATCAAATGTTTGTAAACAGCTTCATGAACTTTTATTTGATTATTATATTTTGTCATTCTGTTGTGAGATTCTGTTTTGTTTTATTTCTTTCTTCCTTTTTCTTATTCACCCCAATAACAATCCGCTCTTTTGTATGGTTTGAGTCTGACATGTGTGGTGTATCGTCGGTTTAAAGCGTATAAAAAGGTGGGCTGTTACATCTTGTATCAGAGCTTTGGTTTAGTGATAAACCTTAGCTTTGTGGGGTCTGACTCTTTATCAATAGGGCAGTAATACCCTGTGATGAGTCACTGAGTGTATATATATGAGAAAGCATATTTGTTAGTGTTATAAAAGGGTTTTGATATTGTGTTAATTTGTTCCGTTTTGTATTTATAAATTCTGGTTGGTGCATAGTACGCTACGACATTAATAGGGATTTCTAAACACTTAATAGGACAGACCGACACAATATTGTTTTGAATATAGGTGAATGAGATAATTTTGCCTATTATATTTTCTATATATATAAAATAAATTTTATAAATAAGATATATATTTTGTTGTATTATATTGTTTGTTAGGTAGTGAAATTTATAAATATTAATTGGAAACTAGAGTTGAAGAAAATAAATTAAAATGAAATTGAAAATTTAAAACTTAACTTCTGGGATTTTTGAAAATTTCTTTCAAATGATTTTGGGATATAATAATAACATTGTTAGAAGTATTTTCTGATATAAATTGAAAGAATTATTTTAAAGAAACTTTAGAAAGAAATAAGTTCCGCACTCCCCTCTCTATCGCTGGAAAACAATTTCGGTGATGAGTGCACGCATCATCGACATTCATTTTCGAGTTCCTAAGTGGAAGACCACTGTAGTTGTTTTACTACAGATTTATTTTGATAAACAAATATAAATTTCAAATTGTTTTAAATCTAATTGGATATATAAGTTATAGGTATATACATTTATCTATTGTATTAAAACGATTTGAAATTAAACCCGGTATTTAGTTCGTATGTTTATGTTAATTAATAGTTTCAATTAGGGTAGTGAAATGGAATTTAACTAATAATTGGAACCTCTAAATAAAATAAGAGATTTAATACTAAGTTATAAAGGAAATTAAAATAAAGTTGACATTTGTAACCCATGAAACAAAGGACATTATTATTGAACATTAAGTTAATTAAAAGAAGAAAAAAATAAACTTGTGTAACTTTCAGTTACATCCTTAAAAGCTTATAATGTAACTTACCAAATATTAAAAGTTGTAATGTTTAATAAGAAAATGTAATGGATACTATACAAGTAATAAACTTGAGGTAATGAAAGTATTTAATGAAATTCTTTTATAAATAAGAATTTGATGTTGTAATTGTTGTGAACTTAAGTTATAATTGAAGTGTTACTGTAATAAAGGTAATAGGAAGTAAGTAGTGTAAGATAAGATTATAGACTTAAGTAAACGAATTAATATGCAAGGAAATTAAATTAAACATGAATACTATAAATAAATGAAAACGAATATGTGTAAGTAATAAATGAAAATAAATGAAAAATTAACTTGATCTATTGTTTGGAATTGTTGTTTGTTTGGGCAAGGATACTTTAAATTCGCTTGGATGTATGAATAATATATTAAGTTTATCTAATACTTTTGAGTAAGTGGAATACTTCATAGTTATTTGTCATTCTATGTGATTTAAAGTGTCTTAACCCGAACAAACCAATTGTTTGACTTGCTTGGATGGTTGATTTGTCTTTGATGTGTATGTTGTTGGTTGCAATTGATTGTTTTTATATTGATTTGTTGTTGGAGGTTGAAACAACTTTAAATATTTCATTTTATATAATTAATAATTTCCTTGGATTATATAAGTGAAATATAGGTTATGGAAGCAATTGCTACTGCTTTTGGTTTCATAATTAAACGTAAACTGCCCGACAAATAGGTACGTTTTCAGATTACGGTTTACAGCATTATTGTATTGTTTTTTCCATGTTAGGATATATTATTTTGGAAATTATATGTTATACATTGTTATATTTGATATTATATTTTCTCCCGAGCCTCCCTGTATAAAGGAGACTGTCAAAATTTTCCGTAAAATTTGGACTTAGAAATTTTTTGAAAAATGTTTCCAAACTTTTTTAATTCGAGTATAAAAAGATTTAATGGTTATAAATTGGTATATTTTATTTAAAATATTTAATTTTGTAAATTTATTTGTTTATAAATTTAATATTTTAAGTAAGATATATTGATTTCTTAATTCTTCTTTTCCCTTCTTTTTCCTTTTCGGGGGCGAAAAGTTTTGAGTGAGGGAGAGTGTAACAACCCATAATTTTTGATAACTAAATTTTGTTAATCTAATAAGTTTTTTGTAATTTAACTCAAAAAGAAAATAAACAAATCTGTAATTTAATAAAGAAATCATCAAAATAAAGGTAACAATGTAAATATAAGTTAATAAATAACTAACTTAGTGCAAACCTAATTTATTGAACCAATTGTAAGATTATAACTGACTGTAATTAATAAATTGGGAAATAAGTTCAAAGTATATTAATTGATGAAATAATACGTAATAAACAGTAATTTGATAAAATCAATGTTAGTGGAAATTAAATAATTGGAAATAATGTTAATTCTATTTATAATATGACAATTGGCTGATTTAAGAATGGAAATCAAGATTTATTAATTTATTTGAAATTTAAATTAAATAATTGGATTAATTGCAAATAAATAAAATTTAATATTTAGTTATTACGTTAATGGAGATTAAGGTGAAATTTGAGAATATTGATGTAATAAACCATGAATCAACGTTAATTTTATGTATTTGATGATAATGGATTGAATAACAAGACTTAAAATCAAGTAAATGGATTTATTGGGAATTTAAATTTATAATTACTAGATTAATTGAAATTGAAAACTTAATACTGTAAATGGTAAAATATACAACGATAAACTGATATATAAATTTGTTTAAAGGAGTATAAATTACCAAGTAATCCAAATTTATAAAATTCAAGAATAATTAAATTTGAATTGGAAAGGTGATTTGATTTATTTAATATTAAATTATTTAATTAACTTGAAAAATAGCCATTTTGGCCACTGACTCGGATTTCGACAAAACCAGTTTCATCGGATCTGCAACGGTGAATTATAACAGGATTTCAAGTTTCATAGCGATCGGACTTGTCATTTGATCGTACGGGCTCGAAAAGCCTAGAAATCGATCAAATTGAAATCAATTGAAATCTATTTGAAATAACTTGATTTTAGCATAACTTCTTCATACGATGGAATTTGGATGTGAAACCTATTCCATTGAGTTTAAAATATTTAAAAACATCTATTTGATATATGGATTGACGCATTTTCGTTCCGGAGTCGAAACGGGCTTTTGGGCCGATATCGTTCAATCAAATCAGGTCTTCTATTTCTATTTTCAACCCTACCAATAAATACTCTATTATAAACCCTAGCAGCCTTTCTATTTCTCATTTCTATACGTATAAAACTTTTATTGCTCCTCTTTCTCAATGGCAGACAAACCCTACATTTCACAATCCCATTTCAATTCAAAATTCAACCTCAAAAATAACACATATCAAATTTTATATCGATCTGAAGCTCTCGACGAGTGCATCTTAGATCTGTAATTCGTTTTCCAATCTGAACCTCTGTCTGTCCAGAAATGTGAGAACACTTCGCGGCCATTCATTGAGTAGCAATCAACTTCGATTGATCGTTGATTTGAGGATGTAGTATCGTGGAGATAGCTGAAGGGATCAGATCCATGTGGGTTTTGGTGTTGAGATAACGGTTGGATCGTCGAAAAATTTCGAACTAGGGTTTCAAAATCCCTGGCGGCCGCTGCAGTTTTGGGTGAAAGCAACTGTGTCGCGTGGTCGCGCAAGGGTCCGGGATGGGGGGAGGACGTCGGCGATCAACGTCACGGCATATGACGGCCTGCAGCGGCGCGCCGATCGTGATTTTGGGCGGCTCTCATCACGTGCGAAAGGAGATGCTGGATGAAGGTTTCGACAACGAAGAGGATTGGTGCCGTGACGTGGTCATTAAATTTTTATTTATTTTGGTTTGTTTGCTTATGATTTAAATTTCAATTTAAATAGCTCTAATCTATATAATTTTTACGTACGAGTTTCAATTCACGCGTGGTTTTCTCCGCTAGGTTTGTAGTGGAATTTCGGACATTTTGGTGCTGGTTTGGACAGATTCTGAGACTGTTTGAATCTGGGGTTTAATTTGGATTTAAATTTAAAAGGTGAGTGTTTTAACCCACTCACAACTTCTAAAATTTCTTATGTGTGTTAAATTAATTTTTGATGGATTAGAAATTTATTTATGACCGTTTGGCATATTTTTAATCATTATCTCGGTTAAATTGAATTTATTGAATTAAATTGTTATTTAATTTATTATTGCATATAAACTGTCAGTTAAATTGTTATTTAATTTACTATTGCATGTAAACTGCCAGTTAAATTGTTATTTAATTTACTATTGCATGTAAACTGCTAGTTAAATTGTTATTTAATTTACTATTGCATGTAAACTGCTAGTTAAATTGTTATTTAATTTATTATTGCATATAGACTGCCAGTTAAATTATTATTTAATTTATTATTGAATATAAAGTGCCAGTAAATACCTATTATTTATTTTCAATTCTATATTGATGTTGTTGATTAAATTGGATGATGATTGTGATAAATGTTTGATGATTGATATTGGATGAATGGATGTTGTATTTTATATTGTTATAAACTGCAAGTTGTTATGGATTTTATTCCATTCAGAATTGCGGTTTGAAATGATATATAACCATATTTATATTTTAAATTACAGATTGAAATGATAAATATCCGTATCACTTGGCCATAGGATAGAAAATCATATACAGACACCATGGTCTATCTATAAAAATATTTTAAAGTGATTTCTATGGTTTTGGAAAGAAATATATGGGTTCATATAAATGTTGATTTTGATATTATATAATTTTTTATACATATATATAGTTAAATTCTTTAATTTAAGCTATGTATAATTTTGTTCATTATATAATGAGAGTAATAATAAGGTTTGATTTTATTAAAATATAATATGGGTAAGTATTTATTTAAATTATATTTTAATAAATATAGAGTTTATAATGATATTGATAAATTAAGATTGAGAAGATGGATTTGAAATCGGTTTAAAATTGTTTTTAATTAAGAATGTTATTTAATTAAAGCAATCTGGAACTTATTGAATTTGAGATTTTAAAAGGCATGATTTTATAACTTGATGATGGTTTAAGGTGATTAACAAATATTTCAAGTTTGAGTTTTATTTAAATAATATTGAATTTATTAAATAAATATTTCAAAACTAAATAATAGCAAAGTGAATTTAGATATATAATAAATTATCAAATTTAGTTTGAAATTATGGAATATTTAAAGCCTTGAAATGTATCTAAATTGAAATGTTTTATCGAGATTGAAGTGTTTCGAAGTTATGAATTTCAAAGTATTATGGTTTCATAGTGTTTTGTTTCGAAGTGTTACAACTTCGAAATAACATGATTTGACATGAATTTATTTGGAATTGCATTTAATTAAGATTTGTCTTTAAATATATATTGATTTGGAACTTATTGAAATTAAAGATGTAAGAATCCGACTTTATAATAAAGTTTTGGTTTAAGATGATGTAAAGAGGGAATATCTCACGTTTAAAGGAATTGAAGGAATTCATAAATTTGGAAGTTTGGATTTATTTAAATGATATAATATTAATGTGGTTTTTTAATGAAAATGATATATTATTGATATGGTTTGAAATGAAATGATATATTATTGATTTGGTTTTAAGGGAAATAACATATTATTAATATGGTTTTGAAATGGAAACGATATCACATTTTATTGGTTTTGAAATGGAAATGACATCATAATTGGTTTTAAAATGGCAATGATATTTTGGTTTTGAAGTATAAACTATTTTTAAATGACCACGGTGTTATAATAATGATTCGTTAGCAAAGAGACCGGGATTGGATATGGGCAACTCTCCGTCGATACCGAAAACCACATTGACAACCGTGTATGCGGTGGAGATTCCAGAATGAAGTAGGATGGTGGCGGCGTTCCTTTGAGGTATATACATGGACCCAACTCCCTTGAGTTGGCATAAGGTGGCTAAAACAGGAGCGATTCTGGGCCAGTGAGGTAGCTCCTCTTATCGGACACACTCCTTCGACACCATTCCATTATATTTAGACTTTGAGATTGATTAGGTGGTCACTTTTGATTTTTTGATTTGGGGGTGTGGCTCGAGGTGGACGGTAGCTGCGCGCTATGCGTCACCACTAGTCTGGATAGTAATTGGTATGTCTACCCTGGCATTGCCTTTTGTGCCGTGTCACCTACCCTAGTGCGTCTTGTACGAGTTTGGTTTTCTCCCGTAGCCCGTGTGGTATCCTCTAGTGGCTTCTCGATCAGGAGGAACCATGATACTGGATGGACTACTGGGACTATTACGTGTTAAGGGGGAGATTGAGGTACTCCTTAATGCTATTTAAAGTAAGTTTATTTTACTATAGACTTTATTATAATAGCGAAATATTACTACATACTAAATAGTTTAACGGATTCTTAGGAGATGTGAATCCCAAGCATCTCTTAAGTTACTGCACTCACGTTGGACACTGGATAGGAGATGTCAAATCCCATAAATATCTCTGACGCCGTTCCACTCGTATTTTAACGTTGATTTAAATTACATAAGATCTTTTAGTTTGACTCGAGTGTTTTGTCATTTCAATTCGCTCGGGTCAGTCTAGGCATTTCAGGGCTTGAAGACCTTATTTCTGGAGGACGAAGACGAAGATTGTATTATTACTACTTATTATTATTTCACTTCGTCACATTGTTCCGCTGCATTGTTATTTATTTTTCTCTGGTATGTGTAACCCTGATTTTGTATTGTATAGGTATAATCAAATGTTTGTAAATAGCTTCATGAATTGTTATTTGATTATTATATTTTGTCATTCTGCTATGAGATTCTGTTTTGTTTTATTTTTTTCTTCTTTTTTCTTATTCACCACAATAACAATCTGCTCTTTTGTATAGTTTGAGTCTGACGTGTGTGGTTTATCATCGGTTTAAAGCGTACAAAAAGGCGGGATGTTACATCGAGTAAAAATAGCCATTTTGATCACTATCTTGGATTTTGGCGATCCCAGTTTCATCAGATCCGTAATAGTGAATTATTGTAGGATTTCAAGTTTTGTAGCGTTTGGACTTGTCGTTTGGCCATGCAAGCTTGAAACACGTAGAATTTAAATCCAGAATTTAAATAAATAATTCGATTCGAAAAGTTATCTTCTGCATACGATCAAATTAGGTCTCAAAACTAGTTCCATTATGTTCGGAATGGAGGTATAACATTTTAAACGCCAGGTAGCACGCTTTGTTTAGAGCTTGAAAAAATTTGGACTCTCAAGCTAGATATTTTCTAACTTAAATAATAATAATACAAATTTACTTTTTGCCAACGTGTACATAGACACCTATTTTATCTCTGTCTTCCCCCTTTTATTTCAAATCGTTTAGAAAAAAATGCCGAATATAAAAAAAAAATAGAGCGATCGAGCGAAAAAAAGAAGCTTTCATGAGCATGAGAAAGAGGGCAATATGAGCAGTGGAACACAATGTAGCGCGGCATGGAGCTAAGCACGAGCGAGAGAAATCAAGGGCGGCCAAGACGGTTGTTGTAGGCGTTTGAGACGTGAGTTGTCTGAGCATGGATTCGCATGCTGGCAGTGGTGGTTGGGCGATGGCTGAGGGTGAAGGTCGATGGTGGCAGGCGGCGTACGTTGAAAAAAAAATCCAGTCGCGACTGGATGATAGGATCAAGAGCATGTGTAGTTTGCCTGGAAGGGAGGCTCTGCGTTTGAAGAAGGAGATGATGGAAACTGTTTTTTTTGTATACAATTTTATTTTATTTATTTTGGTTAATTTAAAATTTTAATTATCGTTATATTGAAAAATCTGTAACTCTCTCGTACGAGGTCCATTTCACGTGAAACGAGTTGCTAAGGTATCGTATCAATGTCGTCTACGATAAGAGATCGAGCTGGAATTTATTTGAAGCTAAAATTATTTTCAGTTTCAAATCAAGGTGAGTGTTTATACAGCTCACAATTGACTGAATTATTTTTATGTTAGTTAAATTTATATCATGAAGTGATTGAAAATTTATTGATTATTGTTTGATAAGTTTAATTGATGTCTGAATTCATTGATAAATTTTAAATTGACAATTAAAATTTAAATAGAATTTAACTGCTAGTAAAATTCCCAAATTGTACATAATGGGTTGATTGTTGTAATTATTGACTGTTTGGATGATTGGTTGTGATGGATGCTAGTGGTTGATATTTGGATGTTTATTTTAATTTAATATATCATGTTATCATCCTATATTTGTTTACAGTGTATAAAATGTGAAATGGAATTATTCCGATTAATTAAGAATTAGGTTGAAGTGATATATACCTATGGAATTTATTTTGGATTGAAATGATATATGTCCATCCCTGGAATTTAAATCGAAATAATTGATTCACTTGGCCATACGATAGAAAATTATATACGGACACCGGATTGGTTAAATTAAATGATGGAAAAAATTAGGTTTTGAAATTATTTAAAATGATTTGATTTAAAGGATTAAAAATCAAATTTATGGAAATCATTTTTTTTTCAAACTGGGGCTCGAAATGTTGAGATTTAAATTTGGAAAACGAAATTGTTTTAAAAATCGAAGTTGAGATTTTTAAGTTAAAATCGAAGCAGGATGCGAATTTCAGAAAATTAATTTATTTTAAAAGATTGAACTTTTATTCAAACTTTGAATATTTCTAAGAAAAGGTCATTTTAGAATGATATTTCGAAATTGAGCATGGAATTCAATTATATTTATATATTTGGATTTTAAATTGAATATTTATGGAAAATTTGATTAAAGTGTTTTGGATCGATATTTGAGAAATTGAAATCGTGATTAATATAAATCGAAATGGTTTAAAATTAGAATTGGAGTTGAAATTAATTTGAGATTGGGATTTTAATTAATTTGGAATTGGAAACTTATAATAATTTAGAATTGGAGTTGAAATTAATTTGGACGGCATTGAAATTAATTTGAAATCGAAATAAAATTTGACTTGAAATCGAAATTGAATCAGTTAAATTAGAATGAAAATTAGAACTGGTTTGAATTGGGAAATTTGGAATTGAACCGGTTTGACTTGGAAACTATTTTTAAATGATTTTTTTAGTACAAACGATTTAAAATCAAATTTCTTAAATATCCAAATTATTTTGATTTTTTAAACTAGTTTACTATATAAACTATTTTTATTACTCAAACTATTTTCTATTAAACTATTTTAACTATTTTAATACTATTTAACTTATTTTCTAAAATTCAAACTAGTCAAAGGATGAAATGTTTATATTTAATCTTGGATTTAATAGCGAATTTGGTTAGAGTGAAGTTGTAGCCTAAATTGAAATTTGAATCAAATTTTGAAGTGAAATCGATATATAGAATTGAATTGACATTTTGAAGTAAATTATGAACTTTTGAAGTGAATATGATGGTCTCGAAATGGATTTTATTTTTGAACCAAATATGATATTTTGATATCACATATGAATTGTTTTTGAAATATAAAAAGTACCGACCAGTGTGTAAAATGACGATTGGTTGTTAAAGAGACCGGGGCCTCTTATTGGCATACACTCTTTTAATATTGGAACCACTTTGACAACTGCATACGTGGTGGATGATATCTAGAATGTAGTGCTTGAACTGGCAACGTTTACTGGAATGAAGTAAGAAAACGATGGTGGATAGCCATGACACTCGTGTCGTAATTAAAATGACTAAAACAAGAGCCTACGTCTGGCCATTGAGGTTAGCTACCTCTAGCGATGTTGATCCCTCGTATTACTATTGTGATTCCATATTTAATGGGTGCATCTTTTATCGGTTTGATTGATTGTCACGGTCGGCCACAGATGAGTTACGACCTGTCAGAAAGGGTAAACTTGTAGAATCTTACCTTGAGCATTGCTTCGTGCGCCTTGTCATATTTATCCTTATACGAGCCTATTACGACTTTGGTTTAAAAATGAAAAATGTGTTAAGGTGGATCAATGTAAAGCCTTAACGCTATTTTGATATTTATTTTACTGATAGACATTATATATTATAGCGTACACTATTATATATATAAATAGTTTAACGGATCCTTATAAGGTGGAAAATCACGTAACTTCTTTTAAGTTATTGCACTCATATTTTATGATATTGATTTGACTTACATAAGAGTACTTTAGTATTGACTCGAGTGTTTTGTCTTTTCACTATGCTAGGGTCAGTCCTGAGTTTTTTTCAACGTATTGAAGATTATCCTTTGGAGGACGAAGGCGAGGATTTTGGCATATTACTACTACTATTATTCCCTTATTCATGCTATCATGTATATTGATCACTTATTCCTGATATGTATATATAAAACTCTAATAAATGTGTATAGATTATAATCAAATGTATAGTGAACAGATTCATGAACTGTTATTTGAATATTATATTTTATCATTCCCGCTGTGAGATTCTGTGTTTGTTTTCTTTTTTTTTCTTATTTAACCCCATTGATTATCTACGTTCTGGATTATTTAAGTTGGACCTGTGTGGATTATTGTCGATTTAAACCTTCCGAATTATGGGTTATCATAGTTGGTATTAGAGCGGAGGTTTAGTGGTAACCTTGGCTTTGTGTGGCTTGACACATTAGAGATAGGATAGTAATACCCTAGAATGAGTCAAGTTGAGTGTATATATATGAGAGCATACTTGTTAGTGGTACAAAATGTTTTATATTGTGTTTACTTACCCATTGAGTTGTTTATGAATTCTGGTCGATGTGCGGGATGCCGTATCATCGATAGGGTTTTCCAAACACTTAAACGAGGCAAGTCAACATAATAATGTTTTAAAATTGGGTAAATGAAATAATTTACCTAAATTATATTATATATATAAAATGATGATTTTTAATGAAATTGTTGATAGGAAATGATAATATTTAATAATCATCGATTATTCGTTGAATTAAAATAAAACAAATATTTAACGAAATTTGTTTTATGAAGCATTTGATAATTAAATTAAATCGAAGTATAATTGCAATAAGAATTGGTTAAAATGACCAAGTTGTAAATTAAAGAAATATTTTGATAATAAGTTAAGGAAATTTGTATAAGAATATTTATAATATGGCTTATAAATAGAAATGATTTTAAAAATTGAGAATCTTACAATTTAATATCCTTTTTTTTCCAAATTTTTTTCTGAAGACTTTTAAATTAATATTAGTATTATTTGGAAGAGTTTTAACGAGAAAAATATTTTGAAAATATTTTTGAAGAAAACAAAAGGCATTAAACTCGCTTTGGTCATTGGGAAATAAATCCTGGGATGACTGTAGCATCACCAATATTTATTTTCGAGTTTCTGAGTGAAAATTACTACGAAAAGAAATTTAATTTCGATTAAACAAGTTTTGATTGTGAAAAATATTCTATGTATGATATAACAAATATATGAAAATAGTTTTGAACTTATAATTGAAAATAGTATACAAGGAATGAGTTTATAACTTATAATTTTAAAATAGTATAGAAATGAAATAAGCTATACTTATAAATTTGAATAGGAAAGTAAACCAAATTTAAAATGGTTAAATTTTAGTTAAGCAAATAAAGGAAAAATTTGAATTTGAGATGAAAATTAAATAAATTGGCTTAGCATTGTTAAATTAAATAAAGTTAGTAAAATTAAGTAAATAAAGTGAAGTCTAACTCAAGAAGCTTAAATAAAATAAAATGTATTTGAAATAAATTAGATAAAATAAATTTTGAATGAATAAATTTATAACTTACAAATTTGAAAATTTGCAAGCTAAAAACAAATTTAAATTTATTGAATGTGAATGATGATAAAATTTAACTTGAATAAGACTAAATAAATCGAGTAATAGATTAAAATGAAAAGAAGTTTAACTTAATATTAGATGAGTTGAATTGGACTTGAAATGAAACTAAATAAATTAGTAAAGTGGATTAATTTCATTCAAGCTTTGAAATGAATTAAAATTAAATACGAACTTGATTTTTTTTAAAATGAAATGTAATTTAAGTGTGTAAGAAATTGAAAAAAAAAAATAGTATGAGTAATTGGATTTGATTTAAAATTGGATAAATAAAAATTTAAATTGAAAGTGGAGTAGTTTGAATAAAAATTGAATGTTAACTATTATAATATGGAATAATTTATTGGAATAAATTATAAATTGAAGTTAATTTAAGAGATGTTAAATGAATTGATCGTGGATGGAATATATATTTACATTTATTAATATGAATTGAGTTATAAAATAAAATTTAGTGTACCAAATTAATAATATGAATTTGAATTAATAAAGTGAATCGATGAATTAATAATAACTTAAGGTATGAAGTAATAATAATAAACGTGATTGTGTTGTATAAAATATTTATAGTAAACTTAGCTAATTTATATATAATATTAGTATTAAAAAAAAGGAGAAAGAATAAACTAAGTGGAAACAAAATTTAACTTAAGCAAGGTTAAGTGGAAAATTTTATAAATGATTCACCAATGAATTTATATAAAATAGATTAAACAAAAAGTGAAACAAATGGGAATTTCACAAATTGAATTGAATATAATGAATTTGTAACAAATGTTGATAAATTGAAAGAAATCAATGAAATGCAAACCAATTAAAAGTGGTTGAATCAAATGTAAATAATTGAAACAAATCGATTGAATGTAAATATATATTGAATTGAAACAAATCAAAGGTGAAAGCAATGAATATTGGTTGGTTGAATAAAAATGGATTAAAACCAAATTCATTGAATGTAGATCAATTAAAAGCAAAGGAATTGAATATAAATCCATTGTATGGTTAACAAAAAGAATATTAATTGGTAAATGTGAATAAATTTAAAATATATGGAATATGGTATGAGATTAAATTACTTAAGTGTAATTAATTATACGAATTATTGAAATGAAATAATGGAAGAAAGAAAAATATATGAATGTAACTATTAACGAGTGTAAATTAATAGAATGTAAATTTATTAATATTGATAAGTGCATGGAAATCGATTGGAAGTAAATAAATTGAATGAAAAATCAATCGAACGTGAATCTAATTGAATAAAAGTTAGCTGAATTCAAATAAATTGAATCGAGCTAATTAAATGTTAATAAAAATGAATGTTACTAAGAATGAGTGTATAAATTAAATATTGACATTGAAAACATAAATCGTGATAGTTATGAATTGAATTGAATGAATATTGATTTGTCGGATGATTTCTTTTGTTGTAATCCTTGTTTAGTTGTTTTGAATGCATATGATAGTAGTATGGTTGCATATTTTGTGCTCGTGCTTGAGATTTGGATTTAGAATACATGTTTTATACTTATTGGAACCTATGCGTGTTCTACATCTTATTACAAGTGACTAACATTCAAAATTGAGTTGAGATAGGTACATATGAAGATCGTTTGAGCGTATACGGGGATTTATATGCTTTTGCTTGCTTAATACGAGCAAGCTCGCTTGTATTATTAATAATAAGGTACGTATCCGGGATTACATACCGCGATTTTATATTTTTGCCCTTCAGGATGCCTCATCATTGAGATGAGACGTATATTTGATATCTATTCGGTATATTTATGATATATATTGATATTGTAAATTTTTCGATCGAGCCGCACAAAGGAGACCGTCAAAATTTTCCGTAAATCAAGAAGTTCGAAATTTTTTGATGTTTTAAAATTTTTATAGCTTGTTTTATATATAAGTTATATTTTCCGTAAAACCGATATCGGAATGGCATGGTAAAAGCGTAGTGATAGGTTTACAAATAAGATATTTATGTTTGTAAGTTAATTATTATGAGAAAATTTATTGTATGTTAAATTTTGTACTTAACGTCTTTTCGAGTACGAAAAGATTTGAGTAGGGAAGTATGTAACGACCCGTACTTTTGACTATTATAAGTTATTAAATATAATGAAATAGGATGAATATGGCTAAAAATATATTGATTTGTTAATATTAATTTATTGGATAATTTAAATTGTTTAAATTTAATATAGGAGATTATTTGAATAATTGAATTATGGATTTAATATGATTTAAAAAATGGTATCAGAAATTGATTCAAATTTTATATAAATATGAATGAAGATGGATGACATTTAAAATTGGATATAAATGTGAATTATTAGAATTTGGAAATTTTATATATTAGTTGACAAATAAAAATAGCCATTTTGGTCACTGCCTTGGATTTCGACGAAACCAATTTCATTGGATCCGTAATAGTGAATTATTGTAGGATTTCAAGTTTCATAGTGTTCAGACTTGTCGTTTGGCCGTGCAAGCATGAAACGCGTAGAATTTAAATTTAGAATTTAAATAAATAATTTGATTCGAAAAGCTATCTTCTTCATATGATCAAATTAGGCCTTGAAACTATTTCCATTGTGTTCGGAATGAGGGTATAACATTATGAACGCTAGGTGGCACGCTTCGTCTAGAGCTCGATAAAATTTGGACTCTTAAGCTAGATATTTTCTAACTTAAATAATAATAATACATATTTACTTTTTGCCAACGTGTACATGGCCGCCTATTTTATCTCCATCTTCCCCCTTTTATTTCGAATCCACTTTTATTTCGAATCGTTCAGAAAAAAAACCGCCGAATATAAAAAAATAGAGCGATCGAATGAAAATAAAAGAAGCTTTCGTGAGCATGAGAAAGAGGGCGACATGAGCAGTGGAACACGATGTGGCACGACATGGAACTAAGCGCGAGCGAGAGACATCATGGGCGGCCAGGACGGCGGTTGTAAGCATTCGAGATGTGGGTTGTTTGAGCTTGGATTCGCGTGCTAGTGGTGGTGGTTGGATGATGGCTGAGGGCGAATGTCGATGGTGGTAGGCGGGTACGTTGAAAAAAAAGGAAAATTAATTCCAAATCGCGACTGGATGATGGGATCGAGAGCATGTGTAGTTTTCTTGGAAGGGAGGCTTTGCATTTGAACGAGAAGATGATGGTAACTGCTATTTTTTTATACAATCTTATTTTATTTATTTTGGTTAATTTTAATTTTAATTATGATTATATTGACAAATCCGTAACTCTCTCATACGAGGTCGATTTCACGTGAAACGAGTTGCTGAGGTACCGTATCGATGTCATCTATGATATGGGATCGAGCGGAAATTATTTGAAGCTAAAATTATTTTCAGTCTCAAATCAAGGTGGGTGTTTATACGCTCACAATTGATTGAATTATTTTTATGTTAGTTAAATTTATATTGTGAAGTGATTGAAATTTATTGATTGTTGTTTGATAAGCTTAATTGTTTCTGAATTAATTGATAAATTCTAAATTGATAGTAAAATTTTAATTAGAATTTAACAGCTAGTTAAATTCCCAAATTATAGGTAATTGGTTGATTGTTTAATTATTGACTGTTTGGATGATTGGTTGTGATGGATGTTATAGGTTGATATTTGGATGTTTATTTATGTTTACTATATTCCGTTATCATCCTATATGTTGTTTACAGTGTATAAAATTGTAAATTGAATTATTTCGATTAAATAAGAAATAGGTCGAAGTAATATATACCTACGACATTTATTTTGGATTGAAATGATATATATATCTATCCTGGAATTTAAATTGAAATAATTGATTCACTTGACCGTAGGATAGAAAATTATATACGAACACTATATTGGTTAAATTAAACGATGGAAAAAATTTGGTTTTGAAATTATTTGAAATGATTTGATTTAGAGGAATAAAATCGAATTTATGGAAATCAAATTATTTTCAAACTAGAGCTCGAAATGTTGAGATTTAAATTTGGAGAACGAAATTGTTTTAACAATCGAATTTGAAAATTTTAAGTTAAAATCGAAGTAGGATGTGAATTTTAGAAAATTGATTTGTTTTAAAAGATTGAACTTTTATTCGAGCTATGAATATTTCTAAGAAAAGGTGATTTTAGAACGATATTTCGAAATTGAGATTGGAATTCAATTATATTTAAAATTTTGGATTTTAAGTTGAATATGTATGGAAAATTTGATTTAAGTGTTTTGAATCGATATTCTGGAAATCGAACTCATGATTGATATACATCAAAACGGTTTAAAATTGGAATCGAAGTTGAAATTAATTTAAGACTGGGATTTAAATTAATTCGAAATTGGAAACTTAAATTAATTTAGAATTGGAGTTGAAATTAATTTGGAATTGGCATTGAAATTAATTTGAAATCGAAATAAAATTCGACTTGAAATCGAAATTGAATCGATTAAATAGAATGAAAATTAGAACTGGTTTGAATTAGAAAATTTGGAATTGAACCAGTTTGACTTTGAAACTATTTTTAAATGAATTTTTTAGTATAAAGATTTAAAATCAATATTCTTAGATATCCCAATTATTTTGATTTTCCAAACTAGTTTACTATATAAACTATTTTTATTACTCAAACTATTTCTATTAAACTATTTTAACCATTCTAAAACTATTTAACTTATTTTCTAAAATTCAAACTAGTCAAAGGGTGAAATGTTTATATTTAAATCTTGGATTTAAATGCGAATTTGGTTAAATTGAAGTTGTAACCTAAACTGAAATTCGAAACAAATTTTGAAGTGAAATCGATATGTCAAATTGAATTGACATTTTGAAGTAAATTACGATCTTTTTAACCGAATATGATGATTTTGAAATGGATTTGATTTATGAAGAAAGTATGATATTTTGATATCACGTACGAATTATTTTCGAAATATAAGAAGTACCGAATGGTGTGTAAAATGACGATTGGTTGTTAAAGAGACCGGGGCCTCTTATTGGCATACTCTCTATCAATATTGGAACCACTTTGACAACTGCATACGTGGTGGATGATATCCAGAATGTAGTGGTTGAATTGGCAACGTTTACTGAAATGAAGTAAGAGAACAATGATGGATAGCCATGACACTCGTGTCATAATTAAAATGACTAAAACAGGAGCCTATGTCTGGTCATTGAGGTTATCTACCTCTAGCGACATTGACCTCTCGTATTACTATTGTGATTTCGTATTCGATGGGTGCACCTTTTGTTGGTTGGATTGATTGTCGCGTTCGACCACGGATGGGTTATGACCAGCTAGAAAGGGTAAACTGGTAGAATCCTACCTTAGGCATTGCCTCACGTGCCTTGTCATATTTATCCCTATACGAGCCCATTACAACATTGGTTTAAAACTGTAAAATGTTTTAAGGTGGATCAATGTAAAGCCTTAATGCTATTTTGATATTTATTTTACTGATAGACATTATATATTATAGCATATATTATTATATATATAGTTTAACGGATCCTTCAGAGATGGAAAATCCCATAACATCTCTTAAATTATTGTACTCATATTTTGTGATACTGATTTGACTTACATAAAAGTATTTTAGTCCCGACTCGAGTGTTTTGTCTTTTCATTATGCTTGGGGCAGTCCTGAGTATTTTCAGCGTATTGAAGATTATCCTCTAGAGGACGAAGGCGAGGATTTTGGCATATTACTACTACTACTATTATTCCCTTATTCATGCTATCCTATATATTGGTCACTTATCCCTGATGTGTATATATATAACTCTGATAAATGTGTATAAATTATAATCAAATGTATAGTGAACAACTTCATGAATTGTTATTTGATTATTATATTTTATCGTTTCCGCTGTTAGATCCTGTTTTTGTTTTCTTCTTTTTTTCTTATTTTTCTTTTTAAACTCCATTGATTATCTACGTTTCAAATTGTTTAAGTTGGACATGTGTGGATTATTGTCGATTTAAACCTTTCAAAATGTGGGTCGTTACAAAATCTATTTAAAGTATTTTAACCTATTTTAATCTATTTCATCTATTTTAAAACTATTTGATCTATTTCAAATCTATTTAATCTATTTTAATCTATTTGAACAATATTAATCCATTTTAACTTATTTTAAACCATATTAATCTTTTTTATTCTATTTTAAACTATCTTAAACTATTTTTAAAACTCATTTGAACTATCAAAACTATTTTCTGAATTTCAGATTTGTAACGTTGAAGTGTATATTTAAATCCTTGATTTTTAAGCAGAATACGACTAAATGATGTAGTAACCTAAGTTAGGATTTAATAACATATTTTGAGTAAATATGATGATTTGAAATGAGGGTTTAACCTATTTGAAAATATGATTTCAAAAGTGAATATGATTTCAAAAGTGAAATGGTTTTGAGAATATGATATTTTATATCAATTGTGAATTGACTTTTGAAATGTAAAAGAACTATCCGGTGTGAAATAAGCGTTTGGTTGTTAAAGAGACCGGGATCAAATATTGTCATACTCTCCGCCAATACCGAAAACTACTTTAACAACTTTGTACATGGAGGAGATTCCAGAAATGAAGTAGGATGGTTTGGCGAACGATTCTACATGAGGTATTTACGTGACCTTGACTCCCACGAGTCAGCTTATATGTGACTAAAACAGGAGCCATGTCGAGCCAAGTGAGGTCGCATCTTCGATCAGACACATTTTTCCGATACCATGTTATGACTTTGTGATGATTTGGTGGCCATCCCTCGATTTTGATTATGGGAGTGTGTTCCGAGGATGGCGATAGTAGTTGGTATGCGTTACCACCTGTCCGGATCCGCAATTGTATATCTACTCTGGCATTGCCTTGAGTGCCATGTTCACATGCCCTACTGCGCTTTCTACGAGTTTGTTTTGTACCATAGCTATGGAGTTCCCTCTGGTTAAACCTCACGGAGGAGCGTACGGTATTGTATAGACTATGGGAATATATAAAATGTGTTAAAAGGAAACGGGTAACGCCTTAACGCTTTTTAATACTTTACTTTACTGTAGATACTATTATAATAGCGTATTGTACTACATAGTAGATAGTTTAATGGATCCTTTGGAGGTGGAAATCTCGAACATCTCTTAAGTTACTGCACTCACGTTAGACACTGAATAGGAGATGTCAAACCCCGTAAACATCTCTGGCGCCGTTACACTCATTTTTATTTACTGTTGATTTAACTTACATAATATCGTTTTGTTTTAACTCGAGTGTTTTATCTTTTCAATTCGCTCGGGTCAGCCCGAGCTTTTTAGTTTATCGAAGAGTGCTTTCTGGAGGATGTAGACGAAGATTTTGTACAATTATTATTTACTATATATATTCCACTGCATCATGTTGTTCCACTGCATTAAGTTATTATTTATTCTTGTTTTATGTAACTCTGATCTGTATTATACAGGTTAATCAATATTATGTGTAAACAGCTTCATGAACAGTTTATTTGATTATTATATTTTGTCATTCCGCTGTGAGATTCTGTACTTGTTTCTTTCTTTCTCTATTTTTTCTTATTTACCCTATAACAATCCGCCCTTTTGAATGGTTTGAGTTGACGTGTGTGGCTTATCCTCGATTTAAACCGTCCAAAAAGGCGGGTCATCACAATGTTAAACCAATCTTTATCGATTTTAAACCATTTACGCTAATTCAATGATTTAAGCTATTTAATGTGTTTTAAACTAATTTAACCTATGTTAGCTTATTTAAACTACTAAATTAAATTTTATCTGTTTTAAACTATTTAAAACCGTTTTAAACTAATATAATCTATTTTAAACTATTTAATCTATTTTAATCTACTTTAAACTATTTAAACCATGTTAAACTATTTTAATCTATTTTTCAACCATTTAAACTATTTTAAAGTATTTTAATCTATTTTATGCTATTTTTAAACCTAAGTAAATCTACTTTAAACTATTTTAACAATATAAAACTATTTAAACTATTTATAACTATCTAAACTATTTTCTAAATTTCAGACTATGTAAAGTGGAAGTATTTATATTTAAATACTTGATTTAAAAGCGAATATGATTAAATGATGCTATAACCTAAGTTGGGATTTAAAATGTTATTTTAAAGTGAAATGACATATTTGAGTAAATATGATGATTTTGAAATGAGAATTTAACCTATATTGTTGATATGGTTTCAAAGTGAATATGATTTCGAAAGTGAATATGATTTCGAAAGTGATATCGTTTAAATTGAATATGATATTTTGATATCAATTATGAATCGGTTTTGGAAATGTAAAAGAACCATCTGGTGTGAAGTAAGTGTTTGGTTGTTAAAGAGACCGGGAACGGATGTTATGATACTCTCTACCAATACTGAAAACCACTTTAACAACTATTGTGACAACCCGCCTTTCATTTCACAGAAAGACGCATCATCAATAAGAAAGAAATAGGTAGATATAGAATAGATATAAAAAGAACTAAGCAACATCATAATCTCACAACGGAAACGGAACAAAATCTAATATATCACATAACTATTACAGTCATTATATCAGAGTTACACAATTACAACAACGTCATCACATCAGACAGCTATAAAGACCTGTCTATCCATTACATTCCAAAATACAATAGATAAAAAACTTCAACACAAAAGAAACAGATAGATATAGCTACGCCCAGACTCCTGCTCCAAGCTATCCAAAATTCGTCAAGCAAAACCTGTTCACTTGGCTACTTATAAAAATTTGAGTACCCAAGAGTTTAAGAAAAACAGAATAAACTCTGGGTCAGGCATGGTTCTCGTTTGAGTAAACGATTAAGTTGTTTAACTTGGAAAAACCTTTGAAATAAAAGGTATCTCGTAAGACTCTCCGCCAATAAATACGAACAAGTTTTTCCCTTACGATAACCAAAACATTTGATAGGAAATCTGATTATATTATAATAGGGTCTAGGGTTTTCAAATAAATATTCACATAGCTGAAATTGTTGCATTATTAAATTCCAGCATACTAGACACAAAGTGGGTTATACAATCAAGTCTGAGATCACTTATTGGGAAATTGGATTCCATACAATGACAGGGCTACTGGGGTACCGCCCATCACAGTACGTGACCTAGATCACCGTAGCGAGGATCCCTCCCGATCCCCTACAACAAAAAACCGGAGCTACCTCTCACTAGATAGTCCGAATAAGACAACCCCGTGGTTGTGGCCAAACAACCGCCACACAGCCAAATAAAAAGGGACCTCTAGACAGGGGAAAATCTTATCCTACTTGGGTGCTACCCACTTAACCTTACATGCACCTCCGTTGTTTTAGCCATTCCCGGTTGATGAGGCTTGAGGCTATGATTACCTTTATAGAACACATCTTGGAATGCTCATCGTCCTCCAACGACGATGGTCTGATAGCATTCATCCATACAAGTTCGTTCCGAGTTCGAATGAAACCGAAGGCATTATCTTGTTACACTCATTTTGGAATCACCCTTAGAGTTAACGACAATAACCCTTGCACTCTGAAACTCCATCTCGATCTTCACTTTAAGATTCCACGACCTTTCGTTTAACTTGGATCGATGTGGTTTTCAGATAATCAAATCTGATATCCGGTTCCGGTCTCATCGAAAGCCAAACGCCGTTTTAATGGCCAAGTTGTTAAAGGTTAAACAATTCAATTCAATTCAAAACATTGAATTCACACAACATTTATCATAGATAAATATCACACATTTATCGCACCTATGTCCAATCTCACATCATAGAATATCATAGATTATCATTCAGTAGATATCAATCAATCCAGACATTCTACTCAAACAATCATCCACAAGAAAGAACTATTAATCCATATTATAATTAATTTAATTTAACTTCAAATTAAATTAATTACTTAAGAATTAATCACCAATTCCCTGCTTAATCAATCATTAATTGATTTCAACCCATTTAATTAATTAATCATTCCTTAATTACTTTTATAATCAATTAATTAACCTTTAATTAACTAATTAATTATCCCTTAATTATTAATTAGTAAACCTTAATTATTAATTAATAAAACTTAACTACAGAATAATTAATCCTTAATTACCAGTTAATAAATCTCAAATTACTTAATTAATTAATGCTTAATTATAACTTAATTACTTTATTTACTTAATTAATTAATGCTTAATTATAAATTAATTACTTTGATTACTTAATTAATTAATCTCCAATTATAAATTAATTAATCTTAATTACTTAATCAATTCTTAATTATCAATTAATTAATCTCTAATTAATTAACTTAACTCTTATTTATTAATTAATTAGACCTCAATCATTAATTAATTAAATTATTTAATTACTCCTAATTAATTACTTAATTAATTTATTTAATCTTTAATTATCAAAACATTAATTAACTTTAAGATAAGTCATTATTTTGATTAATTACCTAATTATGATAAAAACATATATTTAAAACATTTAATTCTTTTAATTAACACTTAGATACATTTTTAAATTAAGTTTAAAACAAATTAAAAATTTAACTTTAACAAATTCAAGTTAAACAAATTATATCACTTCCTCAAATCCACTATTTAAAAACATTTATTATGTAAAGAATTTGATTTAAGAAATAGATTTAAATAGTTTTATTTTAAATTTAAAAACATGCTTATTTTTAAATTAAAAACTTGTTTAAAATCCTGCTTCGGGTTCCACCCGATAACTCACCCGAGTCCTACTCGAGTAAACCCACTTCCTTTTCTTTTTTCAAAATTTAGTTGAAATTTTAAACCTGGAAATATGAATTATACTCTCTCACTAACCCGAAGATGAACTCGAGCAAACAACTCCCATCCCCGAGTATTCCTTCGAGTCCACCCATCTTCCCAAAACACAGGTACACAAGCTTCGACGTGCACATGCACCAGCGACCGAGGCAACTCCGACCTCCGACGCAACCTCCGACGCATCGACTATCGCCTAAACCTTCAACCCCGACCACCAAATCTCCATCACAAACCTACAATCATGATCGAGCAATCTCGAACTACCTGGAACCAAAAAACATCATCAAAAACTTCCTCGAACCCACGTCTCCGACCACCAGCGATCGCGCAACCCCATCCTCAGCTCCGCCAGACATCCACGCTACCAACGCCCCAAGTCTGATGCAACTCGATCCGTGAGAGATGCTGCAGCAAACCAAAACCTGACCTCCGCCAAACTTAGGGTTAAAACCCTTCTCCGACCGATTGCCTATGCCGCGGTGAACTATCTACCCTCCTGATATTTTTTCCGAGCTCGTCGAACTTCCCCCTACCTCCAACCGAAACCCCAACTTTCCCAGGTTCCCCGATCGCCAAAAAAACCCTCAAACCTATTTTCTGATCAAACCCCAAATGCTCACTCGAAATCTAACTAAAAATTGCGATTTTCTTTTTAAAAATTATTTTTTTCAAGGTCGATTCAAGTTATATACTTGAATCGACAAATTATAACATTTGATTTTAACATGTTATTAAAATTGCTACTATATTTTCTTTATTCTAGCAGATTTTCAAACCTAAAATACTTAAACATATTTTTAAAACCTAGATTATGTTTAAACAAACTTATCTTGTTTGAAAATCAGAACCTATCAGAGAACAGATGAAAAGAGTTTGAATTTTGATCAAAATTTTAAGCTCCGAACTATGAAACAGAGATATACCCAGGTATACAAGCATGCATACTTCAAACACATAAATATATACAGAGATTACACTCACATGCAAAGCATCATTCATCTTAGAAATTCACAAGCAACATATTTTTATTTACCTAAACTTTTTAAATAAAAAGTTTACTCACTGTTGATGTATAGAGAGCTTTAAACTGAGATGCTTGAAAATCGGAATTTGAAAAAATTGTTTGAATCTGGAAACTTGTTATAGAGAAGACTTAATTTGCTAGCTGAGATGATTTAACTTGATGAACTGAGACTGGAAATCTTGATGTTGAAATGATCTAGCTTTTAAAACTGAATTGAAGTTGCTAATAATCTAAGAAGGTTGCTTGATTATCTTTGCTTGATATTTCATGTTTTGAAAAATGTTTTACAGGTTTTAGTTTGATCTAGTGTGAATTGTTTACAGGTTTGTTTTTGAGTTTTCTCTTATTTGAAATGAAGATAGGAAAAAAGAAGTGGATAGATGAGATATATGTTTATATAGGCTTAATTAGAATTTATTAAAAATAAAATAAAATAAAAATAAATTGGTGACACTTGTTTATTCATCTAACATTTGTCATTCACATAATTTAATCACATTACACTTATTAAATTTTATTTATTAAACTTACATGTGTAATTATGCATGTTTTATTTATTTTTAAAATGGTTTATAAGCTTTTATAATTAAATTTCTTAATTAATAAATACTTTTCTAAATTTATATAAATAAATTTCTTTAAAGAAAATAATATAAAACAAATCTTATACTAATAAAAATCTTATACGTATATTTTTAAATCCAAAATATTTTAAAATATCTATCTTTTGAATTTCAAATTCAAACCCAAATTAGATTTTAAAAATTCAATTTAAAATTAACTCATATATATATATATATATATATATATAACAATACATATTTGATTTGAAAAATAATAATAATATTTAAAATCTATTTATATCTATATATATATAAACAATCCATATTATTTATTTTAAAGAACAAATTTGCCAATTTTAAATAATTTATAAAGGAGATTATCACATTTTAAATTTTTTGAAATTCCGGGATATTACAACTATGAACGTGGTGGAGATTCCAAAATGAAGTAGGATGGTTTGGCGAACGAAACTGTATGAGGTATTTACGTAGCCCTGACTCCAATGAGTCAGCTTAATGTGGTTAAAATAGGAGCTATACTGGGCCAAGTGAGGTCGCGCCTCCGATCGGGTACATTTTCGATACCATATTATGACTTTATGATTGATTTGGTGTCCACCCCTCGATTTTGATTATGGGTGTGTGTTCCAAGATGGGCGGTAGTAGTTGCTATGCGTTACCACATGCTCAGACACTGGTTCGGAGTGCAAATGGTAGAATCCTACCCTGGCATTGCCTCGCGTGCCATGTCACATGTCTTATCGTGCCTTCTGCGAGTTTGGTTTGAACGTACCTATGGAGTTCCCTCTGATAGCCCTCCAGTTTACGGAGAAATTACGGTACTGTATAGACTATGAGAATATATAAAATATGTTAAAGGGGGTATGCGTAAAGCCTTAATGCTATTTTAATACTTTACTGTACTTAGACACTATCATAATAGTGTATTGTACTATGTATATAGATAGTTTGATGGATCCATAGGAGATGGAATCCCGAACATCTCTTGAGTTATTGCACTCACGTTGGCAATGGATACGAGGTGTCAAACCCCGTAAATATCTATGACGTCGTCACTGTCATATTTATTTACTGTTGATTTAACTTACGGAAGATCTTTTAGTTCTGACTTGAGTGTTTTGTCTTTTCAAATCGTTCGGGTCAGCCTAAGCTTTTTTTGAAATCGTACTTCATATACAACATGTCATCGGGACAACATATCACACGTCAATAAAAGTTCGAATCACGTTACGCAAGTTTTGGACTTGTGACCTCTCACACCAAGGCCAAATCACTTAACCACTTGGATAATGATGCTTGTCGTCAGCCTAAGCTTAGTATATCAAAGACTGCTTTTGGAGGATGAAGACGAAGATTATGTACTATTATTATTTATTATATTTATTCCGCTTGTTAACGCTAAAATTGTACGCCAACACCCCGGTGCAAGTAAGGATAAAGTGAAAGCACCACCCGTCGATACGGGAATTAAGAATAAGCAAAAAAATCACAGAAAAAACAGTAAAGAGACAACAGTTTTATAGTGGTTCGGCTTCAAGTTAAGCCTACGTCCACTTTAATCTTCTTTATTGCTGATTCGATTACGACTTATACAACAATCTTCGATTACAACACTACTAAGACAAGTAGCTAGAACTCCGATGTAGAAGAACCCTTCGAATCCATGTCGAATGTGTTAGATCTCTTCTTGAAGTTCGTTGAAGTATCTTTCGTGTTTGAAGTGTCGGATGAGTTGAGAAAACAGCGGAGTGT
This sequence comes from Allium cepa, assembly GCA_030765085.1. NCBI lineage: Eukaryota > Viridiplantae > Streptophyta > Magnoliopsida > Asparagales > Amaryllidaceae > Allium > Allium cepa. The sequence goes on from CM060937.1 coordinate 384,616,669, forward strand.
AGGCGTTCCAGAAGTGAGCCAAAAAGTCCTCTTTCAGTTGGAGTATGTGGGGTATTTATAGGAAGGATCTGGAGTTAGGTCGTAGGTCGTGAGCGACCTAGGAGTAGGTCGTAGGCCGTGGGCGACCAAATGGACACGTTTGCGGCTTAACAGGGGTACATCTGATTACGTAAACACGCTGGTATGTCGTAGCGACCTAGGGAGAAGCGGCATAATAAGTTACGGCATAAGGAGTTGTTTTGGTCCGCTTAGGTCGCGAGCGACCTAACGAAGGAGTTCCATGCATGCGGCCTCATTCTGTCTTAATCTGTTAGGTCGTTAGGTCGTTGGAACCTTTAGGTAGTTAGGTCGCTAAGTTGTATTGCATGGATCTGCTTTATGCCTTAGGTCGCAAGGTCTCTTAGGTCATTTAGTTAGTAGGTAGTTACATGCTTAGGTCGCTTACCATGTTAGGTCTTGCATCTCGTTAGGTCGTTAGGTAATTGACTCGCTGAGTCACTTGGTGCTTTAGGTCGCTAGGTCGCTTATGACGTTAGGTCGCTGCAGAAATTCGTTCATGTTAGCTCATTCACACTTTAACTCCTTTGGTCGCTTATCTTTTTAGGTCGCTGGGTCGTGAAACAGAGGAGTTAACACTTGCCCCTCGAAGTATACGCCTAGGGACTAGGTCGTGTGCTTCGATACTTCTTAACTCGTGCCATCTTGAACCACTAGGTCGTGAGAGGTTTATGAGGTAGTTAGGTTGCTCTATCGATTCATGTTCCACCGTCCTTGCATATAAGTCGTTCATCTCCTTCCTCCTTCTCCTCACTTGCTCCATTATTCGAAACCACCATTGACGAATTCCTGAGTCCTTGAAGACAAATTCCAACCAACTAGTCACCGACCATCTTTTCGTCACATTACGTAAGTGAATCTGATCGCCGTTCAACCACGTCCATCGTTGAATTGCTAACTCCCCATTTTCCGGCTCCAATTTATTTTTTATGCCGCGTTTCATCGCGAACCATGTCTTGATTGATTTGAGACTGCTATCGATCATATTGTTGTTGTAATTCGCGATAACACGGTAGTGCATCGGATTTGTGGCGAATCTGAGGCGATTCGAATTGGTTTTTTGGGTAATTCGGCGGTATGGAGAGATGAAGGTTTAGGCGGTTCGAGGAGAGAAGGGGATTCGTGGTTAATCGAGTTAATGGGTTTAGTCTACAGGCGACGTAATGGTTAGTAGACGCGTGGCAAAGTGTAATTGGAGAGTAGGGCATAACGTATTTGGCAAGAGATAGCTTGAGATCGCTGTGTTACTTCATAAGCGACCTAGTGAACCTGAGCGACTTAAAGACCTTCACGACCTAACAGACTTGGCCGACCTAACAACCTTTGCGACCTAACTTCTGGTGGCATTACCCTTTGCGACTTAACTTTTAGGTCGCGTAAGCGACTTAGTACTTAACCAAATTTGCACTGCCTTGACTTGAAGTCTCATGCCTTGAACTCCTTGGCTCGAACAATGCAACTTAAGAGAGTTCGACTTATGTTAAGTCATTGGGTTTGATCTGGACGACCTAAATAATCCCCGAGCTAGCTTGAGTCGTTCCTGCGACTTAAGGACTTGAACACCGTTCAACTCGAATGAACATGAAATTGCCGAATTGAATTCTCAACTTGAACTGCTGAGATAACATGCCTGAACTTGTTGCACCTCTTTACAGATTATATTAACTTTAATGCTAATAACCTGTTAAACACAACATCTGCAGAAAAATGGGATGAATATACTGTCACTGATCGCCCACATCAAATGACAGATTAGTCGATAAAGAATGATCAACTTAAAGAAATTATACGAATGAAATGCTATGAATCAACAAATTCAAGTGAAGTATTAAAGCAAAGAAAAGTTAATCAACTAAAGCTGATCTGTTTGCATCAACACTGCACTTGCGCTTGAACCTAAAATAACAAGCCCTGAAACTTTATAATCGACAAATGCCTATTAGTTTAATTTCAGTTATATATGCTTGTCATTTTATTAGTTTTGCACAACACTTCACACATTTAGGAAACGTGCACCTTCATATTTGAATATCCAGTTCTTTGTGTAGAATGACTTCTCAACAAGAAGAGATAATAGGACAAGCTGGAGAGGTCTTCCCGATAGCCAATCCATTGGATAACCCCCCGGAAAGAATTTCAACTACCCTGAATCAACGGGTGTTCAACCAACTACATTCAGCCTGGTATTGCTGAAGCAGATGCTTTACTTCCTGGGGCAAGCGATACTGCTGACAGGCCACCTCTCGGTTTTATCGGAGTTAATCGCCAGATGTGCCTGAGTGGTGCTATTCCTCCCTTCAATGATTTTCTTCGAAAGCTCCTTCTTCGACTAACTATATCTCCCTTCCAGTTGCACCCCAATGGTTATGCCATCTTGATGGGCCTTTGTGTACTGTTCAGGAGGACACTTGATCGTCTTCCAAGCTTTGAAGAGATTTGCTACTTGTGCACATTTGCCAAGAATAAAGATCATCCTTCTATAATACTTGTGCGAAGCGCCAGGAACCGTAAATTGGTCATTGATCTCCCTGAAAGCGCCCACGGGTTCTTGAATCAATTCTTAATCGTTCGTTGCCCCCTAGGATTTTATGCTATCTGGAGAGTAGGAAGTAAGATTATTTATCTCCCTTCTTTCCATTTCTGAGCTTTTCGAGATCCAAGTTGTCAAGTGCTAACTTCATTCTTTACTTTTTCAGCACTTCCTCCTCTTTCTAAGGACTCTAGCCACAAGCCAACTTTTGAAAGACTAAGTGCTGCGGCAGCTGAGGAGAGAAGTATTGAATTTTTGCTAAAAGACGAGTTTCTGCACCAATTCGGACTTTTACAAACTTCTCGGTCTACTCAGCTTCATGATGCTGCCGGTTCCCAAGCTGAAACATCAGATGCCCCAGTTTCTGCAGAAGAAATCACATCGAAAGAACCTGCTGTCGAGGCTTCATTGGTGAAGTGTTCTGCTTTTGTTAACGTTGTGGGGTCATCCGGCAAACTTGCACTTGCCCCGGTTATCGAAGAAGAGGAACCTTTTCAACACTCCGGGAAATCTGCTGATGAAGGAGCTGAGAGAACGAGTCCCGCCAAGCACGGCGGTGACGACATTTTTGAGGGGTTGAGCGACCTGATGGTTACTTCACAGGAGCTCTTTAAAGACGATACCACTACTATTAAAGTTATTTCTCTAGTTGTTGAAGTGACATCTGTCTTTCAACAAACTACGTCAGCCGAAGAGTTGACACTTGCTGTAAAATCTGTCAAACCGAAGAGTGGTTCGTAGTTTGATGCGCGTAGTTTGCACGTTACACGCACTTAAGATTTTTCGGCACTTATATGTACTTAGCTTCTTTACTTCGGAGATTCTTAAGCTTTGTCTCTTTCTCACTTTCAGGTTCTCCAATGGGGCATAGCAGCTCATATTATGACGACTTCCAGCGCTACGGGAGGCACGATTCTTATGATGCAAGGCGGTATCTTCCTGCCCCCAGGGAGACCGACAAAGAGAGAGCTGCAAGAAAAGCTCGCGAGAGGCGTGTTTATGGGGAACGCTACGGGAGAAGGGATGAACGACATGATTCCTCCCAGAGAGAAGATGATTCCCACAAAAGAAAATCTTATGATGTTAAAGGGAAAGGTCAAGTCACCGAAGATCCGAGCAAACGGGCCAAAATTAGCGAAACACTGACATCTGCAATTTCTGAAAATCCCGCTGCTCCCATCTCTTCTCAATCTCCTGCCCTTACAAGAACTGACATTCAAACAATCATCAACAGGCCTTCATACCAAATTGAGAACGCCCCACCTGCACTCCAAAGCCGGTTTCCAAACTGGTGTTTAAAAGGAGTATGCTTTGACTTGGACTTAGTTCCTATCGACAAGCAGGCCATGCTGAGGAATTTGGATGTCGTTAAGCTTGACATCGAGAGAATGTCCGGATGGAAGAAGCTAGTTGACGAGCTTCACAGGGTTAATCGCTTAAACCTCGAGGCCATGTTAACTATGGAGAATGATAAGTCTGAATGGAAGAAAGTTCTTGACCAGCACGATACAGAGATGAGAAATATCACTGCATATAACGAAAAACTCAAAGCCGAAGTCAAGCAACTCAAAGACGACCTTGCTGGCTCCTCCACTTCTTTCACTCAAAAGGAAGAGATACTCCAAAAGCAAGTAAGAGATGCCCATGCTAGTCAAAGAGATACTGAGGCTAGACTTGAGGCACAGGAGAGAATTGTAGAAAGCTACCGCACTGATGTTGCTCTGTTGTGGGAAAAAACTAGCTCCTAGGACTTGGAGATTGAAATGTTAAAGGCTCAACTTGCTGAAGTTGAAAAAGAGCGTGATGAAGCCGTTGCCGGCAAAGTAGCAGCCGAAGAATCTCACGAGGCAAGCAAGGCCAACATTAGCTCTATATTATTCGACTTTTATTTGCACAGCGTCCTGGGGCGTGGTAGCCTTTCGTTTTTGGGCCCGATATACGAGATTACTTTGGCCGAGGTGTGGGAAGCTGCAATTGATATGCTCGGAGGCGCTGGCTGTGCTGAGGCAGATCTTGAGGCACACTACTTAGATGATGATGCACGTGCCGCCCTTTCCAGGGGAAAGGAGCAACTTGCCAAAGAGCGAGCTGAAATGGCAGAAGGGGAACATGTAGGGAAGGTAACTTCAACCGACCCGACTCATCCTTCAGTTTCAGCCGACATTGATATCGTTGGCTCCAGTTCCCATTCTCCGCCTCCTGCTAAAGCTGAAATTGAAATTACTACTGCTCATACTGGGGATAAGGCTCAAGAAATGCTGAAGCACAAGATTTTGAAGTTGACATGATACAACCAACTTCTCCAGGTAACTGCAACGTCAATCTAGCTCAAGTAAATTACTCGTTTGATTCGAATGAGTTCAATGAGCTTATTGCTTATTTCTTAAGTCTCGATGATCAACTATCTCCTTTTTTATGAGAAATACTGATTTTAACTTTTCTTCTTCTATAGTGACAACGCCAAGTGCTGTGCAAGCTTCACCTCCTCCAGCTGTTGCTCCTCCACCCCTTCGAGTCACTCCCACTTCTCAACTGGGGTTGTAGGAAGAGCAAATAGAAGCCCTTCAAGGCTTGGATGACCCGGCCGCTTCGCAGGATCAGAAGGCTGAGGAAGTTGAAGAAGGTGAAAAGACTCCGGAGAGATTCTATACCGATGACACAAAACTGTCTGATCTTGTCACTCCGGGCAGCAGTTCTTCTTCAAGGAAGAGGGGGAATCGCACAACTTCAAAGAAGAAGAAGAAAAGCACTTCTGCCAGCGAAGAGAAAGCACAAGTTGACCCAATTGCGCCTCTTTATCCTTCTTCTCCGATTCGTTCAAGCCGGCTTGAAAAGCTACCCATTAAACCTGGTGAAGGCTCTAAAGGTGGCGGGAGGAAGAAGAAACAATGAGTCTCGCTTTTTACCCTTCTTGTTTTGCTTTTTTGCTTTTTGCCTGTATATAAAAGCTTGTATTGACCGGAAATTGTGCGGGTACCGGTCCTCGCTTTTTTATTTTGAAACCTGCACATGTATAAAATTTTCATAGTATTATGGAATAAAATGATTCTTTTACTTGTACAAACTTCTGTCTGTATTTGAGAATGCATTTATTCTTCATTTTCATACAAGTTTCTTTATTTTCTTTGTGTGATGTTGCAGTAAGCCTGTGGTATGTTACATTGCTTTTATGAATGCAATTATATCATATTGCCCCCATACCTCGGTTTATTGCAATCTCCTTAACTTCGGCAAGATTTTGAAGAACAACTCTTCTGTTTCGGGAAGACTTATTCTCTTTCTGTGGAGAAAAACTTTTCCATTTTAAGAAGGCTCACATCCGTACTTTAGAGAATAAATTTTCCATTTTAATGAAATATTTCTTTGATTTAGTAGAATGTGCCTTGTATTGGAGAAGTCTTTTCTTTTTTTTATCTGTGTGCCTCGGAGGAGGGCTTTTTTTTTTACGCGGGGCAGCGGGCTTCTCGGCATTTCAACTTTTGTGAAGTGTGTCTCCGAAGAGAGCTGTTTGCACTTCAAATCCTGGTGAAATGCGCCTCCGAAGAGGGCTTTTGGCATTTCAACTCTTGTGAAGTGTGTCTCCGAAGAGAGCTGTTTGCACTTCAAATCTTGGTGAAATGCGCCTCCAAAGAGGGCTTTTGGCATTTCAACTCTTGTGAAGTGTGTCTCCGAAGAGAGCTGTTTGCACTTCAAATCTTGGTGAAATGCGCCTCCGAAGAGGGCTTTTGGCATTTCAACTCTTGTGAAGTGTGTCTCCGAAGAGAGTTGTTTGCACTTCAAATCTTGGTGAAATGCGCCTCCGAAGAGGGCTTTTGGCATTTCAACTCTTGTGAAGTGTGTCTCCGAAGAGAGCTGTTTGCACTTCAAATCTTGGTGAAATGCGCCTCCGAAGAGGGCTTTTGGCATTTCAACTCTTGTGAAGTGTGTCTCCGAAGAGAGCTGTTTGCACTTCAAATCCTGGTGAAATGCGCCTCCGAAGAGGGCTTTTTCTTGTCTGCTCGCCCATGTCTTTTCGTCATTTGCTCATCAGCGATTCCCTGTTATTATTTCCAAGCACATGTCCCTTTCTCTTGCAAGTGGTTTGTTTTATCCAAAGAAGTGTACTTCATTGCTAAATGAGTTCGCGGGGGCGGACGCAAGCTACTTAATTGGATGTCTGTTTGCACAGACGATCGCAATTAGTTAGCAAGGGCCTGGAACCTCCAGCGGAATCACTAACTGTTTGCATGAAGCGCTTCTTATATAGGATTTGAATCTGGAATTTTTATAGCTTGTCATTTGTTTATTGAGTGATTTCAGGGATCGCTTGGCCTTGTGACGGGTAAGCTTTTTTTTAATGACCTGCAATATTAAATCGACATTTTAGCAATACATTTGAAGTATTTACACATCGAAATAAAGCAGACAATTTATAATAGTAAAGAACACAAGATTTATAGTGGTTCGGCCAAGAACTGGGCCTACATCCACTTTATAGTTCTTATTATTCACTTGCACTGGTTTTACAATAACTCTCAATACAATTATCATACATCCATAATCATTTTACAAATTCAAGCAAAGCTTCTAAGTAAATATGGACGCAAGTGATTGCCGTTCCAAGCTCTTGGAATTGGATCTCCTTCGACAGTTGTCAGTGTGAAAGTGCCATCAAGGAGTTTTTTGCCTATGACATACGACCCTTCCCAGTTTGGCGCAAACACTCCTGTTGCTGTCATGATTTTCAAAACTAGATCCCCAATTTCAAAGCTGCGTTGGCGAACTATGGAATTGAAGTGCCTGACAATCCTTTGCTGATGGGCTGCAATTCTGAGCTTATCTTCTTCTCTTTTTTCATCAAGGAAGTCAAGTGCTTCAAGTTGCAGGTTTTCATTTTCAGCTTGGTTGAAATGGATTCTTCTATGTGAGGGGACCTCTATTTCCACCGGAATCATTGCTTCTGATCCATATTCTAATGAGAATGGAGTGTGCCCAGACACAGTTTTGTGGGTAGTTCTATATGCCCATAGTGCTAGCGGTAGCTTATCAACCCACCCACATTTTGCTTTTTCCAGCTGTTTTTTGATGGTTGACTTGATTATTTTGTTTACTGCTTCCACTTGCCCGTTTCCCTACGGATGAGCCACTGCTGAGAAGCTTTTTCGGATCTTGAATCGCTTGCAAAAATCGTGGAATTCTTCACTCTCGAATTGGGTATCATTGTCTGTGATTATCTTCTGAGGCACACCATACCTGCAAATGATATTTTTAGTCACAAAATTTATCATCTTCGTAGAGGTAATAGTAGCCAATGGTTCAGCTTCAGCCCATTTAGTGAAATAATCGACAACAACAATAACATATTTGATTCCAGACTTGGCAGTCGATAGAGGCCCAATGAGATCTATTCCCCAAATGGCAAATGGCCATGTACTGACCATCTGTGTTAGCTCGGTGGAAGGTGCTCTTAGGATTTTTGCAAATCTCTAGCATCTATCACACTTTCGGGAATAGAGAGCAACGTTTCGATTAATATCTGGCCAAAAATACCCATAGCGGAGAATCTTCTTTGCTAAAGTTTGGCCACCTGAATGATCCCCACATTCTCCTCCATGTACTTCAGCTAAAATTGTTCTAGCCTCTTCCTTAGTTACACATCGGAGTAATGGCATCGAGAATCCTTGTCTGTACAACCGCCCGTCTTGAATCACATATCTGGCGGCTTTTCTTAACAGTTTCTGGCATTCTTTTGAATTCTCCGGCAGGGAACCGTTGAGTAGATATTCCTTGATCGGAGTCATCCATGATTCCTGCTCTTGAGATACGGCCATGATCCAGTCAATATCCATTTCATCAGTACTTGGAGTTGACAAGATTTCTACAGGGACTAATCCCAACAATTGAGCTTCGCCAGAGCTTGAATACTTTGCGAGAGAATCTGCCTTCATGTTCTCTTCCCGGGGTATATGGCTTATTGTGTAATGGTCAAAATCATCAAGAAGCTCCCAGGCCTTTGACAAGTAGTTAGGAATATTTCCCCCTTTAGCTTGAAACTCTTTCATGATTTGGCGTACAATAAGCCGAGAATCACTGAAAACTTGCAATGCTATGATGTTTAGCTCTTTAGCAATCTTCAAGCCGGCAATAAGAGCTTCATATTCTGCTTCATTGTTTGTCGAAGGAGATTCCAGTCTCAACGCATAACACAGTGACCGCCCTTCAGGGGTTTCGAGCACAACCCCAGCTCCAGAACAGTAATCATTTCTTGCACCATCAACATATAATTTCCATCGAATTGGGGTGTTATCAGTTACTTCTTCCTCACTATCACCTTTATCTGTGTATTCTGCAATGAAATCTGCCAAAGCTTGTCCATTGATTGCTCTTCGAGGATGATAGGTGATATCGAATTGGCTAAGTTCAATATTCCACTTCAGAAGGCGACCCGAAGTTTCAAGGCGAAACAGGACTTGCTTTAGAGGTTGATCAGTGAGGACTTTAATAGGATGAGCTTGGAAATATGGCCTCAATTTTCTAGATGCAATCAATAGACAATAGGCAAGCTTTTCCAGTTTCGAATAGTTCGTCTCTGCCCCAGTGAATCTTTTGCTAATGTAGTAAACCGGACGCTGAACTTTTGCGTCTTCTCGTACCAATGCCGCACTGAGAGCATGAGATGAGACTGCCAAATATACGAAAAGATCTTCACCATTGTTAGGCTTAGAAAGTATTGGAGGCGTTTCCATATGACGAATCAACTCATCAAAAGCTTTCTGGCATTCAAGAGTCCAGTCGAAGTTTTTCTTTCCTTTCTTCAGAGCGTCAAAGAATGGAATGCATTTATCAGTAGCTTTGGAAATGAACCGACTCAAAGCAGTGACTTTTCCATTGAGGCTTTGCAATTCCTTCTTCGTTCTAGGAGCTTTGACTTCTCTCAGAGCAGTAATTTGAGCAGGATTAGCTTCAATGCCCCTAGCAGTCACAATGAAACATAAGAACTTTCCGGACTCCACCCCAAATGAACATTTCAAAGGGTTAAGCTTCATTCCAAATTTTCGAAGAACTGCGAACATTTCTGCCAAGTGATCCATATGGTCCACTGCCTTCTTTGATTTCACCAACATATCATCAACATAAACTTCCACAGTCTTGCCAATCTGTAGTTTGAACATAGCATTAAAAAGTCTTTGGTAAGTTGCCCCTGCATTCTTTAGTCCGAAGGGCATGACTCTATAACAGTAAAGACCAACATCGGTGATGAAGCTCGTGTCCTCCTAATCTGGCTCATGCATCATGATCTTGTTATATCCGGAGTAAGCATCCATGAAACATAACAATTCATGCCCTGCTGTTCCATCCACCGACTGATCGATTCTGGGTAACGGGAAGCAGTCTTTGGGGCAAGCTTTGTTTAAATCTGAAAAGTCGATGCATACTCTCCACTTTCCATTAGCTTTCTTAACCAGCACTGGATTTGAAACCCAATTTGGATAAGTGGACTCCCTGATGAAGCCATTCTCCATGAGCCAATCTACTTCTTCCTTTAACGCTGCAGACCTTTCAGGACCCTAGGTTCTTCTTTTTTGCTTTATAGGTGTAAATTTCGGATCAATATTCAGAGTATGTACTGCAACTTCTGGGGATATTCCACACATATCGGCATGAGCCCACGCGAACACATCCAGATTTGCTTTCAAAAATGATATCAAAGGATTTTGAACTGTCACACTAAGTTGCGAACCCACATTCAACACCTTGTTCGGATCTTTCGGGTCAACAGGCACTGGTACCGTTACTTCCACTGGCACCACTCTATTCTCCCCTACGCTGGCTTTTCTGGGATCCATTTCTTTTTGTGCATCACTATGCTTTCCAGTGTAGGGTCCACCCTGTAGTTGCTACAAGGTTGATTCTTTGATGCGGACTGGGGCTGCCGCACCTTTTCTCATCTCTCTCTTCCTTGCTTCATGCAACTCTATAAGATAACATTCTCGCCCAGCATTCTGATCCCCTTTAACAACACCGACGCCATTGTACGTGGGGAACTTCATAGTAAGGCACCACGGGGCGAGAATTGCCTTAAATGCCGCAAGAGTTGGCCGGCCTAGGAAGGCATTGTAAGCAAAAAATTCATCAACAATCACAAAAGTCTGTTTCCGAACCACCTTTTTCAGCCCCTCTCCAAGCTCCACAAACAAGTCTATAGTTCCAATTGGCTGCTTTGGCTCCCCAATAAACCCAACAACCTTCTGCGATGAAGCTTGAACATCAGCCATTGGAATCTTCATTTGATCGAATGTCTTTTTAAAGAGAATATTGCAAGAGGCGCCACAGTCAATAAGCACCCTTCTTACAATATCCGGCCTGATACCCGCAGAAATGACCAAGGGATCCAAGGTGGGAGCTTCAACACCCATGGAGTCCCTGGCCCTGAACACAATGTCATCATTAAATGTTCTTTACTGCTTCAAAGGTGCAGCGTCTTCCAACGCAAAAACATTTTCTTCCGTTGGGGCATATTTCAAGGCACGGGCATATCTTTCCATCTCACCCCAGCTTCTGCCTGCTGGATGAGGACCTCCCGTAATCACATTAATAACAGGCCTTTCTGATTCATGCGCTGATTCCCTCTCACTCGAGCTGGGTTGATGAACAGGAATTTGTTTCCCCTGAGTTGATGAAGTTGGGTCATTCCTGTTCCTTCACACATTGCTGAAGTTTATTTTCCCTCAATAGCTCCTCAATCAAATTCTTCAAATGGCGGCACTCATTAGTATCATGGCCGGGTTGATTGTGGAATCGACAGAATCTTCCATTTTTCTCAGCATTTTTCCCAAGCCTCAACTTAGCTGGTCTGGGGTATTCGACAGTATCCTTGGTTGCAAAGAAAATATTTTCTGGGGTATCGTTTAAGGGAGTGAAGTCTGAGGGTCTAAAAAGACGATTCTTCTTCGCATTTCCTTGCTTCTTCCCACCATCGTTCTCCCTCTTCTGAGTACCAGATTCTTTTTTATTCGAAACGACATTATTATTCCCAACCTATTTTAATACCACTTTTGCCGGTGCTTGAAGGCTTTCCAAGCGCATGAACTCGTCAGCTTTTTTATAGAATTTCTCAAGTGAATTAGGTTCTTTTATTTTCAGCCATTTTCCAAATTCACTCGATTTATCGATAGCCCTCATCAAGTAAGTCAAGATCATTCGTGGCTCTGCATTATCGACCTCAGCCAAAGCTATGTTGAATCGGTTTAAGAAAGATCTAATAGATTCTCCGGGATTCTGCTCCAGGCTAGACAACGACATGATGTCCTTTGCCTTTGAAGCGTACAGCCTGAATTGTTCCTTAAACTTCCTAGTTAAATCGGAGAACTGGTCTATAGATCGGACTGGTAGCTTTGTAAACCAGAGTAGGGCCACTCCTTCCAAGTATACCGAAAAGTACCGGCACTTGATTTCATCTGTCGCCCTGACACCAGTCATGTGCCAGTCATACTTGTACAATAATTGATTAGGGTCACTTACCCCCTTATAAGCCGGAATGGTGGAGGGAACAAACTTCCTTGGAAATTCTTCTTTCAAAATCCTTTTGGTGAACAGAGTTTTTCTTGGAGCAAAACCCCAGTCATTCTCATCTTCGTCCCTCTGCATGCTCTCTTTCATGATTTGACGAATCATTCCTGAAAGGTATTCTTCGTTGTTTAGAGGCTCTGCAGTGCAGACGTCAGCCATTTTTTTAGAAGTTTGCCCGGACAAACGTTCACGGAGATTCGGCTACGGCCTTGATCCTCCAGCTTGGGGAGATGCCCTTTCAACAGGGCCAGCTGCCCTTTGTGGAATATTCCTTCCTTCAGGATTGTGAACATCATCAGCAAAAATTCCTTCATTATTCACAGGTTGGTGGTTAGCTCCGAGCAAAGCGTTCAACCTGTCCAGCATTAAGGTATTCTAGGCTTCCATTTGCTGGTATAACCCAGATACTGCAGCATCTAACTCTGCTCGTGTAATCCCAACACTTGGAGCTGCTTGACTTAACGAAGGAGAAGTAGCGGTATGTTCATGAGCATCACCAGATCTAGTAGATCTGCGCTTTCTTCCAGGAGCCATGATCTCTGATAGACTTCTGGTTTTGAGAGAGATTTTTTTCAACAAACTTTTGTGGAGCAATGATGAAAGTATCCTGAGTTCAGATTCTCAGTGAAAGCACCAAAAATGTTAATGCTAAAATTGTACGCTAACACCCCGGTGCAAGTAAGGATAAAGTGAAAGCACCACCCGTCGATACGAGAATTAAGAATAAGCAGAAAAATCACAGAAAAAACAGTAAAGAGACAACAATTTTATAGTGGTTCGGCTTCAAGTTAAGCCTACGTCCACTTTAATATTCTTTATTGCTGATTCGATTACGACTTATACAACAATCTTCGATTACAACACTACTAAGACAAGTAGCTAGAACTCCGATGTAGAAGAACCCTTCGAATCCATGTCGAATATGTTAGATCTCTTCTTGAAGTTCGTTGAAGTATCTTTCGTGTTTGAAGTGTCGGATGAGTTGAGAAAACAGCAGAGTGTAGGCGTTCCAGAAGTGAGCCAAAAAGTCATCTTTCAGTTGGAGTAGGTTGGGTATTTATAGGAAGGATCTGGAGTTAGGTCGTAGGTCGTGAGCGACCTAGGAGTAGGTCATGAGCGACCTAGGAGTAGGTCGTAGGTCGTGGGCGACCTAATGGACACGGTTTGCGGTTTAACAGAGGTGCATCTGATTACTTGAACCCGCTGGTAGGTCGTAGCGACCTAGGGAGAAGCAGCATAAGAAGTTGCGGCATAAGGAGTTGTTTTGGTCCGCTTAGGTCGCGAGCGACCTAACGAAGGAGTTGCATGCATGCGGCCTCATTCTGTCTTAATCTGTTAGGTTGTTAGGTCATTGGAACCTTTAGGTAGTTAGGTCGTTAGGTCGCTAAGTTGTATCGCATGGATCTGCTTTATGCCTTAGGTCGCTAGGTCGCTTAGGTCATTTAGTTACTAGGTCGCTAGGTCGTTACATGCCTAGGTCGCTTACCATGTTAGGTCTTGCATCTTGTTAGGTCGTTAGGTAATTGACCCACCGAGTCACTTGGTGCTTTAGGTCGCTAGGTCGCTTATGACGTTAGGTCGCTGTAGAACTTCGTTCATGTTAGCTCGTTCACACTTTAACTCCTTTGGTCGCTTATCTTTTTAGGTCGCTGAGTCGGGAAACAGAGGAGTTAACACCGCTGCATCATGTCGTTTCGCTGCATTTATTTATGTATTCCTGTTGTATGTAACTCTGATTTGTATTGTAAAAGTGTAATCAAATGTTACTTGTAAAACAGCTTCATGAACTATTTATTTGATTTTTATATTTTTTTCATTAAGCTGTGAGATTCTGTGTTTGTTCTTCATTCTTTCTCTACTTTTTCTTATTTACCCCATAACAATCTTCCATTTTCAATGGTTTGAGTCCAACATGCGCGGTTCATTGTTGATTTGAACCGTCCTAAAAGGTAGGTCGTTACACATGGTCTATATTTGACATCTCTCCAAGCCATGCACCGACAGGAAACTTTACCTTCACTCTGTCTTCTAACCACAGCCTAAAGTCTGAGTATCCTATTACGATAGGCATGTAGTTCACCTCTTCCATTAATCCAGTCCATGTAAGCATTGTTATTTCGTTCACACATGAATATTTTAGTGAATAAAAAACTTTTGGAGCATAATCAATATCAATGTCATTACCACGGTCAAAAAAAATGTCGAAGGACTTATGAGATCCATTTTTAATAGTCGGAGCTAGTTTTGTTGTCTTATCGTAAATAGAACCCATTAAAAGGTTGATCTTGGAGGCTTATACAGAGTCTCTATTGGATAGAATAAGTTCCAACTTCATTTATATTGTACCATAACCATAGCTTGTACATTAGTATCCGCCAGTGGATTACCACACTGAAACACTCAAAATGTTTTATTTCATTTACGTGTACATTGAGCAATACTCTTACAGTTTATAAAAGATCGATTGGAAAAAAGCTTAATAAAAACTAGTGAAAACATCTGATGTCGAATAAATTTGAATTATTTAATAGAAGAGAAGTAATACTCGCTAATTAGTTGCAATTGAAAAGTTATCATGCCTATCCGGATAAAAATAACCAGTCCACTTTAATTTGCCAACTAAATCAAACATTATAAGTAAATTGAGTAGGTAAAGAATCTAATTACTAATTTTAATTGAGGTATTGATTCAGCAAATAATTTAAATCTACCCCTTGCTTTATATTTTCTAATCAATCTTCGATATAAGAATTAATCAAAATGAAATTATATTCAAAAGTTTATCCGGTCTAATTTGACAAGCGAAATAAATGAAATTTTTGCTAAGGATGTTACTATTTACACTCACTTAAATACTTACCAACTCCATAAACAATTAATAAAATTAAGTCATAAAAACTACTTCAAAAACCCACTTAAACATTCAAAAATGGAACAATTGTGCACAAATGTAGAAATATGATGAACTTTAATCCTAAAAATAATTATTTTTAATCATATAAACCATTAGTGATGGAAGATAACAAGATGGACAATGTAAGGAAAAATAAAAATAAAGGTTTTATAATGTTCTACCATGACAACAAAATTAAGTTGTAAATTATCATATCAAATTAGTCTTAGGTAGAGATGCACAATTTTAAAACTTGGTAAATCTGTTTATAATTAAAGTCGATAACAACTTATTGACAGTTATTTGAAATTGGATAGAGAGATTTGATAATGATTTTTATTCATTTATTCGAAAAGGAAGAAAGAGGATATTTCAAGTTATGGTTTGAGAAAGAAAATTATGAAAAGCTGATTGTGTAAAGACCCATATTTTTTGGACTTCAAATTTGAATATTTAATTTATTTAAATATTCGGATTTGAATTTAAATATCGATAAATTATCTGCTTCAAATTGAGACTTGATTTTCAATGACGTATTTTTAATTTAATTTATGAATTATTTTCCCATAATTTTTAGTTTAGAAAATTTGTAAATTTTGTTTGACACTTTTTACATCAGACGTTGACATTTTTGAGATTGAACAGACTCTAATAACCGGTGTGTTTTATTCTTGTTTGGTGATCATGGCACATTTTTGTACATGATCGTATATTGTTTTCTGTCGTTTGCGGCACGTACACCGATGTGAAGTTGTAAGGCAGTGCACCGGAATTAAGTTATATAGTTTCTTTAACAAACAGGCACACATAGTATTCACTATATTAACTCTGCCATCTCCTTCCACCAACAGCCGCACCTCAGCCAATTTATTGTCCTCCCTTTTCTCTACACTGCTCTGATTTACTTTCTCCTCAGCAGCCATAACAGCCTCTTGGTTCACCATTGTCTCCTTTGGTTAGATGGTAAGCAGGTTAAAGCTTTGATATACATACAACTACGATCAGAACTTCTTCTTCTTTTCATCTGGGATGTCTCACTAACACTTCTTTCTTTTTTCTCCTATCAATGAAAATAAACCCCTCCTCAACTTTCAAAAATAAAAATATCCCGTTCTACTCACTTTCAGCTAAATCCTCCAAAATAAAAGTTGTTCGTATATATCCATACTATTTTTAGGAATTGACGATGCTCGATTTCGTCGAGTGATGCTCAAGTTATCATCTATTTACAGCAAGAGGGAATGAAATGTTCCAAAGTTCAAAAATTGATTCCTTCCAATCCAGAAAGAATTAGATGACGCCGCTTGTACCGTTAGGATCATATAGAGTAGGGGTATTTTTGGAGAAGTTTCGATATAATTCTGTGTCGACGATGGTGATGATTGATTTCTAGGGCTAGCAATTTCTTCGGATTCAGGCGACGATATGCGAATTCGAGCTTGTGTTGGTGTTCAGTGTGGAGAGGGGGTTCGAGCGGCGAATTTCAGTGAATTTTAGCAATGAAAAGTGTCACTTATATATTAGATTAGATCAAGACTTTGGGTTCAAGTGGATGGTCAATTTTATTTAGGGATGGCTGAAGGTCATGACAAGGGTACGGCGAAGTCGGGCTCATCGAATGGGCTTTGCCAGTGAGGTTGAATCTGAGGTTGGGGCCATAGATGGTGTGTGCACGTGCACGGAGCACACCGTGAAATTAAGAACTAAAGCTTGCGTCTTTGAGGAAGATGATGTATTATTGGGAGCTGGCGGGCTTCGGTAGTAGGCTGGGCCCAATTAAATTTTGGTGAGAAACCTTAATTTTATTTGTTTTAAAGAAATTTGTTAAGTGTTGTAGATTAGAAATTATGTAACTCGTTCGTTCTAACTTCGATTTACATGTGGATTTTTGCGTTGTAATCGTATTGAAAAGTACAACGCTTTAATATAACTTTGTGATAGATTTGGACAAGTACAAACGTATGGCATATTAAAACGAATAGAATTTAAATCACGTTATTTTAATTAATAATGTCATTCAAATTTATAAACATTAATTAATGATGTTTGTTTGGCCAAATAAAATATTGTTGAGTTAAAGTGAATTGAATGTGATAGTTTGACATTTGTTTAGCAGAATAAAACACTGTTCCACTAATTAAATTGACCAGACGTCTGTTTAGCAGGATAAATCACTTCTCTGCTATTATTAACTGGATTGATTAAACTTGGACATTTATTTAGTTGAAATAAATCATGTTCTGCTATTGCATTAGTGTGGACATTAAATTACATTCTAATTGATTATATTGGATAAATGTTTTATTAACAATTGTGATTAACAATGGACCTAATTTACATATTTGATGTTATGTAAATACTAGAATGAAACTTGGATAGTTTAATGAATTAATGGTGACGGTGTTAAGTACCATTAGAGTTGCTAAGCCTCTTTCCAAATGTGAAAGTTAAGTTTTGAATTAAAGTTATTTTAAGAATAACTATTATTTATTAGTAATGGCCTAATGATAATTAATCATTATTTAATAATGATTTAAAGTTAATTATTTTATGAATTTTAAAATTTATTAATAATATCTAGTTATTGTTTCAAAGTTATTTATTAAAATGCATTTAAATCATATTTTAATTATTAATTAAAGTATTTTATAATATTTTGATTTAAACGTTAATTATTTTTTAAGAGTTAATAGTATTATAATATTATTATTTCAAAGATAATTTGTTAAAGTATTAATATTGTTTTAAAAATTATATATTATATTACTACTGTTTGAAATTAAATTATTATTGCATGATTTAAAACATTTAATGTTATTCTTATAATATTTTTAAATTGTATTCACTATAATTAAATAATGGTTTTTAAAAAGAATTGGGTTAAATGAAAGAAATTAAAAAGGGTAGCTTTAAAAATGGTTTGAGATTTAAACAATAGTATTTTTCAAATTAAACTTGGGAAATTTATAAAGGATTTTTATAAAGAGATTTAGAGATACTTATAAAATAAATACATTTTCGACAGAAATGGTTGATTTTCATAGCGTAATTTGAGGGACAGAGATTGCCTACAATTTGTTATGGATTCACTAAGATAGCGATGTAACCATTGTGCAGACTGCGATTTATGATTGATGTCGGGGCATAATTAGAGAGGCAGAGATTGCCTGCAGTTTAGTTTGGATTTTTTTGGGATAGAGACGTAACCATTGAGATGAGATCTGTGGTTGATACTGAAGGGTACTTTCCATATCTATTTTAAAAGGTTTTCATGTATTTTTGGAAGGAATGGTTTGTGAATATACTTATTTTAGTAAGATAAGTATATGACTGTTTTTGATAAAGATATTCAATTTATCGAAATTAAATTAAATGAGGCTTAGTGATCTCAATGAGAAATGTGATCTCTATTTGAATGTTTTTTATTTGATAGTTAAATAACCATCTATCGAATCTTAGTCTAAATATGTAATCCTTCTTAATTTTGGTGGTATATAATTATTTCCTACTTAACACTGACGGATTTTAACTTAGAAATATCTAGGAGAAACACAGGGATTATATGGTACAGTTACCATCGGTGATGCTATACTGTACGTATAAACTTGTTTTGTTCTTTTAGAACAAATGTAAGGAGATCCGTCCACTTAAACGGTTAGGGATGATCCCCGCTCTTATGTGTTGTCTGATCTAAAGAGTCTGTATTGAGCACTCGAAAAATTGGCATTTGGTTTTGTGGAGCACCCGGGAAACGGAATAATGTACTCATAAGAGATGACTCGAACCCGTAACCACTCCAAAAACCATATGAGGTTCTATGGTCGTGATTCATGATATTTTGATATGTTGGGTTCCATGTGTGGTCCCGAAACCCATTGGGTATGGGAATCTGGGTGTGGTTCTAAGATCTGATTTAGATGTGGGAATCTATGTGTGATTCCGAGACCCGTTGGGATATTGAAATCCATGTGGAATTTCATGATCTATTTGGTGGCGGTGCGTAAGCTGGAATGTTGGACGTAGCCTCATCAGCAAGAATGACTAAAACCAAAGATAGAAGGCATGGCCAGTCGAGTATGCAAACCCATAGGGTGTAGTCGGCTCCACCTAGACATTACCTAAAGTCGTTATGCATGCATGGGGTGATGTACTCGGTCTTAGATAGACCAGCTATGTTTTTCCTATGGTACATCACTAAGGATGTATGCTGCTTCGAAAAGATATCTCTAATCCTTATGCAGGAGGACCATTCCTCGAAGTATTGAGGGAACCTCCATGGAAATCCTAAACGATTAGCGAACGAGCCTTATCAGTTTTTGATTAATAGATCTAGGTTGTTGTGATGTACACTCACGAGCATCATAGTTACTTGATTATTATTATTATTTTTGGCCCTTACACATTATTATAATATCACTAGATTTTCTATAAAATGGTTTTGGTTATCGTAAGGAAAAAACTCGTTCATGTTTATGTGTGGTGTGGTCTTACAAGATATCTTTGATTTTTGAAGTATTTTATAAGTTATAACAAATAAGACTCCTTATGATTTAAATTCTCATGTTGGTTTTACTAGACCGACCCAAGCATTGTTTCCTATAATGCTCGGGTCAAACCAAGCATATTTCCTGGTTTACTTGGACATTTGGAGCTTCAGAAGATGAGTTGGAGGCCCAGAGACGTAATCACATAGATGATTATTTTTCCATTCCATTTATTTTTGTATTTATCAGCAATTGTGAGGACAGGTTGTTATAACTGTCTGTGCTGAATCAGTTAGTATACTACTGATTGATGTTTGTGTGTGTGTATAAATAAATTACAATTTTGTTTTTGGTGTAAAGATTTGTTATATGATATAGATTATTCGTTCCACTGTGAAATTCTATACTTATTGATTTCTTCTTTCCTTCTTCCTTCTTTCTTTCTCCTAACTATCCGCCTTTCCGTTCAATTTGGGTTGGATATGCATGGTTTATTGCCAGCTTAAAGTATATGGAAAAGTGGGTCGTTACAGTTGGTATCAGAGCTTATGTTGAGTGAACACCTAAGCTTTGATGGGGTTGACTCATTTGAGATAGGGTAAGTGAGACCCTAGGATGAGTTTGAGTATATTATATATAAGATTCGCACATTTGTTGTTTTCATAAAAATATTTTATACTGTGTTGTTTGATCTGTTGAGTGGCTTAAGAATTCTGGTCGATGTGTTTGGCCAACATTATTGATAGGAATTTTCTAAACACTCGAATAAGATCAACTCACACAATATTGATCTTAAAATGGATAAATGAATTTATCTACCTAGAAACATATTTTATATGTATAAAAGGATAATTTTTCATAGAAAATTTAATATAGTTATTCTTGGTTGTGCTCGATTACTATGAAATGATAGTTATTAACCTAATTTATGGTCAACATCCCAAAAGTTATTTCTGGAGGAATAGAAAAGCTTATTTGAATGAAGAGATTGATATACCTCGGAATAGCATTTATATTTAACTCTACTTGTTATCAGTTCTTAACTTGAAACTATCGATATCATCGAAAGGTTTGTTAATTGAAGTAGATAAGCTTTCGACAGTTAGACTAATATAAGAGTCTTTATAATGCCTATTCCCTTTGCTGAGGTAAAATCTCCTAAAATCAGTGTCTCAAAGGATGGATTTAATCTTGCCGAAAGGTTTGGATGATTATCCTTCTTGGTTTTAGGTCAGGAATTAGACTTCTTAGTGAATATGTAGAAGCATTTGATCTCGCCGAAAGGTATTATTATTTCTATGACATATGTATGAACTTTGCCAGAGGGTATGATAATATTTTCCTTTTCGTTTAAACCTTATAGAGTTGGTTATTTTTACTCAAAGCATATATCTTGATCACGTCGAGAGGTTTGGACCTCAAAATTAACCATTTCGGAAGGTTGTAGTTAGTATTGACTCAAATAAGCTGTTGACCTTATCGGAAGGTTTGGATTACAGGGTTGATGACGTATGGGAGTTGCAATTGTTGCTTGTACAGGTGTGCTTTCGACCATATCTATAGGAACCTTCCGATGAGGTTAATCCTGCAAATATGAGTTAGTCCAGAAAAGGTTTAAACAAAAATACTAAGTAATGAATAGAACATAAAACTTCGCTCTTTTTCATGATCAATTCTTTATTAATAAATCGCCAAATCAATTCCCAATTAGGGTTACAATGCCTTTATTAAGAAATTACAAGAGTAAAATGGGGAGATCGGTCCCTAAAACCAGACCCTTTGGGTCCTATTTATAGATGCAGGAGGCTCTCCTTTCGGCTTCATGCCTTCGACTAGATTTGAAGGTTACCTTTTCATACCCAACTATAAACCTTTCGGCCTTGTCGAAAGAATTGTCCTTTGTGAGCCACTACGGATCCGTGGACATTGACGAAGGGTCTGTTCTCCTCTACGCTTCCACGAACCCTTCATTATTGTTGGAAGGTTTGTCTTTTCTATGCTATTGTTAACCCTTCGACTCTATTAGATGGTTGCCTTTCACTCTTTGATGATTCGTAAATAGTGCCTTCTTCAGAAACCTTTTGACATTGTCGAAAGGTGTTTTATATGTTTTAAAACTGTTTCGAAAGGCTTGACATGCTTTCGAAAAGGTCATTAGGTAGTTGCTCACAATTGATTTGACTCCTTTATCCCCTTTGAACAACTTGGATACTAAAGATAGAACCTTTCGACTCCTTCGAAAGGTTTGCTGCTAGTGAATTCTAATAACTGCATCCCTTCTGCTCTTACGAAAGGTCTGGACTATGCCCTTTTTCCTTTGTTTGTTGCTAAAGCCTTCGCCTAAGCCGAAAGGTTGGATTTTGGTGCAACAATAGTATTCCATCATTATCATCTAGGATTTGGTCAATCATGCTCGACCATTTCTGAGCATTAACCATTATTCATTAATCTATCTTGAATCTTCCTTTTGAAAGCTGGGTTGGATAGATAGGAAATTTGGGAACATTGAAATGAATATCTTGTGAATTAAGTTTCATAATTTGAATATATGGCGTTTGTTGATAATGTTGAGTAAGATTTAATTTTTTAGGTTTTTTATTTTTTTTAAAAAAAATTGAATACTTTGAAATGAATATTTTAGAAATTATTTTAAATAAAGGTTAATTTCATAAAACTAAGTTTTAATAAATGTTGTTTAATTAAAAGGAAATTGGAAATATTTCAAAATAATATTTTGGAAATAATTGAATATAAAAGATGGTTGTGTTAAAACGGAATTTCATAAAATAAGTTTATTAAAAAAACTTAAAAATTTCTGAAATAATACTAGGAAAATGATTTATATAAGGAAGCTAGAATATTTTTGAAATAAATATTTGAGAATGATCTCTTATAAATGGAAATATTTTATAAATTTGATTTACTAAAATGTGCCTTACAAATAAAAGGAACTCGAGAGTTTAAATCCCAATGATTATGGTAAAATGGTTTTCATGGTTAACAAGTTAATAATAATTGAAATTGTTCTGGGGATAAAAACCTTTCCAAATAAGGTTATGCTACCATTAGGTTTTGCTATATAATTGTTTTGATAAAACAAATTTTGATTTCATTTGATTCCAAAAGTATGATTTGATTCACTATAAATTAAATGTGTATATTATTACTTAAAATGATGTTTGGAGAAAGGAAATAATAATTTTATTTGGGATAGCTTTGGGTCTTAAAAGGGTTTTTGATGTACCAATATTTTGGAAAGAATTGCTTAGAAATATATTTAAGTATAAATATCTCTAAAACGGAATTTTATGGAAAAATGGGCATTTCTTTAGATCGGTTTGAGGAATAAGTCCCAATTCGTTTTGTGGTGATCGAAATAATCTTCTAAGTGACGATCGAATGTTTCCTAGGCAAACGGTATTGTGCGCTTAGTAAATTATTCTATTTTTCATTGTACGGTTGGGACAAGTTTGAATTCCTATGAATCCAATGTAAATTGGAAATCAATAGTTAAAACTATTCATTTGAAAATATGTGACGACCCGTAAAATTCAGTAATTTAATAAGATTTTGGTAACTTAATGTTGAAGGAAATAAAATTTAGTGAATTATTAATGGAAATAATAACTTGGATAAGATTGGTAACTTGTATGTAATTCCAATAAGTGAAACAATGTAAATGTTAATTTTATTCTTATTGTAATAAAAGAATGTTACCAAGATGAAATGATTAATTTGATTTAAAATCTGAACTAATGTGTGCATTAGTTTATAATGGGATACAAAAGGTAAATTAATAATTTAAAACGTTGGCTTACTAATAAAATAATGTATAATGAATGGAAATAGAATAAATTAGTGTATGAACTAATGGTAGCACTTGTTGTAAGCTAATAAGTAAATTAAAACGAACAGTGCTAATTTAGGTTAATAATTAATAGGTTGAATAAAATGATAATAAATGAATTTATTAAAATTGTAAAATTATAATATAATAGATGGTAATTGGTTGGGAAGAATGAACATACAAGTATTATAAAAGGCAAAATAGTGATAAATGGTTGTTACCAGTAAATTCGCCAATTACAAATAAAGAAATTAAATGTACTTAATGATAATTAATATAAAACAACGAAAGTGTAAATGTATAAATTACATAGAAACTAATGTATGTATAAGTAATAAATTGGTATAAGAATGGAATTAAGGTAAATTCATTAATTGGCTTTAACCCTTAATTAATGTGTACAATTGATAGAAGTACACATTTAGAAATGTAATATTTATTCAAATTAAGATGTAAATAGGCATATATTAGTGCAATGGGAAATAAATTTAATATAAGAAAAACCAATGCAAATATTGAATTAATCAATAAAGTAATAATAATAAATAGTAATTAAATAAAATTTGTAAGTTGGGAATAATGTAGATGTTACACTTAGCTGCTAATTGAATACAAGGAAACAAGCGTACATATTGAACAAATTGGTGAATTTGTGTAAAATTTATGAAATAGGGCGAGAACATTGTGTGTAATCAAATTTCAACACTTGTCTATTAGTGATAACTTATAAGTGTAATTTAACGTTAATGGTAACAATCATTATAAGTTAACCATTTATTTAGTCTAATAAATTAAAACGGGTAATCAATTGCAATAAATCTAATTTAATATTATGTTAGGGAATTATTGGAAATATTGTTAATTCTTTTCCTATTATGACAATTTGTTGGATTAAAAGAATGGATAATAAGACTTATCAATTTACTGAATTAAATTTATAATAATGGATTAATTGCAAACGAATGAAATTAAATATTTAATTATTACGTTAATTAAAAATTAAGTTGAAATTGGAGAATATTAATGTAATAGCTGTGAACCCAATGTTAATTTCCTCCATTTGACCATAATGAATTGAATAATAAGAATAAATAGTGAATTCAATGGAATTTTTGAAAATTTAATTTATAATTGATGAATATAATGAAATTTGAATTTACGCTGAAATTTATGATTGAATCAACATTTAATCGACATCTAAATTTGTTTAAATCACTGTAATTGTTTAAGAAAAACAAAACTGATAAGATTTGTAAATTTTGGAAGTAAAATTGAAAAAGTGATTTAGTTAATGAATTATTAATATATTTTATTAATGCAAAGATAGCCATTTTGGCCCCTGAGTCGGATTTCGACGAAATCAGTTTTATCAGATTCGTAATGGTGAATTATTATAGGATTTCAAGTTTCGTAGCGATCAGACTTGTCGTTTGATCATACGGACTCGAAAACGCCTTGAAATCAATGGAATTGAAATCAATTGAAATCAATTTAAAAAATATTGATTTTAGCATAACTTTTTCATACGATGGAATTTGGGCTTGAAACCTTTTCCATTGCATTTAAAATATTTTTAAACATCTATTTTGATATACGTGTTGACCCAATTCCGTTCCGGAGTCAGAACGGGCTTTTCGGACCACATTATCGTTAACGCGTATACCAATCTGATCCATCTATTCTTTTTCAACCTTGTCTATAAATACTCTGTTATAAACCCTAATTACCCTCATTCTTATTTCTCTGTGCATACAATTTCTTTCACCTCCTCGGTTCAATGGCAGACAAACACCTAATTCCGACTGCAATTCAAAATCAAAGTCAAAATTTCAAACTCCTCAAAAAAATTTAGAAAAATTATATATCGAAGCTCTCGAAGAGCGCAAGTCAGATCAACAGTCCGTTTCTCGATCTGAGTTTTTGTTAGTCCAGAAATCAAAGAGGCCCTTCATCACGTGTCGATGAACATCGACGGATCGACGAACCATTTCTGGGTTTTGAAGAGGGGACGGAGGGGAGTTCATTGGTGTTGTTCGTTCTGCGAATCAATAGTTGGATTTGGCGCATAATTTGATTAGGGTTTTATAAAACTCGATGGCGGCTGCAAATTTTCGAGCCCAGATGTGTGGCGCGACTCGGTCGCGTGGGGACATGGGAGATCACGAGTGAAGGCGCTCGCATGGGGGGGGGGGGGGGGGCGTAGTCGGCGGTACGTGCGGTGGCAACCATTCGCGTGGGCTTCTTGATCCTGTAGGTTTCGAACAGGCGCATGCATGATATTTGGATGGTGACGTGGCATGGGTGAGGGTGTTGCAGATTTGGTTTTAATTTTGATTTCTAAAGTTTTAATTTGCATAACTTCTACATACGAGGTCAAATTTATGCCTGGTTTTCTCCGATAGGTTCGTATCGGAATTCCGTACATTTTAGCGCTGGTTTGGACGAATTCGGAGACTGTTCAATTTTTGGGTTTAAATTAGATTTAAATTCAATTTAAATTCAAAAGGTGAGTGTTTAACACACTCACAACTTCTAAAATTTCTTATGTTTGTTAAATTAAATTTTTGTTGTGATTATGCATTTATTTATGACTTTTTTCGTATATTTTAATCATCATCTTAGTTATTGCATTTATTTAAATTAAATCGTTATTTAATTTATTATCGAATATAACTGCCAGTTAGTTACCTGTTATATATTATCAGTTATATATGGATATTGATTGATTGTTTTGGATGATGATTGTGATGGATGTATGATTTTTATGATTGATGAAAGGATGTTTTGTTTATATCTTCATAATCTGCAAGTTATTATGCATTTTTATTTCATTCGGGATTGCGGTATGAAATGATATATAACCGCAAATTTTTATTGTAAATTACGGGTTGAAATTGTAAATATTCGTATCACTTGACCATAGGATAGAAAATTATATACAGACACTACGGTCTATATAAAATAATATTTTGAAATGATTTTCATGGTTTTGTAAAGAATATATATATGATTTTATGAGATATTGATTTGGGTATTTGATAAAGGTTATTTTATGTATAGTTAAATTTTCGGTTTTAAGCTATGTATAAAATTGGTTTAAAGTATAAAATAAAGTTTGATTTTATTAAATATAATATGGATAACTATTTACTTAAATTATATTTAATATATTGTTTATATTGATTTTATAAATCAAGGTTGAGAAGATAGTTGAAATTGATTTAGATTTTATTTAATTAAGAATTATATTTAATAAGAATCCATTCGGAACTTATTGAAATTTAATTTTTAAAAGAATACGGTTTTATAACAAAATTCGGGGTTAAGGTGATTTAAGTGAATATTTCAAGTCTAAATAAATTGAGGAATATTAAATTGTTAAAATTTGAAGTTTATTTAAAGGATACTGGATTTATTAATTAAATATTTCAAAACTAAATAATAGTAAAGTAAATTTGGTATATATATGAATTATAAAATTTAGTTTTGAAACATTGAATATTAATGCTTTGAAATATATGAAATTTGAAATGTTTTATTTGAGGATTTAAATCTGTATTGGAATTGATTGCGAAATTGAAGAAGCTAATTTATTATATAAAGTAATTTAATAATAAACCATTCAAGTATTGGAAGTTATGTTTCAAAGTTATGGATTTCAAGGTAATATGATTTGAAAATGCTATAATTTTGGGAAAAGGATATATTTGAAATAAAAATGATATTATATCGGTTTGGGATTTCTTAAAATGATATCATATTGATTTGGTTTTAAAATAGAAATGATATCGTATTTATACGGTTTTGAAATGGATATTATATTCTGGTTTTGAATGATTATAAAATGACCACGGTGTTATAATAACGTTTGGTTGTTGAAGAGACCGGGATCGGAAGTTGTCATTCTCTCTGCCAATTCACGACCTGAAATCCAATGTTCGAAAATCGACATCAAATACCTCACTTGTATTCGACTGCCAAAGATTTAAACATCGAACTCCAGTCAGATGGAGCTTATAACAACATTAGATGAATATAAAACAGTAGAAACAAATGAATATCATGCATAATATCACAGATACAACATCATTATAATATCCGTTACAAAATCAGAGTATCATAACACATATATCACAACTCCAAATAGAATATCATAATAGAACAACAAGTGATCATATGCCAAAAGTCTTCAAGAAATAGAGTGATAGCGAACATCCAAATCTAAGCACCTTGAGATCCAAAAGCTTTCAAAATGTCTCTAAGGTAAAAGCCTCCAAATAACGATAATCTCCAAACCAAAAAGACTCCAAAAGACAGCTAACACCAAAATACGGAAAGCCTGCTACTAGGCCGCCCGTGTGGAAATGATGGGCACCCAGACCGAAAACCACTTTAACAACCGTGTACGTCGTGGAGATTCCAGAAGGAAGTAGGATGGTAGCGGCGTTTCCTTTGAGGTAAATACGTGGACCCGACTCTCGTGAGTTGGCATAAGATGGATAAACATGAGCGATTGACGGGTTAAGAAGGTCGCACCTTTTATCGGACACATCCCTTTGATATTATACTCTGACTTTTGGAATTATTCGGTGGCCACTTTTGATTTCTTTGATTTGGGGGTGTAGCTCGAGGTGGGCGGTAGCTGCGGCTATGCGTTACCACCGACACAGAAGCGTAATTGGTATATTTACCCTGGCATTGCCAAGTTGTGCCGTGTCACCTACCCTAGCGCGCCTTATACGATTTTGTTTTGTACCATACCTATGGAGTGCCCTCTAACGACGCCCAGTACGGGGGAGATTACGGTACTGTATAGACTATGGGAATATATTATGTGTTAAGAGGAATATTGGGTCACTCCTTAACGCTATTTTAAAGTAAGTTTATTTTACTATTAGACATTATTATAAAAGAGAAATATTACTACATAGCAAATAGTTTAACGGATCCTTAGGAGATGTGAATCCCGAGCATCTCTTGAGTTACTGTACTCACGTTAGACACTGGATTGGAGATGTCAAATCCCGTAAACATATCTGACGTCGTTCCACTCATATTATTTATTGTTGATTTAACTTATATAAGATCTTTTAGTTCTGACGTGAGTGTTTTGTATTTTCAATTCGCTCGGGTCAGCCTGAGCATTTCAGGATTTAGAAGACCGTATTCTTAGGACGAAGACGAAGATTGTATTACTATTATTTATTATAGTATCCCACTGCATCGCATTGTTCCGCTGCATTGTTATTGATTATTCTATAATATGTGTAACTCTGATATGTATTGTGTAAAGTATAATCGAATATTTTGTAAAACAGCTTCATGAACTGTTTATTTGATTATTATATTTTGTCGTTTCACTGCAAGATTCTATTTGTTTTTTCTTTCCCTGCTTTTTTGTCTTATTTACCCCTTAACAATCCGCCCTTCTGTATGGTTTTAAGTCTGGCGTGTGTGGTTTATCGTCGATTTAAAGCGTACAAAAAGGCGGGACGTTACATCTGGTATCAGAGCTTTGGTTTAGTGGAAACCTTAGCTTTGTGGGGTATGACTCTTTATCAATAGGGTAGCAATACCCTATGATGGGTCGTTGAGAATATACATGAGAAAGCATATTTGTTAGTGTTATAAAAAGTTTTAGTATTGTGTTAATTTGTTTCATTTTGTATTTATAAATTCTGGTTGATGCATGGGACGCTATGACATCAATAGGGATTTCTAAACACTTAATAGGAAAGACCGACATAACATTTGGTTTTAATATAGGTGAATGAAATAATTTTGCCTATTATACTTTCTATATATATATATTGTAAATTTTTATAAAGGTTATATTTGGTTGTATTATATTGGTTGTTAGGTAATGAAATTTATAAATAATCGTTGAAATGAGATTGAAAACAAAATAAATGGAAATTTGAAAATTTAGAGCTTAAGTCCCGGGGTTTTGAAAATTCTTTCAATGATTTTGGAATATTATTTAGAAGTATTTTCTGATATAAATATTTCAATATAATTTGGAATAATTGTTTTAATTAAGTAGTTTTGTACTTCCCTCTCCGTCGTTGGAAAATAATTTCGGTGATGGCGGCCGCATCGTCGACATTCATTTTTGAGTTTTGTAGTGGGAAGGCCACTGTAGTAGTTTACTGCAGATTTTTTTGACAAACCAAATATAAATTTTTAAATTGTTTAATTATAATTGGATGTATAAATTGCAAGCATATGCTTATCTGTTATTTTAAAATGATTTGAGTTTTAACCCGATATTTAGTTCTTAAGTTTCAAATTAATTAATAGTTTGTGTAGTGAAATGGAATTTAACTAATAATTGAAACCTCTAAATGAAATAAGAAATGTAATGCTAAGTTATAAATGAGATTAATAGAAAGTTGAAATTCGTAACTTATAAGACAAAGGATAAAATTATTGACATCTAATTAATTAAAAGAAATAAGATAAACTTGTATGATTTCAATTACATTCTTTAAAAACATATATATAACTTACCAAATATTAATAGTTGAAATGTTTAATAAGAAAATGTAATGAAAATTTTTACAAGAAAAATTTATATAACGAAAAGGTTCAATGAATCACCTTAATAAAGAAGAATTTGATGTTGTAGTGTTATAAACTTAAGTATAATTGAAGTGTCACTAGTTTCATAGAAATGTAAGTATTATAAATAAATGATAATAAACTTAAGTAAACGTTTGAAGCTATTTATAAATAAAATAAGTAGAAAGGATGAATACATTAAATATATGATTGTAGACTAAAGTTAATGCATTTAGATGCTAAGTAAATGAAATTGAGAAATGAATGAATGTAGTGAAAATAAATAAATAAATGAAAATGAAAATTTGCAAGAAATAAATGTGAATTAAAGAAATCATTATATGAATAAAAAGGAAATCAAACAACAAAGGTTATGAAATGAAATTAATAAGGATGAACTTAATTGATTGTTTGGATTTGTTGTTTATTTTGGTTTATGGTTGTTTGGGTAAGGATACTTTAAATTTGATTAGATGTATGAATAATCTATATAGTTTGTCTAAGACTGTTGAGTAAGTGGAATACTTCATAGTTATTCATCATTCTATGTGATATAAAGTGTCTTAACCCGAACAAACCAATTGTTTGTCTTGCTTGGATGGTTGATTTGTGTTTGATGTGTATGATGTTTGTTGCAAGTGATTGTTGTTTTATTAATTTGTTTGTTTATGGTTGAAACCACTTTAAACATTTTTTTAATATAATTGTTAACCTTTTTGGATTACATAAGTGAAATACAGGTTATGGAAGCAATTGCTACTGCATTTGGTTTCATAATATAAGCGTAAATTGCCCGACAAATACGTACATTTTCAGATTACGGTTTATAGCGTTATTATATTATTCTTCCCCGTGTTGGGATAGATATTATTTTGGAAAATATATGTTATATTTGATATTATATTTTCTCCTGAGCCTCTATGTATAAAGGAGACTCTGCCGAAATCTTCCGTAAATTTTGAACTTAGAAAATTTTAAAATGTTTCCCAACTTTATAAATTTGAATATAAAAAGATTAAATTATTCATAAATCTATGTATTCTATTTAAATTATCCAATTCTGCAAACTTATTATAATGAATATAATGTTTTGAATAATATATATCTATTTATAAGTTTCGCTTTTCCCTTCTTTTCCTTTTCGGGGATGAAAATTTTTGAGTGGGGGAGAGTGTAATGACCCGTAAAATTCGGTAATTTAATTCTTAACTTAGTAAGATTTTGTTAACTTAATGTTGAAGGAAATAAAAATTTAGTGAATTATTAATGGAAATAATAACTTGGATAAGATTGGCAAGTTAATTGTTAATAACTTGGATTTGTAATTCCAATAAGTGAAATAATGTAAATGTTAATTTTGTTCTTATTGTAATAAAAGAATATTACCAAGATGAAATGATTAATTTGATTTAAAATCTGAACTAATGTGTGCATTAGTTTATAATGGGATATAAAAGGTAAATTAATAATTTAAAACGTTGGCCTACTGATAAAATAATGTATAATGAATGGAAATGGAATAAATTAGTGTATGAACTAATGGTAGCACTTGTTGTAAGCTAATAAGTAAATTAAAACATAATAGTGCTAATTTAGGTCAATAATTAATAGGTTGAATGAAATGACAATTAATGGATTTATTAAAATTGTAA
The DNA here is from genome assembly GCA_030765085.1 of Allium cepa. Lineage (NCBI taxonomy): Eukaryota > Viridiplantae > Streptophyta > Magnoliopsida > Asparagales > Amaryllidaceae > Allium > Allium cepa. The sequence continues at coordinate 384,648,242 of CM060937.1, forward strand.
AGTTATAATATAATAGATGGAAATTGGTTGGGAATAATGAACATACAAGTATTATAAAAGGTAATGTTTTCACAAAAAATGGGCAAACACCTCCAAGTCGTATGATTTAGTTGATTATTTGTTGTTCTTAATGGTTTGGGTGATTTATACAAATATATGAAATAGATGGACTAAACTGTAAAAGACACACAGATTTATAGTGGTTCGGCCAGAACGTGCCTACGTCCACTTTATATGTTATTCTCCTTTTCTATTCAGATTACAAGTACAAAGCTTTGATTACAAGTAACTGAAAGTTGTTTGAAAGTTATATCCGTGCTTGAGCTCTCAAACTTGTCTGTCATTGTTGTACCCCTGCCCCTCTATTTATAGAGTGAGGTTGGGGCAGGGGTCTTGGATGTATATAGCAGTTGGCGGGCCTGGGCCGATGCAATCTGACCTAGCAGAGTAGGTTCGGTTTACCTTGGTACGGCGGTAGGAGATGAGTGGTCCGGTGGAACTTTGGTTCGGTGGTAGGAGTATGGTGGACCGGTGGAACTTTGGTTCGGTGGTGGTGAGGACATGGGTTGGTTCGGTGGTAGTTGGAGGTGAGATGGTTCGGTGTAGGTTGATTCGGTAGAATCTTGTCCGGTGAAGGTTGATTCGGTGATGATTGGAAATGGATTGGTTCGGCAGGTATGGAAAGGGACTGGTTCGGCAGGGGATGGTTCGGGGGCACCTTCGTTGCCTTTGGATCAGAAGTATCTCCTTTGCCTTTGGATCAGTGGTGGTGGAAACGCACCCAACACTTGCCCCCCAAAGTGGGGCATATGCCAGCGTATGTCGCGCTTTGTTAGTTTGGATAGTTCTATTCGGTCCTAAGTGCCGAACTGCTCGGTCCGGTCACCTCATGCTCGCCTATAAGTAGGTGCCTCATGCCACCGTTATTCCCTACCAACCGCAATAGCCGAATCAGATTCCTCCCTGCCGAATTATCCTCATTACCGGATCACGTTTGACTGCCGAATCATGTGAGTTAACCTTCTCTTGCCGAATGACTTTTACGTTTGAAATGCCGAATGAACTCCGTGGAGTTCAAGTGCCGAATGGGTCTTGTACCTTGGACCACCGAATGGGTTTGAGAAGCATCAGCGCCGAATGAACTTTCGGTTTTAAACTACCGAATGTACATATGTACTTGAATTACCGGATGAAACCGGAGGCTTCGAGCACCGAATGTACTTTTATATTTGTTTTACCGAGTTACTTGAGAGTTTGAATGCCGAATGATCCTTATGTTTGAACTATTGATTGAACTCTGGGACTCTGAATGCTTAATGAATCTCTAGCTTTTCATGTTTCGACCTACAAATGAAACTCTAGATTGTACATACTTGCTTTTTTATATTTTCATACTCCTTGTTCTAACAACATACTTTTGCTTTTGTGTTTGCAGATAAATGTCTCACAAAGTGGAAACCCGATCAGAAAAGAAAAAATCTACGGACAGAAGTGAGTCTTCCGTCGTGCCCCCAGTCCAGCCGGGACCAGCGCGACATGGACCTGCCCCGAGGTCATTAGTGGACGGATATGGCCCTCAGGAGCTTCTGAACTCTCCTCCCGATTGCTTTCCGAGCTCCCTCAAAGAAGGGCAACTTGATGTCATCGCTCGCTCCTTTGGGATTGACAGGGCGAGTATGCTGTTGCCGGAAGATGGTGTGATGCCGTATGATCCTCCTGAAGGATATTTCGCTTACAGCCGATACCATTGTATGTGTGGGGCCATTCCCCCAATCAATGCCTGGATAGTCAGCTTTCTTACCTATTTGAAGGTGGCTCCATTCCAATTTCAGCCCAATTCCTATGTTATCCTGGTGTGCTTGTTCATCATTTTTCAGAGGAAATATGGGCGTCCCCCTTCCAACCGGAAGATCCGGTATTTGTACAACTTGAGAGGCTATAAGAAGGGGTCTCCATACATCAGCTTGGAAGCGGCCGTGCCCTTCAAGCCGGTCCTGGATTTGTATTCGAAGCTCAGTATGTTCAAGAAAGAATGGTTCTTCATCAAGGATGAATCTATTTCCTTCCGTCTTTTCACTTCCGGCTGTAAGTTGAACTTCATTTATATTTTCCTTGTTTCGACCGCAATGCTTCTTCTTATATGCTTTTATTTCTTGCTAGCGACAGGTGGCTTTGCGGTCGTGGAGAATGATTCCTTGGCTCGGATGGCTACGGAAATAAAGGCCATTTCGGGACGGGATAGGTCTGCTTCTTACCTAATCAGGAATGCCACTCTCTTGGAGTACAACTTAATTCTGCCACGTCAATCTGTGGTTAAGAAGAGATATACAGCCGAGGAGAGGGCTGCCAAAGCTAAAGACGGGGCTACTGCGAAGAGTAGCAAGAGGAGACCTTTCTCGGTACCTCCACTCGTCGGGGGGAAGAAGATTAAGAAATCTGATGGACCCTCTCCCAGCACATGCCCAGATGTTCCGGAGGAGGAAAGTGGAGAGGAAGAAAGAGGCGAGGAGGAGAGCGGAGGTGATGGAGAAGGTGATGGTGGTAACGGTGGCGAAGGACAGAGTGGTAGTGGCGTTGGTGCCTTGACTTTTGGCAAGCGGGTGAGATTCAAGAGTGGACGGATGATGCCTTCCGTCAAGCCTTCGAGGGGTTGGGGGAAGGGCCGGCCTTGGTGGAGAAATCGAAGAAGTCTGATAAGGCAGGGACGGGTGCCAGTCTATCTTCTGAGAGTATTTCAGCTAAGGCAACTCCGGCGGTTCAAGGTGAATTCTTAACTCTTTTTTTTTTAACTTCATATGTTTCTTGAATTATAGTCTTATGCATGCTTGTAACATTTGGTTTTTATTCCAGGATCGGTTGAGGCGGCCAAGAAATCAGACATTCGGCACCGTATTGAGCAATTCAAACTCTTCAAGGCTTCTGCTAAACCGAAGCCCTCGACTGACCGTTCCGGGAGCGTAGTCAGTTACCATCCTCTTCTCGGAGTTATCGAAGAGGATATTCAAAAGAGAAATAGGAGGCGTTCCATGTTCGAACCTTCACTTGGACCTCAGCCCCCAACCCAGCCTATTCATGACATCAAGAGGAAGATACTGAGTCCATACCATCTCCGTATCCATCAGAGAATCCTTCCGTTACTCATATTGATCGTCCCGGCTTGGCTCGTAACCCATTTGCGGGTCATCCAGATCTAGACCCGAGTTCTCATTATATTTCCTTCGATGAGGTTACCGGTGAGCACCTCCTACCCCGCAATCCTATGGTAAGGGTACTTGATGAGGCTAAGGCTTTGGATCTCGATTTGTTGATTACTCGGATTGTGACTATGGGGGATGAGGCCAAGGCAAACATCGATCAGGTGGCTGGAGAGACCAAGAAGTTAATGGAGCATCACGCCCGACTGGTCAAGGCTGGAGAGGAAATCGGAAGTGCTAACATTCGGCTGCGGCTAATGGTTTTCGATCAGGCCAAACAGCTTGCCGATCAGGCCATTCAGATCTCCCAGCATGAGGCGGCCTCCAGATGGCTAAAGAAAACTATGGAGGAGGCTAGTAGAGCCGAGCTGCGAAAAATGGAGGCCACCTGCAAGGAACGAATTGATATGGCCATTGCCACTGTGGATGAGGTTCAGAGAGCGGATCTTGAGCAGATAGAGGAGTTATCTGGGAAGCTTGAGGCCGCAGAGCTTGCTCAAGCTAAGCTGAAGGAGGAGATGGAGGCGATGCGGAAATCCCTTCAGGCTGACTGCTCGAGATACCGATTGGATAGAGACGCTGTCGTTGCAAGGCTGTCGGCTTACGAGGCCCGGATGAGGGATTTTGAGGAGAACGAGGGGATGATGGATGAGATGCTCTAGGAAATGTACTTCTGGACCTGGAAGCAGGGCGGCTTATCCTGGATGGATGATTACCCCCGGGTTATGGCTAGGATTTATCTTCGGGCTTTGGAGGAAGCCAAGGCTGATGCGGGTAAGAAGGGTGGTGCGGCCTTCAGGATGGATGCGGTCACGGCCCAGTTTACTGAGAAGGAGAAAGTGGCGGTGAAGGAGGGCATGCGGCTGCTTATCGCTGAGGAAGTAGGTGTGCAGTTGGAGGACGATGACCAGGGAGCGGATGTTGGTAAGTCTTCCTTTTTTGTCTTTTCATGATTTGATTGCTTATCTTTTGTGACTATTGATGGATTCTCTTCTGAATTGGGCAGGTGGGACCTCTGGAGTACATGCGGGGAGTTCTGACCCTGCAGTTAAGTAGATCCGGATGGCGGGCAGGATAGAGGTGGAGCTCCGATGTAGTTGACTCTTTTATTTGGTCTGTTTGACATTCCTGTATATACTAGTCCAAAACATTATTGTATTTTCAGGCTATAATTATGTCATTGCAACGAACGTCTTTATATAACTTTATAACATAAGCAGATTCTGTCATGTTCGAATGTGGTTGTTATTTTGATATGTTACATAAGAAATACAGCTGCGTGTTCATGCATGTGATTTAATCGTATTTGATGCTAAGTTTCTGCTCAAAATATTATTTCATGTCTTGCAATGTCCATATGATGTGTGAATAAATTAAAGCTACATATTTGCATACAAGAGAAGAAAGTACCGCCCTTCGTGTTTTAGTCGTAGAGGGTTGCTTTGAATGTCTTGCGTGACTGAGTATGGAATGTAGCTGAGTGTTCCATCATCCGGATGTGAGTTCATATTTCCACAAGCGAGAGTTCCCCTATTTTGTGACCTGTACTTTAGGGACTGTTATATAGGATAGGAGAAAAGTTTTTAAATGAAATGGAAATATGAGAAACAGTAAAACTTCCAATCACGGAAGGCCGTCGATATGCTTAAGTTCGTGGCAAACGTGTTTTGTAGTCACTTTCCTTAGCTGTGGGTCTTGGAGACATTTGTCACCCATCTTACGCCTCCGCGGGGAGTTTATCTTTTTTACCACAGCCGCACTTAAGACATATCGGAGCCGAGATCACGCACAGTAACTACCTGAGCCATTATGGCCCGTTATCGTGGGTATTATTCGATTTACTATGGCCGGCTAGCGTGGGTGCCGATCGTCAACCCTGAACTACCCCTGGCTGGCCACACCTTATGTTGGGGCTTAAAGTAGGTTCACAGTTGCCGGCGAGCTGAACGCCGTAATGAGCTGCCATCGGCTATAGTCGGCCTTCTTGATGGCTTATAATCGGCCCATTACAGTTGGCTTTGAGGGCAGTCACGAGCAACGAGTTAACCCGCAGCAGAGGGATGCTGGAGCAAAAGTGTCTCATTGGTGAGTGCATAAATTCGCATAGTACCTGTTGGTTCTTGTCCAGGCGAGGTTGTGTCGTGAAGTGTCCAAAATGGAAATGTCGTTATACATGATTTTGTTCAACAGAAAAGGATAAAGCTTAACAAGCAGCCAAGATATAAAGGAACAAGTTAGAAAGAGACAAGATTTTTAAAGTGGTTCGGCACGAAAATGCCCACATCCACTGATTCTTTTTGTTAATTCACTTCATATGGGCAGTACAAGTTAAGAAAAGTATCGACGGAGGTGTTGGATATTCCATGCCCTCTGCACCACCTCTCCGTCCACTGTTGACAAAATATAATCTCTGTTGTGGAGATCTTTATGAATTACATAGGGTCCGTCCCAGATTGGATCTAGCGCTCCGGGGCGCGGGAAGATCCGTTTGAGGACAAGATCTCCTTCTTGTAAGCTGCGGTGTTTGACTTTGGAGTTGTATTGTGCTGCTACTTTTTGCTTGTGAGCTTCTGCTTTGAGTGTTGCATCATTTCTTCTCTCCTCAATTAGATCCAAAGACATGTGGAGGAGTTCTTCGTTCTCTTCTGGGTTGTAGTGGATCCTACGGTGGGAAGGCACTGCAGTTTCAATTGGGAGCATGGCCTCCGATCCGTATGCCAAAGAGAAAGGAGTATGCCCTGTTGATGTTCTGTAAGATGTGCGGTAGGCCCAAAGTGCTATAGGAAGTTCATCCACCCAAGCGTCTTTTGACTTTTCAAGTTTCTTCTTGATTAGGGTTTTGAGGATTTTGTTGACAGCTTCGACTTGTCCGTTTGCCTGGGGGTAAGCCACAGATGAGAATCTTTTGTGAATTCCGTGCTCTTGGCACCAATCGGTGAATTCCTCGCAGTCAAATTGAAGTCCATTGTCCGTTATGATTTTGAGTGGAACCCCGTACCTGCATAAAACATTTTTGATCAAGAAGTTAATAACTTTTGCCGAAGATATTTTATTTAGAGGCTCCGCTTCCACCCATTTGGTGAAATAGTCAACTGCCACTATCGCATATTTGGCTCCGCCTCGGCCCATTGGCAGTTCTCCAATCAAGTCAATTACCCATATTGCAAAGGGCCAAGGGCTGGCCATTTGAGTAATCTCATTTGTGGGCAGTCGAGGAATCTTAGCAAATTTCTAACATCTGTTGCATTTTTTGACGAAGTCCAAGGCGTCTTTGTTTAAAGTGGGCCAGTGATACCCGTATCGGAGTGTTTTCTTGGCTAGAGTCTGCCCTTCGGTGTGATCTCCGCAACTTCCTTGATGGATGTTGGACAAGACTTCCCTGGCTTCCCTTCCAGCGATACACCTTAATAAGGGATTAGAGAAGCCGCGCCGATAGAGGATGCCTTCTTGTAATGTGTAGCGGGAAGCTTTCCTTAAGATTTTCTTAGCTTCGTTACGCTCGTCGGGCAATGTGCCATCTTGTAAATATTTCCGGATAGGAGTCATCCAAGTTTCCTCTTCGATTGCAGCTATCATATTCATTGTCTCGTAACTCGGGGCTAGTTGCCGTGAGATGGTTATTGTTCGGGAAGCGGTACCGTCCTTCATGCTAGCTTGCTTTGCCAGTTCATCGGCCTCCTGATTCTCTTCTCGAGGAATGTGTTTGATTGCATAGTGATCCAATTGATTGAGCTGCAGCTTGTTCTTCTTTAGATATGCTGTGAGTCGTTCTCCTTGAGTCTGGAATTCTCCCAGTATTTGATTTACAACAAGTTGAGAATCACTATGGAGACATAAAGAACCAACTCCGATCTCTAGGGCAAGTTCTAATCCGGCTATCACTGCTTCATATTTTGCGTCATTGTTGGTGGCAGCGAATTCCAACCTTAGGGCGTAGTGCAGCTTCCTTCCCTTGGGGGTGATTATCACAACACCTGCCCCCGAGCCTTGTTCATTTGATGCTCCATCTACGAAGAGATTCCACTTGATATCTTCTGCTATTTCAGATTGCTCCTTACCTTCGTTAGTAGTGAATTCGGCAATGAAATCAGCTATGGCTTGCCCCTTGATAGCGGTGCGAGGATGGTAGGTGATATCATATTGACTCAGTTCAATGCACCACTTAAGTAGTCGCCCAGAAGTGTCGGGGCGATGGAGTACTTGCCTTAGCGGTTGATCGGTTAAAACTCTGATGGAATGAGATCGGAAATAGTGTCGCAGTTTCTGTGACGTGATTAGCAAACAGTATGCTAGCTTTTCAAGTTTAGGGTATCTGGCTTCTGCCCCTGTAAATCTCTTGCTTACAAAGTATACGGGCCGCTGCGTGCGGTTGTCTTCTCTCACCAAAGCGGTGCTTAAAGCATGGGACGATACAGTAAGGTATAAGTATAGTTCCTCGCCTTCATTTGGAGTTGAGAGTAGTGGTGGTCTCTGGAGGTGTTCGATTAAGTTAAGTAAGGCTGTCGAGCATTCGTCAGTCCATTCGAACTTTCCTTTGTCTTTCTTTAGAGCTTCAAAGAAAGGGATGCATTTGTCGGTCGCTTTAGAGATGAACCTGCTTAGGGCGGCCACTTTCCCGTTTACGCTTTGCGTCTCTCTTCGCGTGTATGGTATCTTGATATCTTGCAAAGCCCGAACTTGTTCGGGGTTTGCTTCAATCCCCCTAGCATGGACGATGAATCCCAAGAATTTTCCCGACGATACTCCGAAGGAGCACTTTAGAGGGTTCAGCTTCATTCCATATCGCCGAAGTACTTGAAACATCTCATCTAGGTGGTTTATATGATCGTTGGCTTTCCTCGATTTTACCAGCATGTCATCCACATAAACTTCCATAGTTCGTCCTATTAGTTCCGCAAACATCTTGTTGACGAGGCGCTGATAAGTAGCTCCGGCGTTTTTAAGTCCAAAAGGCATTACTCTGTAGAAGTACAATTCCCGGTTAGTGATGAAACTAGTGTGGTCTTGATCGGGGGCGTGCATACGGATCTGGTTATATCCTGAGTATGCGTCCATAAAAGATAAGAGTTCGTGTCCGACGGTGCTGTCCACGAGCTGATCGATTCGGGGGAGTGGGAAGCAGTCCTTTGGACAAGCGTCATTTAAGTTGGAGAAGTCGATGCATGTTCGTCACTTCCCATTAGCCTTCTTTACCAGCACTGGGTTAGCGATCCATTCGGGGTAGATGGCTTCTCGTATGAAGTTATTGGAAAGTAGGTTTTTTACTTCTTCCTCTAGGGCTGCTGATCGTTCTGCCCCCATGCTTCTCTTTTTCTGCTTTACTGGCACCTTGGTGGGATCGATGTTCAGCACGTGGCATGCTACGTCTGGGGAGATTCCTGTCATGTCAGCGTGCGTCCATGCAAATATGTCCATGTTGTGGCGAAGAAAATCAATGAGTTGATCCTTTACTTCTTTTTTTAGTTGAGATCCGATTTTCAATAGTCTACTTGAGTCGTGTTTGTCTACAGCTACGAATTCCATAGCCTCTGCAGGCTCGGTGGTGGCCTCCTCCTCTTTGTCCCTGGGGTCTAATTCATTGAAAGGATCACTGGTATATCGAAGAGGAGGTGCTTTCTTTAGTTTCTATGCTTTCAAGTTTTTCATGCAGAGAGTAGTCTCTGCATTTTTCCCCTTATCTTTTCCACGGTTATTGCGAAGTTCAGTTACATAGCAGTCTCGAGCAGCGTCTTGATATCCCTCCATTTCTCCTATTCTGTTATCTGTTGGAAATTTCATCTTCAGGCACCATAGGGCTAGGACAATTTGAAAGTCAGACAAAGCTGGTCTTCCCAAAAAGGCGTTGTAGGCCGAATGGTTCTCTATTAGTACAAATGTTTGTTTTCGCACAACGGAGCGAGGATGACTTCCTATTTCAACAAAGAGGTCCGGTTGCCCGAGGGGCATCTTCGCATCTTCAGTGAAACTATGCAGTGGTTTGTTGCAGGGAGACACATCCTTCGTTGACAGCTTCATTTTGTCGAAAGCATGCTTAAACAGGATATTTACCGAGCTTCCAGTGTCTACTAAAATTCAGAAAACTTTGGCTGGACCGAACAAGGCAGAGATGACCATAGGATCCATGTGTGGGTACTGTCTTCCCTCTAGATCACGCCTACTGAATGTGATGTCGTCATTCTCTTTCCGTTTCGGATGGCGTTCTTCCATAACAGAATTAACGTAGCCTTCATCGCTCCTAAGTGACTTACCGTATCTTTCCATCTCTGCCCAGCTTCTGTCGGCGATGTGTGGTCCTCCTGATATGGTATGGACCACTATCTTCTCTTGACTAGAGCCGCTGGTGTTGCGATTTCCTCCACCTACTTCTGGGAGGGGTAGCCCTGGGTTTTCATTGGCGGGAGCTGGAGTCCTGTTATGGCTTTTTACATAGCGTTCCAGTCTCTTCCTTCTGATGTGTTCTTCAATTAAGTCCCGGAGATGGTGGCATTCATTGGTGTCATGTCCATGGGATTCGTGGGAGCGGCAGAACTTTCCAGACTTGAGTGCGTTATCTGACTCCTTCTTGTGCGGGGGGCGCTTGTATCTAACTTCGTCTTGAGTGGCTAGGAAGATGTTTTCGATTGTTTCATTCAAAGGAGTGTAGGAGTCAATCTTGGTCCTGATCGATATAAGCGCTTTTCTCCCTTCTTTCCCCCAGCATTGTCTCTAGAGTCACTTCTCCGAACATCCTTTGCTGCAGCGGGAACCCTGTCTGGAGCTGTCTTAGCCTGTTGCCCTGACTGCCTCTCAGTGGCAGCGTCTTCAAGTCTCATATACTTTCCAGCTTCATGGAAGAAATCAGGTAAAGTAGCTGGTTTTTCCTTGTTTAGTCTTCTAGCAAATTTAGTATCCGGATGTACACCACTGCAGAGGGCCATTAGGATAAGTTTCTCGTCGGCATCTTGGACTGCGGCCGCCACGGAGTTGAATCGGGTTAGATATTGTTGCACTGTATCTCCGGGTTTCTGTTTGATATTAGATAAGGAATAAGCGTCCTTGGGTTGTTCCACATGAATGTGGAACTGACTGATGAACTTTTCTTTCAACATTTCCCATGAGCTGATGGACTTGGGGTAGGTGGCAGAACCAGGAGGTAGCTAGATCTGCCAAGAATAGTGGAAAGCATTTACACAACACTCCCTCTGTTGCTCTGCTCATGAGCATATGCTGGGTGTATCTCTGTAAGTGTACGATGGGCTTAGAGGTTCCCTTGTAAGGCTCCATTGTTGGCATTCTCCATTCCCGGGGGGTGATGGCAGTTTCAATATTGCGGGTGAAGGGGCTGGTTACCCTAGCACCTATCCCCCGATCCCTTTGCTCCCGTTGGACGCAATCTCTGAACAATCGCGCCATCCTTTCATCAGAACTTGGAGCGGATATAAATGAGTTTGGTTCTTCCTTGCGGGACTGATTCCGTCCAGATGACCTGTAAGGATGGTATCGTCTATCACTCCTGACATTCTCCAATGGCTGCCTCTGGTCTTCCGGGGACATGCTGGGGTCAGCCACAGTTGGCCCTTGCCTTGATCTTCCCCTGCTGGGTTCTGTTCTTAGCACTTCCTTGGGTCCAACTTCGGGCTGGACTCCAGCTTGGCCCCGTCTACTGGTGTTTCCATGGTTAGGTAGCATGACAGGCTCAGCTACATCCGACCCCTGTCTGGTACCTCCACTGTTGGGTTCGGCTCCAAGAGTTTCCTCGGGTCAGAATTCGGGCTGAGTCTGGGCTCGGCTCCTACCATTGTTGTTTCTGTTACTAGCCTCTTCGAAGAAGAAAGACCTTTATCGTCTCCCAGATCCTCCAGACCGGGACTCACCCCATGATTCAGTGTTGCGATTGGATTCTTCAGCATCCCTTAAGCATGACATGAGCTGGTCCACCAAGGCTTCTTGTTGAGATGCGAAGCAGTTAGTTACTTCAGCCACAACCCTGTCCAGGTCCGTCCTTGTAATTGGTTGTTCCGAAGCAGGGGCTGTTGGATTTGCCTGATTTCCATTTGCTGTTGGAACTGGACGATTGTCTTGATCTCTGATTACTGGATCTGGGATACTGCTAGTTGCAATGTTCTTTCCTTTGTTAGTATCTTTCTTCCGTCCGGGAGGCATGTTTTCCAAATGAACGATGCTGACAGGAAAAGGGTTAAGTGGGAGAAGCTGAAGCTTCGAGCTCCTGTTCTCAGTGAAAGCACCAAAAATGTTTGCACAAAAAATGGACAAACACCTCCAAGTCGTATGATTTAGTTGATTATTTGTTGTTCTTAATGGTTTGGGTGATTTATACAAATATATGAAATAGATGGACTAAAAAGACACACAGATTTATAGTGGTTCGGCCAGAACGTGCCTACGTCCACTTTATATGTTATTCTCCTTTTCTATTCAGATTACAAGTACAAAGCTTTGATTACAAGTAACTGAAAGTTGTTTGAAAGTTCTATCCGTGCTTGAGCTCTCAAACTTGTCTGCCATTGTTGTACCCCTGCCCCTCTATTTATAGAGTGAGGTTGGGGGCAGGGTTCTTGGATGTATATAGCAGTTGGCGGGCTTGGGCCGATGCAATCTGACCTGGCAGAGCAGGTCGGTTTACCTTGGTTCGGCGGTAGGAGATGAGTGGACCAGTGGAACTTTGGTTCGGTGGTAGGAGTATGGTGGACCGGTGGAACTTTGGTTCGGCGGTGTTGAGGACATGGGTTGGTTCGGTGGTAGTTGGAGGTGAGATAGTTCGGTGTAGGTTGATTCGGTAGAATCTTATCCGTTGAAGGTTGATTCGGTGATGGTTGGAAATGGATTGGTTCGGCAGGTATGGAAAGGGGCTAGTTCGGCAGGGGATGGTTCAGGGGCACCTTCTTTTCCTTTAGATCGGAGGTATCTCCTTTGCCTTTGGATCGGTGGTGGTGGAAACGCACCCAACAGGTAAAATAGTGACAAATGGTTGTTACTAGTAAATTTGCCAATTACAAATAAAGAAATTAAATGTACTTAGTGATAATTAATATAAAACAATGGAAGTGTGAATGTATAAATTACGTAGAAACTAATGTATGTATAAGTAATAAATTGGTATAAGAATGGAATTAAGGTAAATTCATTAATTGGCTTTAACCCTTAATTAATGTGTACAGTTGATAGAAGTACACATTTAGAAATGTAATATTTATTCAAATTAAAATGTAAATAGGCATATATTAGTGCAATGGGAAATAAATTTAATATAAGAAAAGCCAATGCAAACATTGAATTGATCAATGAAGTAATAATAATAAATAGTAATTAAATCAAAATTTGTAAGTTGGGAATAATTTAGATGTTACACTTAGCTGCTAATTGAATACAAGGAAACAAGCGTACATATTGAACAAATTGGTGAATTTGTGTAAAATTTATGAAATAGGGTGAGAACAGTGTGTGTAATCAAATTTCAAAACTTGTCTATTAGTGTAACTTATAAGTGTAATTTAACGTTAATGGTAACAATCATTATAAGTTAACCATTTATTTAGTCTAATAAATTAAAACGGGTAATCAATTGCGATAGATCTAGTTTAATGTTATGTTAGGGAATTATTGGAAATATTGTTAATTTTTTTCCTATTATGACAATTTGTTGGATTAAAAGAATGGATAACAAGACTTATCAATTTACTGAATTAGATTTATAATAATTGGATTAATTGCAAATGAATGAAATTAAATATTTAATTATTACGTTAATTAAAAATTAAGTTGAAATTAGAGAATATTAATGTAATAGTTGTGACCCATCGTTAATTTCCTCCATTTGACCATAATGAATTGAATAATAAGAATAAATAGTGAATTCAGTGGAATTTTTGAAAATTTAATTTATAATTGATGAATATAATGAAATTTGAATTTACGCTGGAATGTATGATTGAATCAACATTTAACTGACATCTAAATTTGTTTAAATTACTGTAATTGTTTAAGAAAAACAAAACTGATAAGATTTTTAAATTTTAGAAGTAAAATTGAAAAAGTGATTTAATTAATGAATTATTAATTTATTTAATTAATGCAAAAATAGCCATTTTGGCCCCTGACTTGGATCTCGACGAAACTAGTTTCATCGGATTCGTAACGGTGAATTATAATTGGATTTTACGTTTCGTAGCGATCGGACTTGTCGTTTGATCGTACGGACTCGAAACGCCTTGAAATCAATGAAATTGAAATCAATTTGAAAAATATTAATTTCAGCATAACCTTTTCATATGATGGAATTTGGACTTGAAACATTTCTCATTGTATTTAAAATATTTTTAAACATCTATTTTGATATACGGATTGACCCAATTCTGTTCCGGAGTCAGAACGGGCTTTTCGGGCCACTTTACCGTTAACACGTATACCAATCTGATCCATCTATTCTTTTTCAACCTTGTCTATAAATACTCTGTTATAAACCCGAATTATCCTCATTCTCATTTGTCTGTGCGTATAATTTCGTTCACCTCCTCAGTTCAATGGCAGACAAACACCTGATTCCAACTGCAATTCAAAATCAAAGTCAAAATTTCAAACTCCTCAAAAAAATTCAGAAAAATTATATATCGAAGCTCTCGAAGAGCGCAAGTCAGATCTGTAGTCCGTTTCTCGATCTGATTTTTTGTTTGTCCATAAATCGAAGAACAATTTCCGGCTGTTCATCGCGCGTCGATGAACATCGACGGATCGACGAACCATTTTTGGGTTTTCAAGAGGGGACGGAGGGGAGTTCATCGGCGGTGTTCATTCTGCGAATCAGCAGTTGGATTTGGCACATAATTTGATTAGGGCTTTATAAAACTCAGTGGCGGATGCAAATTTTCGAGCCCAGATGTGTGACACGACTCGGTCGCGTGGTGACGTAGGAGATTGCGAGTGAAAGCGCTCGCATGAGGGAGGCGGGGGCGTATTCGGCGCAGATGTGGTGACGAGTTCGGCGGCACGTGCGATGGAAACCGTTCGCGTGGGCTTCTCGATAATGTAGGTTTCGAACAGGCGCACGCGTGATATTTGGATGGTGACTTGGCATGGGTGAGGATGATTGCAGATTTTGTTTTAGTTTAATTTAATTTTGATTTCTAAAGTTCTAATTTGCATAACTTGTACATACGAGGTCAAATTTACACGCGGTTTTCTCTGCTAGGTTCGTATTGGAATTCCGGACATTTTGGTGCAGTATTGGACGAATTCGGAGACTGTTCAATTTTTGGGTTTAAATTGGATTTAAATTCAATTTAAATTCAAACAATGAGTGTTTAACCCACTCACAACTTCTAAAATTTCTTGTGTTTGTTAATTTTTTTTTGTGATTATGCATTTATTTATGACTTTTTCCATATATTTTAATCATCATCTCAGTTATTGCATTTATTTAAATCAAATCGTTATTTAATTTATTATCGAATATAACTGCCAGTTAGTTACCTGTTAGATACTATCAGTTATATATGGATATTGATTGATTGTTTTGGATGATTATTGTGATGGATGTATGATTTTTATGATTGATGAATGGATGTTTTGTTTATATCTTCATAATCTGCAAGTTATTATGCATTTTTATTTCATTCGGGATTGCGTTTTGGAAATGATATATAACCGCAAATTTTTATTTTAAATTACAGGTTGAAATTGTAAATATTCGTATCACTTAACCATAGGATAGAAAATTATATACAGACACCGCGGTCTATATATAATAATATTTTGAAATGATGATTGATGAATGGATGTTTTGTTTATATCTTCATAATCTGCAAGTTATTATGCATTTTTATTTCATTCGGGATTGCGGTTTGAAATGATATATAACCGCAAATTTTTATTTTAAATTACAGGTTGAAATTGTAAATATTCGTATCACTTAACCATAGGATAGAAAATTATATACAGACACCGTGGTCTATATATAATAATATTTTGAAATGATTTCTATGGTTTTGTAAAGAATATATATATATGATTTTATGAGATATTGATTTGGGTATTTGATAAAGGTTATTTTATGTATAGTTAAATTTTCGGTTTTAAGCTATGTATAAAATTGGTTTAAAGTATAAAATAAAGTTTGATTTTATTAAATATAATATGGATAACTATTTACTTAAATTATATTTAATATATTGTTTATATTGATTTTATAAATCAAGGTTGAGAAGATAGTTGAAATTGATTGAGATTTTATTTAATTAAGAATTATATTTAATAAGAATCCATTCGGAACTTATTGAAATTTAGATTTTAAAAGAATACGATTTTATAACAAAATTCGGGGTTAAGGTGATTTAAGTGAATATTTCAAGTCTAAATAAATTGAGGAATATTAAATTGTTAAAATTTGAAGTTTATTTAAAGGATACTGGATTTATTAATTAAATATTTCAAAACTAAATAATAGTAAAGTAAATTTGGTGTGTATATATGAATTATAAAATTTAGTTTTGAAACATTGAATATTAAAGCTCTGAAATATATGAAATTTGAAATGGTTTATTTGAGGATTTAAATCTGTATTGGAATTGATTGCGAAATTAAAGAAGCTAATTTATTATATAAAGTAATTTAATAGTAAACCATTTAAGTATTGGAAGTTATGTTTCAAAGTTATGGACTTCAAGGTAATATGATTTGAAAGTGCTATGATTTTGGGAAAAGGATATATTTGAAATAAAAATGATATTATATCGATTTGGGATTTCTTTAAAATGATATCATATTGATTTGGTTTTAAAATAGAAAAGATATCGTGTTTATACGGTTTTGAAATGGATATTATATTCTGGTTTTGAAGTATAATCATTTTAAAATGCCCACGGTGTTATAATAACGTTTGGTTGTTGAAGAGACCGGGATCAGAAGTTGTCATACTCTCTGCCAACTTCGAAAACCACTTTAACAACCGTGTACGCGGTGGAGATTCCAGAAGGAAGTAGGATGGTGGCGGCATTTCCTTTGAGGTAAATACGTGGACCTGACTCCCGTGAGTTGGCATAAGGTGGCTAAAACATGAGAGATTGACGGGTTAAGAAGGTAGCACCTTTTATCGGACACATCCCTTCGGTATTATACTCTGACTTTTGGAATTATTCGGTGGCCACTTTTGATTTCTTTGATTTGGGGGTGTGGCTCAAGGTGGGCGGTAGCTGAGGCAATGCGTTACCACCGACCCGGAAGCATAATTGGTATATCTACCCTGGCATTGCCTAGTTATGCTGTGTCACCTACCCTAGCGCGCCTTATACGATTTTGTTTTGTACCTTACCTATGGAGTGCCCTCTGACGACGCCCAGTACGCGGGAGATTACGGTACTGTATAGGCTATGGGAATATATTATGTGTTAAGGGGAATATTGGGTCACTTCTTAACGCTATTTTAAAGTAAGTTTATTTTACTATTAGACATTATTATAATAGCGAAATATTACGACATAGTAAATAGTTTAACGGATCCTTAGGAGATGTGAATCCTGAGCATCTCTTGAGTTACTGTACTCACGTTAGACACTGGATAGGAGATGTCAAATCCCGTAAACATCTCTGACGTTGTTCCACTTATATTATTTATTGTTGATTTAACTTACATAAGATCTTTTAGTTCTGACTCGAGTGTTTTGTCTTTTCAATTCGCTCGGGTCAGCCTGAGCATTTCAGGATTTAGAAGACCGTATTCTGTAGGACGAAGATGAAGATTGTATTACTATTATTTATTATAGCATCCCACTACATCACATTTTTCCACCGCATTGTTATTGATTATTCCATGGTATGTGTAACTCTGATATGTATTGTGTAAAGTATAATCGAATATTTTGTAAAACAGCTTCATGAACTGTTTATTTGATTATTATATTTTATCGTTCCGCTACAAGAGTCTATTTTTTTTTCTTTCCCTACTTTTTTGTCTTATTTACCCCCATAACAATCCGTCCTTCTTTATGGTTTTAAGTCTGACGTGTGTGGTTTATCGTCGATTTAAAGCGTACAAAAAGGCGGGACGTTACAAAATATATTTGGTATGGTTTCAAAAGAGGGATTTTGAAAATTGAAAAATTATTATTAAGTTAACTGGTTCGAGTGGCTCAAAAATAACTAAAAATAGGTAGGAGATACGTTCGGATGGTAAATGTTTCTCTTGAGTATTATCCTTCTTGCAAGGAATGAATTATACTGTTTAGTAGTACCCAATTTTTGGTATACTTATGGGGTTACTCAGGATATATATATATATATATATATATATAGATTAAAATATATATAGTATCATTTCAAAGAGTGTTTTTAATAAAAGCCTGGTGTTTTAAATTCTTAGGTGAATTCAAAAAAAGTATGAATCTGATAATAGTGTGTACCCACAGAATGTAATAGGATGTTATATTAGTTTTTAAAACTTAATCTATGATTTATGGAAATGTTTTTCATAAATATTTTAATGGGAATAAAATTGGTATTAGGGATAACCAATTAAAATAAGTACGTAGAATGGATGTAGATCATTTCTCTCTCCATATATTAGTCAATTTTTGGAAGCTATCATTTGATGACGGTTCTTGATATGGAACTAAGGTTTTCTATCATAGCTATAGCTACATAAGGAGGACATAGGTTCCTAATCAAGAATTATAATCAAGGTCCGCACTAGTAAATCAGATGAACAATAGTGGTTTGGAGGTGGAGTCACGCACTCGAGTGATGATCGACTCCGATTCTGTATATAAATGGTCTATGATCATTATGCGACATATGAATAATATTGAGTGTTCTTGTGTTGGAATTTCGAGGACGAAATTCTTTTTAAGTGGGAAGAGTGTAACGACCCGTATTTTTGGGCCTTCAAATTTGAATTTAAATATCGATAAATTATCTATTTCAAATTGAGACTTGATTTTTAATGTAGTATTTTTAATTTAATTTAAGAAATTTTTTCCATTTTTTTTTAAAATTTGTAAATTTTTGTTTGACACTTTTACGTCAAACGTTGACATTTTTTAGATTAAACGGAATCTAATAACCGATGTGTTTTATTCCTGTTTGGTGATCGTGGCATATTTTTGTAAACGATCGTATACTATTTTCTATTGTTCGCGGCTCGTATACGAATGTGAAGTTGTATGGCAGGGTACCGGAATTAAGTTATATATTTTCTTTAACAAATAAGTAAACACAATATTCACCATATTAACTCAGCCATCTCCTTCAACCAACATCCGCACCTCAGCCGATTTATTGTCCACCTTTTTCTCTACACTGCACTGATTTCCATTCACCTTAACAGCCATAGCAGTCTCTTGGTTCACCATTGTCTCCTTTGATTAGATGGTTAGTGTGTATATATATATATATAGACAACTATGATCATAACTACTTTTTTATCATTTGGAATGTCTGAATAACACTTCTTTCGTTTTTCTCCTATCAATGAAAATAAACCCCTCCTCAACTCTCAAAAATCAAAATATCACGTTCTACTCACTTTTAGCTAAATCCTCCAAAATAAAAGTTCGTATATATACATACTATTTATAGAAATTGACAGCGCTCAATTTCATCGAGTGATGCTCAAGTAATCATCCATTTACAGCAATAGGGAATGAAATGTTCCAAATTTTAAAAATTGATTCCTTCCAAGCCAGGAAGAATTAGAAGATGCCGCTTGTACCGTTTGAATCATATAGAGGAGGGTTATTGGCGTAATTCTGTGTCGACGATGGGTAATGATTGATCTCTATGGCTGATATTTTCTTCGGATTTAGGCGACGATTTGCGAATTTGAGCTTGTGTTGGTGTTCAGTGTGGGGAGGGGGTTCAGCCGACGAACTTTAGTGAATTTTAGCAACTAAAAATATCGCTCATATATTGGACCAGATCAGGACTTTGGGTTCGGGTGGATGGTCGATTTTCTTTAGGGATGGCCGAAGGTCGTGACGAGGGTATGGCGGAGTCGGGCTTATCGAATGGGTTTTGCTGGCTAGGTTGAATCTATGGTTGGAGTCATAGATACTGTATGCATGCGCACGAAGCACATCGTGAAACTTAGGAGTAGAAGCTAGCGTCTTTGAGGAAGATGATGTACCGTTGGTAGCAAGTGGGCTTCGATAGTGGGCTGGGCCCAATTGAATTTGGTGAGAAACTTTAATTTTATTTGTTTTAAAGAAATTTGTTCCGAATTTAATATGCCATGAATTTAGTGGATCGGAGTTATATTGCCCACAACCGAAGCCCACTTGCTAACTCCGATTTACACATGGATTTTTGCGTTGTAATTGTATTGAAAAGTAAACGGTTTAATATAACTTGTTTGTAGTTTTGGACAAGTATAAATTTATGGCATATTAAAACGAATAGAATTTAAATCACGTTATTTTAACTAATAACATCGTTTAAATTTATATACATTAATTTGTGATGTTTCTTTGGCCAAATAAAATATTGTTAATGTGGCGAATTTAAATTTGATACCAATTGACGCAGCTTAGAGTAGGCTTGTACAGTTTAGATATCAAATTGTCGCAACCTATCCAGGATCTTCCCCACGAAATGTTGATTTCATGTCAAATAAACCGATAGAACGATAAATGTCCAATTCCGTTGATCGTGACGATGTCGGAATCTAGCTATCTCCAACCCGTTGATCTCGCAAGATACCGTGTTGAAAGATCTACAATTCGATCGTTGATAACTCGCAAGTGATACCGAGAATTGGCTTCAACTTCGTTGATTCGCGCATGAATAACCTGAAGATGGAAAGAAGAAGGAGATCACACTCAACTTCAACAAAGGTGGCCAAAGCTCGCACACAAATTTTATTCAAAAATCAACTCCCTTTACAATTGACAACACACCCTTATTAATAGGAAATTACAACCCACACAGGCGATCTAACACATACGGCCCAACACAGGTGACTCACGACCTAACAATCATACGCCATACGACTTAACAATATACATACGACTTAACAATACACGACTATACGACTCACGACTTACCACATGCGACATAAGAAAATACAACATGAGTTACAATATCACACGACCTAACAATATACGAGATAAGAAAATTACAACAATATACGACTTAACGATACAACCCACACATGCGACATAACATCAGCGACTTAACAAAATGGCATAGCTTCAGGCATGGCTTAAGCGACTTAAGGAATCAACGACTTAAGAAATCAGCGACTTAAGGAAGCAGGCGACTTAATGAAATAGGCAACTCATAGGAGGTGAGTGACTTATAGAAAGCGGCATAGGTGAGATGCGGCATAAGTATATAACATTCAGAAACGACTTACGACATAAGCGACTTACGACATAATCGACTTAAGAGAACAATGCGGTAGAGGTTGCTTGGCATAATTCACTAGGTCGCTGGTTGGCATAACTCGCTGTTGGCATAACTCACTAGGTCGCTCAGGCGACTCAAGGTTCAGGAACGAGAATGACTTAAGAGATGCGAGCGACTTAAGGCACACGAGTCATCATGGTGCGCTGCATCATCCTCCCCTAGTTGAAAAGAATTCGTCCCCGAATTTACACTTTCCTCTTCTTCGACATACTTATTCTCAAGATATGGAATCAAGTGTTTGACGTTGAAAATGTCAACAGTATGAATATGATCCGAAAGTCTTAACTGATAAGCATTCTCATTAATCTTCTTTACGATTTTCAAAGGATCAATCTTTCTAGCAGCTAGTTTGTTGTAAGTACCAATAGGAAATCGATCCTTAGTCAATACTGCATATACAAAATCTCCTTCTTTGAACTCAACATTTCGTCGTTTAATATCTGCGGATTGCTTATATTTCTCATTCGCCTTAAGCAATCATTCCTGCACAACCTTGTGGCACTCTTGCAATTCATTCACAAAATCACTAGCTCGTTTGATCACTCCTTTCTGCTGTGGTACTGTAGATAAATCTAATGGTCCCTTAGGCATTGTTGAGTAAACGACTTGGAATGGACTGAACCCAGTGCTACGATTAACTGCATGGTTGTGTACAAACTCAGCTTGACACAGTTTGGAATCCAAACTCTTCAAATTGTCATTCACAAGGCATCTCAATAGATTACCTAGGGATCCGTTCATAACTTCTGTCTGTCCATCCGTCTATGGATGATAAGCATACTAAATTTCAGCTTTGTCCCGACCATTCTCCATAGGCTCATCCAAAAATGACTCAGAAACGAGTGTTTCTATCCGATACAATAGATTCAGGCAACCCATGAAGACGATAGATCTCTTTGAAGTATAACTGTGCAACATTAACTGCATCTGCGGTCTTCTTGCATGCGATATAAATGTACCATTTTTGAAAACCGATCAACCACCACGTAGATAGAATCATTGCCACGTTGCGTTCTCGGCAAACCCAATACAAAGTCCATACTAACATCCACCCATGGTTTAGTAGGTATAGGCAATGGCATATATAAACCTGCATTTGTCACGGTCCCCTTTGAAACTTGACAAATATGGCACCTCTGAACGAACTTTTCAACTTCCTTCCTCATTGACGGCCAAAAATAAGACTTTGAGATCAACTACATAGTACGGTCGCGGCCCACGTGTCCTTCTTCATGCAATTGTTTGATTATTTCATTCGTAGACTGCAATCTGGAACACACAATTGATTTCCTTTAAATAGAAAACCATCAACCCGCATATATCCATCCATGTTTCCCTGCTTGACTTTGTCTAGGATTTCGGAAAAATAAGAATCTGAAGTAAGCAAATCTGGAAGTAAGTCAATACCTATCACCTCTACTCACATGGTTGTTAGTAAATTATTCCTCCGACTCAATGCATCGGCGACGCGATTAGTTACTCCAGACTTGTGCTTTACGATGAATGTAAATTGCTGCAAATAAGCTATCCACGATGCATGCCTAGCTGCAATTTTATTCTGCCCTTGTAAATGTTGCAATGCTTCATGGTCCGTATACAAAACAAATTCTTTGTGGAACAAATAATGTCTCCAATGCTTCACAGCCTGCACAATAGCATAAAACTCCACATCATAAGTATTGTATCTCATCTTTGCTCCAGAAAGTTTTTCATTGAAATAGGCAATTGGACGACCCTTCTGACTCAACACTCCTCCAATTTCAACTTTGGATGCATCTGTATAAAACTCAAATAGTAACCGAAAGTCTGGCAATACTAGAATCGGTGCTGAGGTTAAAAGTTCCTTGATTTGTTCAAAATCAAATCCTGCCTCTTTCGTCCATGAAAAATGCTTTCCTTTCATACAATCAGTAACAGGAGCCATCACACTACTAAAGTGCGGTATAAATCTTTGATAAAATGAAGCTAACCCATGGAAACTTCTGACTTCTGTTATAGTTTTGGGCTGTGGCCAATTTCTGATTGCAGCTACTTTACTCTGGTCCACTTGTATCTCTTCCTTGGACATGACATAACCCAGAAATAAAACACTTGGCGTCATGAACACGCATTTCTTCATCGCTGCATAGAACTGTTTTTGACGAAGAATAGTTAACACCTTTCGCAAGTGTTGAATGTGCTCCTTTGTGCTAGCACTATATATCAAGATATCATCAAAGTAGACTACAACAAACTTCCTGATGTAAGGTCTGAAAATTTGATTCATCACCCTCATAAATGTACTTGGTGCATTAGGTAGACCAAATGGCATGACCAACCATTCATATAATCCTTCCCGAGTCTTGAATGTCGTCTTCCATTCATTACCTGGTCTTATGCGAATCTGATGATAACCAATTTTAAGATCGATCTTAGAAAAGATTACAGATCCACTGAGTTGATCCAATAGATCATTAAGTCTTGGCATAGGAAATCTGTATCTGACAGTTATTTTGTTGAATGCCCTGCTATCTGTACACATTCTCCATGAACCATCCTTCTTTGGTACCAACAGAGCAGGTACAATACAAGGACTGAGACTCTCTCGAACACGCCCTTGCTTAAGAAACTCCTCAACCTGTCTCCTCAACTCTTCATGCTCTTTTGGACTCATACGATAATGCGGCCTATGTGGTAAAGCAGCACCTGGCACTAGATCAATTTGATGTTGTATATCCCTTAGTGGCGGTAATTCCTCGGGTAATTCCGCAGGAAAGACATCTTCAAATTCATTTAACACCGGCCTAACCTCTGCAGGAATTTCAAGATCTTCACTTGTTTCATATCCAATCAACATAAAAAATTCATCACTATCTTTCACTTCTTCAACAAATTCTCTCGTAGATAATAGACTAGTTGATTCCACTTTCTTCTCTGACTTTCTTTCACTTTGTTCACGCTTCTTAGGAACTAAGGTAACTTGGGTTCCTTCGAACATGAAACTGTAGCTGTTGGTGCGACCATTATGTTGTACAGCTCTATCATATTGCCATGGTCTTCCCAATAATAAATGACACACATCCATATCTACAACATCACACCATATATCGTCTTTGTACTTCTTCCCGATAGAGAATGTAACAAATGCTCATCTTCCCACTGTCACTTCTCCATCTTTCTTTAGCCATGCCAGTTTATAAGGTCTAGAGTGTTTTTCAGTCTTCAACCCTAACTTCTTGACAGCTTCTTCAGAAATAATGTTATCATCGCTTCCCGCATCAATAACAAATCGAAAACCTTTCCAAGGATAGTACATGTAGACTGAAAGATATTGCTTCTCAGCCAACTAGAACCATTCTCATGCTTTGGCACTAAACAAGACCTCCTCATCATCAAATTACACCCTTCGTCTCCCGACACAACTTCTTCAACTTCATCAAACTTCGATGGTTGAGAATAATCAATTTCAGCTTTCACATCCTCATACTCACATTCCTCTGCAACTAATTCTCTCTTCTTTGGCTTTGTACATTCATTACTTTTATGGCCCATCTTCTGACAATTATAGCACTTGATACTGTTATTGATCGTTTCTTTTAGCGGCTTCATTGACAATTAGTTTATTGACTGCCTTGGAAACATTAGCACTGCTACTAGCACCCTTATTCTGGTTGTTAGAACTCGTAAACACACCAACTCCTCGTCGTCCTTGTTTCTCCCAAGCTAGAGTTTTCTGATGTGCTTCAGCAACAGACATTGGATTAAAAATATTAACCATGTCTTGAATTTTCATTCGTAACCCTCCATTATATCTAGCCGTTAGCTGTTCGTCGATTTCTATAATATCATTCTTTGCAATCAATTGAAAGAATTCATATGCATAGTCATTCACTGTCTTCGTCCCTTGTCTCAAATTCTGCAAATGTTGATACATAAGAGATTGATAATTGTACGGCAAGAAAGTTTCTTTCATCATCTTTCTCATCTTCTCCCAAGTAACAACTTTTGATTTTTCCATTATCTCCCGAGTAAGTTTAGTTTGTTGCCACCAAGTCATATCTCTTCCCCTTAGTCTTGTAGCAACTAGTTGGACTCTGCGATTCTCAGGCACATCCCTGAATTCCAAAATTTCTTCAACATTCGACAACCAATCAAGAAATTCTTCTACTTGCATACCACCTTTGAATTCTGGAATTTCCATCCTCATCCCTGACTCCCATTTACTTTCATTTTCTTAATCCGGATATATTTCGCACTCGGTCTCGATTTCGATAATGAATACTACCTCCATCATCATCCTCCTCAAAATCAGATGTATTTCGATATCGATCCCGACCATCTACATCCCTACGACCATGCATGTCCCTTCTACCCTATCTTTCAGCATCACGATATGGTTCATTGTCGAACCCACGTTGAGTTCTTCCCTCTTCATTTCGGTATCCATGGCGGCTCGCATCATTGAAACTGATGATTCTCTCCTATCTCGATAAGACTGTGGTGACATCCTCCTTTCTCCCGAAACCAATGGTGAAACCCTATTTCCACTCTGGTTCGAAAATGGCGACGTTCTCCTTTGATTTCGATTCATGTCATTCATCAACTTCTCTAACTTTTCAATACCCTCATTGAACTTTTCATTGATACGATGCTCCATATGCTCAGCTTCTTGTCTTCTATACAATTCTTCAACATTATGATAACGATTAGCACGTCTCGGAGGCATGACCATTAAATAGTCTCGTTTCTGTCTCTGATACTACTTTGATACAAATTATTGACGCACGGCTCCTTCTTTGAATCTAGCTCTGACTCGGCTCTGAACTAGCTTTAACTCGGCTCTGACTCGGCTTCGACCTAGCTCCGATACCAATTGACGCAGCAAATTTAAATTTGATACCAATTGATGCAGCTTAGAGTAGGCTTGTACAGTTTAGATACCAAATTGTCATAACCTACCCAGGATCTTTCCCACGAAATGTTGATTTCGTGTCAAATAAACCAGTAGAACGATAAATGCCCAATTCCATTGATCGTGGCGATGCCGCAATCTAGGTATATCCAACCCGTTGATCTCGCAAGATACCGTGTTGAAAGATCTACAATTCAATCGTTGATCACTCGCGAGTAATACCAAGAATTGGCTTCAACTTCGTTGATTCGCGCACGAATAACCCCAAGATGGAAAGAAGAAGGAGATCGCACTCAACTTCAACAAAGGTGGCCAAAGGTCACACACAAATTTTATTCAAAAATCAACTCCCTTTACAAATGACAACACACCCCTATTTATAGGAAATTACAACCCACACAGGCGATCTAACACATACGGCCCAACACAGGTGACTCACGACCTAACAATCATAAGACATACGACTTAACAATATACATACGACTTAACAATACATGACTCAACAACTCACGACTTACCACATGCGACATAAGAAAATACAACACGAGTTACAATATCACACGACCTAACAACATACGAGATAAGAAAATTACAACAATATACGACTTAACGATACAACCCACACATGCGACATAACATCAGCGACTTAACAACATAGCACAGCTTCAGGCACGACTTAAGCGACTTAAGGAATCAGCGACTTAAGAAAGCATGCGACTTAATGAAACAGGTGACTTAAGGAAGCAGCATAGTAGGTGAGCGTCTTATAGAAAGCGGCATAGGTGAGATGCGGCATAAGCATATAACTTTCAGAAATGACTTACGACATAAGCGACTTACGACATAATCGACTTAAGAGAACAATGCGGCAGAGGTTGCTTGGCATAACTCGCTAGGTCGTTGGTTGGCATAACTCGCTAGGTCGCTCGGGCGACTCAAGGTTCAGGAACGAGAACAACTTAAGAGATGCGAGTGACTTAAGGCATACGAGTCATCATGGTGCACTGCATCAACTGTTGAGTTAAAGTGAATTAAATGTGATAATTTGACATTTGTTTAGTAGAATAAAACACTGTTCCACTAACTAAATTGACTGGACGTCTGTTTAGCAGGATAAATCACCGTTCTGCTATTATTAACTGGATTGGTTAAATTTAGACATTTATTTTGTTGAAATAAATCATGTTCTACTATTGCATTAGTGTGGAAACTTAATTACATTCCAATTAATTATATTGGACAAATGTTGTTTAACAATTGTTGTTAACAATGGACCTAATTTACATATTTGTTGTTATATAAATACTAGAATGAAACCTGGATAGTTTAATAAATTAATGGTGACTTGGTTAAGTACTATTGGTGTTGCTAAGCCTCTTTCCAAATGCGTAAGTTAATTTTTGAATCAAAGTTATTTTAAGAATAATTATTATTTATTAATGACGGTTTAAAGATAATTAATCATTATTTAATAATGATTTAAATTTAATTATTTTATGATTTTTAAAAGTTATTTAATAATATTTAATTATTGTTTCAATGTTATTTATTTATCAAAATTTGTTTAAATTATATTTTAACTATTAATTAAAGTATTTATAATAATTTGATTTAAAGGTTAGTTATTGTTTAAGAGTTAATAGTATTATAATATTATTATTTATTATGATTTTTAAAAGTTATTTAATAATATTTAATTATTGTTTCAAAGTTATTTATTTATTAAAATGTATTAAATTATATTTTAATTATTAATTAAAGTATTTTATAATAATTTGATTTAAAGGTTAATTATTGTTTAAGAGTTAATAGTATTATAATATTATTATTTAAAGGTTAATTATTGTTTAAGAGTTAAAGTATTAATATTGTTTTGGAAATTATATATTATATTATTATTGTTTGAAGTTAAATTGTTATTGCATGATTTAAAACATTTAATGTTATTCTTATAATATTAGAAGTTTTATTCACTATAATTAAATAATATTCTTTTAATAGAATTGGGTTAAACGAAAGGATTTAAGTAGGTTGCTTTACAAATGGTTTGAGATTTATACAAGAGTTTTTTCCCAATTAAATTTGGGAAATTTATAATGGAGTTTTATAAAGAGATTTAGAGATATTTATAAAACAAATACATTTTGGATAGAAATGGTTGATTTCATAGCGTAATTCGAAGGACAGAGATTGTCTATAGTTTGTTATGGATTAGGTGGAATAGCAACATAACCATTATGCAGGCTGCGATCTATGATTGATTTCATGGCATAATTTGAGAGGCAGAGATTGCCTGCAGCTAACTTTCGATTTTTATGGGATAGAGACATAACCATTGAGCTGCGATCCATTGTCGATATCGTAGGTTACTTTCCATATCCATTTTAAAAAAATTCAAGTATTTGGGAAGGAATGGTTTGTGAATATGCTTCTTCCAGTAAGATAAGTATATGGTTGTTTTTGATAGAGAGATTCAATTTATCGAAATTATATTAAATGAGGCTTAGTGATTTCAATGGAAAATGGATCTCTGGTTGAATGATTGTTTATTTGATAGTTAAATAACCAATTATCGAATCTTGGCCCAAATATGAAATTTTTCTTAATTTTGGTGGTATAGAATTATTCTCTACTTAGCACCAAAAGATTATAACTCTGGAGATATCTAGGGGAAACATGGGGGTTATATGGTACATCTACCATCGACGGTGCTATACCATTCGTATGAACTCGTTTGTTCTTCTAGAACAAATGATAAGAAGATCCGTATGCTTAAACGGTTTGGGGGTGATCCACGCTCTTATGTGTTGTCTGATCTAAAGAACCGGCAGTGAGTGTTTCAGAAATCGGCTTTTGGTTTTGTGGAGCACCCGGGAAACGAAAGAGTGTACTCATAAAAGATGACTCAAACCCGTAAACACTCTAAAAACTAAATACGGTTCTATGGCAGAGATTCTGATATTTTGAGATGTTGGGATTCATGTGTGGTTCTGAAACCCGTTTGGTATGTGAATCTGGGTGTGATTCCAATATAAGATTTAGATGTGGGAATCTATGTGTGATTCCGTGACCCGTTGGGATATTGGAATCCATGTGGAACTACGTGATCTATTTGGTGGCAGTACATAAGCTGGAATGTCGGACGTAGCCTCATCAAAGGGAATGACTAAAACTAGAGATAGAAGGCTTGGCTATTAGGGTTGGCAAACCCATAAGGTGTAGTTGGCTCCACCTAGACGTTACCTACAGTTGTTATGCATGCATGGGGCCATGCACTCAGTCTTAGCGAGACCGGCTATGTTTTTCCTATGGCACATCACTAGGGATGTGTACTGCTTCGGAAGGATATCTTTGGTTCTTGTGTTGGAGGATCATTCCTCGAAGTACTGAGGGTACCTTCATGGAAATCCTACACAATAAGCGAACGAGCCTTATCGGTTTTTGATTATATATCCAGTATTGTTGTGATGTACACTCACGAGCATCACAGCTACTTGACTATTATTATTTTCACCTTTAGATATTATTATAATATCACTGGATTTTCTATAAAATGATTTTGGTTATCGTAAGGAAAAAAGCCCGTTCGTGTTTATGTGCGGCATGGTCTTACGTGATACCTTTGATTTTTGAAGGATTTTATAAGTTATAACAAATAAGTTTCCTTATGATTTGAGTTCTCACGTTGGTTTTACCAGACTAATCAAGACATTGTTTCCTATAATGGTTGGGTCAGACCGAGCATATTTCCAGGTTTACTTGGACATTTGGAGCTTCAGGACATGAGCTGAAATCCCAGAGACATAATCACATAGATGGTTATTTTTGCGTTGCATCTATTTTTGTATTTATCAGCAATTTTGAGGACATATTGTTATAACTCTACATGCTAAATAGGTTAGTATTCTTTTATTGATGTCAGTGTATAAATATAAATTACGGTTTTGTGTAATGATTTGTTATATAATATAGATTATTCATTTCATTGTGAGATTATGTACTTGTTGAGTTTTTCTTGTCTTCTTTCATTTTTATTTCCCCTGATTATCCACCTGTCCATTCAATTTGGATTGGACATGCGTGGTTTATTGTCAGCTTAAAGTGTACGGAAAAGTAGATCGTTACAGGTTTTAGCTGGATCGCCGAAATGATTGATTGGGTGAGAGGATTATTGAGTGAGAGAAGGTTTTTAGGTGACCCTTTGTTAATGGGGAATTTTTAAATTGGAATAAGATTAACATACAAATAAATGGTAATGAAACCCTGTTATAGAAAATTATTATTTGACTATAATCGATTGTCATTGTAAAGTTGATGATCATTGGCTCATATAATAAGTCATAAGAAGATTTGTACTAAGATTTCGAAGGTATTGGGTTCTAAGCCTTAAGAAATTAATATGAGTGTTCGGCTAGAATAAAGTATGACTCATATTCTAAAAATCATTGATATGTAAAGTTTATAATGAAAGTCAATCCTTTAATTTAAATGGAGGTGTTCATAATTTAGCGAATAATTTGTAGGAAAAAAGTTTGGATGATATTGATGTGGTTTTTCGATCTACAACTACCAACGACCAAAGGCCGGCTTTAATGTGAATTAATTTTGACTTTAAAAGTGATACGAAGTAAGAAAGCTATTAGTTTTATTTATTATGTGACCCATGTTATTGTTGTGCGCCAATTTCAACTAAAGAACTAATGAAAAGACATCTGAGTTTTTTATGGAAAAATTCAGATGGCTATTAATAACTGTACCGGTACTAAAGGTTACCTCACAATATATATATATATATATATATATATATATATATATATATATATATATATATGTAGACCCCTTCTTTATTTGGACTTATGATATTTCAAAAAATTAAAATGTTTTTCTGTCCGTTTTGTATGTAAGGGATCATTTCTGAAATGTTTTTTTAAAGTTCAATAAGTTACAAAAAGGAAGAAGAAAAAGAAAACGTAAAGGGGTCTCCATCATTAGACCGAGGAAAACCATTGAAATTAGTATTAACTATTCCGTCTAAAAATGTCATTCACTTTAGAACTTTAAATTCACTTGCTATTTTATTTAAATTAATGGATTATGTACTAATTGTGTTATAACTGCAAAATATAATATGATCTTACTAAATCTCTTTCATTTGGTGTCAGGGCAATCGTAAATTCATATAAGATGCAATGTTTTATGAAATTGATTTTTAGTGGTTCGTTTAAAAGTTATATAGATTCAACTAATTTATGTATAAATATTTTCTTATAATTTTGGACGAAAAATTTAAGAGATGGATTATTATTCCCTATTATGTATGCGGATGTACGTTAATTAATGTATTTTCCATGGAGATGTACTATTAAACACCTTTAAAAAGAGGCATCATGTTGTGAATCACATGGGCATGCTCTTTTTGGTATTGTTAATGATAAAACTCATCCACATCCCAAAGCTAAGTTGTCAATAGTGAATTTTGTTAACATCACAAAAGAAAGTTTTTAGAAATAACTAATCTCTTCGAAATCCCTTTAGAATATGTTGATTAGGACAAAAACCCTTCAGAGGGTAGCCTTATGAAAATGTTAACTGTGGTCATGAGACCGAATTAACCCTTTGAATTGATGGTTTAGGTAAAAAAATCCCCTTCATGAACTCTTTCGAATTAGTTGAAAGGGTCATTTACATCTCCTTTTAAGTGGAAAGAATGACAAGGGACATTTATCCATTTCAATTAAGTCCAAATAACCATTCTGCCCCAAAAGATGAATTTACTTTCGATGGCATTATCTTTGATCTTTGCTATAATAGGAATAACTTCTTCGAAAGGATTATGTGTCGTGAAATATAAATACTCATTTTGAAGACATCCACCCAGCTCTTATGACTTTAGTATTTATGCATCGAATCCCTTTTGGAACGTCCCTTTCGATCAAGTCGGAGGTTGTTTACTCTTTTAAAGTGGACTCAATGTACATTATACTAGTTCTATATTCAATATGCAAAGGAATGACATCTCAGACAATATAAGTTCGATGAACTTATTTATATCGAAACATTATCATCATCTTAATTTAACATTTGATATCATGAAAAATGATGTTAACATGATTCGAATACATATTGTCTAAGTTGATCTCATTGCATCTCATAAGTTAAATATGAATAAGAAAATAAGTTAGCATCAAGTGCAATTGGTCATTAGTCAAGCTAATGGCCAAAACGATCTTTCTCATATCCAAAATCTATATTGGATCCATGCACTTCCTCTCTTTGCATTTATCCAAATTGAATTACAAGTATCAGAGCATTTCTACCAAATTGATTTAGCTTTACAAAAAATTTGATTTGCTATCGAATGAGAAAGAGAATTTAGAATTCCAAAATCCGTCCCTAAACTCATAAGCCTATGGTTGTATTTATAGATAAAGGTTGACCCTCCTTTACGCTTATTTTTTCGCCTTAATCGAAAGGCCTTGTCGAAAGGCCTTCATTCAACCTTCTGTGCTCACACTTTTGACTTAGTCGAGAGGCCTTACTTTATCCTTCTTCATGCCTCATTTCGATGTAGTCAAAAGGATTTTCTTTTAGTCTTTGTCATCCATTCTCATGCCTTCACCCCCTCAAATTAGTCCTCTCGACCTAGTCGAAAGGGTTACTTTGATAATCTTTCGCCGTCGTTACAGTTTGAGCTCCCTTCTACTTTGCTTTTTAGAAAGAACTGGATTGCTTTTGACTTCATTGAAAAGGGAGTAGGTGAGCTATCTACTTTGTGTTGCTATGGTCGTGCACATAAGAGATAAGTTGAGCATTTAAAAAGCTTCGAAAGGAATGGTGAGCGAAAGGATACCGGGTAGAGTTTTCATCATTCCTTCGAAAGGTTCCAACCATTTCGAAAGGTTTGTTCTTACTTTCGAAAGGTATGTACTAGAATCATTTCTTCGAGTAGATTGACAATGACAAAACCCACTGTTTTAAAGGAATTAATTCTTATGTGTGAGTTTATTACTCCATACCTTCAAAAGGTGTTTCGAATCCACAGTAGCCTTTCATATATATGTGGATCCATCCACATAAAAAGGTCTAGACGATGCGGAAGGGTAACTTTTCTTTCTTTCTACCCTTTCGAAAGCTTTTGTTTCGCTTATCCTTTACAAGGGAACCTGGCACTTGCGACTCCTTTGAAAGCTATCTTAATACCTTCGAAATATTGCTTTTAAACTTTGGCGAAACTCATGTCTTCAATCCTTGTGGAGCCTAGAATTTTTATAAGTCTTCTTTCATACCTTTATTCTTAAATGCAATTTTATGGTTAACATTTTGCCTCCCCCCCTCCCTGCCCCGTATGAAAGAAGCTTTTGTTCTTTAGGACAAAAATTTAACAACTTATTCGTTCTTTATAACTTTATTTCCATGCAAAATTCAAAGTAAATAACATTCTCCATTGTTAGATCAATACTTATATAAAAATCTACCTAATGGTTTGAAGATGATGTTTATTTAGTAAAGCTCCTGAACTCTAAGTCCACAAGTAATAAAAATTAGCTGGCCATAATCTGGAGTTAGTAATTAATAAGAAATCTGCAGTTGTAAACGATTGGGAACCAAGAACTCTTGTCTGGCAATAATAGAAGTTCCACATCCATCTTTTGTAGTTACAAAAGAAGCACATAAACTGGACTCCCATCATATTAATAGAAAACCAGGCGTATAATAATTGAAATTCATTTGGGAATAAGTCGTTGAAATATAAGAAAACCATGAGGACAACAAATGTTTGGTGATACAAGGCCATGAGCTATCATCTGGGAACAAGTTATTGAAATTCGCGAACCTTTATCTAAGGATAAGAAATAGGTGTTCAGAATCCCAATTGGAAATAATAATGATCTAGGGACTGAGATTCAGATGTTGATAAATGTTGTTCGAAAGTTAGTAGTAGTAAATTAGTGATCCTAATTCGGGTATCAATAAGACAAACTCAATGTTTTAATTGAAAACCAAAAGTCAATTGAGATCTCAATACAAACTACCTTGGAACCCATATTCGAGCATTAACAAATGAAATCAAAATCTGATAGTAATAGACCCGAAACCCAAATTCAGGTATTAGGAAAACCATAAACTTGGAACCCAGATTCAAGCATTAATAAGTGAAGTTCAAAAGTCAATAGTAAGATACTCGAAACACGGATTAAGGGCTTGGTAGATGATAATTAGAAATTCATAATAATAATCTCCATAATAGAAATCTTAAGCCAGATTCGGTTATTAATGAGTGAAGTCTAGCAATTAATAGCAATAGCCTTGAAACCTAGATTTGGGTATGATGAAGACTATAGATTATTAGTAAATACATGAAACCGTGATTCGAGTATTAATGAGTGAAGTCCCGGATATAATAACAAAAGACCCAAAACTCAGATTCGGGTATTAGTAAGTGAAGTTCAAAAATTCTTCTTTGAAAATTAGTCGAAGGTTGTAGATTCTTATTTAAGCCTTCTATTATGTACCACTCCTTGGGTTCTGATTCTTTTGAAATGTGTTACCGTTTAGGCTTATATGCTGTCTCTGTTTGATTTTTCGCTTCTAGGGCTCGGACCTCTTTTCCATTGTTAAATATGCCGCTTTTTCAGACAAGGACGTCTTATTCCGTTTGTTTGTTATGCCGCTTCCCAGGCTTGCATGTCTTAGTCCATTGTTATCTCGTGGCTTGGTTAGTTTATCCATAAGCAGGACCCAAGGACTTACCCAACCTCCCTCTAAGAGGTGCCTTGACATGGCCATAGCATGGCATGATCAAGGGCTTGTCAATGCTTTAACTTAGCCATAATGTGGAGCAGATAAAGGCTTACTCTAACCTCTATCCAGGAGGTGCCTTGACTTGGCCATAGCGAGGCGAGGCCAAGGGATTATCGATGCTTTAATCTGGCCATAACGTGGCGTGGATAAAGGCTTACTCTAACCTCCCTCCATGAGGCGCCTTTACCTGGCCAAAGCGTGGCACGGTCAACGGCTTGTCAATGCTTTAACCTGGCCATACCATGGTGCGGTTAAAGGCTTACTCTAACCTCCCTCCAGGAGGCGCTTTGATTTGGCCCACTTGGCGCGGATAAAGGCTTTGACTATTTAAGGTAATGTTCAAGGGTAAGGAAAATTCTCCTCCCAACCATGTTGACTTTTCTTTAAGGAATGGGTGCCTTATTTGTTCATTATAAGAAAATATGGTCGCAAGTGTTCCACAATCCACGTTCTAAGAACCATATTGTCGTCTGGTCGACATAACTTTTAAGATCTAAGGGGAATTACTTTACATACAATTAGAGGATCTTCCCAATTTGGTCGTAGTAGTCCATCCACAGGATTCTTGCGTTTGCCATCACCCTTCGGAGTATTAAGCTTTCCTCATGAAATGATCTTGTCCTTACCTTTTAATTGTAGTATTTTGGGATTCTTCTCTGATATTTTGCAGTTTGGATATCTACTTCATCCCTTAGTTCATGTATCAAATCTAATGATTCTTTCTTCAATTTTTGGTTTGGATCAAATGCGTATGGGATTCTTCAATGTGAGGGATCTCCATTTCAATTGGCAACATCGCTTCACACCCATATGTTAAAGAATAAGGGGTAGGACCAGTTGCAATTATGGTGGATGTTCGATAGGCCTAGAGCACAAGAGGGAATTCTTTTATCCAATTCCCTTTGGATTTATTCAATCGCTTTTTCAAGATGGTCTTAATAGTCTTTTTTGCAGCTTCAACAGCTCCATCAACCTTTGGATGTGCCATGGAAGAAAAGATTTTAATAATCCCATTCTTATGGCAAAATAGGGAAAAAAAATTCACTTTCAAATTGTGTTCCATTATCATATATAATCTTATAAGGGATCCCGAATCTGGTAATAATGATTTTAATGACAAATCTAAGCACTTTCCCAGAAGTGATTTTAGGGAGTGGTTCTACCTCTACCCACTTAGTAAAGTAGTCTATGGCAACTACAAAAAATCTTGCTTGTAACGACCCGTAAATTTCGTGGATTTAATTTGGTTGAATTTATGAGTTTTGTAATTAAATTTAGTAGAAAAAAACTTTATAAACAAATATTGAAATGAACGCTAAATTAAATTATATAAATGGTGAATTAAAACTTATTTACTAACAATTTGAATAAATTTCAATAAATGAAATGGGGTAAGTATTATACCTGGATATAAATTTCATTTAAAGGGAATTAACTAATATGTTAATGTAAATTAAGAAAATATTGGAATAAATGATAATTCCATTCATACTTGTAAGCAGTTATTATAAGTTGCATGTTGAAATGGTTGATTGAATTGGAATTTAAAATTTAATTTAAATGAAAAAAATATATAAAGGTTTACAATAACATAAATTTAGGAAATAAGGTTAAAACAAGTTGATAAGTAATAACCAAAATAAGGGAATAGTATTAATGTAAATAAAGTTGAAACAAATTAGATATAGAGAAATAAATGTAAGCATTTAATAAATTTATTAATGTGGATTTCAATAAATGGTAATTGAATAAAAGTCAACGTTCTCTAAGTAATCATATTACTTGCTGGAAAGTAATACTTAATTGATTGAATGTGATTACGAAATATAAAATTTGTGTATACACGGGATTTTAACGGTGATTGTTAAGTAATAAACTTATAAAGGCATGTAAAGGAAATAGGTAACAATCTATATGTTATTTATTTTATTTAGTATGATGAATAAAGGTTGGAATTCAAATTACAATTAAAGGAGAGTAGGTAGTACGTTATTAGGAAGTAAATTTAAAGGTAGGATAACAACTATTATAAATTTCCTAATTAATTGGTCAATGAATTTATTTGAAATAACGATCATTTAAATGTGAGTAATTACAATGTCGTTATTGATTATAAGCGTTACTTTAATAATTATGATTAATTGAGAAATTAATACGCGAAGTATGTAAATAACTATGAAAGTAACACGTTATAAACTGATTATGACCTAAACTTAAGAGCAAGTTAAAGGTTGAAATTGAATCTAATCCATTTAATCGAAAACCTATTAAAATAAATTGGATTCAATTTATAATAAAGGGGTTATTTTAAGAAATTGAAATGAATTCTATAATGGATGAATTAAGTTACTTTAAACTGAGATGGGAATTGGTTTAAAGAATTTTAAATTTATAAGTAAATCAAGATGATAAAATTTATAAATTATAGAATTTGAATTTTAATAGTGAGTTAATTTATTTAATTTATAGTAGTTGGATTTATTGCAAATGAATGAAATCAAATATGTAATTATTACGTTAATTTAAAAATTAAGTTAAAAACGGAAAATATTTATGTGACAATTTTAAATCCAATGGTAAACCCTTCTATTTGAAATTATGAATGGAATAATTATGGGTAAATTCAATTTAATGGAAATTTTGGAAATTTATCTATAATTTTGAATTTTACGAAATTGAAGATTTCTATTGATTAATCTTTAATAAATTGACTTTTAAAAATTGTTAAATCATTGTAAATGTTTGAAAATTATAAGGTGATAAAGATTACAAAGTTCAGAATTTTTAACGCGGAATTTATTTAATTAATTTATTTTAAATTTATTTAATTAATTTATTTTAAATTTATTTAATTAATAAAAAAATAGCCATTTTGGTCACGGACTCAGATTTCGACGAAACCAGTTTCATCGGATCCGTAACAGTGAATTATTGCAGGGTTTCAAGTTTCGTAGCGATCGGACTTGTCGTTTGATCGTACGAACGCGAAACGCCTTGAAATCGATTCAATTGAAATCAATTTGAAAATATTGATTTCAGCATAACTTCTTCATACGATAGTATTTGGGCGTGAAACTTTTTCCATCGCGTTCAGAATATTTTAAAACACCTATTTCGATATTTGAGTTTACCCAATTTCGTTCCGGGGTTAGAACGGGCTTTTTGGGCCACGTTAGCGGTAACACGTATATCTATCAACCCGATCCATCTATTTTTCAACTTTATCTATAAATACCATGCTAAACCCTAGCCTCCGCCTATTCTCATTTATCTGCGTGTAAAAAATTTCATCAACTCTTCCTCTTCCTCAACGGATGCAAACCCTAGATCCAAACACAATTGCAATTCAAAATCAAATGAAAATTCAAAGTACTCAGAAAAATTTGGAAATTTTTTATGTTGTAGCTCTCGAAGAGCATAACCTTATGATGTGATTCGTTTTTCGAAATAGTGTTCGAATCAATCAGAAATCTCGGTCAAAGGGTTGAATCGGCGAACCCTATTCATCGAATTGGGCGTTTTCGATTGGGGCAACGATCGAGCAATTGGTTTTTGGGTTCTGGAGAGATCGTGATGCCGAGTGGTTTGGAGGTGGTCGTGTCGTCGATGGTTGGCTGTAGACGCAGAGATTTGCGATTTAGGGTTAAAATGGGGACAGCGGCTGGCAGCAAATTGGGTGGCCGGACTTTGGCCTTGGGTGCGGCAGTAGGAATGGAGGGTGGTGGTGGTAGCGGCGTGACGTATGGGGGCCATACGCGCGAGCAAAGGGCGGTCAACAGTGGGTAGCGGCTTGACGTGTTTCGGCCTAGAGGGTTTTTGCGTGCGCAAGTAAGGGATGACGTGGACGTAGGAGCTGGTAGGAGAAGGTGTTTCTTTGCTTATTTTATTTATTTAAATTTTGATTTCAATATGTTCTATCATGGATAACTCTCACATATGAACTCCGTTTCACGCGCGAATTTTTTTGTTAGGATCGTGTTAAAATTCTGGACTTGATGACGCTGGTTTGGACGAATTCTAAGATGGACAAATTTTTGGGTTTAAGTTGGATATAAATTCAATTTAAATTCAAAAGGTGAGTGTTTTAACCCACTCACAACTTCTAAGTTTTTTTATGTTTGTTAAATTGATTTAAGATATGAGTAGAAATTTATTACGACTGTTTTGCATATTTTATTCATCATCTTTGTTAAATCGCATTTATTTAATTTAACTGTTAATTAATTTTATTATTTCATATAATTTAGAGTTAAAATTTATTTATTTTGCATATAAACTGCTAGTTAAACAGTTATTTTTTTTATTTTTTTGAATATAAACTGTTCGTTGATACCTGTTATATTTATATGCTCTATTGATGTTTGTTTAAATTGATGATGATTGAAATAAATTGGTTGATGATTGATATTGGGTGAATGGATGATGTGTTCTATTTTATATAAACTGCAAGTTATTATGCATTTTCATTTCATTCGGGATTGCGGTTTGCAATGATATACAACCGCATTTTTTATTTTTAAATTGCGGATTGAAATGATAAATATCCGTATCACTTGACCGTAGGATAGAAAATTATATACAGGCACCACGGTATATATATAAAATTATTTTTGAAATGATTTTTATGGTTTGGATATGATACGGTTTAATAAATATTAAATTTGGATATTATATAAATATATTTTATATATACACATATAATTAAATTTTTGAATTTAAGCTATGTATAAATCGGTTAAATAAAAATAAATAAGTTGAACAATGGAGTTTGATTATTTATGTTAAACGGTTAAGTACATGTTTAAGATATCGAATCTATATATAGAGTTTTAATGATTTAAATCAGTTAAGATTGGGAGGTAAATTGGAAATTTATTTGATGGAACTTATTTAAAAATTTCTCTCCATAAGTTGATGTAAAACTTATTAAAGCTTGGAAATTTTAAAGGTATGATATTTATAACTAGATTTTTATTCAAGATAAATTAAACGAATATTTCTAGCATAAATAAATTAAAGGAAATGATTAAGTTGTTAGTAATTGGAGTTTTATTTTAAATGATTTTTGATTTGCTATGTAAACATTTCAAAACTAAATAATAGGACAATGAATTGTTGAATATAAATTTCCAACCTTAAGTTTTGAAATTGTTAAATACTCAATGTTAGAAATATATTGAAATTTAAGTGGTTTATTCAACTGAAAGTGAATTTAAAATTTATGGTTTTAGACTAAAATTTTAAATGAATAAATTGTAAAGTCGCGGAAATTATTTTTTATTTTATAAAGAAATTTAAATTCAACTATTTTATTCTATACTGTTTGACTATTCAAACCATTCAAGTTTTAGAAGTTATGGTTTTAAAGCTATGAATTTCGAAGTATTATGTTTTGAAAGTTAAAATTCAAATGTTTGGTTTCCAATTATTATAAATTTTAAAACAATAAGATTTTGGAAAAGGAATATATTTGAAATAAAATGATATTATATTAATTTGGGTTTTATAAAAATAATATCAAATGAGTTTGTTTTGAAATGGAAAGGATATCGTATTTATATGGTTTTGAAATAGATATTACATTCTGGTTTCGAAAGTAAAATTATTTTTACATGACCACGGTGTTATAATAACGTATGGTTGTTAAAGAGACCGGGATCGGAAGTTGTCATACTCTCTGCCAACCCCGAAAACCACTTTAACAAGCGTGTACGTGGTGGAGATTCCAGAATGAAGTAGGATAGTGGCGGCGTTTCCTTTAAGGTAAATACGTGGACCCAACTCCCATGAGTTGGCATAAGGTGTCTAAAAAAGGAGCGATCGATGGGTTAATTGAGGTAGCACCTTTGATCGGACACTTTCCTTCGATACTATACTCTGACTTTGGATTATTTTGGCGGCCACCTTCCCTTTTGATTTCTTTGATTTGGGGGAGTTTGTCCGAGGTGGGCGGTAGCTGCGGCTACGCGTTACCACCGACCCGGAAGCGTAATTGGTATATCTACCCAGGCATTGCCTAGTTGTGCCGTGTCACGTACCATACCGAGCCTTTACTACGAGTTTCTATTTGTGTCGTACCTATGGAGTGTCTTCAAGTAGTCTCCCGATCAGGAGATATGCAGGCACTGTATAGACTATTGACACTATTATGTGTTAAGGTGGAAAATGTAAAGCTTAACGCTATTTTAAAGTAAGTTCATTTTACAATTAGATACTATTATAATAGCGAAATATACTACATAGTAAATAGTTTAACGGATCCTTAGGAGATGTAAATCTCGAGCATCTCTTGAGTTACTGCACTCATATTTATTCTGTTGATTAAACTTACATAAGATCTTTTAGTTCTAACTCGAGTGTTTTTGTCTTTTCAAATTCGCTCGGGTCAGTCCGAGCGTTTCAGGATCGAAGACTCTAGCTCTAGAGGACGAAGACGGAGATTTCTATTATTATTATTTATTATATTCCACTACTCTCATATTGTTCCGCTGCATTGTTATATGGTATATGTAACTCTGATGTATGTTGTATAAGTATAATCAAATATTTTAAAATAGCTTTATAAACTGTATATTTGATTATTATATTTTATCCTTCCGCTGTGAGATTCTGTTTTGTTTTATTTCTTTCTCGTTTTTCTTATTCACCCCATAACAATCCTGTAACGATCCTGACTCGACCTTCGAAAATCGACACCGAATATGTCACCTATATTCAAATGCCGAAGATCCAAACGTCGAATCTGGTTCGCCAGAGCTTATAACACAATTAAGTAAACAACACAGCGGAAGTAAAAAAAGAATAATACATTGATATATAACATTGATACAATATCTGATCCAACAGATGATACAATAGATATCAATATACATCAGAGATATGATACAAGAAATAGCAGCGGAAAGGAAAAATAGCTAACACCAGCAGCGGAACAAATAACTCACGATAGTCTTCAAGGAAGAACTCCAACAACAGCAGCTCGAACCAACATCACGATACACTAAGAGAAGCAAGACTCGTCCGTAACCAAAGACTGAACTAGCTCTAGATAATCTACTAAACCTGACTATCTGAAAAAACCCAACTCTAGACTGCTCGTGTGGAAAATAGTGAGCACCCAGAGTTTAGGAAAGGAACAATAAACTCCGGATCAGTCATGGGACTGGTGTGAGTAACAAAAACAGTTTATCTTTTAAAAAATCAAACAAAGAAATATTTTAAATTAGATTCGCAATGCTTTTGGAAAATGAAACTACCATAAGGCCTCCCCACACACACACAATGCAAACGCAGTATCAGAGGAAATTTTTCCTTATAATAGCCAAACATGCTTAATACGCAGAAAATTTCTTTGATATTATTATTATAAGTGCAAAGTGCAGAAAACATTTCGAAAGTAGGATATAAATCTTAGCCAACATAGACATTTCGAACTATGCCTACTATAGCTACCATCTAAACAGTGGGGCGCCACCATAAGTAGATGGCAGGTAATACAACTAAAACCATACAAGGCGCGTATTGTTTTGATTGGATTTCCAACAAATGGTC
Organism: Allium cepa; assembly: GCA_030765085.1. Taxonomy (NCBI): domain Eukaryota; kingdom Viridiplantae; phylum Streptophyta; class Magnoliopsida; order Asparagales; family Amaryllidaceae; genus Allium; species Allium cepa. Next base: position 384,690,071 of record CM060937.1, read on the forward strand.
AAGCTAAGGATCTTCCTACTGCCACATGGGATCGCCTCTGGCAGGACGTCCCGAGAACCTACCTGGATCTCTGCCAACACAAGGCCGGGTTACCTCTGTAAATAGGTAATTACTACTCGAGCAAGCCATCCCCCGGTCCTTTGGGACCTTTATCCGAGGTACCTCTAATCCAACAACATCACACATGTATGGTGTCCACATGAGTAAGTGTCTGGGCTCCATACCATGATACCAACCTTTTCCAGAAGGGAATGATTCACCCCAAAGGGAGCGACCCTCATAACCTTGCCGCATCTTTCCTGTTTCGACCATTTCCGGGATGTGAGGTCTGACGAAGTCTCGTCCACAAAGCTAGGCAAAGCCATGCTTTGATCAACAAATGATCAGCACATAGCAGCACTCAGCATGCCACATTACCAAATTGGGAATATATCACTGATAACCTTCAACTACATAACCTCTGAGCTCGTATGTCTCAGAGAAGGGTGTTAAGCTAAGAGAATAAATTCTCCGCACCAGCAGATGTATTTGAAAGAAATCTGCTTTATATCTCAAAATGTAATGTCAGACAAGTAACCATACAACTCTGTTCCGGTTTCGAACAGAACCAAAGGCACTTCAAAAGAAGCCCTTGCAATCTGGGTATCCACAATCCCGATCGGATTCCCATCACTTAGGGAATCTCTATACCGGGGATCAGCCAGTGCAGAGACAATCGATAGGTTATCCTATCGTTCTTACAAACACCCGGTCTTCAACACCGGTCTTCAAATGTTATCCATAACGTCGTATTATTATTCGGAATGGGTTATATGACACAAAGGTCCTCTCTCGGCTAATCCGAATAATGAAAGCAATATTTTAAAAACATATGGATATTGGGATTTCAATTAAGTCACAACTTATTACCCAAAATCTTTTCTTTAAACAGTTTACCATTTCAAATCTTTTAAATAAAAAGATTTATTTCATAAAATTCACTCAGTTCGCAAAGATTCATTCATAGATTTCCCAAATCAATTTCCATTTCAATTGGATTAACTCATCAAATCTTTAAATTAAAGATTTAACTTATAGCTTTCAAAACACGTTTCCAAAGATTCATTCATAACTCGAAAAACCCTTTCCAATTCAGATTTTTTATATATAAAAGATACACCATTTAAAATATTCTTCGTTTTCAAAACAAAGTTCAACGACCTTTCACAAAGATTAACCATAGCTTTCAACGCAATTTAATTTTTTTAATTGAAATCCTTGTAACACAAATTGGAAATCCTTTTCCTTAAATGAAAGCTATTGTTACTAGAAACAAATAGTTCTCGTTTTGGAAAACACTGCTTACAATTTACACAAGTTAAAGCTATTCAAGTATAAAACTTAGACGTAAATTTTAAATTTCCAAAATCATATCTTTAAATGGTTAAAAACCCATATAACACTTTTATAACTTGTATAATATTTTGACCAAGTCATTGAATTCAATTCCAATCATTGACTTCAAATTTAAGTCAAATTAATTAAATTTCAAAGCGAAATAAAGTTATTCAAAAATAATTTTTTATCTTAAAATTCCATTTCAAACCATTTGAATTTAAAAATTCAAATTCAAAACTATTTTCAAAAATATGGGACTTAATCGATTTCCTCGTGAAATCCATATTCGTGTGTGTATGTGTAGTCTAAGGGTTTAACACAATAGTGCAACATCATTCAATCATTACAGATTCAAATACAACAATATAGTTGATAAGCGATATAACTATAACGCTTATCGCTCATTCACAGATTCACAGATAATATACAAATGTGTCATCAATAAATGAATAAATTATACATAGCACAATCTACAGAAACAAAATACCACAGATCAGATAGGACAATCAATTCAAGGCATCTCATACAATACAATCATTCATAAGTAAGGTTAAGCATTTCAATAATCATTTATAAGCAAGATTAATTAATTGTTTAATCCTAATTAATTCAATTTATTTTTAATTAAATAAATTGCTTATGAATTTATTATCCAATTTTTTTGATTTATTAATTATAAATCATTTGACATAAATTTATTAAATCAATCACCTTAATTAATTGAATTATTCTTAATTAATCATATTAATTTAATTACCTTAATTAATCAACCACATTAATTATTCTTCAAAGTAATTAACCCTTAATATTTGATTAATCAATCTTTAATCTTTAATTATCTATCCTAATTACTTCCACTAAGCAATTATTATCTTTAGTTAAGCGTTCATTGATTACTTGATTAATTAACTTGAATTCTTAATTAATTACTTTATTACTTTAATTAAGTAATTCACTTCAAATAATAATGATTTCCCTTTAAAACATATGTTAACTTAACCTTTGAAAGTTAATTAACCATTTTAAACATCCTTTATAATAATTATTCTTAATTATTAATAAATTAATCTTAATCACAAATCATTAATTACTTGATTATCATTAATAATATAAATTAACTTACTTTTAACTTCAAAATTTAAAACATTTGATTTTATTCCTAAATCACTTATTAAGTTTTATTTAAAATAACTTATTAAAATATAAGTTTAAAACTTAATTGTTTTTTTTGAAATCCTTTATTTAATACCTTCTAACTTAATAATGAAATCTTCATTTATAAAGGAAATAATTCTTAGAAATTTATTTAACTAATTTGCTACAGTTACAAAACTTGGAAACATAATCCCCAGGCAAACCCGAGCTAAACGCTGGAGTACTCGATCTCTGCTTCGAGTTTTTCCCCTTAATAACCCGAGTGCCTCCCCAAAACTTGGTTTTAAACTTTAAAATTTTGTTTAAGTCTCGACCCAGTAAAACACATAACATGCTCGAACGAGAACTCGAGGTAGCATGTAGATTTCACGAGACACGCTCCGAGCTCCACCTTTCTTCCCCAAACTCCACATTTCCATATAAATACGCGAGTGCACGTATACGTGCACAGCTACGTCGATTGCCTGCGACCATTGTCGAAGCCACCAGAAGCTCACCCATGCTCATTAGAGACGAATCCATCACCCACAAACACAAAATCATGTTGAAAACAAAATCGAGCTTCTTCAAACAAGTTACCATTTCCTGGAACCCCATACTCCTCTGAAAATTCCTCCGCCCCGCCACTACCGGCCACCGGAACCCGTGCCCCTCTGGCCAAGTGTACTTCGACCCACCACGCATCTATCACCATCGGTGCGATGGCCTCCGATTTTCCCCAGCCTCCCCAATCGCCTCGCGAACGTCGCCAACAAACATGAACGCTTAAACCCTAAAAATGCTTCGCCCCATCATCTCTTTCAGTAGAAAAATTATCGAACATTTTCCCCAACTTCAACAATAGTCCAGCAAGCTTCAAGCAAAATCCTAACACTCAATGATTCCTTGATCGATGGCAATGGCCGGAAATGCATTTCTCGTTCAACTTGGAACTGCACTCAAAATATTTCCCGAAAAGTCGCCATTTTTATTTTAAAATTCTTGTTTTTAATTGTTGATTCAAACAATATAATCGAATCAATATTTAACAATATTCGAATTTATCCTAAAATTAACTTTTTACTGTAAAATCAAATTTAAAGAGTCAATATTTTAATATCAAGCCTAAGACAAATTCTAGGCCTTAATTTAAGTTTAAACGAACCTATTATGATTGAAAACAGAATCTATAGGAAATCAGTGAAGAAGAAGATGAATCTTTGGGTTTAAAACTTGAAAGTTCTGTAATAGGAACAGAGGAAACAACATACATAGGCATATACACTCTTCCAGATGAACAGAAACTTATTTCTAAACATACATACAAAATAATTACCATAGATAAATTTCACAAGCAATCCATTATTTATCTACTTAAAACTTTAATTAAAAAGTTTACTCACATTTGTCTTGCAGAATGAACAGAGTTAAAACAGGCTTGAAGTTGCAAAATGAATCCTTCTTTGCTTCTCCGGATTTGTATGATTTGTATTATGGTTTTAAAGTTGAATTTTGTTTAAGTTTGAGATGGTGTTCATTTTAGAGGTTGCTCAGATTTATAAAATGATTGAACTGAAAATGTGAAGCTTGATATTGATATATAGAGGAAATGAAGTTTACTGTGTGACATTATTCATGTTTGTACAACAGGGACGAAATTTTTCTTTTTCTTTTTCTTTTTGTACAATAGGCAGTGATTTCTTTTCCTTGTATGGTGGCTGATAATACTTGTTTGCTATGCTAGAGATGCAAACATTAAATGTATATGTACCCTATGTTTTATTCTAATCTTATTAGTACATAGATACTTTTATTTTTTTTTCTTTATTTATTCTTTTCCTTGCCTTACATTACTACTTCTTTACAGGCTGCATTTATTATGTTTACTTTAGCCATACTTGCTTGTCTCGGCTGATAGTTTACTTTGGTGGGCTGAAATGATGTATGTTTTGTGTACTAAGATTTGGCATTAATTACTTTTCCATACTTCTCAGCTTCTTTTTTCTTTGCCTGGTTTGTTTTTGTTTTGTGGTGGATGATATTTTGTGTTGATGGCTAAAGATATTTGTCTTATTTTACTTGTTTGTACTTAGATTTTTTTATCTTGTTTTCTTGAGTACATACTTACCTTTATATATTGTTCATATTTGAATATATCATTGTCTTCTTGCTTTGTAGTGAAATGCTATAGTCAGTATATTGTATTGACTTTATTTCTTATGAAACTATACAATTTATTTACATGTTGTTTGAATTTGTCTAATTTATGTCTTTCTTTTCTTTTGTCTTGTTGCTTTAAAATATAAATGAAATTCTATAGTGTCTAATTTTATTTACTTTATATTCTACATAATTTTTATTAATATGTTATTTGACTTTATATTTTTTTATTTAAATCTAGAGAAACTCAAATCAATTTAAAATTAAATTCAAAAATTTCAATCAAAAATAAATTTAATTGTTAATTTAAAATTAATCAAAATCCGGGATCGTTACAAATCCGCCCTTCCAAACGGTTTGAATTGGCACGTGTGTCGATTTAAAGCGTGCGAAAAGGCGGGACGTTACATTGCTTCTCCTTTGGAAATTGATAATGGCCTGATCAAGTCGATTACCCAACTATCGAAGGGCCATGGACTTAAATCGAAGTTAATTGACTAGGTGGCAATTGAGAAACAAGGTGAGCATTTTCAATACTTTCTTTACATAAAAAGATAGTTTGGCATCCTAGTTTGATATACTTGCTTTATCTCGTTCACCATAAATTGAGAATCACTAAAGACTTGAATTCGTAGGATTTTTAGCATTAAGGATAGAATCAATCTTGTTACCATCTATTCATATTCGACTACGTTATTTTTGGGGGAAATCCTAAATGCATTGCATAGTGTAAGCGGTGTCCGTCTGGTTTAATATGACATATCCTGCTCCAGCTTCTTGTTCATTCGATGCGCCATCCAAAAATAGTTGCATATGGGTTTTTGATCCTTTTCTTTCTCCAATTGTTCTTTAATGAAGTTTGTACGCTCATTAATAAAGTCTGATGATGCTTTCCCTTTGATAGCTAGCTGTTCGTGGTCGAAACTCTATGTCATACTTGTTAAGCTCAATTCCCCACTTTACTGCCTACTCGAAGTTTCAGGCTTACTGAAGTCTTGCTTGAGTGGAAAGTTAATCAATACTCTGAATAGATGTGCTTGAAAATATTCTTTAAGTTTTCGTGCCGTAAGTATCAAGTAGTAAGGTAGCTTTTTTATTACTGGGTACTGGACCTCGACAATTTTTAACCGCATGTTCACATAATAAACGGAGAGTTGAATCCTACTTTCCTCTCGAATCAAAACTGAACTAACTACATGTTTTGAAACTACCATGTATAATTACAAGACTTTATCGTTTTCAGGATGTGACAGTATTCGGGGTTTTCCAAATGACTTTTCAACTCTTGAAAGGTTTCTTATAGTCTTCTCCTCATTCAAAGTTTTTCTTCTTCTTGATCACATTGAAAAGGGGAATGCATTCATCAGTTGCCTTGGAAATTAACCTGCTTAGGGTGGCTACCCTACCATTTAAACTCATTACATCTTTGATAGTTCTAGGCTTCGCCGTGTCCTTATAGCCTGAAATTGGTCTGGACTGGCCTCAATTCCTTGAGCACTCACAATATAGCATAAAAACATTCCAGAATGCACCCAGAAAGAGCATTTTTGTGTATTCAGTTTAATTTGATATTTCCATAATACCTCAAACAATTCTTTTAAGTCTTCATGGTAACTCTTAGCTTCAAACGATTTCACTAGCATAACATCAACGTAAACTTCCATATTTCGACCGATCTGTTCTTTGAACATTCTTTTGACTAATCTTTGATTGGTAGCCTTTGCATCCTTTAAATTGAAAGGCATTGCTTTGTAGCAGAAAATTCCCCAATTGGTAATGAAACTTGTATGTTCTTCTTCTCGTTTAAACATGGATGTTTGATCATATCCCGAGTAAGCATCCACGAGGGGTAGCAATTTATGTCCAATAGTTTCATCGACCAACTAATCTATTCGAGGTAATGGGTAATAATCTTTTGGATAAGCCTTGTTCAAGCTAATATAACCGATGCAAGCCTCCACTTTCCATTAGACTTCTTTACCTATACTGGGTTTGCTAGCCCATTTGGGTAGAAGACTTCCCGAACAAATCCATTTTCAAGGAACCTTTTAATTTCCTCTTTTAGGGTGCTGGACCGCACTTTATCCAATTGTCTCTTCCTGTGTCTAACAGGGTCTGCTTATGGATTAATATTTAGTGCACGGAAAAAAACCGATGGATCAATCCCAACCATATCTGAATGAGACCATGCAAACACATCTTTATTTGATTTAAGGAAATGAATCAAATCTTTTTGTAACGACCCGTAAATTTTTAATAAATTTATTTGATTTATTTATATATTTAATTGAAATTTTGTGAAATTTTAAAAGATAAAATTTTGAAATATAAATTTGATATTTGGAATGCGTCTACTTAAACATAGCAACTGGTAAATTTTCGTCCGAAAATATGAAGTTTATTTTCGTGCGTAAATTTATTTCAATTTAATCAGTTAAGAATTGATGAAAATAAAACGTTTTCGAAACCTAAATATTTTTTACATAGAAAAATTCTAAATCATCTTCTGAGCAAGACGTCATTTTTCGTTTTTCCAAATTCGGACTTTTTTAGCTCCGTCGATCTTATTTTTCTACGTTTTTCCTGCATTTTTCGCTAGTTGAAATTTCGAATTTTATAATTCCATCGTACCACTGATATCTGTACACCAATTTGATCGTCTCGTCGTGCTGATCTCTACGGTATATTCGTTTGTATGTTTCGAAGTACCGTACTAGATGAAATCGATAAAACGATTAATCATACCGGTACGCAATTTCAACTTTTTGGTTTCTCTGTGCCTTTTTTTTTCAACCGTACAAACCCAACAGTCATTTTCTTATTTCTACCTAATTTCGCATGCGTGGCTTTCAATTTTCTGCCAGTTTCCAATATAACATTGTTGTCCATCTGTTTTGCTTATAAACTTGCTTCTTTTCTCTCTCTTCTCTTTTCTCAAATCTATTCTGTTGCATGCCTCATCTACTTCTTGCATCTCCTTTACAAAATCCAACCTTCCTTCTACACCGCATGCAAACTCACCTTCACTCGGCCCACCGTCCACCGAATTCATTAAACCTCCGCTGCTTTGCATGTCAAATACCACTCTAGCATCTGCATGTTCACTACTATAGCAAAAGAAACATACGTACATGAAAAGTAATTCAGCCGAAGGCTGCTCCTCTCCACTTCTCTCAAAACCTTCACATTGCCTACTCTAAAACCCATCGCCACAACTTCTTTCTTCAAACCCAAACCCATCCGAGACATCTCACTCTCCATCTTCATCCGCGCACCCAGATCTAACCGAGACAGTCCAAGGCCGAGCCTCATTTCTGATATATATGCATACTTATTCGAAAGCTTGTGGGATCCTGAAGCAAGGGTATTATATGTTTACATAAGATTTATTTATTTGTATGTATAAGTACTATATTTTGCAGATCCAGATTTTTGTATACGAATGGGTTTTATCACTGCAGCTTTTATATGTATTCGGTAAGTATATTATGTATTTGGTATTTCACTACTGTTTGGGTTTTGAAAATATATATATGTATATAATATAGTCTGTTGGCATTATATATATCCGATTAGAGTTATATATATAGTATCTATTTTTTTATGCGTTATTATATACATAATGTCAGAAGCTATATAAATACATATATGTTGTATATATTAACTTCATTCAAGCTCTATCTGTTTTGGTTGTTTGTAAGTTGTTCATTTGGTTGAACGAGCCAAATGCAGTTGCTGTTATAAATTATAGAACATATGAAGATATTTTGATAACTTGATTTATTTTGTATTATGTATATATTACGTGTGTATGAGCGTGTTTTAAAATTTTTGTTAAAAGTAGTTATATGTTTGCAGTAGTTCTATTCTAGTTTTGAAGTGTTTACCTATATAATTTAAATCCCATTTTGTTAAGTATTGTTTTTTTTAAATAATTGGTTTGCATACATAAATCGTGGTTTGCATATGTAGTTATCTGATCACATGTATTTGGGAACTTAGTTGGACATATGCACCAGTGGTTTGCATTTTTAATTTTACATTTGATTTTTATATATACTTTGATTTCGAATATATACGGCCTTAAAAGGTAATGTATACACCTTATTTTAAATGTGTGTTTAAAAATTTTAACTTAAAGGAAAATTTATGATATATATATATATATATATATATATATATATATATCGTGTTTCAATTATATCAAGATGGCTCTGAGTCGTTTTCATCCATTCTTATCTCTCAGCTTTGCTCGTTGAATTCGTGCCGATTTGCTTTGCTTGGATTCGTAACTCAATTTCTATGTCCGTATCAGTGTGCATATCCGTGTCATCTTCTCGTGCATCTCTAGACTCGAAAGGTGAGCAATCACTCACGATTAATGTTGTTTTATTTAATAAATTTGATTTCAATTGAAACGACAAACTGAAAAATGCTGCTGTTAGTTATTTACATTGCTATGTATGTTATTAGCTGTATCAATTCACCTGTGACATCTGACATCATTATCTGTTATTTATACAATGATAATCCAGTTTGGTTGATAAATGATTGATTGTTTGATGTTTACATTGGACATTAAATTGTTAATTGTTTAAAGTGATAAATAATATGCACTTGAATTTGATATAGGATAGTTAATAATTTAAATCGATATATGTGATGAATTTGACTATTTAAATTTGTATAATATGACCCCTTTAAATGTTTAAATAAATCGACATGTAGAAATAGTGTTAACTACACCTTGAACCATTGAATGTAAGTTGTATAAATTGATGTAGAATAAAATTGAATAATAGATATCAAGTGAAGAACCGTATAAATATTAGTGTAATAATCTTTAATCTACATGAAATGATAGTGTAGATTTTAGAAATAATTATATTGATTTGCACAAATAATAATGTGGATTAATACGATTATTTTGGGATTGTTTGAATTAATTATTAGATTGTTATTGATGTATGTTTTTGCTTGTTTATTTACTTTGACACCATCCCAGTTATCACACTGTAAGTTCCCTTCTCTATGCTTGATTTTTAATTGAAATGGAATCTGGTTGAAATGATAAATACCCAAATGAATTTGACTTAGGTTAGAGAATTAAATGAAACCCGATTGGTCAATAATTTGATTTAAAAATAAAATAAAGATTTTATTTGAATAAATAATAAGGTTTTGAAATGAAGTTGGAATTTGAAATGTTAATGAAAGGAAATGTTAATACTAAATAATTTGAATCAAAATATTAACATAGTAGTTGATGAAAGAATGTTGTTTTAAAATTTGGATTATTAATAATTAAGTTTGAAATTATTTAATAATTAAGTTTGAAATTATATAATAATTAAATAGATTGAATTATTTAATAATTAAATAAAATTGAATTCCTTAGTAAGTGAAAACTTAACTTCTTGAATAAGTGAAATTAAGTTTCTTTATGAATTAAATTTTTAAACTTGTAACTAAGAAAAAAATAAGTGAAATCGAATTTCTTTAACAAGAAATAAAAAGTAATTTATAGAAATCAATGCAAGACTTATAATTTAGAGAAATTTATTTGACGAATCTAATTTAGTTAATTTGTAAGTTTTGATAATATGGAGTGAACTTAAGTAATTGATCTAATGAATTGGAAAGTAAATAGAAATTGTTTTGAATAATCAATTAACTTAAAGTATATTGAATGAAACTGATCAATGATTTTAAATTGATCCGAATGTCAAAATTAATTTAAATGATTATGGAATGAAACTTATATGTGAGTTTGAATAAATATTTGAATTGATTTTAATCAAATTTTGAATTTGAATTTTAGAGTTCGAAATAGTAATTTGGAAGTTTGAACGTTAATTATGGAAATTGATTTTGAAAGACAAATAAAATGTTGATTTACAAATTCTAATTGAAACCGAATTTGATTTGGTTTGAAATTTATCAAATAACCAATCGGTGTAATAATTACGAAAGTTATTAAAGAAACCGGAACGGTTATGAACATACTCTCTGTTTAAACCGAAAACCACTTTAATAACTATAGGCGGAGTGTGATCCAGAATGAAGTGGTTGGAATGATGTACGTGATGACCGAAGAAAGAGAACGATAATGGATAGCCTTAGCACTTGGGTCAAATTGGAAATGACTAAAACAAGAGCCGTGCCGGGCCAAATGGGGTTAGCAACCTCGAGCGAACACACTTCTTCGTAAACTACTCATTACTTGTTATTGATTGGTGCACTCTCGAAATTTGGGGAGTGTTGTTTCGCGGTGTTGCGATCGTTGCGGCGATGCGTTCTAACCAGTCCTGATCAGGCAAACGGTAGTTTCACTACCTTGGGTATTGCCTCATGTGCCTTGTCATACTTGTATCCCTATATAGGCGACCACTACGAAATTTTTTTGTGTTATACCTATGGAGTACTCCCTGATATCCCCCCACTTTACGGTGGAGTTTACAGTGCTGTATAGACAATGACACTTATGTAAAAATGTGTTAAGGGGGATAATGGTAACGCTTTAACACTATTTTGATACTTTATATTACTGATAGACATTATCTACTTAGCGTACACTACTACATAGTAGATAGTTTACTATGTAGTTTAATGGATCCTTAGAGGATGGTTATTCCAACGTCCTTTGAGTTACTTGTATTTCAATTGTTATTTCACTTGAGTTGGATTTATTAATATAAGAATTTTAATCCTTACTCGAGTGTCTTGTGTTTTGCTTTACGCTCAGGTCAGACTAAGTGTACCAGTATTCGAGACTCACCTTTGGAGTTGGAGCTTCGCTTGGAGATCCGGCTATCTATTCCACTTTCAGATGTTCAGTTGATCCTAGTGATGTATTCTGATTCTTGAATTTGACTATTGTATTCGAGACTTTTGTTGTAACTTATTTAACTCTGTTATATATATATATATATATATATATATATATATAAATTTGTATTCTGCTTCTGCTGCATATTATTACTCTGTGTCTGTGATTCTGTGATTATTTATTCACTGTATATCTCAGTTTTGCAAAATTTAAATTAACAACTCGTTATTTTGAATTATTTAAGTCCGACATGTGCGGAGGCGAATAGTCCAAAATAGCAGGTCGTTACTGTTGGTATCAGAGCTTTGGTAGCTCTAGGCAAAACTTAGCATATAGGGTAAATATATTTACAGAATCACTTTCATTCGAGTTTGAATCTCTTCCTTTTTGACTCAATTCCCTTAAATTTTAGAACGTTCCCCTTGGTTCTGGAATTCATTCTTGTCCCTCACTATTCGTATTCGTCTGAATTCTGGAGTATTCCATAACTCCACCCCAAATGATCTCTATAATGGATTGGCAGTCTCGCCAACATTCATATGAATTGTAAAGGGATAAAACTGATTTACAATAGACATCGATTTACCAAAGATTTTTGTATACTCGGTTTACGATGCTATCTATTCCCTATTATACCTGAATTCTATTCCTTGAGATCTGATGTCGATTTGCTTCGGAATTCTACATCGATCTTATTTTTAAAAGTCATGGTCGACTCGATTAAGGTTGCCCGCGATTTATATAAGCTTATCTATCATTTTATTTTTTTATTAATCATCTTAACTTTGTTTCGAACTTATCTTCGAATCAAAATTCTCTTCAATTTGAGTCCATCAAAATTTTAATCTCTACCCTTGCTTTGAAAACCATTCTTGCATCGTCAAATGAGTAAATGTATTTGTAAATTAATATTTAAATATTTTATATATTGTGTTGTTTGAGTTGTTGATGTTGATTTGGGTTTTCGATCGATTCGTCTGATCAACGCTATCGATAGGATTTCCAAAACACTTGAGTAGAGAAAACCGACACAATATTGTTTTCAAATTTGGCAAATAAAATAAAGTTTGTATGATTATATGATATATATAGGTATGAATTTTCTTTAACTAAACTGTTAATAAATTGATTGTTGAAATGATAATATTTGATTATCATTATCGTTTGTAAAACCATTGGCTATTTCATAATATAAATAAATGAATTTATAAAATTGGGTTATAATTTGATTTGGAGTTTGTAATGAATTTAAATCAAGAATTTGAGAATTTAATTTCCGGTGATTTTAAACTTTGGGTTTAAATTTTAAAATGTATATTATATAAAGTAATTTCGAATAGAAATCATTTCCAGAGAATTTTAAATGTTTGAATCAGTGCTCTTTTTTTTATCGTTGGAAAATGATTTCGGTGATGGCGGCCGCATCATCGACATTCATTTTCGAGTTTCGAAATGAAGAGACCAATTCGCAGCTTTGCTACAGTTTTGTTTTGGAAATTAAATTGATTTAAATTTCTTAAGTATGATTTGATTTATGTATATGGGTATATCATTAATATGACTTCATATATAGTATATATTTATCTCTAAATTTTTGAAGTTAATCGGAAATTTAATTCTTAAAATTGGGTAAAGGATGATTTCAAATGAAACCAAAATTTTGAATTAATATTTAAACTTGAAATAATTGAATTTAAAATTTTTACTTGTATAACACTCAATTACATTTTAATATAACTTACCTAAATCATTCAGAAGTTGACTGTGTAATTGAATAATATACAATATAAAATGATGTTAAAAGAAATTTTAAATAAATTTGAGTAGTTATAATAAGTGTAAATAGACTTAAGATATGTGATAAGATATGTTAAGTGGAATAAATTTAATAATAATTTGGAATAAAGAAGAATTAAATTGGTTGGATAAAGTATGATTATAAAAATGACTATTCAAATTGTTAATTTAAGATAATTGGACAATATACAGTATAAATTGTCTTTATAAACAAAATTTGAGTGCGTATAAAAATGTTATACACTTAAAGTTTAATTATAAAATGGTTAATAGAGATAAATAGAATACTAGGTTAGTTGAATAATAAATGGATTAATAAAATAAATTGTTGTTTGAAATACATTTTGTAACAAACAATGATAAATTGAAAATAAACTAAGTTAATGAAATTCCTTGAGTTTAAAAAGTCAATTATTGAGTATAAATTAATTTAAAATTGAAATTTATATGGTTTAAATTTATTGTTCTATTTTGTAATTCAAGTCTATTTTCTTCTGGATGTTTCTACTCTCCTACCTTCTCCCTTTTCGGGGACGAAAAGTTTTTAGTGGGGGAGAGTGTAACGACCTATAAATTTTTAATAATTTTATTTGATTTATTTATATATTTAATTGAAATTTTGTGAAATTTTAAAAGATAAAATTTTGAAATATAAATTTGATATTTGGAATGCGTCTAGTTAAACATAGCAACTAGTAAATTTTCGTCCGAAAATATTAAGTTTATTTTCGTGCGTAAATTTATTTCAATTTAATTAGTTAAGAATTGATGAAAATAAAACATTTTCGAAACCTAAATATTTTTTACATAGAAAAATTCTAAATCATCTTCTGAGGAAGACGCCATTTTTCGTTTTTCCGAATTTGAAATTCTTTAGCTCCGTCGATCTTATTGTTCTACGTTTTCCTGCATTTTTCGCTAGTTGAAATTTCGAATTTTATAATTCAATCGTACCACTGATATCTGTATATCGATTTGATCGTCTCGTCGTGCTGATCTCTATGTTATATTCGTTTGTGTGTTTCGAAGTACGATACTCGACGAAATCGATTAATCGTACCGTACCCCATTTCAACTTTTTGGTTTCTCTGTGCCTTTTTATTTTCAACCGTACAAACCTGACAGTCATTTTCTTATTTCTACCTAAATTCGCATGCATGGCTTTCAATCTTCTGCCAGATTCCAATATAACATTGTTGTCCATCTGTTTTGCTTATAAACTTGCTTCTTTTCTCACTCTCTTCTCTTTTCTCAAATCTATTCTGTTGCGTGCCTCATCTTCTTCTTGCATCTCCTTTACAAAATCCAACCTTTCTGCTACCACCGCATGCAACCTCACCTTCACTCAGCCCACCGTCCACCGAATTCATCAAACCTCTGCTGCTTTGCACGTCAAATACCACTCTAGCATCTGCCTGTTCACTGCTATAGCAAAACCTTCACATCGCCACAACTTCTCCACTTCTCCACTTCTCTCAAAACCTTCACATCGCCTACTCTAAAACCCATCGCCACAACTTCTTTCTTCAAACCCAAACCCAGCCGAGACATCTCACTCTCCATCTTCATCCGCGCACCCAGATCTAGCCGAGACAGTCCATGGCCGAGCCTCACTTCTGATATATATGCATGCTTATTCGAAAGCTTGTAGGATCCTGAAGCAAGGGTATTATATGTTTACATTATTTATTTATTTGTATGTATAAGTACTATATTTTGCAAATCCAGATTTTTGTATACGAATGGGTTTTATTAGTGCAGCTTTTATATGTATTCGGTAGAGTATATTATGTATTTGGTATTTCACTACTGTTTGGGTTTTGAAAAAATATATATGTATATAATATAGTCTGTTGGCATTATATATATTCGATTAGAGTTATATATAGTATCTATTTTTTTAATGCATTATTATATACATAATGTCAGAAGCTATATAAATACATATATGTTGTATATATTAACTTCATTCAGGCTCTATCTGTTTTGGTTGTTTGTAAGCTGTTCATTTGGTTGAACGAGCCAAATGCAGTTACTGTTATAAATTATAGAACATATGAAGATATTTTGATAACTTGATTTATTTTGTATTATCTATATATTACGTGTGTATAAGCGTGTTTTGAAATTTTCGTTAAAAGTAGTTATATGTTTGCAGTAGTTCTATTCTAGGTTTAAAGTGTTTACCTATATAATTTAAATCCCATTTTGTTAAGTATTTTTTTTTCAAAAATGGTTTGCATACATAAATCGTGGTCTGCATATGTGGTTATCTGATCACATGTATTTGGGAACCTAGTTGAACATATACACCAGTGGTTTGCATTTTTAATTTTACATTTGATTGTTATATATACTTTGATTTCGAATATATACGGCCTTAAAAGGTAATGTATACACCTTATTTTAAATGTGTGTTTGAAAATTTTAACTTAAAGGAAAATTTATGATATATATATATATATATATATATATATATATATATTGTGTTTCAATTATATCAAGATGGCCTTGAGTCGTTTTCATCCATTCTTATCTCTCAACTTTGCTCGTTGAATTCGTGCCGATTTGCTTTGCTTGGATTCGTAACTCAATTTCTATGTCCATATCAGTGTGCGTATCTGTGTCATCTTCTCGTGCATCTCTAGCCTCGAAAGGTGAGCAATCACTCACGATTAATGTTCTTTTATTTATTAAATTTGATTTAATTGAAACGACAAATTGAAATATGCTGCTGTTAGTTATTTACATTGCTATGTTTTTTATTACCTATATCAGTTCACATGTGACATCTGACACCATTATCTGTTATTTATACAATGATAATCCAGTTTGATTGATAAATGATTGATTGTTTGATGTTTACATTGGACGTTAAATTGTTAATTGTTTAAAGTGATAAATAATATGCAATTGAATTTGATATAGGATAATTAATAATTTAAATTGATATATGTGATGAATTTGACTATTTAAATTTGTACAATATGACCCCTTTAAATGTTTAAATAAATCGACGCATAGAAATATCTTTAACTATGCCTTGAACCATTGAGTGTAAGTTGTATAAATTGATGTAGTATAAAATTGAATAATTAATATCAAGTGAAGAACTGTATAAATATTAGTGTAATAATCTTTAGTCTACATGAAATGATAGTGTAGATTCTAGAAATAATTATATTAATTTGCACAAATAATAATGTGGATTAATACGATTATTTCGGGATTATTTGAATTAATTATTGGATTGTTATTGGTGTATGTTATTGCTTGTTTATTTACTATAACACTATCCCAGTTATCACATTGCAAGTTCCCTTTGCTATGCCTGATTTTGAATTGAAATGGAATCGGTTGAAATGATAAATACCCAAATGAATTTGACTTAGGTTAGAGAATTAAATAAAACCCGATTGGTCAATAATTTGATTTAAAAATAAAATAAAGATTTTATCTGAATAAATAATAAGGTTTTAAAATGAAGTTGGAATTTGAAATTTTAATGAAAGGAAATGTTAATATTAAATAATCTGAATCAAAATATTAACATAGTAGTTGATGAAAGAATGTTGTTTTAAAATTTGGATTATTAATAATTAAGTTTGAAATTATATAATAATTAAATAAGATTGAATTATTTAATGATTAAATATAATTGAATTCCTTAATAAGCGAAAAATTAACATCTTGAATAAGTGAAATTAAGTTTCTTTATGAATTGAATTTTTAAACTTGTAACTAAGAAAAAATATATGTGAAATTGAATTTCTTTAACAAGAAATAAAAAGTAATTTATTGAAATCAATGGAAGACTTATAATTTAGAGAAATTGATTTGATGAATCTAATTTCTTTAATTTGTAAGTTTTGATAAAATGGAGTGAACTTAAGTAATTGATTTAATGAATTGGAAAGTAAATAGAAATTGTTTTGAATGATCAATTAACTTAACGTATATTGAATGAAATTGATCAATCGTTTTAAATTGGTCTGAATTCTGAATGTAAAATTAAATTAATTTAAATGATTATGGAATGAAACTTATATGTGACTTTGAATAAATATTTGAATTGTTTTAAATCAAATTTTGAATTTGAATTGTGGAGTTTGAAATAGTAATTTATAAGTTTGAACGTAAATTATGGAAATTGATTTAGAAAGACAAATAAAATGTTGATTTACAAATTCTAATTGAAGTTGAATTTGATTTGGTTTGAAATTTATTAAATGACCAATCGGTGTAATAATTACGAAAGTTATTAAAGAAACCGAAATCGGTTATGGACATACTCTCTGTCTAAACCGAAAACCACTTTAATAACTATACACGGAGTGTGATCCAGAATGAAGTGGTTGGAATGATGTACGTGATGACTGAAGAAAGAGAACGATAATGGTTAGCCTTGACACTTGTGTCAAATTGGAAATGACTAAAACAGGAGTCGTGCCGGGCCAAATGGGGCTAGCCATCTCGAGCGAACACACTTCTTCGTAAACTACTCATTACTTGTTATTGATTGGTGCACCCTCGAAATTTTGGGAGTGTTGTTTCGCAGAGTTGCGATCGTTGCGGCGATGCGTTCTCACCGGTCCGGATCAGGCAAACGGTAGTTTCACTACCTTGGGTAATGCCTTATGTGCCTTGTCATACTTGTCTCCCTATATACGCGACCACTACGAATTTGTTTTGTGTTATACCTATCGAGTACTCCCTGATATCCTACCAGTTTATGGTGGAGTTTACAGTGTTGTATAGACTATGATGCTTATATAAAAATGTGTTAAGGGGGATAATGGTAACGCCTTAACACTATTTTGATACTTTATATTACTAATAGACATTATCTACTTAGCGTACACTACTACATAGTAGATAGTTTAACGAATCCTTAGAGGATGGTTATTCCAACATCCTTTGAGTTACTTGTATTTCAATTGTTATTTCACTTGAGTTGGATTTATTGATATAAGAATGTTAATCCTGAGTCGAGTGTCTTGTGTTTTTCTTTACGCTCGGGTCAGACTGAGTGTACCGGTATTCGAGACTTACCTTTGGAGTTGGAGCTTCGCTTGGAGATTCGGCTATCTATCCTGCTTTCAGATGTTCAGTTGATCCTAGTGATGTATTCTGATTCTTTTATTTGATTATTGTATTCGAGACTTCTGTTGTAACTTATTTAACTATGTTATATATATAATAGCTTCATGAACTACTATCGTTTGCTTCCGCTGCATATTATTACTCTGTGTTTGTGACTCTGTGATTATTTATTTACTGTATATCTCAGTTTTGCCAAATTTAAATTAACAATTTGGTATTTTAAATTACTCAAGTCCGACGTGTGCGGATGCGAATAGTCCAAAATAGCGGGTCGTTACACTTTTCAAGCTTCTTTCCAACTCCTTTCCTACTTTGGCTATTTTTGTTGATTCATTTTGGTCTATACATTTCTCCTCAAGTCATCTATAGGGTTTATCCTTTCCACTTCTCCATGGCAATCAAATTATGTGATGATTCCTCTTCTACAGAATTAGCATCGGTCCTGTTTCTCTTGCTTCTAGGGGAAATGTACCTTTCAAACATACGTCTATTAATTTTATTAGATCTTACTTTTGCTTCGAACGTTTGATGTAAAAAACCATCATCCAAAGGCTAAAAAAGAGTAGAAGAAACAAAGTAAGCATAGTACTACCTCTTATGTTGATCAAGTGTTGCATAGTACATCTCGCAGGAGCTAAATTGTTCTCCACGGATAGTGCCCTAATAGTTAAGAATTTTACCATAAAAGATTATAGCAAAACAAAAGCATCCACCTCATCAAGCGTAGGTCGGCCGAAGGAAGCATTGTAGTATTATGGTTGGTTGATGATTACGAAGAGAGTTTCAAAAGTCCGACAGCATGGAGGTACTCCCATTTGCACTAGACAACTTTACCTATACCATTGGAGCAGATCCCTTGTTATTGAACCCAAAGATAGGTTCAAGGTTGGGCTCTAGTTTATCTTCTGGGATGCCCATTTGATCAAAGGCATGTTTGAAAATAACATTGACTGCACTACCAGTGTACACAAGAATCTTGGACAACATGGACAATCCAATTTGAGCTGTGATCATGAAGGGGCTGTTATGAGGGTAATGGATCCCCTTCTTTAGCTTCTAGGGAGTAACAACAAGATTCAGCATTAGTACATTGAGCCGTGGACTTTTAAGCGAGGGCTCTTCTTGAATGGAAAACACTACTTCTCTAGCATCTTTATTGTATCTATTTCCATCCCCTTTTCTAGTCCTTACTTGGTGTGGCCCCCCATGGATTACAATAATTCTATTAAATGGTGGATTCAAGCTTATCGGATCTTCTTCTTCCAAGACATTGATAGCGTTGCTAGGAAATTTTTGCAGACCATCACCATTCCATGTGCCTTCTGCTTGTCTTGGATGAATTCCTTCAATTACCCTTCATGAACTAGATTTTGAATGATTACGGCTAACACCGTACATTCATCAATTTTGTGGTCATTTGCTTTGCGATAAGCACAATAGGAATCCCCTTTTCTTCGTTTAGGGTAATTCTTAGCCTTAAATGAAGTCAGGAAGTTAACCTTCACCTTCGTCGTAGCATAGATATAAGACAATGGCTTGTTTAAAGCGATTGAATTAGTATTAGGCTCCTCCCACTTTGTTATCTTATATCCCCGATCTAAAAAAATCTTCCACTTTCCTTTTTAGCATTAGCTTTCTTTTTAGCACAATATAATTCATCCACTCGAGTGAAATTATCCGCCTGAAAATGGAAGTACTACAAATCCTTACGCCCATGAATAAAGAGTTGCTCCCAAAATGGTGTATTCTCTATTAATCCAGAATGTACTGCAATGAGTTTATCCTTGTCATTCATGACTTTAGCATTTTGTGCTTCTGTATCGAACCTCTTGAGATAATCACTGAATGATCATCCTAATATTTTCTTAAAGTTGGCTAGAAAAGTGAAATCGATTGTTGGATCCTTGCATATACATAATTGACCAGAGAATTAATAAGAAAACAATTTCCATGAATAGATCGTCTTTTCATGATATTGTCAATACCATTTAACGGCTGCACCTTGAAGCATTACCAAAAATATTCTGCATCAAACAGCTTCGAAAGCATTATACATATCCATCTGGCTATCAAAAGACGTTAAGTGACCATCAGGGTCAGTAATTCCACGATACATCAAGGTTGGGATCTTGACATGAGATGGGATAACCGTTGACATGATTTCTTTATGAACGCTGCTACTCATTCAATTTCATTTTCTCTCTCATCCATTGTCCTCTTCCCCATAGCATTCAGCATGTCTTTTATTGCCTTTTTCCGCTACGAATTTCATATAAGCTTTGGTGCCATGGTAGCTTTTTTGGTTTGGGTTGTATTCTTTTGATGTTTAGCTTCCAGATCGCTGGAGAAATTTTTCCAGTATCCTTTCTTGATGATCGAGTTTAATCGAATGACGCTCTTTTTTCTTTGAAGATGTCAAGTCTATTTTTCTTTTTTCCTCATTGGTAATTTTTTTGGAGAGATTAACTTAGCTACAATTCTTGGTTTTGCAATTTTAGAAGACCTTTGTGATAGTGCTACTTTGAGAAGCTCTTATATTTCCTGCAATTGTTGCTCCAGATTCTTTATCTTGATTGCATTCTCATCTTGTTGAGCTGGGGGTGTTAGTTATCCATGCACAACTCCCTCCAAGTTGAAAGTTATCATTATGTTTTCTTCTAAAGTTGTGGTTTGTACGGCCTCTTCGCCCATTCGACTAAGTCTTTTAGATTTCATTTCCCTACACCAAGATAAACAATCCATAATTAGTCAATAAGATGACCACAAGGCCAGAGATTTGATTCCTTCCTCTAGCGCCAAAAAAGTTAACAAGAAAATTTGCCAATATCCCAAAGCTAAGTTGTCAACAGGGAATGTTGTTAACACCTTAAAAAGAAGTTTTTAGAAATGACCAATCTCTTCGAAATCCCTTTCGATTTAGTTAATTAGGATAGAACCCCTTGGAGGGTAGCCTTATCAAAATGTTAACTATAGTTATGAGGCCCAATTAACTCTTTGAATTGATGGTTTAGAAGAAAACATCTCCTTCATGATCCCTCTTGAATTTGTAGAAAGGGTCATTTCCATCTCTTTTTAAGTAGGAAGAAAGACATTGGACATTTATCCCTTTCGATTATGTTGAAAGGACCATTCCACCCCTAAAGATGAATTTTCATTCGACGGCATTGTCTTTATTATAATAGGAAGAACTCCTTTGAAAGGATTATGTATTGTGAAATATAAATACTCCTTTCAAAGACATCCAACCAGCTCGTATGAATTAGTATTTTTGCATCGAATCCCTTTTGGAACAACACTTTTGATCAAGTCGAAAGGATGTTTAGTCTTTTAAAGTGGACTCAATGTACAATATACTAGTTCTATATTCAATATGCAAAGGAATGACATCTCAGACAATATAAGTTCCATGAACTTATTTATATCGAAACACTATCATCATCATCTTAATTTAACATTTAATATCATGAAAAATGATGATAACATGATTCAAATACATACTATCTATGTTGATCCTATTACATCGCATAAGTCAAATATGAATTAAGAAAATAATTTAGCATCACGTGCAATTGGTCATTAGTCAAGCTAATAGCCGAAATAATCTTTCTCATATCCAAAATCTATATTGAATCATGCACTTCTTCTCTTTGCATTTATCCAAATTGAGTTACAAGTATGAGAGATTTTCCCCCAAATTGATTTAGGTTTATAAAGATTTGATTTTCTATTAAATGAGAAAGAGAATCTAGAATTCCTAAATTTGGTCCCTAAACTCGGACCCCTAAGGTTGTATTTATAAATTCATGTTGACCCCCTTTCACGCTTATTCTTCCGTTTCAGTCGAAGGCTTTCTTTCAACCTTTTGTGCTCATCCTTTCGACGTAGTTGAAAGGCCTTCCTTCATCCTTTTGTGCGCCTCCTTCGATGCAATCGAAAGGCTTTCCTTTTAACCTTTCTCATCCATTCTCATGCCATCACTCCTTTGAATTAGTCCTTTCAATCTAGTTGAATAGATTACCTTGATAACCTTTAGTTGTTGAGCTCCCTTCTACTTTGCTTTTTAGAAAGAATTGGATTGCTTTCGACTTCATCGAAAGGGGAGTGGGTCCGCTATCCACTTTGTGTTGCTATGTTGTAGCATATAAGAGATAAGTTGAGCTTTTGTATAGCATCAAAAAGAATGGTGAGCAAAAGGGCACTGGGCCTTCATGTGGAGTTTTCATCATGCCTTTGAAAGGTTCCAACAATTTCGAAAGGCTTTTTCTTGCTTTCAGAAGGTATTTATTCGAATCATTCTTCGAGTAGATTGAGATCGACGAAACCCACTATTTTAAAGGAATTAATTCTTGTATGCGAGTATATTGCTCAATACCTTCAAAAGGTGTTTCAAAACCATACTAGCTTTTCTTGTATATGGGGATCCATCTGCATTGAAAGGTCTAGATTATGCGGAAGGGTTACTTTGCTTCCTTTCTACCCTTTCGAAATCTTTTGTTTTGCCTGTCATTTACAATGGCACCTTGCGCTTGTGACTCCTTCGAAAGCTATCTCAATACCTTCGGAACTTTGCTTTTGAAATTTGGAGAAACCCATGTCTTTAATTCTTGTGGATCCCAACACTTTTATAAGCCTTTTTCCATACTTTTATTCTTAGGTGCATTTTTTATGGTTAATAGATTCGTTGGATCTAATACAACTAAATTTTTGTGAAATTTTGGTCCAAATTAGATCATGATCAAGAGTTTTGATATCTACATATGTTGCATTTTGATTCTGTTATTATTCTCTATGATTTATTGTATATATATTTTATAAATATTTTAAACCTTATAAAATATATTTTTAATAATTGGTTGTTGTTAACTTCTATCAAATTTGGATTGTAACTGCCACTTTATTAAAATGAATTTTTTGATTTAAAGTGATAATTATGTTTTACACTCAATAAATTATGAAAAGTAATTTTACCAACTTTAATTTTCATTATGATTTATTAGGTGAATTTATTTGTTTTAGTGGTTCAGCTTGTTTCTAAGCAATGGTGATACAAATTGATTTTCATGAATTTATGTTTTTACATTTAATAAATTATGAGCTGTAATTTTACTTACTTTAATTTCCATTATGATTAAAAGTGAATTTTTTTTATTGTTTCAGTCTGTTTTTGCATAACAACGATACAATTTAATTTTCATGAAATATTACATTTAATAGATCATGAGTGGTAATTTTACCAACTTTAATTGTCATTATTATTTATTAAGTGTATTTATTTATATTAACAATTCACTCTGTTTCTACCCAACGGTAATATGAATTGAATTTTACGTAAACAAATATTATGATAGGACTGAAATATAATTTGGCCCTTTATTGTTTATTTTAGTATAGTTACCACCAATTCCCACTTTAACCTTGTCGAAAAAAAAGGAAAAAGAACGAGTGATGACAGCATCGACAAATCCTTTTGAAAGAGTTGAGTTGATGCTACAGCCAAAAGCTAGGTGTGTCAAAATCTTTCGAAGGGGTCAATGTGGTCGAAAGAACCCTTTCGCGTTAGTGTCTAACTTTCAAAAAAGATGCTTTCGCCCACATGAAGACGTTTCGAATAAGAGGAGGAGTACCTTTCGAAGTCAGTGGATAACAACCCCTCACATACATGCCAATTCTTTCGAAACCAAAGGTTTCACTTTCATTCAAACTACTCAGAAAATGTCATGATCAGAACAACCCTTTTGAAAGCATAATCAAGCATTTCGAATCGGTCGAATCCTTTAAAGCCAATGGAAGGTTCCACATCATCTGAAAGCATGTCTTCGAAAGCTCCCTTCTACATCTAAATATAGGTTATTTCAATACCTTCGAAACCACAAGAATGTACCTGTTGACAAATTCGAAAGCTCATGCTACTTCCCGCTTGCAACAACAAAGCAACACAACGGGAAAATGCGCAACCACCCCTTTTGATGAAGATGAAGGCATTCACATCCAATCGAAAGCCTTATACAGAGATGTGAAAGTGTCAAAGGAGACAGAAGGTATATAAACCCACCTTTCGACTAGGTCGAAAGTACTGAGTCGAAAGGTCCCAACCCACACCTATAAATAAGACCTTAGGGGTCTTGTTTTGGGGATCCGAATTCATTAACTATACACTTGTGTTTTCTTCACTTTGTAAATTTGTAAACCCTAATTTGTAAATCAAAGAGGGGAAAATTGATAAGTATTGACATCATTGGACTAATAAAGGAAAGATTTTGATATTTTTTGGTTACACAACTATTTGAATACTTTCGCTGGTTTTAACTGTGTTCGGTAGGTGTCGACTTCATTGAAAGGGTACCTTCAACGTGAGTCGAAACCCCTTACTCTCCCAATAAACATAGGTCCTTAGTTTCCAAACCATAAGTCACCAATAGCTCATCTTTTAGTGATTCGAAACCTCATACACGGCTTAAATTCCCATGCTTTAAGATCCATACCAAAGCCATAAAAGAGGCAAGCTTTTGACGAAGTCGAAACCTACCCTTTAGACAATACCCAACAACATTAAATCCATCCACTAGGATACCATCATTATTTCGACAGGGAGTTTCGAACAAACTGATAAGTCAACAAGGTAGATTTGAAAGATATAAAAGGCACATAAGTGTTTCGACTGGATCGAAAGGTTAGACAAGGAAGAATTTTCATAATAAAGATCAATTCAATAGGTGAATCGAAGGAAGCAATCATATCCT
This sequence comes from Allium cepa, assembly GCA_030765085.1. Lineage (NCBI taxonomy): Eukaryota > Viridiplantae > Streptophyta > Magnoliopsida > Asparagales > Amaryllidaceae > Allium > Allium cepa. Next base: position 384,715,211 of record CM060937.1, read on the forward strand.
AACCTCCTCTACTTAATAAAAAGGGCTTAGAAGGACTTACCTATTCCTTTAACTCTACTTTGAGGTGTTGAAGAGTTTTCTTATTAAAATTTTGGCGCTAAAAGGAGGGCTTGAACCTTCGACTTTGTTGAATATCCAATACCACTTACCTTTAACCCAATTCTATTTCAAGCTTATCTACCCTAGACCATACTTCGTCATGAATAGCAAGTCAAAAGACCTAAGCAAGGATCCTCTGAACCACATCAAAATAGGCTCTTCTATGGAACATTTAATGATTGCAGACTACAAGAAGAGGAAATGCTACGATGGGAATCCCTAAGGATCATAAAAAAGAAAAGAGCAGAATCATATGACCCAAAAAAGTGGAGCTTAAATTCTTTTCATATTAGCCCCACCCCTATATTTGCCTTAGGAGAATAGAAAATTTTAAGTTACAACATGTTTGATCAAATGAGGAAAACGATTCAACATTATACCGAAGGCACAATCTTTGAAGAAGGAATAATGTCATATTACAACGCCTTTGCATACAAATGGCATCAAGTAACAATTAGAACACTTCCAGCACAGGAACTCCTAAGGGCATTCAAAAAACTAGTGGATGAGGGTGAAACTATAAAACCAAGCTATAAAAGATCTAGAAACCATCCTCCAAAGGCGAGCTTCAAGTTGAGACTTCCTAATGAATGCAATTTGACAACATCAATCGAGAATGTTTATCTTCTAGCCAAGGAAGTGCCCGACTATTGGTCATCACAAAAGAAGAAACCAAAATATGAAAGGATCTAGGAGGATCCTGCTACCACTACCATATGATGAATGGTCATGAAACAAGTTACTATAGAGTGCTTGAAGGGATGATCACCAACTTTTTCAGATAAGGAAAAATTAATGAGTTTGTAAAGAGGTCATATATAAAGTGAATAAAGACCTACTTTACTAAGATTAATCTACATGGTTGGGAGTGAAATTCTCCTTTCACTTGGGCACTACCTTTAACGGTCAGAGCCTTTATCCTTGCCGAGTTGGATAAGGCAAAGAACCTCTTGGAGGGAGGAGAGTAAGCCTTTATCCATGCCATGATATGGACAGGTTAAAGCATCAACAAGCCCTTGGCCATGCTATGCTATGCCCAGGTCAAGGCGCCTCCTAGAGCAAGGTTAGAGTAAGCCTTTATCCATGCCATGTTATGGCCAGCTTAGAGCATCGACAAGCCCTTGGCCGCGCTGCTCTATGGCCAGGTCAAGGCGCCTCCAGAAGGGAGATTAGAGTAAGCCTTTATCCGCGCAACACTATGGCCAAGTTAAAGCATTGACAAGCCCTTGGCTACGCCACGCTATTGCTAGGTCAAGTTGCCTCCTGGAGGGAGGTTGGATAAGTCCTTGGTTCCGGCTTGAGAATAAGCTAACCAAGCGCACCAGATAATAATGGACTAAGACGTCCAAGCCCAAGAAGCAGCATGTCAAACAACGGACTAAGACATCCAGACCCAAGAAGCGGCACATCAAACATCGGACTAAGATGTCCAATCCCAAGAAGCGGAATATCAAACAACGGACTAAGACGTCCAGGCCCAAGAAGCGGCATATCAAATAATGGACTAAGGCGTCCGAGCCCAAGAAGTGGCATATTAACTGATGGACTAAGACCTCCTAGCTGGAGAAGCAACAATCAGATCGCAACTACATACATGGTCTAAAGGGTTTACACATATCGAAGAAGACAAAATCCAAGGAGCGGAATATAACTTCTCTTATTAATACATTAATTTGGGTTTTGTGTCTTTCATTATTAAGTTTCGGACTTCAGTTATTCATACTTGAATCTGAGTTTCGAAACTATTACTTGACTTCACTTATTAATACTAAAATATGAGTTTTGAGACTATTACTTAACTTCACTTGTACCCGAATCTAGGTTTTGAGGTTATTACTTAACTTCGCTCATTATTGCCTGAATCTATGCCTAAAACTTCTGTTAAGAAAATTATTATGGATTTCTATTTCTCATCCGCTAATATCCTGATCCGAGTTTCGAACTTTTTGAACTTTTAAATTTCATTCATTAATACCCGAATCTTGGTCATTGGACATCTACTACTAATTCTTAGACAATGGTTTTTGGACTTCTATTACATGATCATTATCAATTTTCTGTTAGTTATCTCTAAATGATGACTTTCCAAACATTTGTGTCCCTGGTTGAGTTTATGGTTTTCTACCGTCAGACTTTTGATATTCCAGCAATATATTTCTTGGTTATCTCTCATTATTACCAAAGGTATGTTTCAGGACATTTAATCAAATACAATTACTTTTCACTTATTGTCATAATGGTTTACTAATCGTCGCAAATGATATGGATTAACTTCTATATAGAATCCAAGCTAATGACCTAGAATGTGGTTTACTTCATTATTTTCAAGGAAAGCAAATCAATAAAAATTATCGGAAGATCAAGAAAATACATAAACCATAAATAAAGTTATCAGAAAGTTGATTAAGAAATAACATTATAGGAAGGACCACAATACAGGTGATATTTACAGAATTTTCATGATTTACATAATTACTAAATTTATTTACAAGTATACGGTATAAATATTTACATCTCATAAATCTTTAGCAGCTCTGTCTATATTTTCAGTAATTAAGGGATCAATGATGTGATGAATAGCAATACGAAGAACTTCTTTAAGCTTCTTCTCTGTTTTCCTAATCTTATCATCATCGATAGATTCAATGTTAGTCTTTAAAGCACGATTAAAATCTGTGTTTGCACCTTTAAGGGTTTTATTTTTCCTTTCCAAATTAGCAATGCATTTCTAAAGGAGATACTTTTCGTGTTCAAGCTTTTTAATTCTAGCTGCATATTCATTAATGTGTTGTGAGTATCTCACTTTTTGTAGTTCATCAAAATATTTCATCATCTCAAATTTGACTTTTCTAAACCATTCTCCTACTACCTTCTTGTCTAAGCCAGGAGGAGGATTAGTTGTAGTAGGGAAATTCTAGATGGCAAGGGAAGTAGACATTGTAGATTTTACGACAAATGAAATAACGGATAAGCTGGTAAATCGACGTTTGAAATATTATTCCCCATAATGAATTCTAGTGTTGCACATTGAGCTTGACTGCCCTTTAACTTAATCTCCAAATCACTAATTCGCCGGAAAAGTTTGGATATTTTATGGTCAAAATCGATTGAAGGGTTTGATTTAACTTGACCCTTCAACATGGAAGTCGTTTCGTTTTTACTTTTAACATCCGCCTCTAAATTGGCGATCTGATCGTTGATGTTGCTAACAATTGTTTTCTGAAGTAAAAAATCTCCTACGCCATTTTAGTGCTTCTGTGTTACCTTGGAAACGAGCAGATAAAGTATTGTCAAGGAGCTTTCTCTTTTCAAGATCTGCTAACAACCTATCTCTATTATTGATAAAGCATGGTGTTGAATCTAATGAGAGTAGCATTGCAGATAATTATAACTCAAATTTGAACATAAAAAAGAATAAAGTTAAGACTAGAATTATCAATCCCTTTCTTACGTCAATAAAAGATTACAACTCAAGAAATAATGAAACTGAAAAGTACAATTAGACATTTGTTTGACATCTAAAGTTGGGAAACTGCATTTTAACTTTACACAATGAATTAGCAGAAAAATAACTATTGAGTCAAAAGGAGCATTAAGTCCTTCCGAAGTAATAAACGGAAGATATTTGCTATAGTCCCATTCTCCTGCAGGAGGTCTATCACAACCACATATTAATTATGTGACATATCAAGATTTCCTTAATTAGCATTTCTTTTTCTTCACTACGAAAATCGAAATGGAGATGAGGACGTTCCATATAATTTTTTTGCAAATCACTAAGAAAATAGTATCTAGCTAATTTTGAAGATTACAAAATTGATGCCTTTTCGAGATAATCTCTTCTTAGTTTAACATACTGGCTTAGATAATCTCTAGAGACAAAGTTACCGGTTGGGACTTTCATTATGTGATAACGTAATAAAATACAGCTAAATATAAAAGGAAAACTAAAATAAAAATTCATAAATCAATATTAACTGTTCATCTGGTTCAAACAAAATTGACTTTACAAATAATTCATAAATAAACTTGTCCTTATAGAACTTAAGTTTATCATGAGGCAATTCTTAGGGAATCGATTTGCCTCGTGGTAAGTTCCAACATGCTCTAGGATGCGGGCTAGACCCAAATTCATCCAAGTATCTCTTATGTAAACGCCTAAGTAGACCCCCATTAAAATCACCAAAGTATGAGGAATCTAAAGTAGGGTGTCTAAAATAGGCTTTGTATATGAAGTCTACAAGAATTTTTCCATCTTCAATCAACATCCAAAAAAGCATAATCTGATTTTCTTTCAAAAGAGCATCATATCGAAGGCGGCGCCCTCTTCACTTGTGGGGTAGCTTCTTAATTTTTGAAGGATGCTAACACTGCCGCACTTCTATTGAGTTATGATACTCAACGGAGAGAATATTGTTTTCCTTCAGTTGTTTATCTAACTCCCTATATAGGCTATTTATTTCCGCTTGTCTTCTTTCAAGCTTGGTTTTATAGGGGTGAACGAATTTCCTCCTTATCTAAAATAAAGGATTTAAACTATTATTCTTTTCGAAGCGAAAGGCGTTTGAACAAAGAATAACATACCTAGGGAATGGGAATTGACGCTTGAGAGACCCGCCTTTTCTCTTTTGGTTCTTCCACATTAATGTAAGCAGGCTCCTTCTGAGCGCTTGAAGGCATAGGGGATTCAAGTGGGCTTGCTTCATGAAAAATGGGTCAGGATTGACCTTTTAAGAAGTCCTTGAGTTGTCACCACCACCTTTTTCAGAAGCATCAATGTGACCACCTCTGTCGCTACCAGAACCTTGACCTTCATCGTCATTTTCATCATCATCATTACCGCTCTCTTCCTCGGCAACTTCATCTTTGTCACCTTCATCTTTGGAGTCGGAGTCCATTTCAAAGGAAGGAACTTCAAAAGAGAATTTTGGTGGCATTGATCTCCTCTCTTTCAGCGATTTCAACCCTCTGATCCATTCTTTTAATTTTGTCCATAACCCTATTAAAAGAGCAGGGTCAAGTGTGGGAAAGCTTCAGTCTAGGCATTTGTTGACTATGTCGGCATAAGCAAGCATCATAGCATCTTTAAAAGAATTAACAATGATGTCCTCAAGAGAAGTATCAAGGAATTTAGACAACCGTTGCTTTGCATCAGAAATAGTGTCGATAGCCAATTTTAGAGAATCTTTATTCTATTTCAGCTATTTCTTTATAGAAAATTGTTTTGCTGCCATCGAGCTTTTTCATCCTTGGATTCTTTAAGGTCCATTTTCAAGGAAAAATTTTCGTTAACGAAAAGTTGATGAGCTTTCCTCTCCTTTGAAATAACAGATTCTGATTGGGCAAAAAGTCCTCAATCGCTCTAATTCTATGATAGCCTCAATTTTATCCATGGATAGGGAGAAAACTTGATTGTTTAAGTTTGAAATTTCTCCTTGAAGCTTAGACGATTCAACGAAGGATTTTGACGCTTTTTCATGAATGGTGCTAACTTATGGAAATCTAAAAGAAAAGGTACAACATAAGCCAGAAACTTAAGGAAAGCGATAAAATAAAGTTAAGTAATATGAAGCATACCAGTAGTTGTTGTTCAACTAGAGAGTGACAATGATCCATTGGATCAAAAATGGATGAAGGCGGAAAGATAAAAGTAAAGCAGGGAGAACTTAAAATAGACTGAACCATCTTCTCAAAATCACTTGGAGGCAAAGGAAATATGGATCTGGAAGAGTGCAACCCCAGAGAAGGGGTCGAAGTCCCCAAGTCTTTTTGCATTTGTTCAATTACACGAGGAGAGCTTGGAATGACAATGTGTGACAGAAACCTATGAGGGAGTCTTCTTAGGTTGATCAAAAGAGACATCAATAGTTGGATTCCCTAGAGCTTTGTCAATGTCATTGGACTCCCCCTTTTCTTGTGGAGGAAAATCGGGAACTTCAATGATCTTAGCTTTCTTAAGGAATGGCTCCACCATGACCGCTTTACCCAACATTCTTTTAGCAGCCATATTTGATCTAGCAATGGCTTGAGACAAAGACGCCGAACGGGCTATAGAAGTAGCAACAGTTGGATCAATTCTAATGGCTTCAACCTAAGAAGCAGCTGCTGAGAATTCAACAAGTCAGAGAAGCAAGTTAAAGAGTAACACAATAACAAATTGCAAGCGCTACATTTAAACCTACCTAAGTGATCAAGATAAATTGGTGACACTGGGGAGAAATTCTTCGGATGACCCAAAGAAAGGAAGAGTTGGCGTTGAGATGTACGTTGAACTAAAGGAGGTCGACCGAGTATCCTCTGGCCGGCAGGTAGGAGAGAATTATTTCGTAGATTTGAATAAGTCAATAGATTTAATCTATTTCGATCCTACTTGAAGCGGCGATCGAGGACTTCACGGTTTTCTTATCTTCTTCATTCAACACTTTAATAGGAGCATCTGACAAGGAAACATAGATTAGCAAAAGAAAGTAGCTAAATGGAAGAATAAAGGCTGTGATCAACTTACCGGGAGAAGAAAAAACCTCACTGATGTTGGGAAAGCACTTAACAAAGAAGAATTACATTTCCCAATCCCTGAATTTGTTTATCCCCAAGATATTAGCTTTTTAGGCTAAAGATTTAGTTATTCAGGTTGCTAAGCTTAACCAATCGTACACGATAGTTCAATATTTCAACATTAAGAGAAGGAATGCCGAACTCCAGTGCTATGATTTCTAGGTATAAAATATATGTATAAACATTTGTGATAGTTGAATAGAAACAATACCTAGATATGTATAAATATTTGGTTAATCAGGTTCCAAGCATTTCCAAAAAGGGTAAGAAGCCTCCATGCAAAATATGGATAGCGCTATAGGCGAAGTACGCTTCAGGAGGGCTTTGAATGGTGTCGTTATCAATCGAGAGAATAGCTTCCACCCAAGCAATGCAGAAGTAGTTGAGAATTACATCCACCTTTTCTTGGGTAGATATTAAGGAATTCTTAGAAGTTGCTTCAATCTTCTTGGGTGAAGATTCCATTACTAGTACTATGTCCTTCTATGTTTTTGGGAAGACTTTTTTAAGCCCATGGTCCTGCCAAGTGAAATCATTTCAGTTAGAAATTACATTTGTTATAAAATTAACATTTTTCAAGGATATTGGAAGCTTATTACAACCATTTGAATATCAAGAAAAACATGAAATTTCTTATTCTTGAAAGAATGTTAAATTTATAAAAATGAAATGTATTGAGCTTTTGACAGAGTCGAAAGGGAGAGTAAAAGGTGGCGTCCAGCAAACACCCTTCAACAATGTCAAAAGCTTAAGGATAATTTTGTTATTGAAGGAAGTAGTTGAAACCTACAAAACCAATCTAAATAAAATATATGCTACCAACATTCAATAAACCAGATAAAAGAACCTTTCGACACTTTCGAAACCCATGAACATGGTTTTCAAAGAAAGTTTGAATATTATCGAAACCCCATATGCCAATTGGGTTGAAAGGTTTGACTTTAAACAACATTGATATAAATGAAAAGGCTTTGGGATGTTTCGACAACATTTGTATAAAATAATGGTCAAGTCCTCAGTTATTTACAAGGGCTGTTGAGAAAGTCGAAAGGGTTATATTGTTACGAAAGCATGCCAATGACTAAATTTGAGCCGATACAGTAAGTTTCGATTGAGTCAAAACGTTTGATTTGATTTATAGCTTAAAAAGTATAGTATTCTTATCCCAATTTATAAAAAATGAATGACGAATTTCTAACTCCACACATCCCTTAAAAAAATTTAGGGAAAAGCATGTACTAAGGGTTTTGATTATGCTTTCAAAAGTATGCATTAGACAGCTATGTAGCAAAACGCACTAGATAACTTCTTCGGGAGGTACCATAACACACTAAAGAATAACTTTGCTTTCGAAGAAGTCCGCTTCATGTAATAACCTCACCCTTTCGATGAGGTCAATTAAGGGATGCACTGTATTACCTTTCGGCCCCATCGAAAGAGGTTGAGGAAGCAAAACAAAAGTTGTTCTAAGGATCCGAATTCATTGACTCTACACTTTATTTTCTTCACTTTGTAAATTTTTAAACCCTAATCTGTAAACAAATTATGGGAAACTTTTCAGTATTTTTTAGACGTCATTGGATTAATAAAGGAAAGATTTTGATAGTTTTGATTATGCAACTATTTGAAGACTTTCGTCGGATTTAAATGTGTTCTTCAGGTGTCAACTTCATCAAAAGAGTACCGTCTAACTGAGTCAAAACCCCATACTTTCCCAATAAACTTAGGTACTTTTTTTCCAAACCACTAGTCACCAAAAGCTCATCTTTTAACGAGTCGAAACCTCATACACGGCTTAAGTTCCCAGGCTATAAGATCCATACCAAAGCCATAAAAGAGGAAAGCTTTCGACGAAGTCGAAACCTACCCTTTAGATAATATCCAACAACATTAGAGCCATCTACTAGGATACCATCATTGTTTCAACATGGAGTTTCAAACCAATTTATAAGTCACAAGGTAGATTTGAAAGATATAAAAGACACACAAGTGTTTCGACTTGTCGAAAGGTTAGACAAGGAAGAATTTTCATAATAAAGATCAATTCAATAGGTGAATCAAAGGAAGAAATCATATCCTTACTTCCTATACTTAATCAAACGATAGTTAAAAGGACTTACATGTTCCTTTAACTCCACTTTAGGGTGTTGACAAGTTTTCTTGTTAATATGTATAATTGCTATTAGCCCTTCTATATAGAGTTGATTTAACGTTGTTATGTTATTTGTGGATTTATAATTGATAACAGTAAGCATTTCAATTTTTTTTGAATCTAATGTAGCATTGAATAATGTTCATGTTCAAATCTCTAAAATAGTACCATTGAACGAAACTAATTTTCCCACATGGAAAGAGCAGATTGAGATTTGTCTTAGTGTTCTAGATGTTGAGCAGGCATTACGAATGGACAAATCTATTATTATAACAACAAGTATTGATGATGAAATCACTAGTTTTGCAAAATAGGAATTGTCAAACCGCATGTCTCTCATGATTATAAAGGTCCTATTGCAGCTGCTATAAGAGGAGGTCTTCCTGATTAGTATGACGCAAATAATATTTTCACTCCTACATAGTATTTAGCTTCTGTTAAAGAGCTATTTAAAAGTGTTTCTAAGACTAATGCAAGTACTCTTATAATGAAAATGCTCACTATCAAGTATAGTAGGATAAGCGATGTATGTATACATATCATGATGATTAATGAAATGACCGTAAAATTAAACGGCGTGGATATGGAAATTTTTGAAGGCTTTCTAGTTCATTTCATTATGCATTCTCTTCCCATACAATTTGGTCATTTCAAGATCAATTATAATACATAAAAAGAAAAGTCAAAAATGAGTCAATTAATTTTTATGTTTGTTGAAGAAGAAGAAAGGATTAAGACTGAGAAACCTGACTATGCGCACATTGCTATTCAAAATCCAAAATCGAAAAATGATGACAACTGTAAAGGAAAAAATTAAGTGAATATGTCTACCGATATTAATAAGACTGGTATATCTTGTACAAACCCATTCATCATCCTAAGTTTCATCACTGAAAAAAGCATGAACACATGAGGATAAACTGTGTGAGGTTTAAACATTGGCCTGATAAAAAGGGCAATAATTTAAATTTCATGATTTGTGAAACCTTTTTAGCTGATGTTCCCGTAAATGCGTGGTGGGTTGACATTGGTGCCCCTGTGCACATTATGAACTCATTGCATGGATTCCATTCCATGAGGACGCTTCAGAGGAAAGAAAGAAAACTTAAAGTTTCTAATAGATTAGAGGCAGAAGTCGAGGCTGTTGGAACTCTTCATTTAGTTTTGAAGAGTGGATTTATTCTTGATTTACATGATATATTTTAATATTCCTAGCGTGATTAGGAATTTCATTTGTTTTCTAGACTTAGTGCATATGGTTTAAATTTCAATTTGGAAATAATGAGTCGAAACTATATCAAAACTCTAATTTTGTTGGTTCTGGATTATTATGTGATAATCATTTGCTTGAATTCTTCCTTCTGTAAATCTCTATTATCTATGAATATTACTAGTGTTAATCATAAATGTGGAGTCAAAAGAAATCATGATGTTGGGAATTCCCCAAATTATGGCATCATAGGCTGAGTCAAATTTTGAGAGATAGAATGCAACATCTCATTAGAAATGAAAATTTTCCCACATTAGTTTTTATGATTTCGACAACTGCGTACAATGTTTTAAAGAAAAATTTGTAAAGGAAAAAAAGAAATGAGCTACTCGAAGTAGGGGACTATTAGAAATTATTTATGCTGATATATATGGTTTAAATCCTACTCCAGGTATTAACAGGCATAAATCATTTATTACTTTCATTGACGATTATTCTTGCTATGATTATGTGTATTTGATTAATAAAAAATTTGAATCACTAGATAAATTCAATAATTTTAAGGCTGAAATTGAGAATCGACATAACCTTAAAATCATAATAGTACGATTAGGTAAAGGTAGTGAATATTGTGGTAGACACATCAACCTTGGTTAAAGTTCAGGTCCATTCGCTATATTTCTTCAAGAAAAAGTTATTGTTCATCAGTATTTTATGCCGGGAGATTCTCAACGGAATGGAGTTTCTAAAATACGTATCTGTACGTGGACAGAAGCTTTATAAACAGCGACACATATTCTAAGTCGAGTTCTTAGTAAATCTATTTAAAAAACACTTTATGAACTATGGACATGTATCACAGTCATGATACTCGTGTGTGTGGGGCAGTCATACTGAAGCAAAAGTCTATAATCCGCAATTAAAGAAACTTGATTCTAGAATCATGAGTTATAATTTGACTGGTTATCTAGAGTTTTCAAATTCTATTTCCCATCACATACCACTAGAATAGTAGAGATCGAACATGCTATATTTTTGAAAATGACAACGTAAATGGGAGCAATTTAAATAAAATAGTAAACCTTGAAGAAAATAAGACTTATGTTTCAATTCCTATAATGCGAAAGGTAACAAATTCTATACCTTTTGTTCAAGAAGCTAGTGAATAAACTCATGTTCATAATGTTCCTAATATTGATGAAGCTCCTATGCTGCCACAAAAACCCTTATGACGATAAAAAAAGAGGTTCTGTTATATCTGATGATTATTTCATATAAATTACTAAGGAAGGATGATATAAGTAATGGAGATGATCCTATCTAATTCAAGCAAGCTATTATGAGTGATAAATCAACTAAATGGTTAGAAGCCATGAATGATGAGATGAAATCTATGGAATTTAATAAAGTTAGGTATCTTGTTGAGTTACCTGTCGGGATTAAATCATTAGGCAGTAAATGGGTGTATAAAACTAAAATTGACTCTAAAGGTAACATTGAAAGATTTAAGACCAAACTAGTCGCTAAAGGATTTAACAATAAAAAGGCGTACATTTTAATAATACATTTTCTCATGTCTCAAAGAAAGGTTTACAATTGTTTTAGTCCTCGGAGCACATTATAATTTAGAACTACATGAAATGATGTGAAAACTGTATTTCTGAATGGCAACTTCCACGAAGAAGTTTTTATGAAACAATCTTAAGGGTTTGTTATAGAAGACAAGGAGCATATGAAATAAAGGTTAAATAGTCTAATATGTGGGTTAAAACAAGCTTCATAAAAGTGTTATCTCAAGTATGAGATGTTATACCAAATTTGAATTTAAAGAAAATACAATAAATCGATGCATGTACTCAAGATTAGTATGAGTAAATTTATCTTTCTCATTTTTTACGTTAATGGTATTTTATTAGCAAGTAGTGATTTGTACATGTTATACGAGGCAAAACATTTTCGACCAACCAAATTTCAAATGAAGGATCTTAGCGAAGCTTCTTATGTTATAAGAATTGAAATTTACCGAGATCAGTCTTGTGTGATCTTGAATTTATCTCAAAAAGCATATATTGAGAAAATTCTTATAAGATATAACATTCACATTTTCTCTCCTAGTGTCACTCCTGTTATCAGGGGTGACAAATTCAAGAAGTTTCAATGTCATAAAAATAAAACTGAACATGTTCAAATGAAGCAAATTCCTTATGCTTCGGTGGTTTGTGGTCTTATTTATGCTCAAGTCTGTACACATCTTGATATTGAATTTGCAGTTGGTATGCTTAGCCAATATCAAATTAATCCTGCAATGGAACATTGGAATGCTGTCAAGAAAGTTTTACGCTATTTGCAAGGGACAAGATTATATGCTTACTTAAAAGAGATCAAATAATTGTGAAGTAATTGGTTATTCCTATTCAAGTTATTCTAGATGTCTCGACATTAAGAAATCAACATCAGTCTACATATTTATGTTTGCAAGGGGATCAATTTATTAGAAGAGTGTTAAGTACTCAATAAAGGTTTATTCCATAATGCAAGCAGAATTTGTGGTATGTTATCATGCTACTGGTCAAGCGGTTTGGTTAAAAAAAATTATATCAGGACTTCAAGTATTGACAGTATTACAAGACCGCTCATCTTATTTTTTGATAACGAAGCTGTTGTTTTCTTCTCTAAGAATAACAAATCAAGTGGTGCATTTAAGTGGATTGACATAAAATATCTTGTTGTTAGAGACCAATTGAAGATTATTAACCACTGTTGGAATGAATACCAATGTAATAATTAATGAGGATCAAGTACGATATTTGTTATTCTGATTACATTAATTTGGTTTGGTATTTCTAACTGAATAGGTTTAGGATTAACGAAAAATATATTTGCCAATTTTGAGTGTGTGCTTTATTACGTTATAACATTATGGTCAGGTAGAAGAAGAATTGTTTTATTTATTATGTGACATATGTTGTTACTGTGCATCAATTTAATTTAAAGATTTAATGAAAAGACGTCTGAATTTTTGATGGAAAAATTCAGATTGCTATTAATAATTTTATCGGTCCAAAGGTTGCCTCATAACATATATAAACCCCTACTCTATAAACTGATGATATTCAAAAAAATTAAATGTTATTCTACCCATTTTGTATGTAACCGATCATTTCTGAAACTTTTTCAAGTCAAATAAGTTTACAAAAACAAACGTAGAAGGATCTCAATTATCAGATTTGAGAAAAACTATTGAAAGCATCTTGTAACTAGTTGTACTTTTTAGCATCTAATAATTTAATGATTTATTTAAGTATTAAAATTTTTACTTTTACCGATGGCTCAAAAGTCACCCTTTGCATAAAATGTAGTCATCTGCTTGGTTATCAATTTCTCCACTTTTTATTTACCTTACCATTTTTAGAACATCTGTCTACACCAAATGGAAAATTTGCAGACATAGACCGGTTTAGGCAAACAATAATGGAAATAGCCCTGTTTTGAAAATAATTACAAACCTAGACTTGTTTTTGCCAGGTAGACGATGGCGAGTTTTCAAAATCTCCATCGGGCGCATTTTCAAAATGCCCCAACAGGCGACATTTGAAAATTCGCACGAAGGCGAAATTTGAAAATTCTCCTTCACTAAAACCCTGCACACATAATAACCAGACAATAGCCCCCTTCTCATTTCCACTCTCTCCCAATTCTCCCAACCGAACCCAAAAGCCCCAAATTACTCAAAACCTTCCTCCGCTTCCATTTCTTCAATTTTTATTCAAATTCTTTCACAAATTAGTCAATGGCATGCACGTCTGGTATAGAACAAGAAATATGTATGAATCTATACCCATATTTTGTTGGGTCTAATCTAGGGCATGAATTTTTTGCAATCTTACTTCATGAACAAAAATCGTGCATGTAAAGCAAAGCATTTGAATATCACCATTGATAAAGCATCTACAACACTATCATTACAAGTATTTGTACACATTGTAGTCTTAGATTTAAAACTACTTTGAACTAAGGTAGAAGTAGTTTATAAAAGCCATATTAAAAATCTATATGAACGACAAGGAGTTTACGTGCATTCATACTACTTTGTGGGTTAGAAGGTTGTCAATTTTTGGTTAGTGTATAATTTTTATCGAAATGAATTGGTTTTTAATATTTCTATTTTGTAGAGTATGCTGAGATGGAGCCTGGACCCGTTGATGGAAGGGTATTTATTTCTTCAAGTACAACGTCGTACTTCTAAGGACATATGGATGCAGGTGGTTTTAAAAAAATTATAATTTTGTGTCAGTTGGTATAATTCCTGCTTTTTAATTATATATTTATCATTTGATCAGAGTGATGATCCAGATACAACTATAGATCACTCCACATCGGTGAAGAAAGTGACTTCAAGCCATTCAGGAGTATTGGCTGAGACTGAGAGGGCTGGTTTTTTTACACATAATGAAGTTAGGATACGTCCAGCTTGACCACTATCTTATCACTGCTTTGGTAGACAAATGGCGACCGGAGAACTCCACTTTTCATTTCCCTGTTGGTGAGATGACGATTACATTAGAAGATGTTGCCGTGTTGTTAGGTTTGCCTGTTGAAGGCAATGCAGTGGCTTATGGAGGCATATGACTATATGTAATTGTGTCATGATTTACTTGGTCTTGACCCACCCCCCGAACAAACAAGGGGAAATGAGTTCGTGGAAATCATGTGATATAGATGTCAATTGTCGCACGATATTCCTGTTGATGCTACAGAGGCTCAGATTCAGCAGCGAGCACGTGCTATTATTTTGCACATCATTGTTTCCCGATTGATGTGCAACCATACAAAGACTCAGGTATATCTAAAATGGCTACCGTATATTGCTGATTTAGGGGAGTGTGGTAAGTTTTCCTGAGGCAGTGCTATGTTATCTTATACATATATGGAGTTGTCCAGGCTCTCTCTTTTGGAGAATAAATCTATTGGTGGTTGTCTGACACTAGTACAGGTTTGAAACAAACTCCAATAGTTTAATGTTTTAATGATTTGTCTCATTTTTGGTCATAATTTTTTCTTATAAATGCATCTTTGGTCGTGGACTTACCTTCCGATCAGAAGATTGTTAGCAACAAACGTTGTTGTCGATTAGTCGATGCCGTTTAGGTCTCGATATATTTTTTATCCTTTTAAATTAATTAAACAGTGCAATTTTCATGTGTAATATTCAATTATTAACATCTTATAACAGGTGGGTAGGACCAAAAAAAGGCGCCAAACTCCAAGACGGAGTGTGAAGTTCTATTGCAACGAGTTAGATTGCTGGAGGATGACAAGGTGACATGGACACCGTACACACAGGATGTGCTAGCACAGCTTCCAGCCTTGTGTACAGCTGCTAGATACTTATGGACTGCGAGAGTACCACTCCTATCTTACCCCCAGGCTGCATTTCACTTACCCGACATGGTTTTGAGATAGTTCGGCATGATGCAGCATATACCAGATGATGTGCCACCCTGCACGTCTACGTACAATGCAGAGGAGTATGGAACCTACATTTAGTTGTGGAATGAGCGGCATACAGCTACCTAGATTGAGAGGGAGCCCAACATCACGCTAGAGCAGTACAAAAGGTGGTACTGGAACATAACACGACGATATGTTCTTACGGCGCCAGTGGAGGCAGTGTATAGAAGTCTGTACGTTCCCAAAGCACCAATTGAGAGGAACGTGGTAAGTTGATGTTGTAAGTAGTATATCAATTAGTTATGATAGTTGTGTCTGTTGCTAATTTTCATTCAACTTTACAGGCAGCTGGTATAAGCAGGGCTTGGGAAGAAGCTGAAAATCTTCGCAAACGACAAACCGACGAGGAGGGCAAGAGGATGTGCACTAACATCCAAAGGATTTTAGATGTTGTGTTGTGTAGGAATAAACTTGATAGGCCGAGACCTCCATCTCCACCTCCAGCGCTTGTGTACACATGACGTCGTCCTAGAGGAGGTGCGGCTTCATCACCACAGGGCACCTCGTCACAACCTGCACCGGTGCATGAAGAATTTGTTCGTGGCCCATCTAAACCAGCGCCTGCATTACCTTCGTCTTCCACTGCGCACAGAGAACGGAGTAGCAGCAGCAGCAGTAGTAGTTCGAGACCACTGGTAACGCGTCGACAGAGAAGAAGCCCGCACGAATTTCAAGAGCTTCATGACTAAATCCATATTGTTTTTTGATGCGAATAGTTAGAGGTGATGTGGAAAGTGATATGTATAGTACAAACTAATGTTGTTTGGATTTGTAAAATGTTGTTAAATTTGTGTAGTTGTGTTTTGTTAAATTTGTGTAGTTGTGTTTTGTTTTTGTAATATGCCGTAGTCGGGGATTATATCTGCTGCTCTGTTTGCAGCAGCATGTTTCAATGGGCGACTTTTGAGAATTCGCTAGTAGGCGAATTCTTAAAATGCGCCAATGGGAGAATTCTTAAAATTCGCCGTAAAATTCTCCTAGAGGTGAATCTTGAAAAATTCGCCAATAGAAAAATGCACTGTTAAAACCAGTTGGCGCCTTCTTCCTTTTTCATTTCTTTTTTGCTTTAAGGTCGAACCAAAAACCTAAATTTGTGCAAAAGCATTCGTAGAAGTAATTAAGGTTGGTATTTTGTCAAATTTTTTCCTCTATTCTCATAGTTGTAGATGTGTAGTACGTCAGTCTTCGATTTCGTTCAAATCGGAAAGGAAATCGACCCAAAGCATGGTTGCAAATTTGACTAATTTTGGTATTTTATTCAACTTTTTTTAGGCGAAAATGGATGATTGGGAGATCGATGATCAAACAATGATGGAAATATATGATGACTACGAACGAAACAAGGGTGCAGACGATAGGATAGAATTTGTTCCGGATACCCAAGTAGAAGATCTACCAAGAGTGGATGCTACAGAGAAAAATGAAGAAGTAGAGAGTGAACTTGTTTGTGCTATGTGGAAAAATGTCGTACTCGAGAATCCCCAACCGGTTCAACAATCATTGCATACCAGGCTAATGACTGTACTTGCTCATCAAAACCCTAATACATCAAGTTCTAGCATCATGGGACGTTCGGTACTTTGCTATTGTGGAGTTGAATGTAACGTTGTTGTTTCCAAAAGTCAGAGGAATGCAGAACGTCGCTTTTATGGCTGTAAAGCATATATCGATGCACAGATGCGTCAGGGGGTGAATAGTTGGAAATTTTTAGAATGGTTCGATCCTCCAATGACAGAAAGGGGGGTCCAATACGCGCTTGAGATGCAAGCTAAGGTTAGTCGCTTGGAGAGGATGAATATTGCAATTCGCAATGAAATGCTTGCAGGGTGCTACCGGTTACCACGTGATTGACCGTATGTTTTGATGTATTGGTAGTAAAGTAGTATCATGTGGTTGTTGTTTGTATATTCTTGCTTTTTATCATCTGTCCGTCCTGTATTTTCTATTGAGAGGTATCCTGTAGTTCAACAGACTAATAATCCGTTGAGTTTTAGTGTTTTAGGGTGTTTTTGAAATGGCGACTTTTCAAAAGTCGCCTTTAGGCGAATTTTTAGGCGAATTCTCAAAATTCGCCTTCAGGCGACTTTTGGAAGTTCGCACAAAGGCGACATTTGAAAAGTCGCTCATTCAAAAACTGCTTTATATCTAGTCATCTTACGCACTCACCTCCTCATAACATACCCTAAGTTTTTTCTGATCTAAAGAACCCATTTTCTTTCTGCTTACATTCCCAAACACCAAAACTCAATTTATTTCGATAATCTGTTGGTTGTTGGAATAGAGTCCTTGCTGGTCTACGCAAACATCCTCACTATATCTCTGCATAGAAATTGGTAAGAAAATTACAAACCCTATCTTTATTACATCCATTAAAATATTTCCATATGAATGTACAGAAATTGGTTGGTCAAATAGAAACTATTTGTTTGTAGAATAGCTAGAAATCTCATTCCCACACTTTGCTACTACGACGGTGAACTGATCATCGACGAACAAAAAAGGGAAGTATGTCGGTGGTTTTTGTAAACCAGGGAGAGTACGCAAATGTTGCACACTATTTGAGTTAAAAGAATCTGTTTACAAAGCGACAAAAATAAGCGCAATTGAATTTGATATTGAGTTGGTCGTTAACTGGCCTACGGATTCGTGTTCAAAAGCAATAACACTTTCGGACGACGAGGATGCTGAAGTTATGTTTTCTGCAGTTACCAAATCCATTGAGTTGTACGTTGGGAAAGTTGCAAAAGAAAATCTGCAAGAACATGTACAATCTCCTATCGTTAGCGCAGGATTAGGGCATTTTACAGAAATGTTGGAAACTGATAATCCTTAAGCAAACATAGGTTCTCCTACTTACAGTAATCCATATGTACATGTTGGGGGTCATGGTCCTCCTCCCATAAACTATGGTTTCATGCATTACATGATGTCGCAACCAACTCCAGAACGGTACTTTCCATACTACACACCACCTACGATGCATCCAAGGTATCGTTGTTAACATTGGTATTTTGCGTGTTCCTTTTTAAATTACAATTGCCTAATACTTTCTTCTCACACATTCAGCTTCCAACAACAAATGCA
Organism: Allium cepa; assembly: GCA_030765085.1. Taxonomy (NCBI): domain Eukaryota; kingdom Viridiplantae; phylum Streptophyta; class Magnoliopsida; order Asparagales; family Amaryllidaceae; genus Allium; species Allium cepa. The sequence goes on from CM060937.1 coordinate 384,733,822, forward strand.
TCTGCAAAATGTCTGTGCTGAACAACAAAATATTCATTTGTCGCAACCGTTATATCCTACTCCATCACAAATGTATGATATAAGTCAAAGGTTTGTTTAGCAATTTATTTGGGTAATGTTTCATATTTACTCTAGCTTCATACTAAAATACTGTTGTAAACAGATGTACAAGTCTTGAGGATACTGCTGCAGAATGTGGTGCTGGACCGTCACAGCACTCGCATGATTCCAATATTGACACTGATATGCATGTTAATATAGATAGATACACCGGACATATTCCTCCAATTGATAGTATGGCTATTGCGACGAGGACTAATAATGATGCGTGTAGGGTAGAACGAATGCAAGTGACCAATGAACCATTAAACTACACTTTCCGAACGTAGATGATGTTGAAGGTGATGGTGAAGAAGCTCAAATGGAAGTACCGTTAGATGATGATCTATATACTGCACAAATGATGGCAAGATCGGTCGTTGCTAATCTACAATTTGCTGGGGAAAAATTTTCAACCGCGTGCATACGAAATGGATTTGCTGTTGGAATTGTATTTGAAAGTAAGCAAAAGATGCTACACCAATTAACCGAATGGTCAATTCTACATGGAGTTTCGTACAAGCCGATCAAGTCGAATAAAACTATATACATCGCTATCTGTAATGTTGACACTAACTGTCCATGGAGAATATATGCAATAGTCTCAAAGAAATCGCAGTCTGGCTGGTGGGAAATCAGAAAGTTTCCTAGCGAACATACCTGTGTCAATCCTACAGTTAATTCCAACCACAAGCAAGCCACTTCTAATTTTCTTGTGTCAAAAATCATGTCATTTGTCAAGGCCAATTTGGATATCTCAGCAGGTACAGTCCAAGTGCTTGTCGACGATCAACTATTCATCAAAATTAGTTACATGAAAGCTTGGCCAGCATTAAACAAAACAATAGAAAGAATTTATGGTGACTAGGACGAATCGTATGCGACTTTGCCTCAATATTTCGAGGAAATAAAGAGAAGTAATCCGGGGACTGTTGGCCATGTGATCCACGATGAAGTTGGCGTAGTTGATCGTGCGTTTTGGGCATTTGGCCCTTGCACTACAGGTTTTCTACACTGTCGACCATTGCTATGCATTGACGGAACACATTTGTATGGTAAATACAAAGGGACGTTGCTTTGTTGCTACTGCTAGATGCGGATGACTTTCTGTTTCCATTAGCTTATGCAGTTGTCCAATCCGAGTCATACGATAGCCGAGGTTGGTTTTTTTCTTGCATGCGTGAATTCATTCACAGTGTTTACAATCATCGTATTACTTTCATTCAGATCGGATGAAAGGAATTCCGAAGGCTTTACAGGAGAAGAGGCAAGAACCACACAAACATAAGTTCTGTGCACGACATCTTAAAGCTAATCTTCAAACAGCGGGTTTAAGGGATAAACGACTTACATCTTTATTTTATTCAGCTGCATGTGCTTCAGAAGTGGTTGAGTACAACAAAATCAGAGAAGAAACTAAAGCTACAAATTCACGGGCTCATGAATGGATTGGAAGAATTTTAGGGAATTTTGAAGAAAATTGGGTCATATTTTGAAAAAAAGAAATTGCGTATATGAGATGGTTCAACCGCATTCAAATGAAGGGTTAAACCGTTAATTCAAAGGCTGAACCAAGGTTCTTGCATGAAGGAGGTTTGATTGAGTTACCGGCCTTTAACCCTCATGGCTCGGGGTTATTCGTGATTGAACCGCGACAGGATCGGATTATGAAAACTATGCGCTCATGTTTTGTTTAACCCAAGAAAAGCTAGATGTACTCAAATTTTAGAAGACATTGCACTTGTCAAATGTCAACTTCATGCTACCGGACTACGTAATATACAGTAACCAAATCAAATATTTATTGTTAAAGACATGCTGTAACTGAAAATATGTTCAACAATTCAAACACCTTAGTTAAAATACAGTAGGTTAAGCAACCAAATTATTCGTCTTTTGGGTAAATTAAAATTATATCTCAAGATAAGGCAGTCTTTACCTTCAACATCTAATGCTTTCCTGACGATGGGATCTTAAACAAAAGCGCCTAGACTTTGTAACAAAGAATATCGGAAGTCATCACATAAACTTTGGCGTTACCTATGGCTACTCTTACAATGCAATTCCTTCCCTTGTTTTATTTTAATAGTTACACTAATTATCAGTTTTTTGAAAACCCAACCCAGCCTCGGTTCAACCTCGAATAACCCTGAACCTTGGATCATCACGGTTCGAAACTCAATTAGATCTCAATCATGCGTGAACTCCGGTCGAACTTTCAAACCGGCGGTCCAACCATCAATTTTACCTGGTTGAACCACGGTTCTTTTAATTTTTTCTACTTTCTCATCTTATAATTTTCTCTCATTTTCATCTTTTGTATTGCTTTGAAAAAAACAAGTAAATCTGTATTTCAAAAATCATAATCGTAGTAAAATCTAAACTACAAATTACATCATTTGGCTCTTTGCTACTGCAAACTCTCTCTAATAGCACTGCAAGATTCGTCAAGTTTACTATCATTAAACTTTTATGGTTGTGCATTGTTCTATTGTATACACAACAGTAGCTGTGCAATGCAACAACATACAACTTGAGTTATAAACCTTGAAGACCATATATAGGACGTGTACGTAACATTATTATTTCAATATTTTTGCAAGTACCTTGTTGTTAAATATGCAAAAATTTGAAAAAAGAAATTACGGTTCGACCGGTTGAACCATCAAAACATTAACCCTTGAGTCGTTACGGTTCGACTCATGGTCCGGTTTTAAAAACTACACACAAAACCATGTTGCAGGTTCATGTTATCTTGTTATTTATACCAGTATGTATGGCACGTCCGTTGGATGTGTGCGAAGACAACCGTGAGTTAAATTTTTGTTAATATAAAGCATTGCAACATATTATATAAACAGACACTAATCCTTCCCTTTGATGACATTACAATTTGAAAACTATATATATCATCCGCAACATCTTATATAAGTCAATAAGTAAAATTGAATAAGCATTCTACAAATAAAAAGAATAAATATGTGCACATATATTGAGAATATTATAAAACAAAACAACAAATAAAGTACTCAACCTATAGCCTTATTGGCATTAGCTATAAGTACAATCAACAATTCTGAAGCAAATTCAGGTTCTTCTCTTCTTGTTAACAGCTTCTAAAGTGAAAGCATCGTCGTCTAGCCTTTTTTTTTTAGACAGAAGCCATTTTCAATGGTTCCGAAAACTGGAAAAATAAATTAAAGTAAAGCACATCAGTATGTTAAGAAATGAAAGTAACATATCAGTGTATTCCAGTTTCTTGATCATAACTTGTACATTACATCAACGTGTACATCGATCAATAACTATTCCAGCATAATCACATTTTCCTTTACAATTGCATACTTGTATTGTTAGTTAAGTCTAAAATGTAAAATTAATGCAATGATTATAATTTTAAACGTTACTTATCTTTGATGCAATATTTTCAATAGCTCCAGAGGCATACAGGATGGAAGTGGAAGTGCATTTTGATGATACTTCACATTCGCTGGATCTAGGTTCTCCATAATTCTCACTGAAACTTTCTTCATATACGGAATTAAGACTGCACTTCTCCATTGTTGTTGAAAACCATGAAGCGTCCCTAAGACCTAAGCATTGATATATGAAATAATTTGATTTAAAATCGATTAAGCATTGATATACGTGCAACAAATCTAAGCGAGTAAACCTGACCATAAACCTAAGTCAAGTTCAAATTAAGGATATTTATTTATATATGGGCGTATATTAACATAAAAAGTATCATGCCGTATAATCCCCCTTATAACTGAGAAACTCAAGCACAAATAAAGTGGATAAAGACTTACAACCTCAGCCTCAATATGTCACTGTATAAGCTGTTCCATTGTAGCTTCCCTGCAAACAGCAAAAGACCAAATAACAGTGAGCATTTTTTATTCAAACTAACAACATGGCAATAGTCTCCAAAGTTTATTTGTCTACTTATACAAATTTATGCAATGAACTATAAACTGTATAAATATGGAAATTGTAAATAAAACAATACTTGGTGATAAAAAGAAAAATAGAATTAGTACTAAAGTAAAATGAAACAGTGTTGTTGAAACTAAAGTATCTCCTGCAAGAAACAAACATAGAATTGATTAACAACAAAGATACAACAACGAAGACACCTTAAGTGAAACTTTTTCAGTAATATCCACGAACATCTTAGTTGCTCAAATAATGTTGTTAATAAACTCGCACAATCAATGCAGATAAAATATGCACCATATCTCATAATATAATTGAGATTAGTACGACGATGATGGATCTTACACAGAATTATTTACTAGAACTGTAATTTGAGAATTGAGAGACGGTGTACCTATCGTGAAAGTGAGGAGGACGGAGATCAGCAACTTTAACTTTGGTAATGTACAAACGAATAGTCAGTCGAAGCTTAACAAATACCAAGCGTGCATTTAGGCTAAAGGAAAGATACTTCGACCTGTACCACTAAATACCTAAAACAGAAAATTGGAATGAACAGTGTAGGTTTCACCTATATCAAAGATTAAAAAAGATTAAACAAATTAAAACCTGATAAAAAAATGACTAACTATTGGATTACCGTAAAACTCATCATAATCTGCCTTACGTTTTCCTTCCATCACGTTATAATCAAAATCCAAGTTTGAGGATTATTGTCACATTTGCATTTTGTGTAGCTCGATTTAAAACATGTGGGGAATCATCTGATAACTTTTTTTTATAGTTTTCGTTTAGGAAAGAATTAAAGAAAACATTACAATATATAACCTGCACACACATACATATATAACCTGTGTTTTCTCTTGCAATTGCTATAACATTACAATAGAGCCTCAATGTTTGTAAAAGAACCGTGTGCACCTGTCAAGCATGTCGAAGAAAGGTTAATCTCCATATGAGATTTAACTAAAAAAAATACGTCTTTACTTAAAAAATTGATTATTTATCATGAATTATGTAACGAAATATTTTTCACTACTGGTGTATATATTTTTCATAATACTTTGAATTTATTATATTTTTCCTAAAGGTTTTATCATCTTACACTATTAATGTGCACGTGGAATAAAATTCACCATGTTAAGCCTGCTAAGATTGTCTACATTTGCAGCTTCCATCCCATATGCTCCATAAGCTTCTTCTCTCAACTTCTCATGTCAGTCCACATTCGTGCCCATTGCAAATGTTGTCCATGTTAGTAGTTGTGAAGTTTGTCTCATGCATAAGGAGCACTTGCTGTGCTAACAGGACATCCACGCCCTCAATATTGCAGCTTCTGCAAACTATATGGAAAATTATGTATGTACTCTATTGCAACATATAAAACTGTCTGTTAACCTCTATAAAAGAACCATAGTTCAAAAAAGCTTGTCACTTATCTAGCTTGCACTATATATAGAGAGAGACACACGCATGCAAACTATGCTTATAAATTCATGGGGAAATGACCCATGTGAGGCATAGGAAATAAGACACGGGAAATGGAAAATAGGAAGTAAAAATGTATCGTGTGTTCAAATGAATTTTTTGATTAAGAGCATTATATGGTATAAAAGATTTTAGCAGGGAAAATAAATGCCATTAAATTGCTTCTTGTTCAGTCTCTTCTCTATACAAACTGAAAGCATCATTTATCTTTTAATTTCCATTTGCTCCTTTTACTGTATGATAAGTTTGCAACTTGCAAGTCACTGTACAAAAGTTTAATACTTTATGCAGTTTATATCATGTATCGAAAATAATTCAGGAGTAGGAGTTTTGTATTACCAATCATTTACAGGAGCATGCAAGCACATGTCACCATTATATGCGGATGCGAAGATGTAAATTAGCTGCTATATTTTCCTTATGAAATATAGTAGAAGACATGAGAACTTAGTGGTTAACATTTTAACCAAATCAATCCGAACACGGTGCATAAACACTATAAAAGCACAAAGCATGAAAAAAAAAACTATCCAAACAAATTTCAAAACTGAAAATAAAACTGAAAAACAATCAGCAAATGTGACACACTTGGCTATAAAAATTGAATTATATTCTTTGGCGTTTCACCATGATTTCATTATTTTACACCCAATGACCATGGCATCGAATAAATTCCTAGCACAAAACCAATTCCACACTGAATTATAATTTTATGATTAGTAGTGTCAATGATGATTGAGGAAACACTAAAAATATAGGGTTCTTTAACTCACATGTCTAACATTACGCAAATTTATTCCTAAGAGTATAAAATGCCATCCACATAATCATTTGAAACTACCACATAAAGTTATTCTCTTCTAGAGAATTGAGTAAAACTTGTTTATAGTATCATAATAGGTTAAAACTGTAAATGAGAATTGATTGTATTGAGTACTACCAAAGTTTTAAGTAAAACAATTGCATATTTTTCCAATCGACCATCCTAACGGCTCTTGTATATTGTTTTCCTTGGGGTATTACAAATTGTTTTAACTAAATCTATCCTCATTTTTATTGATGTGATTATGTGCCTGGTCAAAGCTTCAATTTATGATGGTACTCTTTTGTGTTTATGTACATTTCATCAAACACCAACTCCAACTATTACATTATTAACCGACCAAACACCAATGTTCTTGTATAATTGTTCTAAGTAAAAACAATCAGACATACAATACAATTTTTACCCTACTAAACATTAGGTTACCAAATATCATCATAGTAATATTTAGATTTCCTTCAACTAAACCTTAAACGGTTCCAAAATTTCTTAAACAAAAGGAACTAAAAATGTAAATAACATATAAAATTAATAAACCTCTTACAATAAAGAGCTGACAGCGACAGTTATATCTTCCCTCACCTCCAAGAAATTCACTCCCATTTAGAGCTGATAAAGTGTTCATGCTTCAGAAATCATCATGCCTTCTCTTAGAAACAATCATCAAAATCACTCCCGAAAACGATGGACCATTCACAATTCCTTACTTAAGCTAATAAATTGAAATTTTGACCTGTGGGATTAAATATAAGTCAGAATCGAATTTATCTAAGTAGAAAGATGTATATAAATCAGTAACAAAAACACGGGAAATGGACAAAGTAGTCAGTAACGCAGATAATGTATTACTCACAGTTTTTGGACAGTTGTCGAAGTCAAGATAATGGGTAAGAAACATTTTCATAATTACAAAATGAAGCCAATACCATAAAAAGTAGCCCCTTAATTCCCCTAAGTTGTCAAACACCGACGAAATGCGCCAATCTAACCATCTTCTGCATAAAAAAATTATCAGGAAATCAGAATAATTACCCATGATGCGAACCTAATTTCTTTCCACTTACTTCGTTGTCCGCATTCCCAAATCAACGTTGTCCGCATCAATAATTCATTCCCAAATCAACGTTGAGTGCAGGATAACCCAACTGACCGTGGGTAAGTTTCCCAATTCGAAAAACAAAGTGTAAAAAATTCGTAAATGATTGGAAGATGTTACCTAAGTCGTCACTGAAGCAGGACTCGTCGCCAAACCTTGCGATTTACAGATGGATGGAAAGGTTTACAGGTCGTAAATGATTGGAAGATGTTACCTAAATCGTCACTGAAGAAGGACTCGTCGCCACCAATACTTCTTTCCCAACTCTAAGTTGATTGCAGAATAGCCCAATTGACGATGGGTAACTTTCCCAATCCGAAACGTGGTGGGAGAGCGTGGAGACAGTTTGACGGTTTGCATAACGGAGACGTGGGTGCGAGTTGTATATGTTGACCAAAATATCCCTTCATTATAGGTGAACGTTGGAGGGTTAATTGCGTAATTTCAAAAGCTTCATTTCAGGATTTTCCTATTATATATAGATGTAGGTGTCAAATATTATATATATGTTAACTTTAATGTGTGATTGAGCTTAAAACCATGATTAAATGTTCGAGTTTATGTTATTATGGTATTTATACGAAGTTTTCAACTATTATATGTGAATTATTATCGGTCTGTATGTTTAAGATCATATTTTATGAGATATATTGTGCTTGTGTTTGAGTAATGATATGTGTTTGGTATTTTTAATGACATGAGTCAATATCATGTATTAAACAGCATGAGTTTATAGTTTTCAATTTGGAATGTATAAATCGTTAAAAAATAAAATGGTACGGTTTCAGCGGTCCGACCGGTCCAATCTTCAAAACCTTGAACCTTGAGATACAACGATCCGACTTGCGGTTCGGTTTTCAAAACATTGCTAATTATATTCCTATGGCTATGGCTGTGCCATCTAAGTTTAGGATTACTATCTCATCTTCATCGAGCATTTCTACTTCTAGCATATCTCAAGGAAACCGGAATGATATTTCCCAGTACCATAGGTCAAAAACTTCTTAGTTCCACGGTCATCACTGGGTTCCCCATCAAGGGATCTCACATGATTACCTTAAATAAGAATAGGAAGTAATCTCTTTGTACCTAAAATTTTTGACACTTTTGCTTATTTCAATTATTAATCTAAACTTACTGATAAAAGGTCTCTTTTTATTTTTGTAATGTAACCGTTTACTTGTTTGTTACAGTTTATTAAATGTTATTACTATCAAACAACAAGCATCAATATCAAAAGAAGCATATAACCATAGAGCCAAACATATAAAGTTACAAGAGGAATCTATTATCGTACTACAAGAACTAGTAAGAAGCATATAACAATAGAGCCAAACATATAAAGTCTACTATGAATATGTCGCTGAAGCTGGAGTTGAGTATGAAGTTCCCCAGGATATTTTATTTATAATGGAAGAAGGCCTACTTAACCATATTAAGTTCCATTAAGACACCACAAACTATGCACCGATTCACACCATCCGTACAATTACAATTTCTTTTTACCTTGTTTGACTAAGACTAAGAGTTTAACTATAATTCAAGCTAGAGTAATAGTATATGCTACAGGGTGTTTGCACCCATGCCTAAAGAATAAGCGAAGGGAAGGGAAAAAATGGGTAATACAAGAATTAGGTCGCCCATATGATTATAATGCATTGCACGAAGCTTGTATCGCAACTTAGCATTTGTAAGTTTTAATGCAATTTCCTTGTATATAAAATGTTGTATTTGTGGGTGAATTGACATTTTCCATTATTTTACGCGTGTTGCCAACATATATACAACTATATTTACCTTTATGCTTTACATGAATTAACTGACATGTTGATCAGTGGATATACCATAAATATATACTCACCTCGATTTTTGTTGACAATAAACAGATTACTAACAAGGTTAATGGAACCCCAAATTTAGGCAGTTAAATAGAGTATTCTTGTTGGCAAGTGAGATACTTGTAGAAAATGGAGGCAATACGACCGCTTAGAACAGTGCTACACAGCAGCCGTATATGGGATGTTGGTCAACATAGCATCAATGAACTGTAGTGCAATATAGCAGCCATGCTGTTGTGTAACAACACCACCAATTGCTATTTGGCAGCAGCTTATCCTATAGATGCCATTTCAAGGTGAACGGAGGTATCCTATTTATCTCAACTAACTAGAACGTATAGATTAAGAAACAAATACAACATGTTAAGCTTTTTGTTTAAAGTTTCTTTTTTGAAATTACAATTGCAGGCTGATAACGCATGCTTACATGTTCAAAACGTTGTGGAGTAGGGCTCTTATGGTAATTGTTACCATTACCATTTTACAAACACCGTTACCATACCATTTTTACTGGTAAACGAAAATAGCTTTCCGTTACCGTTACCGACATGCTAGTATACCGAAGACTGGTATACCGATAATCTGGTAACCATTACACTGGTAATGGTGAATTGCCGTTTTCCTAGAAAAGGTTAGTAATATAACACGTATTCACACCATATCGGTGCTTCATTATACAATTTATAGTGTTACTTAATACAAGACATAAATGAGAAAGAAGTGAAGTGTATTTAATATTATTTCACCTGATTAACACTACAACAAAACGACCCTAGTACAACTGTATTTTTACATCTGTCACAATTTGTCAGTTGTAATAGAGGTTTTTAACAACTCTTTTTTTCAGAAAGTTGCAATAAACTTACTTTCAACAACTCTTCTTTTTTGCCAGTTGTAATAGATGTCTATTACAACCTTTCCTTTTTGCCAGTTGTAATATATGTCTATTACAACCTTTTTTGCTAGTTGTAATAAATGCATATTTTTAACAACTCTTTTTTCAGTGGTAATAGGTGTATATTACAACTTTTTGTTTATCGGTTGTAATAATTAGTTAATAATTATAATTAAATATTAATACTTAATAATTATAATTAATTAAAAAATTAATAATAATTAATAATTACTATTATATAATAATAATTAATTTAAACAAACGCTATATGCAAAAAAAAGGGCATCCATGTCCATCAAAAATAACCCACTTTTTGAGAGCAATCCTTATCAGATTATTAGAGATTATCCTCTCAATCTCAGTCCTCCTCTTATTCCCTCACTATCTTCTAATCCAAAAGATAAGCCTCTCGATATAGATGATGATGGCTTTCAAATTGTTAAGAATCGGCGCAAAAATAAATATGCAAAATCTCAGTTTCCTGCGCATGGATCAACAGTGAATTCATTGGATAGTTCCCTGCCCTTAGGCCAGAGATCATGCCCAAATTCACTCAATAGGCAATCAAGATCCAACCAAACTCTGAAGCCACCAAGAACTCAACCATCTACCTCGTTCAATTCAACAAAGTCTGCTTCTTCTTGGGCAGATTTAGTCAAGAACGGTGGCTTTTCTAATAATTCTGATTTAAACTATTCTACCCCCATTAAAATGGAAGACAAGAAAATAGTGGTTGTTAAAGAGGAAATAAGTAAAAGGACTGAGAGTAAATGGAGTAACTCTATTATAGCTTATGTCTATGGTGCTCGTCCATATTATCATCACTTCAGGAATTTTGTTTCAAAAACTTGAAACCAAGTTGGTAATTTTGAAATCTTTACAAGAAACAACGGTTTCTTCATCATCGGATTTTCTGAGAAGCAAGACTGCATCAAAGTAACTCAAAATGGACCCTTCTTTATTAATGACAAATTAATTATCTTGAAAAGATGGGACAAGAATTTGATTCTTGATCGTGCACTACTACAAAACAGGTCATTTGCATCGGTTGTTTACCCCCCCTTTTGCATCAGTTTATGAGACGTAGCTTGCTCTTACAACCCCACTGGATGTTAGTTTGCTGCTAATTGTAAATAATTGTTTTCTAACAAAATGTTCTGACATTCATTTCAGAGAATAGCGAGGATTTGGTTTTGTTCGGTATATTGATCCAGAAGATGAAGCACATGCCAAGTATGAAATGGAAAGAAGGATTTTCCTTGGCAGAGAGTTGACTGTTGTATTTGCTGAAGAGAACAGAAAGAAACCTTCTTAGATGAGAGCTAGGGAGTGGCTCTGGTCTATTTCTTACAATTTTGCATTATGCTTTGCAAACTAGTGTAACTGTTATTGCTATCAAAACCTAAAAGTAATTTATTAAGAAGAATCAGCCAATGTTGTCCTTGTGCTTTGGCTCATTTACCAATTTTCGAAAAGAAAAGAGGGAGTAGTTAAAAAAAAATTAATTGTTAAAATGATGTAAAGTATGTTATCCATTTGACCGATCCGTCCAACCCGCTTAAAATAATCTGCAAAATACACTGCGGAAAGTAGTACGAATTGGGTTTCCATCTGCATCTATATGTTCTTTCTGATTAATTCGCTGCATATATTCTCAGTATTCACTAAGTTAATTTGCTGGGAAATTTTACTGTAATTTTCTTCCCATTTCATATGTCGCTGTTTCGATCCCTGTTCATCTTTGTAGCATTAAATAGTTTTAATAAGCATGTTATAGGAGAAAAGAAGACAATGATTGCTTTTTTGGATGATGGTGCCATGCTCTTAAGTCACATGTTTAAGCCAAAATTTATTTTGATTTCAGTACTTTGTTAAAAGAAAATTAATAAAAAAATCCTGATTAAAAAATGGACATGAGATGTTTGCACACTGCATCCTTTGAAAACATTGTATATGGATTCTTATGCAGTGAAAGTGATGCATCCTGGTTAAAAATTCATTAATTAAGGCAAACCATGGTGATTGTAATTAAAAGCTGATAAGCACTTACATATAGGGGTTTATTTCAATGTGCAGTAGTAGCATGCCTAACCTTCGCTTTCTGCACTTATATATGAGTTCACTGTAAACACCACATCCCTGTCACTCAACCACCCAGTACTCCCCTACCTTTCAACATCTTCATACAACCAATCAACTTCACTTGCCATTTTCAGTTCACAAGCAGCAGCAACCCACGACCTCGCAGCGAACAGTGATAATCCCTAAATCGCAACCAGAATCTCAACCGATATCCAGATCTAGATTTAAAACAGCTGCCACTGATATCCAGATCTAGATTTAAACCAATATCTCAACCGATATCGCAACCAACAGCTAACAGCTGCCATCTAATTCAAAGTCGAATTAAAACATTTGTTTTGATTTGGTTTGAATTTCAATTTTTTTTTGAGGATTTCGATTTGGGACGAACTGCTAATTTGGTTTGCTGAACATGTTAGGGGAATGGAGGGATAAATGAATGCGAAGCGGGAAATGAAAAGTTGGGAGGGAAAATGAAAGTTGAGTAGCAACGGATGGAAAATGGATGCAAACTAATGTAGTTGCATCGGTTGAATTTAAAACCGATGCGACTAAAACTATTTGCACGTACCAATTGCATCGGTTGTTGGTGACAACTGATGCAAATTTGATTTTTTATTACCTATTGCTTTTCACGTATCAATTGCATCAGTTATTAAGATACAACTGATGCAAATAGTTCTATTTGCATCAGTTTTTACTTCAACTGATGCAAATGAGGCGAAGCAATACGCACTTTTTGTACTAGTGATGATCTTCTCACTACCTATCCAATCTGGATTAGGTTGCCTGAATTAAACCTCAGATTATGGGATAAAGAGGCTTTTGCCGCTATAGCTAGTGTAGTGGGTAAACCACTAAAACAAGACGAGCCTACAGCAAAGGAGACCCGCCTTAGCTATGCCAGAATACTAGTCGAGATAAGAGCCACAGATGAGTTACCAGATCTTGCCTTAATCTCCATGCATGATGGAGAAAGCATCAAACAAAAAATCGAATATGAATTTATTCCTTCTAGATGCCAAAAATATGCTTGTTTTGGACACCTCTCAGTTTATTGCTCTTGGAAAATTGTTTGGAAAGAAAAAGATTCTTCTAATAACAATTTGGATAAAATTTCTTTGGCAGTTTCAAGCAATGAAAGTGATCAAAATCAAGAAAATCAACTAATGGAAGAGACCTCTCCCGTTAACATTATTTCCGTAGACAATTTAGACTCTGAAAATCCTTTTCAAAATTCTGAAAACAATTTGAGCATGGTGGCTTCAAAAGAAAATATTGAAAAGAATATTATTGAAACGATTGAGCAATCAGAGAGATCCATCCAACAAGCATTTTCAAGAAACAATAAGCAAAAGCCCCAATTCTTAATGTAGCCATGGATACTGATCAGCAAATGACTGAGACAGTTGCCCTTTCAGATCATCATGGCAATTCTCAAATAGATAAAAGTAATCAGGCTCAAAACAAAGGGGATTATAAAGAACAGTTCTTGCTTTCTCCCCCCTTCAGGAGAAAGCAATTTTAATTACAGACATAGATTCAAATAATTCTCAAATAGTCTCAAAAAACAGCATCTCAGAAAGCTCTATGCTGCCTGAATCCATGTTGGAAAATACTGGCTTGCTCTTCTCTTCTGTCTCCTCCTCTCCTGTCAAAAACAAAAGAAAGAAAGACGGGAAAAAGTCTATTCATGATATTATGAATAAAAATTCAAAAGACAATCCAGACAGTCCAGTCCCTAATTCTAAACTTTTTGAGAAGAAACACATTATTAAAAACCCAAAATGGGAGGAATTTCTCAAAGTCCAAGACAAAAAAGTCTGTAAAAGGAAAGGAGAGAAAGCTACTGAAAGTTTGGGAATAAGCAGCAAAATCCTAATTTAGCTGCTATTGTATCCTTTTAATATCCTTTTTATCTTATTTTATAATTATGAATCTAATTACTTGGAATGTTAGAGGTCTTAATTCCCCTGAGAGGAAATTAGACCTTACAAATTTACTGTTTTCCATAAACCATCTTTAGTAGGCATTTTAGAGCACAAATTGTCAGATAATAACATTGATTTGTTTAGGATCAGTAACCTTAATAATTGGCAACTTATTCATAATAATTCAATGGGGGGAAATGGTAGGATCATTGTTCTTTGGGATCCTACCATTTGGGACCTCTGTTATTTCACCCTCAATCTACAATATATTCACTGCAACTTTAAAAATAAAGGGGTCTTACAAATATCTATCTCATTTATTTATGCCTCCAATTTTGATAATGAAAGAATTCAGCTCTGGAATTCTCTTATCCAACTTAATACAAACATTTCTCTCACATGGGTTATAATTTATAATGGGAGACTTTAATACCATTACTAAAATTCATGAAAAAAGAGGAGGAATTCCAGTCCCATTAAAAAACTGGAATTTTTCTCTAATTTTCTTATTAAAACTGGTTTGATTGAGCCAACCATTAAGGGTAATAAATTCACATGGAAATTAGGGGAATATAGAAATACTCACTGCAAACTTGATAGAATTCTTGTCAATAGAACTTTCATAAATCATTTTTCTTATTTTAACTGCTACACCTTACCCCAATATACTAGTGATCATACTCCCATTCAACTTACTTTATCTCAAAACTCTTTAACCAAGAAAAATTTTCCTTTTAGATTCATGAATGGATGGGTCTATGACTCAGAATATAAAAGTGTTATTCAAAAAAACTTACAATTTCCTCAAATGGTTCTGCTCAATTTAATTTCAGAAAATTTATCCACCTTACTAAAAATAATCTTAAAGCTTGGAATTTTACCAAAAATAAAAGCAATAATGAAATTAACCAAATTAGAGAGGACTGTGTTAAATTACAAGACAGTATTGATAAAGACAGCTCAGATAAAACCAAAATTAAAGAATTCTATCAATTACAGAAAAATCTTTCCAATTCCCTTCAAGTTGAAGCTGCTAATATAAGGCAGAAAGCCAAAGTTAACTGGCTTTCTCAAGGGGATTTACCTACAAAATTCTTCTATGCTAAAATATCTGGCAAGAAATATCATAACAATATAGGTAAATTAATCAATAGTAATGGTAAGATTATTAATGATGCCTCTTTATTAGAGAAAGAAGCTGTTCTCTATTTCTCTGATCTGTTTTATACTGAGGAGAATTCTTGCACTTTTCCAACCATTTCTCCTAAATTTGTCCTATATTCTAACAGTGAGGAAATCCTTCTTGCCCCTATCTGTCTTGAAGACATAAAAAAAATGTTTTTTCGGCCAAAGATGATAAAAGCCCTGGACCTGATGGGTTTGGGGCTAAATTTTATAAAACTCACCAGGATGATATAAAAAACATGTTACTTGAGGTTGTCAAAGAATTTTTCACAACTGATAGGCTATTAAAAAACATAAATCATACTTTTATAACTCTTGTCCCTAAAACCAAAAATCCTTCCTGTCTGGGAGAGTACAGACCTATTGCATGCTGCAATTTCTTTTACAAAATTATAGCCTCTATTCTTAGTAGCAGAATTAAATGTTTTTTAAAATTTCTCATTTCTAAAAACCAATGTGCATTTATTTCAGACAGGCTTATTGTTGAAAATACTCTTTTATCACATGAACTTTTAGGGGATTTTAACCAGGCTGGTAAAAATAAAATGTGTCTCAAAATTGACCGGCACAAAGCATTTGACAAAATAAACAGAAACTTTATTATTCACATGATGGATCAACTAGGCTTCAATGAAAAATTATGCAACTTAGTTAAAGAATGTATCTGTAATGTATCTTATTCCATTCTTATTAATGGATCTCCTTGTGGATTCCTACACAGCAATAGGGGAATTAGAGAAGGAGATCCTCTATCCCTTATTTATTTACAGTTACTATGGAATATTTTACTTTACAAATGGAAATGGAACTGGTGTGTAAAAACATAAAACCAATTAACTCAATTATTCCTTGTATCTCTCATCTATTATATGCTGATGATTTACTAATATTTTCAAATGCAGATACACTCTCTGCAGTTACCATTAGAATTTTTTTTGACAACCTCAGAAATCAAGCTGGTCTTCAAATTAATGAAAATAAAAGCAATTTTTTTTCCAGCAAAGACTGCAAGAACAAGATGGAAATCCTCAACATTCTAAAGTTCCAACAGAGTGAACTCCCTGTCAGATATCTTGGTCTACCCCTCAGTAACAATCAGATCAAGGAAAGAGATTCTGCCAAACTATATCAAACCATTCAAAATAAAATTAACAACTGGTCAAGCAAAATGTTATCTATAGCTGGAAGAGTAGAGCTTGTTCATACAGTCATCACTGCAGTCATCGTGTACTCGTTGCAATCTCACAACATACCAGCAAAAACATTAGAGAAAATTGAAAAACTATGTGCCAACTTCATTTGGAATGGAAAACTCCATAAAATATCTTGGAATACCCTAACAAAAACCAAAGAAGCTGGGGGATTGGGAATCAGAAACTTTTCAGACATTCATGAAGCATGTAAATTCAAACTTTTTTGGAAATTCATAGAAGGCAAAACATTATGGGTTGAATGGATGAGATCCAAATATCTCAAAAACAAAAATTTCTAGTCCATTCCCATCAAAAGCCATTATTCTTATGTTTGGAAAAATATTGTGAATTGCAGAGAAATTGGAGCCAAGCTTGTAGAGCGAAAATTTAAAGATGGTAAATGCACTAGCCTATGGTTTGACCCTTGGATCAATGGAAGCTCTCTTATCAACTTACTAGGCTGGAGCAACCATTATTACTTTGGAAAAGTTAATGCTTCTGTTGACAATATCATTCAAAATTCTACTCGGAATACTCAAGCATTTCCTGCAACTACCATCTTCAATTCTTCTATTAATAAAATTGAGATTGACCCAAATACAGATGAAGATGCTTGATGCTGGAAATTATCCCTAAAAGACAGATTTTCTTTTAAAAACACTTGGGACTTTCTAAAAGGAGGGGAAATGGAAGTTGATTGGCATAAATCAGTTTGGAACTCAGCCAACTGTCCAAAAATGGCTTTCTACACTTACTTTGCATTATTAAATCGTCTACCAACTAGAGAAATATATGGAAAATGGAACATAAACTCTGGAAATATCAATTGCCTATTTTGCAAAACCGAAATTGAAAACACGGAACATCTTTTTTTTGACTGTCCCTACTCCAGACATGTTTGGTTCATTGCAAAAAATAAGCACAACATAAATCAACATTTGGCTCTCCAAAACATTAGAGACAACATTCAATATTTTCAGAAAGCATACAAAGGCAAGAAAGCAGAATTCAACAAAGCAATTGTAGTGCTTGCTATAGTCATCTACTTTATTTGGAAAGAGAGAAATAACAGGCTTCATAACAAAGTTGAAACAGACAGTATACAATTTTGGAAAACTATTGAAATCAAATTCAACATCATTCTTCATAAATTCAACATAAACAACAACAGAACTCATAACATCTTAAAAAATGACAACTATGAGAACATCGTTGAAGAATACTTACAAAAGAAGAATTTTAATAAAAAATACCAATATCCTGCTGCTGATAGAAAATTAGTGGTGAAGTCAACAGAATTCATGGATCACAGTTCCTCAGTTGAAGGTTGCTGCTCCACTATGCATACCGGAAATATTTCCTGCAAGGGTAGTAACTATAACTTCAATTTTAATCCTAATTTTAAAAGTTTCTTAAATAAAAATTTATACTCTTATTTACTGATATGCATAGGGAGAGCCGTCCATCCAATTCTGAGCCTCTACTTCCTAATGACTGTCAACTACAAAGCAACAACACTGTTATATACAATGCCGCTGTACACAGTGATAAAGCCATCAGTACTTTCAAGCACTTATCTGATTTGGCTCAATTTAATGTCGCTAGCAAGGTTACTATAGGCAATCTCCTATGTAATCGGATCTCAACCTGTCAGGGAAGTACAAGGATCTCAATACTGATGACATTAATATTAGTAAAGGATTTTGTACTAACACAAATGATATTTTACCTGATTAAAGCAAGAGGAGCCGCAATAATGCTAAAGAAGACAACAACTTCTTCCTGGCTATCAGTGAGCAAAGATTAGGAAACTCTCTCTACATCAGCAAGCTTAATAACCAGATATATCACTTATCTGTATGGCAAAAAGGCGAGAGCAGCAACCCCTTTGCAGACGCTTGTATTAAAATTTCAAGGTGTGATCTTAAGGAGACTACAACTTCGATACTCAATCCTTCCTCAAATCTGAAGTCTGGGGGCAAACATGGTAACAAGGAGGACAACTTCAAGGATACAAAGACTAAAACAGCTTGCCAAGGCCATTTTAGCTTCGATCCAGGGATCTCCAGTCCTCGTGCTAAAGAAATAAGGGAGTAGAGACCTCCTTAAGTCCCTATTTTTGGCTTAAGCGAGTATCTTTAGAGATTAAAGCAGAGTTTTCTTCCTCCACGAAGTTCCACCATTTTTCTTCGAAAGTTTAGTGGAGGTGCTACTTTGACTTCCGACTCTAGGGTTTGCAGTGTTTTGGTTGTAATATTTGGCTTCGGGTATAACGGGTTTACCCTTTCTATGTTATGTAACCTATTGGGCTTGGCCCATTTATCAATTTTCAAAAAAAAATTAATTTAAAATATAAAGTAATTAATAATAATAATAATAATTAATATTCAATATAATTAATATAATAATTAATAATTATTAAATAAATAATAGTTAATAAATTATAATTAATTTTTAATAATTAATAATTAACATTAATAATTATTGATCTAAAAATAATAATTAATATTAATTATTAATATTTAATAATTGATATTTAAAATATAATAATCAATAATAAATATTGATTACTATTAAATAATAATAACTAATTTGAAATACGAAATAATTAATATTAATAATTACTATTCAATATAATTAATAATTAATACAATAACTAATAATTAATAATTAATATATTAGAATTAATTTTTTATAATTAATAATTAACACTAGTAATTAATAATTAAAAAATAAAAAATAACATTAATAATTAATATTTAATAATTGATATTAAAAATATAATAATCAATAATAATAATTAGTAATTAATAAGAAAATTAATAATAAAAAATAAATACTATTAAATAACAATAATTTATATTGATAACTAGTAGTAATTAATAATTAGTAAATCAATGATTAATGGTAAATAATAAATATTTAGTTAATAATTAGTAATTTATAAATAATAATTACTATTAAATAATAGTAACTTATTGCTGTTAAGAATTAATAATTTCTATTAGTAATAAATAATTTATAATTATCAAATGATAATTACAATTAAATAATTAATAATTCATATCACTAATTAGTAATTAATAATTAATTAATTATTATTATGAAATATACATAAAATTAGCATTTAATAATTAATATTCAATTATAATTAAGAATTAATAAGTCACAATTAATAATTAGCAAATAAGAATTAATATTTAATAATTAACGATTAACAATTAATAATTACTATTAAATAACTAATAATTAAGAATTAAGACAAATATTTAATAACCAATGATTATTAAGTAATTAATAATTAATAATTAAGAAATAGTATTGATTATTGGTATTTGATATCTAATTATTAGAACTAATAATAATATTTAAAAATTTTAATAATTTTTTTTAGTAAAATTTATAATAAATAATAATGTTCGTAAAATTAAAAAATTCAAAAATAAAAATTTATAATTTCATACGCATCTAGATATTCTCTTTTATGACCAATTTCTTTGACATATATAGGTATTTCTATTGGTTTAAATAGCGAAATTTTTGGCTCCATCCCTTTAAATTTTGGCTCCAATCGTCAATTTTTTTGTCTCTAATCCTATTTTTCATTGTAAACCTCCACCTTCTTAGACTGCTGGTTAAAAAAATCATTGCTCCAAAACAATACTTTCGCCTCAAAAGGTTTCTTCTCCTTAATGAAACAATCACGGCGGGAACGATTTAAGAAACTTTCGAGGTCTGAAAAAAAATCAAGGCTTCTAGATCCTGAAGCTGCTCGGGTTGTATTGCTTCTGAAATCGGCGCAGAGAAAGTCAATAATGATACGAACTTCTTGTCGCTCGCTTTAGGTAATCGATGTTCGTGTTTTGTTTCAGATTTGAAATTCAAGTACTTAGTAGATATTAGGGTTTACATCACATTTGTTTCTTCTAATTTGCATCGCTCAGATTCACATGTTTATTCTATTCCTTCATCGCACGATTCATGCATGTGTGCTTGTTTTTTAATTTTGGCATTTTGATTTCAATACTTAATGGTAATGCTTGACATAATAATTTTGTTACGAGACAGGCGTATGAAATGCATTGATTAGTTAGATTTTTTCTAGCTTGATAGTAGTTGGTTGGATGATTCAAATTCAGTAATACAATACGCCACTTCTACATTTTACTGTATGCAGAAGATGTATTTATTGATAACCATAGTTAAGTTATGAATCGGAGAAAAATGTGATGAAAATAATGGAAGAATTTGAAGCCAAGCAACAATGAAATGTTACTTACTATTTTCAGATTCAATTGTTGCCATGCGTGCTTGTGTCTCAAATAGTTATTTTTTCACTTGACAGGCTTCTACAGATGTCAACGAACATTTCATTTCTCTTACCAATAACAACTTTGCTAAATAACAACTTGACAGGCTTCTACAGATGTCTCAAATAGTTATTTATTTATTCATAGTTATAAGTTTTCTATTTTACATCTATAGGAAAACTTCATACAAAATTATGATTTTGATTTCGATCTAGGTGCTGAAGGAGACCTATTCAAAGCACCTGAAACAATAATTGAAGAACCATTACTTGCATTAGACCCCTTAACAGCTGCTATAATTACAACTATCAAATGGACAAGATGTGATGGTTGAAACCATCAAAGCTGCTGCTATGGAATCGATGCAAAATGAACAGCTTAATGATGTCCTATATGATTGCACGAAAGAACTTTCAGCTAAATATGCAATCAATGAAATGTTAAGTGAAGTACTAACTATTGAACTTCATGTGAATGAAACATAGGAAATTCCTTTTATAGGGAATATCAAATCAAATATGGAAGGGAATTTGCATAAAGCATGAGTAGTGGTTGTCTCGGTTCGATGGATTGGGTTGGTAATAATAGTAGCGGTAGGCCGAATTTCCTTGAATTTCAGTGTGTGGATTTTGAAACTGCGTTTGGTTTAAGGAGAGCATTCAATGAAGGGGATATTCAAGTTAGTGGCTTAATTGGTTTGGTTGTATACACTTTATATCTTCATTTTATAGAAATTTTTAACTGGTTTCATAATGTGTAGGCCCTTGAATGCAGGCATGCAAACAAAGGTAATACGAGCAGCTTAAGTGGATCCTTTGATACACAGCTGACTGTTAGTGATATGAAGTCCAAGGTGCGAATGCAACAACTTATGAGATACAGGAGTAAAAAATAAAAGGAATTTTGGAAGAAAGATTAAGGTAGCTGCTTTACAGTATGCATGTAGGAAGACCTTAGTAGATAGTCAGCCTTGAGTTCGAGGAAGGTTTGCAAAGACTGGAAATGGCAAGGTCTTGAAACAAGTCAAGTGAAACGAAATGCTTTGCAGATTACATGTAAAAAGCAAGGTATTATTTCTCAGGCATGTACCTCAAGCTTGCATGGTTGGTCAGAAGTTTTCGAAAGCTCTAAGATAACTTCACGATGTAGTCAGTTTTTAGGGTTTGATATTTTACAATATCTTGTTATTATAAATTTCATCTCCGCCCCGTTGAAAAGGTTTATGTAGAAATGTAGTATATGATGTCAAGTTAAGACTTTTGTGAACAAGTGTAAAAGCAGCAAGAGGAGTGGGACTGTTGTAGTGGAGTGGAGACTGTATCGTGACAGCTTTGGTGAATTGTATGGTGATATGCAGGCAAATAAGAAGGGTTTATGGCAAGAGAACACAGTTAATGTGTAAAGGTAATGGAATAATAGCAGGGGATGATTGTGGCAATATCTGGTTAGGAGATTGTTGGATGATTGGGAATTGTAGTGAGGAGATGGAGATGGAATCATTAGCTGTTGCTGTTGGTGAGAGATGATTTTTGAGAATTGTGGTCCAAGCAGGTGTGAAAATTATTGGATGTTTTTGTGTATAATTGGAAGTTAATGGTTAGTGTATGTAGCAATTTGAAAGTGGGATGGTTAGTGGTATATACATCAGTGTGTTAGCAAGCGGGGGGCAGTAGAGGGAATTGTGTCAGGGGGATGTGTACTATTGGACAAGCGGTTGGGAAGATTGTTGCTTAGCACGGGGAATTTATCTCTTTTAATTAGTACGTATCTATATTTATATTGATGTATGTTATGGATTTAGTTATATTTTGTAATAAAATTGTGAATTCAAAAAAGGTGTAAATTGAATTATTTTAGCTTTTATTAAATGTGAATGGTTCATGTTGTTTCAAGTAATGTTAACGATCGTAGGTATTATTAGTGAAATATCGGTTTTAAATATAATATTGTGAAATTTATGGTTAATGGCAGTTGTCGGAAGATGAATTGCAATTGTTGGTAGCAGTTGTAAAAAGATTTATTGCAACTGTTAATAATAGTTGTAAATGAATGTATTACAACTGCCAAAAGCAGTTGCAAAAGTTATTGTTGCAACTGCTATTAGCTGTTGCAAAATAGACCTATTACAACTGCCAATGCAACAGTTTCGATAGATTTTACCACAACTTTCAAAAGCAGTTGTAAAAAGCTTTTTTACAACTGCTCCTGCATCTGTCGGCAATAGTTGTAAAAAATATTCAACTCTATTACAACTCCGGATATTAAGACTGGCGGCCGCCCGTTGTAATAGACCTATTATAACTGTTTTTGACAGTTGCGAAAATGTATTTTTGTTGTAGTGTAATAAACTAAATTTAATTATTTGTTTGGTTCTAAATGCCTATAATAAAGCATGTTACATGAATATACATGTATTATAAATTGACTAGTAAAATTACCGTTACCGCTGGTATTGAAAAAATGTTACCAATGATTTACCGTAGAAAATGGTAAATTTACCGTTACCATACCGATTAAACTGGTATATCGATTTCACTCGAAAATGGTAACCAATTGGCTGGTAATGGTATGGTAATGGTAAATTTAACATTACCATAACAGCCCTGTGGAGTACTCGAATAAGAAAGGAATGCTTTAATCATAATTAATTTAAGTGATTATTGTATTATATTTTATTTAATATATTTCTCTTTTCTTTTTCTTTTTAAGGAATATACTAGATGCGAATTGAAGAGACATCCTTTAGAAAGACAAAGAGAACAGTAGTGTGAATAGTTGTATATAATATTAAATGACTACTGTATATATGATTTCAAGATGAACTTGTGTTTATTGGGAGCAATTCGTTCTGATCTGTTATCCATACTTGTAATATTGTACATTGTTCGAGTTGATGCGGAGAGTTGGTGAACTTGTAAAAAAGATGGTTCAAAGGAGAAAAATCGTTTATATCTGCTAGTGTATTTGCTTTTGAAGTTGACATCATTGTTACGTGTCGCTACTGTTGAAGGAGTATTATGAGCTATGAAAATTATCAAGACTTCACTACGTAATCGATTAGGGTGTAATGTGATAATAAATGTCTAATGACTCATATTGAACGGGATACATTAGAAAATGTTGAAATTGAACATATTATTCAAAATTTTAAAAATATGAAACATAAAAGAATACTTCTGTGAACATTTGATGATGCAATAATTTGTCATGTTTAAACTGAATATTAATATATATTTTGTAAATTAAATATGTATTAATTTTTGTTATGAAAACATGATTATTTTTTTTTTCTAAGTTCCATCTTTATTGAATCAAATTTCTACGTACGCCAAAGAAAATGAATAAAGCTCAGCAGTATACGAGTATTATGTCATCACCGCAGTTCATTCTTTCATCTGAGATGAAATCACGGCCATTGCTTCTTATTGGATACTACTACTTTATGGGCTGTTTATTTAAAGCCCATGTAACTCTGTATATATTGCTTTGAATAACTATTGTGTCATCTATCAAAGAATTATTGCATCAAACAATTATTGCAGTAAAGATTTTCCTTCTCAATTTTTCTCCTTATCATTATATCATCCAATTCTTCTTAAAATCTTAATTTGGTATCAGTGCCAAATTCTGCTTAACAGCATAAAATTATCCTTAAGGAAGAATTCTATTCTTTCTCTATCAGAGTGTTTTCATCACTTGGAGAAATTATTTTTCCCATTATATTCAATATCATCAGGAATTCGAGTTTGCAATCAGATTTTGGTGCCTCGCCGAGCCATTACACTGGCTGCACTCAAGAATTGCAAGAAGACAAACTCGTTTAAGAAAGTTTTTTGAAAAATAGATTCAGAAAACTAGAAAATTATCTCAGTAAATCTGAAAATTAGGTCAGAGTCACGCCAAGATCCATCAGAAAAATATTCATCATTTAGATCTAGCTGCTACTTACCTGTTCTCATTATCTTTTTTGAGGTGTTCTCTATTCCTAAACCTCTTTTCTTTTCTTTCTTCTGGTTCTTGATTCAAGAGTTATCATCATGGGTGATGATCTTTCAGCCACTTCTGATAACGTTAATACTGAGCAGCAAACTGATGCAACAACCAAGTTGATCAAGACTGTCAGCAGCCACAAACCCATTTGATCACTGTGCATTTGGATGAGAATAATTATCTGTTGTGGAAATTGCAAGTCGAAACTGCAATTCGGGGATAATGGCTCGAAGGCTTTCTTCTTGACACCATACCTACACCATCAAAATGCATCACAGTTGAAGGAAAAAAAATCATTAGTGATGAAGAGTATGCCAAACATCATAGACATGACAGACTTATATGCTCCTGGTTATTATCGTCAATAAACTCAAATTTGTTATCTCTTGTTATTGGATGCAAATCAGCAAGTGAAATATGGGCAACAATTAAAAAAGTCTTCAACACTCAGTCTGCTGCCAAAGTGATGCATCAGAAGAGACAACTTCACAGCATTAGAAAAGACAATTACTCTATGTGGAAATATCTGTACAAAATCAAGACCCTTTGTGATCTACTAGAGGCTGCAGGTCACAAAGTACCTGAATCTGAACAAATATTATCCATATTAAATAGTTTAAGTGATGAATATGAATCAATGGTGGCAGTTATAGCATCTAATAAAGTTTTAACATTTGTTGACGATGTCCATTCAATTCTTCAAGCACATGAGGCTAGAAAAGATAATAAAAGGCCTCAAGAACTTGGGTTTACAATCAATTACACCACAAACTCCAAAAACAAGAATCAAACCAGTAACAAAGGAGATTGATCATCTCAAAGAGGAGGACATTCTATTAGGTCAAGGGGAAGAGACATGTGGAACAACAAAAATAGACCCAAATGCCAGATTTATGAAAAAATTGGACATACTGCTATAACATGCTATTTCAGATACTTAAACCAACAAAACAACAACAACCAAAGAAGTGGAAACTACAGTGCTAATATAGCTCAAGCAAGCTCAAGTAATCAAATTGACAATAAAGATTACAGCTCAAATAAAAATACTTAATCAGAACATGTGCATGATGACTGTTGGTATCCAGACTCTGGTGCAACAAATCATATAACAAATACTCTTGATAACTTGAATCTTGGCAACAAAGTGTGTAGAGGTAAACAGTCAATTTGCATGGGCAATGGTAAGTGTATCAAAATCTCTCATGTTGACAGTGCTGTTATTAAAGGAAATAAACAATTATTTCTGCATAACTTATTAAGAGTTCCAAAAATCAAGAAAATTCTCATAAGTGTGTCTCAATTTGCTAATGACAACAAAATATATTCTGAATTTTATCTAAAATATTGTCTTGTTAGAGACATACTGACTAAAGATATTCTTTTGTAGGGTGATGCAGAAAAGGGTTTGTATAGGTTTAAATCTGTCAACAGTGCCAGCCCTGCAACAGAGAAAAATTGTTGTAATCTGTAACTGTAACGACCCTGACTCGACCTTCGAAAATCGGCACCTAATACGACACTTGTATTCCAATGCCGCAGATCCAAACGTCGAATCTGGTTTGCCGGAACTTATAACACATCAAGTATAACAAAACACAGCGGAAGAAAAGAATGAATATCATTGATATACAACATTCGATACAACAATGATACAATATGAATCAATATCAGAGATACAATATAACAATGCTACAGTGGAATAACAATATGATATAGCAGCGGAAAACAAATAGCCAAGAGATAACTCCAATCCAATGCTCCAAAGCTAAAACTCCAAACCACTAGCTCGAACCACCATCACGTTTCACCAAACCGAGCAAGGTCCTTCGTCGAAGACTTCAATATCCAAAGTCTCCAAAGAATAGCAAAGAGAAAGATGAAAGCTACCAAATCGATATCTATATCTACTATCTGAAAAACCCAACTCCAGACTGCTCGTGTCGAAAATTGTGGGCAACCAGAGTTTAGGAAGGGAACAATAAACTCCGGGTCAGTCGTAGGACTGGTATGAGCAAACAAAAACAATTTTTATCTTTTAAAAACAAACAACAAAAGGATTTGGATTGAAATCCGCAATGCTTTTTGGAAAATGAAACTGCCATAAGGCCTCCCGCCACACACACAATGCAAACACACACTTGGAGGAGATTTCTCCTTATGACAGTCAAAAATGCTTGATACGCAAAAACCATTTGATATTATTATTAGTGCATAGTGAAAAACATTTTGAAAGTATAATATTAATCTTAGCCAGCATAGACATTCCGAACTATGCCTACTATAGCTACCATCCAAACAGTGGGGAGCCACCTTAAGTAGATGGCAGGTAATACAACTAAAACCGTACAAGGCGCGTATTGGATGATTGGATTTCCAACAAATGGTCAGGCCAAGGAACTTCCCATTGCTACATTGGTACGCCTCTGGAGGGACGCCCCGAGAACCATCCCTCAGTTCTCTGCCAACACAAGGCCGGTGTACCCCATGCCCGGGAGTATCACCTCTGTAACAGCCCACAAATCCGTACCCTTTGAGTCAACACTATTCTACAACCATCAACTCAAGTTGTACAGAAATACGAACCATTTGGGTTAAAGAAGAAGAGGTAGAAGAAGAAAATAGAAAACAATAATAGAATCTAACCATCGCAACAGAATAAAATATAATAGATATGAAATGATCTTTACTCAAAATTAAATATCTCTGTTTATACATTACATCATCAGAATACATCAATCTCAGCTCAACAACCATATCACACAAATGGATACACAACAACTCAACACAGCGAAAATATATGTATATAAACAAGTACGCGAGTACGTATCGTCATCCAGCTCGTCTCTTGAGCTCCACAACATTTCCTGTATCATATAATACTCGGTCTGACCCGAGCATTACAGTTAGATAACAGCCGAGTCAGTCTGGAATACCAGCGTGAGAAAATCACACCCAATTGATTATTAAAGTTTCAAAAATCCTTTGAAAACAAAAGCATCTCATAAGACCACGCCACAAATAAACATGTCGGGTTTTTACCTTACGATAGCTAAAACAATTTTTATAGAAATCCTCTGATATTATAATAGGGTCTATATACAAATACTTAGAAAATAGCCGAAATTGTTACATTCATTAAATTCCAGCTACTAGCCACAAAGTGGGTAATACAAACAAAACTCGTACAAGGCTCGTAGGGAGAATGGATTTCCAACTAATGACTAGGCACTGGGGTACCACCTGTCACAGTACGGGGCCTAGATCACCGTACCGAGGAGTACGTCCGCTCCCCTGCAACACAAGGCCGGAACCATCCCTTACTGGACAGTCCCGAGTGAGATCACCCCGCGGTTGGGATCAGCAACCGCACCACTAAGCCGAAATAAAAAGGGACATCTAGACTGGAATAACCTCACCCTGCTTGGGTGCTACCCACCTAGCCTTGCTGCATATCCCCTGATTTTCAGTCATTCCCATTTGATGAGGCTTGAGGCTAAGCGTTACCTTTTAAGAACAATATCCCTTAGAATGCCCATCGTCCACCTGACAATGTTTCACAAGCATTCATCCATACAAGTCTGTCCCGGGTTCGAACGGAACCGAAGGCACTATTCCTACTACATCCATTTTCGAAATATCCTCAGGATTAGTAGCGACTAGCCCTTGCACTTTACTGCTCCATCCTCGAATCCACAATCGTTTACACGAAACGTACAAACCGGATCGAAGTGGTTTTCGAGAAATAAATCTCGATCCCGGTCTCTTCGAAACAATCAACGCATTTGTCCAATATTGATAGTCGGTTATTTAACTATCAGTTATATTCACAAACAACCATCAACCAATAAATAATTTTCCAAATTATTTATTAATCTCAAAAATATCTCCACAAGATATATTTCTATTTTCAATCCTTTGAAAACAGTTTCAAAACCATCATTCTTCTCAGAATCAACTTTCCCAAATATTTTATATCTCCTCTGAAATCACCAAGCACAAAAATAGATTTTTAAAAATAATTTAAAACACTTTACTTTGAAATATATACTTTAAAGCACTTAGGATAAAACTACTTAAATAATTTGTTAAAAATACATACTATATGAATTTAAGAAAATAAGGTCACTTTATAAAATATAAAACCAGGTTTTCACTTTTAAAACAAATACTAAGTCACTTTTAAATAATTAATGCTATAGTGTATTAAAAGTAAGTACTTACTTTAGAAATTAAATATTTGAAATAATAAATTTTACAAAACATGATTTCTTTAAAAAACAACTTTAAAACATTTAATTTATATTTACAAATTTACTTTTAAAAATGTGTACTTGGCCATCCAGAGAGAATTCCAACTTCAAGCACTTAAATCAATTTTCCGAATTGATTTCCAATTCATTCTATTTGAAATAAATTTCTTTACTTGCTCGGTACATTTCAAAATTCATTAATTATGGACTTTATTTTTTTTATTATTATTATTTGTTGTTTGATTTTAAATCTTTTAACTGAAATATACAAATTTCAAGCTTTTCCCAATTTCTTCTTTATTTTTCTTAAATAATTTAAATCCTTAATTTTAAATAAATGTTTTGTTCTTTTAAACAATAACATTGAAGTTTAAGTTTTCATTAACTTTCTTTTTATTTAAATTTTCCGCCCATACTCAAGATTTATTTTTAAAATTTAAAGTCACTTTATTTCCTTTCCAGTTCATTCATAAATTTATTCAACTTTTCTATAATTATTTTACTTACAATTTCCCTTCTTTTAATTTCATTCACAACTCAAATTATATATTTGGTAATTCATTATTGCCCGATAATAACAATCAAGCCATAACATTCAATATTCCCACATAATTCATTACAGAATACCAAATATTCAGAACAGAGAATATTAAATAATTAAATAAAGTTGAGGGGTCCAGTTGGATCCCTCCAACCTGTTTTTTTCCTGCATCCATAGATGTTAGCACCATATAAAATATCTCCACTATAAAATGAGGGAAATTAATCATTTCAAGGTATAGTATATACTACTATATAACACAACAATCAATTCAACCATTTAAACAATTATTTAAATTTAATCATTTAAATTTAAATTTAAATTTAAATCTAACTGAGTGAGATTAACTCACCTTTGCTTTGCTGTTCTCAATCCATTTCCAACCGACTTGTTTCCTTGATTTTTACACCTTGTATAATAATTCGTGGTTTATTATTATTTTAAGTAATCCAATTTTAAATTACCATTTATTAATTCTAATTAACTAATAATTTATTTTAACTAATCATCCCTTTAATAATTTCTTAGTAGCTAAAATAATTAAGTTAATTGAATAAATTAATCATCTTAATAAATTATTTTAAATTAATCCAGTAAATTGAAATATGTTTATGCATATCTATTTTATTTCTTACATATACTAAAAAAACTTATATAGATTAAAAATCTAACTTTCTTTTTTTTATAAATTCCTACATTTTCTCCAAAATCTTATATATATATATACACATATTTACTGCTTATATATGCAAGTGTACATATACATCCTCATATTAAAAAAAAAATTACTGCAAACTCATATACATACATGTTACTAAAACTACTGTACCTCACTGTATTTTTTTCTTCTCTTTTTTTTAAAAAAAATAAGGACTTTGGCTTATTGTTAATTACTGTTTCAAATCTAAAAGGAGAGTAAAAATCGAACCTCACTGCTATCTCCAGGTCAGGTCGTCGGCTCCTATGATTCGCGACCCCCCTCCTTGACAAATCGAAGTCGACAACGCCTAGCTCGAACATCGCCTCGCCTAGTCGCGACTCCCTGTCGTGCCTCACTCGCGATTCACAATCGTGCACCGCTCGAAATCATGCGCCACAACCTCACACATGCGAGCTCGAGTTGGCCCTAGGTTTCTTCGAAAAGGGTCAGGGAATTCATGGTAGAGGAAACGACGATTTGGGGGTTGGTTCATGGTTGCGATTTACTAAAATCGGATTGAGAAAAATAAAGGCTGCCATTTTTTTTCATTTATTCGAACAGAGATTGTAAAGGGGTAGGGAGGGGAAGAGGAAAACGCGGCCATGATTATCTATTTATTTTCTTTTTTCTTAGTTTACTGAGTATTCCATTACGAAAGAGGCTTTGGTGAATTTTATTTAAGGAAGATGAAGCTTGCGCGATAAGAGAAAGGGAGACACGATGATGACGGCATGTACGAGAGGGGACAAGGATTTGAGAGAAGGCAGCTGATAGGGATAGTACGTGAATATATAAATAGAATTTTAAATAGAATTTTCAACGCGTTTATATACCGTACGCTCACACAACTCCTCCAATTACTACGAAAATTGAAATCCAATAATAATTTAATATTACGGATCCAATGGAACTGGTTTTGTCAAATTCCGAGACTGTTCCTCGGAAGGCTATTTTTTAAATTCAATTTAAACGATATAAATTTCAAGATTGAACAGATCACTGTTAATTTCAATTTTAACGCTTCTATTGTCTTCAGTGTTATCAATATAAATTTAATAAGCCTTCAAATTATTTTTAACAGGCTCAAAATTCCAGGTTTAACATTTTACCAACTTTAAATTATTCAATTCAATACCTAAATTATCAAATAAATTGAGATATTTGTAATTCAAGTTAAAAATTACTCTATTGAATACTTAAAATCAATTAAATATCCTGGTTTTAAATGCTTGAAAATTCCGGGTCGTCACATTCCTTTCCCCTTAAAAGAATTTCGTCCCCGAAATTACTAATTAGAAAGAATGGTCCAATACCCGGTTATTATTTCCCTTAACCAAACAGTTTCTAACAATTCAACATCGCACTAACTATCTTCTTAAAAAAACTCATTATTATTCTCATTAACCTTTCAAACTTCTCCATAGTTTCAAACCATACCATTGGTTTAACCATCCCAGTTTCAATTTAAAACCAAATTTTGAATTATCAAAATTTTCTCAAAATTTTTCTAACTCCCTAAATTCCCGAAAAAATTTGCCAGCGTCTCCTTTGCGCAGCTGACTCGGTACAACTACAAAATGGCTCTACGGCCTTCCAAATCCAAAAAGAAAACAAAAGGCCAAGTGGCTCAAACCAAATCCTAATCAAATTTCATACCAAATTTAAATGCATACCTTTTGACGGGCAACTCATATTTATCTTCTGAAATTAAAATCAATTCTTTTTCCCTTTAAATTACCTGCATAATCTGCTTAGCACTAATATCCAATCACAATTTCCAAAACATTTTATCGACTCCCTTAACAAATGCCAATATTCATTCATTCAAATATCAACTTAGAATATATTTGCAATATTCAATTTCTAATTAAGAATTTATCATTCCTTACTTAAGTTAGCATAAGCATTTTATATGTTTCTTATCTTTATTTTCACTTTACCACTTTAATTTATATCCATTTCTATTCAAATCGATTCTTTCATTTCCATATGAATTCAATTTATCTTTAACTCTGCATATATAAATTTTATTTGTCATTTATTACTAATTCATGTCATTACTTTAAATTGGGTCCATTTACTAACTTATTTTAGTTTCCAATTTGAATTTGTTTGTCGTTAACAAAATTTTCCAAAAATTTTCTAACTCCCAAAATTTCTGAAATTTTTTGGCAGAGTCCCCTTTGTACGGAGGAGCTTTTGCAATTTGACAAAAGAGATAAATATATATACATCAACCCACACGGTCGGAAAAACCAAAAACAGTTCATATTTCCTATTTTTATTGCGTAGGCGTACCTTATTTAGCATTTTAAGCAAGCAACTTATTATTTTTAGCAAATAGCCCAACCCAAAACCAGCCACACGGCTCCCAGGTACCTGTACTTACTCAATTTAAACATGTAAGTGCCGAATATATGAAGTTTAACAGCATATCACTTATTTGCAATAGTTAAAACATATGAATTCTAAAAGAAATTCACACCAAACATTTTTCCATAAACAACTTATACAATTTCCATGTTAATTCAACTGTTTCAATTAATTTATAAACCATTTTTATGCAATTTGAATGGTTTAAAACTCAATCATTTACATTTAATTTATTTTTAAGCAACTGAACTCATATTTAATCTAATTGATCTCAAAAATCAATTTATTTACTCCCACCAATTTATAGAATTTTAATTACTTCCATTTACATCCAATGACAATTTATTCTATGCAATTTGACGAGATCTATGTGAATAAATAAGTACTTATGTTTTATAACCAATTGAAATGGATTTCAACTCAATTTATGCTTAATTTTATTCCATTTTTAAATTTATTCACAATCTATATATTCTCATTTCATTGCATATCAAATTTGAATACATTCACCTGCATTTCATTTTATTAACCAAACCAGTTCATTCAAAACCATTAACAATTTAGGTTCGTCTTCATTGCCAATTAAATTTCCCTTTTATTTCAATTCATTCACAATTATTTATTTAGCTCGACACATTCCATTTAAATTTCATTCACAGTCCATTCCTTTACGTTTTATTCCATATTTGTTAATTCCAAACTATTTTATTTAGCTTAAAGACAATCTAAGTTATTTCATTATCTAATTCATTATCTAAATAGTCTTTTCCCAACTTATAATCCAAAACTTGATTTTAAGTCTCAAAATCTCTTCATTTAAATTTGCTTAAGTTCAATTTACTTTATAATTTTCAAGTTTTGATCTTCAATTTATTTTTCAATCATCAAACAATTTTTATTTTGGATTTTGTATTCCATTTTCAAATTTTATAAGCCACAACTTACTATTTACACAATTCCATTCGTCATAGGCTTGAATATATTGTTCTTTTATTTTAACTCAAGCCTTATGCTTATTTACCTCCCAAGCATATTTTTATTCCCTGCAATTTAATTCTGATTCCTTTATAAGTTATTCTAATTTATTTACTTCAATTCCAATCCTTATTCAATTTATTTCCTATTCGTTCAAGTAAGAATTTAATTCCATTCATTAATTCAATTGCATTCATATTCCTATTCAATTAAATTTTTAACTCAGATTTATTTAATCTCAATAGATTTCAACTTAATTCAAATACAACTGGATATTATTTCCAGCTTATTCAATTAATTTTAATCTGGTCAAATTTTTATTTCCCATCCAAGTTAATTCCATTTTTAACTTTTCTCTTTAAATTTAAATTCCAACATCCAAAGCTTATATTTCCCTGATTTAAAAATCATCTCAATTTATACGCTTATATCCTATCTCATCAGGATTTTTAAACATCCGACTTTTTGTGACGCCCCACCTCTATACCCACGCTAGCCAAGAACACTACGGTGTAGTGCTGTCAACTAGCACGGAGAATAAGGCTGTTGAGGAGCGGCCATCAATAGTTGGCCTTACACTAGTATTGGTTATCTCGATAGGAGTGATATATATATATATATATATATATATATATATATATTCTTTCATTTTTCATCTCTGATTTATTTTCTCCCATCGAAATACCCCAATTCCAGTATAAAACGAACTACGATGGTTCATAATAGTTTAGAACAATAAATATAAAATAATAACACAGATAAATATAAATGCGGAACACAGATAAAACAGAAATTCTCATATATACAATAACTGATGTCAGTCACAATACATTTGACACGGTACATATGATACAACTACAACAGTCGACTCAGGAAGTTACATATACAAGTACATTAACGTATATAATATACATGAATACATATCTTCCTATACAATCATACAGACTACTACAAATAACGACGACTACTCCAAAAGATATGAAAGAACTTCATAGCTCTAGCAGCAACCCAAAGCAGAATATCTACAACCTGAAATACTCGGTCTGACCCGAGTATTAAATTCAAAAGAAAATAATACTCGGGTCAGTCTAATTCAAACTCAGTTATTAGTGCACAGAAGCAATAATAATTAAATAATGAATAGACGACAGTAATTAAAACAAATCAGAATGCAATTCAGAATATTGAATTGAAATAAACAAAACAGTTCAAAACATTTAAATATCAATTAAAATATTAAGTCGAGTAGGGCTGCAGTACACGCATGCGTGCACTGCCTCGCCACTACAGCATATGGAATATGCTAAAGGTCAATTAATCAAAACAAGATAGATATCATAAAACCATACCGTGTGGCTGCAGTTCACGCTTGCGTGCACTGCCTTGCCACTACAGTGATGATGTACCCATTGAATACTGTGTGGCTGCAGTTCACGCTTGCGTGCACTGCCGTGCCACAACAGTGATGATGTACCCATTGAATACCGACAGCAATCAAAAACTGCAGACTTCAAGTTTGGACGACTAAATGCGAACCCAAATGTACACAATGGACGTACACTACTGGTTGCACATGAATAAAAAGAAACTGGGGTTCAACATGGAACAGCACCAAGTAAATGGCACAAGAGACAGTATGATACAAATGCAAGTATCATACTCGAGAACAAAGTCAACATAATATGCAGACTGCAAACTCGACTAACAAGTTCAGGTCTAATGCACAGTGAAGTACAACCCCTTGCAACAGCGTGAAGTGTCACAGAGATGAATACACCAATATACAAATGCAGTTGGGAAATAGGGTAACACTGGTTAATGACATGAACGGTGCATAAAGGCTACAACAGTGCACTAGAAATGTGAACAATTTTCGACCAAATCAAAATGTATTTATGCAACCAGAAATAGGACCGTGCAGCCTTCAAAGTATCAGACTCAAGCCCAATACAGTGTATCACAGTCCTATATGCTATGGACAGTGAAAAATATACCCCAAGCTCAACAAATTGAATTGCAAACTATATCAACATGATGCAGTGACAATTATGAAGTCAGAAAAATACAACTTCAATGCTTATGTGGAAGTACCACTACTAAGTGCAACATTTTATAACAACATCAAGCTGCATGAACACAGTGTATAGGACTATCAATTTCCAGTCTTCGAAGCATGTATGAAGTAGTGGATAAGTATATAGTCAAACACCAAACTGGAAGTGATCAATGCTTAAGTAAAAGGACTCAAAGCTATGCAACAAGCTAAAGGCAGTATAAACAAGAATGCAGCAGTGATGGATCCAAATGGAAAGTGCAACAACTTCAACAATGAAATGGTTTTGAATAACCATAAATGAATACTGCAACATGTACATGAAGACAGCAACTATCTAGAGGTTCCAGATGCAGTCAAATGGAACTCAAGCAAAATACAACATGAATGTACAGATTCAAGTTGAATCGAAAGACAAGCTAATCCAGACAGCAATGCATGGAACAGAGACTCAGGCATGTATCCAGACATCAACATGAATGCAATAATAAATTCAATGAAGCCAAAGTATACAATATGACAATGCAAACATGAAGTGAATGCAACTACAGTGATCATATAGTATGCAAGAAGTATGCAACCTATGGCATGAACCCACAGTGCATCAGGTCAATGAGGTTTTAACTCAAAACAGGGAGCTACAGACCAAACTCAGACATGCAGTGAATCACAAGTGAAACAGTGCAAGTATCATAAACAAAGTCGAAGTCAACTAGGCCTAACAACATGTAACAGCAGTTACAAATGACTCAGGCCATTGCACAGGAGCATCAACAACTACATATGCAATTATAATGCAACAGGGGACATGATCAAGACAGCAAGAACAAGTCAGAAATCAGGTCAGAGAAACAAACATGTGGAACAACAACAAGTGATGTACACATGAATGCAACAATGAAACTTCTACACCAAAATGCATCAAGCAACCCAGGACAGTCACTTGAGGATATGATCTGTCTCAAAATATAACAAATACAACATGTATGCACGCAGTGACACTATAAAATCACGCTGCAACATGTACGCAATGACGACCAGGTAGCAACAGAGAATCAAGAAAGATTCGAGTACTACAAATTCAAAAATCAATGTGTGAACATGTAAATCAAAACCAATGTACAGTTCGAATAAATTGGCATCAGCAAGGAGTTGTTTTATAAACTGCCAATGAACATCAACTAATCTGTTTAGTCAGACCAGGCAACCTAAACAAAGAATTTAGGGTAACTGGAATCAAATATAGGTATGAACAGAGAGTGCTTGCAACAGTGGTGAAGCAATGTAAACAACAAGCATGTCACAATGAAAGAACGAAGACAGAAAATACGAAGTCCACAAAAATCAATATCAACAAAAGAATTCGAGATAGTGGTGGTCACGAAATCCACATCACAGCAAAACATTCAAACAAATCAAAGTGACCAAGTTAGACATCAATGTCGAGAATATCAGGTCACAAAATTAACATTGATAAAATCAAGTCGAAGTCGAAGACCACGAAATCAAAATAAGCAGCGAAAACAAACCAGTCGAATTAGATGTGAGTGTTGAACACTCACCTTGTCGACGAATTGAAGCATCACGGAGACGAGCGAAGCCAGAACGAACGAAACCCTAATTTGGGAAGAAGGGGTAGGACGAGAGAGACCGCCATTATTATTTCTTCGTTCGATTTTTCTTTTTAGGGTTCGTGAATGGGAAGTATGAAAGAAAAAGGGGGGAACGGGTTACTTTATTAAATTTTCACGGCCCAAATAAAAACTCGTGGACCATTTATTATTTTTAAAAAAAAATCAAAGCCCCTCAAACTTAATAACCATTTGTAATTTAAATTTTAATTTAAATTTTAAAAACTTCAAAATGGCAATTGACGAAAATATAAATCGTTTTAACGTCGATTATGAATTGACGCGAATATCGGGTTGTTACAGACTCCCCTCCTTAAAGAAATTGCGTCCTCGCAATCATAAGGAATAAATGGCCAAAAGGTAACAACCATAAGAGCAAGAAAGAGTAAGCTTGAACGTGTTTGCTCAATGAATTCTCTGGATTCAAAAATGAAATCCATAGGATTAGAGAACCACTAAGCTTTCACGAGATAAACATCTTTATTTCGAGGGTGCTACACCCCCGAAGCAATGATGTGAATATAAGTTTGCTCAAGAATAGAAATCGGAAATCCCTAAGGCATTTCCGTAATTGGAAGACGTGGAAAACATCATGAATAGCAGAAAAATTGAGTCGGTACACCGGCGTAGTACAATATAAACGCCAAAGAAATCTTTTAATTTCATAAAAGAAATTCAAAAATTATCAACAAAATCTAATTATCAATAGATAATTCAGAAATCTCAAATCACAAATATTCGATTATCAAAAACGATAATCAAATCAACAAGTATTCAATTATCAAAATCGAAAATCAATCTTAAATCACAAATATTTAATTATCACAATTCATAATCAAATCTCAAATCGCAAATGTTTAATTATCACAAACGATAATCAAACCACAAATATCTAATTATCACAAACGATAATTAGAAACAATAAATATCTGATTATCAAAAACGATAAATCAGAAATCATAAACATCCAATTATCAAAACGATAATCAGAAATTACCACAACGGTAATCAAATTTCAAATCACAAATATTTAATTATCACAATTGATAATCAAATCTCAAATCGCAAATGTTTAATTATCACAAACGATAATTAAATCTCAAATATCTAATTATCACAAACGATAATTAGAAATCACAAATTTTCAATTAACGAGTCCGAAATTAACCGAAATAGCAAACGCACATGACCCATAACCACGAGTTTTACTAAATCGTTTAATTCACTTCATCGTTTCCTTGAAAGTGCAAAATTGTGTATTTTAAATAAATAACATTTTACGTTCTCAAACGGAAAAGTCCGGAATTAAGCGAATCAGTAAAAGAAAGGGGTCATAGTCCTCGATTTTTCTGAAACGTTTAATTCGCTTCCTCATTCTTTTGAAAGCGCAAATCGTAAAAATTTTGAAAACAATTTTGATTTATATTTTGAAATATTTTGAAGAATAACAATTTTTTTTTAAAAAAAAACACGTGATTAAAACAGCGACATCAGTAGCAACTTCGATAAGTGGATTTTCATTCATCAAAAGTGTCACAAGAATCTTCTTAAAGATAGAAAGGGATATCATACCCTAAACTTGTATTCATAACAAGTCAATAACACACGAATTCACCAATGCACAAGAATTGATAAAACTTATCAATAGAAATCACGAAAATTGGTGAAGCACAAATTCTAGAAATCTACACAAGAAATCCAGAAATCACAAGATAAGAGTATAAGAACTCGAACGGGAGTATGAAAACTCGAACGGAGTATGAAAACTCGAACGGAGAATGAAAACTCGAACGGAGTATGAAAACTCGAACGGAGAATATGACATAGAATAAAAGATATGGCATAACATAAAATATCCATAATGACATACTACTATAAGTATGTAAATAATGATCAACAGGAGATCAACCGATAAGAGGTATGGCATAAATATGAAATACCCATACTGACATACAACTATAAGTATGCAAATAATGATCAACAGGAGATCAACCGATAAGAGATAATCAATATCACAAGAATCTTCTCAAAGATCCAAAGAGGTATCATACCCCAAATTTGTACTCATGACAAATCAATAACATATGAATTCACCAATGCACAAAAATAGGTGAAGCATAAAATTTCCAGAAATCAACATAAGGAATCTAGAAATCACATAAAAAGGGAAAGAGGCCTATCACACGACGGTCCGAAGACCAAGGGGAGCTACCCCACATGTGTGAATGGAATCACACAGATTGAGGTCAAGACTAACCAAAAAGCAGAAAGGTATGTGTGAATGGAATCACACAAGTGGTGTCTAGTCTGACCATCAGAACGATCATCATGATCAACGAGGAGTGTCAATTACACTAAGCATGTGTGAATGGAATCACATAGATTGAGGTCAAGACTAACCAAAAAGCAAAAGGGTAAGCGTGAGTGGAATCACACAAGTGGTGTCTAGTCTAACCTTGCAATGAAAGAGACATCGCGCAATTGCTAGTCTAATTCATAAAGCGATCATCAAGATCAACGAGAAGTGTCAATTACACTAAGCTAGTGAATATAAAAGTTTAGCTTCATGTCCCATAACCACTAGCTTAACTTAAATATTTACGAACAAATTGTAGATCTTCACTAGAAAAATGTCACAAGTGGTTCAATCGAACAAGTCCAAAAATTAACCGATGAAGTAAACGCAAGCGTTTCATACCACTTGTTTTGCTAAGCCGTTTAATTAGATTTCTCATACGAGTGAAATAAAGGTTTGTATATACTAATAGATTGGAAAACGGTTTAGGAAAAGATTTTGATATTGAAAATAGAGTTGAAAACATTTTGATAAAAGAGTTTTGATATTTACTACTAGTATTGAAACATTTATATTTTTAAAGTGACAAATCACAAAAATGATTGTAGAAACAATCAATCACAAGAATTCACATACGAAGACGTGAATAGAATCCAAAGAAATCGATACTGTATCCATCCAAAAGTATGTTCACGAAAATCCCGAAGAAAATGTTATTAAAGTTGCTAATAAATGATAGCAATAAATCGAGAAATTAACAAGAATCGATTAAATTTGGAAACCAAATCAATTCACTTAAATTCACCTTCGAAGACGTGAATAAAATCCAAAGGATTCGATTCTAAATCCATCAAAGTAGGAATATCCAAAAATTCCAGAAATAGAAGTTATCAAAGTCAACAAAGGAGATAACATCTAATCGGAAAAGAAGAATCGATTAACAAATAGGATAACGAAGCAAAACGAGCATAAATGCATAAATGACTTCAACAAAAATAAAAATCAAATCAATGTCGAAGTCAACAATTAATGGCCATAATACAGTACAAAACGATTCAACATCATCATCAAAGGACTCAACGGCAAACCAAGTCAGAGTCTTAGAAATCAAGAATTTAGAAATTTCTCAAAAACAAAGTGACCGAAGTCGAATGGAATTCAAGCCGAAGAAAACATAAAATATCAAGTTCAGAATCGCTGAGATTCGAACAAAATCAATCATCGGCTAAATCTAATCAAAGCCGAAAACACAAGAATCAAAATCAAATGCATATGAATAAGCGTTAGGAATTCATACCTAACAATCAAAGATAATCATATGCAAATATGAGAGGTAAAACGTCGATAAATAGTTGTAACACATGTACTATCTAAGTTATGTTTTATATTTGTTCTAAACCCCAGGCTCTGATACCAAGCTGTGACGCCCCACCTCTATACCCACGCTAGCCAAGAACACTACGGTGTAGTGCTGTCAACTAGCACGGAGAATAAGGCTGTTGAGGAGCGGCCATCAATAGTTGGCCTTACACTAGTATTGGTTATCTCGATAGGAGTGATATATATATATATATATATATATATATATATATATATATATTCTTTCATTTTTCATCTCTGATTTATTTTCTCCCATCGAAATACCCCAATTCCAGTATAAAACGAACTACGATGGTTCATAATAGTTTAGAACAATAAATATAAAATAATAACACAGATAAATATAAATGCGGAACACAGATAAAACAGAAATTCTCATATATACAATAACTGATGTCAGTCATAATACATTTGACACGGTACATATGATACAACTACAACAGTCGACTCAGGAAGTTACATATACAAGTACATTAACGTATATAATATACATGAATACATATCTTCCTATACAATCATACAGACTACTACAAATAACGACGACTACTCCAAAAGATATGAAAGAACTTCATAGCTCTAGCAGCAACCCAAAGCAGAATATCTACAACCTGAAATACTCGGTCTGACCCGAGTATTAAATTCAAAAGAAAATAATACTCGGGTCAGTCTAATTCAAACTCAGTTATTAGTGCACAGAAGCAATAATAATTAAATAATGAATAGACGACAGTAATTAAAACAAATCAGAATGCAATTCAGAATATTGAGTTGAAATAAACAAAACAGTTCAAAACATTTAAATATCAATTAAAATATTAAGTCGAGTAGGGCTGCAGTACACGCACGCGTGCACTGCCTCGCCACTACAGCATATGGAATATGCTAAAGGTCAATTAATCAAAACAAGATAGATATCATAAAACCATACCGTGTGGCTGCAGTTCACGCTTGCGTGCACTGCCTTGCCACTACAGTGATGATGTACCCATTGAATACCGTGCGGCTGCAGTTCACGCTTGCGTGCACTGCCATGCCACAACAGTGATGATGTACCCATTGAATACCGACAGCAATCAAAAACTGCAGACTTCAAGTTTGGACGACATAAATGCGAACCCAAATGTACACAATGGACGTACACTACTGGTTGCACATGAATAAAAAGAAACTGGGGTGTAACATGGAACAGCACCAAGTAAATGGCACAAGAGACAGTATGATACAAATGCAAGTATCATACTCGAGAACAAAGTCAACATAATATGCAGACTGCAAACTCGACTAACAAGTTCAGGTCTAATGCACAGTGAAGTACAACCCCTTGCAACAGCGTGAAGTGTCACAGAGATGAATACACCAATATACAATTGCAGTTGGGAAATAGGGTAACACTGGTTAATGACATGAACGGTGCATAAAGGCTACAACAGTGCACTAGAAATGTGAACAATTTTCGACCAAATCAAAATGTATTTATGCAACCAGAAATAGGACCGTGCAGCCTTCAAAGTACCAGACTCAAGCCCAATACAGTGTATCACAGTCCTATATGCTATGGACAGTGAAAAATATACCCCATGCTCAACAAATTGAATTGCAAACTATATCAACATGATACAGTGACAATTATGAAGTCAGAAAAATACAACTTCAATGCTTATGTGGAAGTACCACTACTAAGTGCAACATTTTATAACAACATCAAGCTGCATGAACACAGTGTATAGGACTATCAATTTCCAGTCTTCGAAGCATGTATGAAGTAGTGGATAAGTATATAGTCAAACACCAAACTGGAAGTGATCAATGCTTAAGTAAAAGGACTCAAAGCTATACAACAAGCTAAAGGCAGTATAAACAAGAATGCAGCAGTGATGGATCCAAATGGAAAGTGCAACAACTTCAACAATGAAATGGTTTTGAATAACCATAAATGAATACTGCAACATGTACATGAAGACAGCAACTATCTAGAGGTTCCAGATGCAGTCAAATGGAACTCAAGCAAAATACAACATGAATGTACAGATTCAAGTTGAATCGAAAGACAAGCTAATCCAGACAGCAATGCATGGAACAGAGACTCAGGCATGTATCCAGACATCAACATGAATGCAATAATAAATTCAGTGAAGCCAAAGTATACAATATGACAATGCAAACATGAAGTGAATGCAACTACAGTGATCATATAGTATGCAAGAAGTATGCAACCTATGGCATGAACCCACAGTGCATCAGGTCAATGAGGTTTTAACTCAAAACAGGGAGCTACAGACCAAACTCAGACATGCAGTGAATCACAAGTGAAACAGTGCAAGTATCATAAACAAAGTCGAAGTCAACTAGGCCTAACAACATGTAACAGCAGTTACAAATGACTCAGGCCATTGCACAGGAGCATCAACAACTACATATGCAATTATAATGCAACAGGGGACATGATCAAGACAGCAAGAACAAGTCAGAAATCAGGTCAGAGAAACAAACATGTGGAACAACAACAAGTGATGTACACATGAATGCAACAATGAAACTTCTACACCAAAATGCATCAAGCAACCCAGGACAGTCACTTGAGGATATGATCTGTCTCAAAATATAACAAATACAACATGTATGCATGCAGTGACACTATAAAATCACGCTGCAACATGTACGCAATGACGATCAGGTAGCAACAGAGAATCAAGAAAGATTCGAGTACTACAAATTCAAAAATCAATGTGTGAACATGTAAATCAAAACCAATGTACAGTTCGAATAAATTGGCATCAGCAAGGAGTTGTTTTATAAACTGCCAATGAACATCAACTAATCTGTTTAGTCAGACCAGGCAACCTAAACAAAGAATTTAGGGTAACTGGAATCAAATATAGGTATGAACAGAGAGTGCTTGCAACAGTGGTGAAGCAATGTAAACAACAAGCATGTCACAATGAAAGAACGAAGACAGAAAATACGAAGTCCACAAAAATCAATATCAACAAAAGAATTCGAGATAGTGGTGGTCACGAAATCCACATCACAGCAAAACATCCAAACA
Source organism: Allium cepa (assembly GCA_030765085.1). Taxonomy (NCBI): domain Eukaryota; kingdom Viridiplantae; phylum Streptophyta; class Magnoliopsida; order Asparagales; family Amaryllidaceae; genus Allium; species Allium cepa. The sequence goes on from CM060937.1 coordinate 384,777,939, forward strand.
AATCAAAGTGACCAAGTTAGACATCAATGTCGAGAATATCAGGTCACAAAATTAACATTGATAAAATCAAGTCAAAGTCGAAGACCACGAAATCAAAATAAGCAGCGAAAACAAACCAGTCGAATTAGATGTGAGTGTTGAACACTCACCTTGTCGACGAATTGAAGCATCACGGAGACGAGCGAAGCCAGAACGAACGAAACCCTAATTTGGGAAGAAGGGGTAGGACGGGAGAGACCGCCATTATTATTTCTTCGTTCGATTTTTCTCTTTAGGGTTCGTGAATGGGAATTGTGAAAGAAAAAGGGTGGAACGGGTTACTTTATTAAATTTTCACGGCCCAAATAAAAACTCGTGGACCATTTATTATTTTTAAAAAAAAATCAAAGCCCCTCAAACTTAATAACCATTTGTAATTTAAATTTTAATTTTAATTTGAAAAAACTTCAAAATGGCAATTGACGAAAATATAAATCGTTTTAACGTCGATTATGAATTGACGCGAATATCGGGTTGTTACACTTTTGTTTTAGAATCATCTTAAAATCTCCAACATCTCAAATCTCATTTCTCAAAAATTTAAACCAATCCTGGTTTTTATTTTCACACATTTCCTTTGAGATTTTCAAAAACAAACTAGTTCTTCTGAACAAATCAATTTTTGGCAGCAATCTATCACTTAGAAATTCGAAAATGAATACTGATGATGTGGCCGTCATCATCAGAATTATTTTCCAATAATCCAAGTGATTTCAATGCTATATCACTTCCAATATCCATTTAAAACAGATTTCCATTCAGAAATATTTCCAAAACAATAATGTTATCATTTATCTTTAAAACACTTCCAAATCTCCGGTATTTAAATTTTCAAATCCTGTTTCAATCATTTTTCTTTCTATAATTAATTTGCATAGCTTATGCTCATACAAATTCTTATTTGATTATATTTCAATTTATAATTTACATCTATACTTCATATTTATAAATTTCATTCTAAAATAAATTTATTTCCCAAAATTTTAGTATATTTCAATTCCTAGTTAAATTTTCACTTAATAACGATAATACTTTAATATTATCATTCCTAACATTCAATTAACATCCAAGCAACCATATAGTAGCTAAATAGTTTTCAAAAACTTTCTTTATATCAAAATATCTTTTTGGGTAAAATTATTTCATTTACCCATATTTAAAACAATACCGTGTCGATTGCTCTATTCAAGTGTTTAGAAACCCCTTCAATACAGTTGCGCAGACTGTGTCGACGAAGGTTCATATGCCACTCAATAAATCAATCAACACAATATTAAAACAATATATATTCACTAACAAATACGCGCTCATATCTATTAATACGCTCAAACACATTTTAGAGTACTATAGACTCTAATTTAAATGAGTAATTCCCACCAGAGCCAAGGTTATCACCAACCTAAGCTCTGATACCAACTGTAACAGCCCGCAAATCCATACCCCTTGAGTCAACATTATTCTACAACCATCAACTCAAGTTGTACAGAAATACGAACCATTTGGGTTAAAGAAGCAGAGGTAGAAGAAGAAAATAGAAAACAATAACAGAATCTAACCATCGCAACGGAACAAAATATAATAGATATGAAATGATCTTTACTCAAAATTAAATATCTTTGTTTATACATTACATCATCAGAGTACATCAATCTCAGCTCAACAACCATATCACACAAATGGATACACAACAACTCAACACAGCGGAAATATATGTATATAAACAAGTACGCGAGTACGTATCGTCATCCAGCTCGTCTCCTGAGCTCCACAGCATTTCCTGTATCCTATAATACTCGGTCTGACCCGAGCATTACAGTTAGATAACACCCGAGTCAGTCTAGAATACCAGCGTGGGAAAATCACACCCAATTGATTATTAAAGTTTCAAAAATCCTTTAAAAACAAAAGCATCTCGTAAGACCACGCCACAAATAAACATGTCGGGTTTTTACTTTACGATAGCTAAAACAATTTTTATAGAAATCCTCTTATATTATAATAGGGTCTATATACAAATGCTTAGAAAATAGCCGAAATTGTTACGTTCATTAAATTCCAGCTACTAGCCACAAAGTGGGTAATACTAACAAAACTCGTACAAGGCTCTTAGGGAGAATGGATTTCCAACTAACGACTAGGCACTGGGGTACCACCTGTCACAGTACGGGGCCTAGATCACCATACCGAGGAGTACGCCCGCTTCCCTGCAACACAAGGCCGGAACCATCCCTTACTGGACAGTCCCAAGTGAGATCACCCCGCGGTTGGGATCAGCAACCGCACCACTAAGCCGAAATAAAAAAGGACATCTAGACTGGAATGACCTCACCCTGCTTGGGTGCTACCCACCTAGCCTTGCTGCATATCCTCTGATTTTCAGTCATTCCCATTTGATGAGGCTTAAGGCTAAGCGTTACCTTTTAAGAACAATATCCCTTAGAATGCCCATCGTCCACCTGACGATGTTTCGCAAGTATTCATCCATACAAGTCCGTCCCGGGTTCGAACGGAACCGAAGGCACTATTCCTACTACATCCATTTTGGAAATATCCTTAGGATTAGTAGCGACTAGCCCTTGCACTTCACTGCTCCATCTTCGAATCCACAATCGTTTACACGAAACGTACAAACCGGATCGAAGTGGTTTTCGAGAAATGAATCTCGATCCCGGTCTCTTCGAAACGATCAACGCATTTGTCCAATATTGATAGTCGGTTATTTAACTATCAATTATATTCACAAACAACCATCAAACAATAAATAATTTTCCAAATTATTTATTAATCTCAAAAATATCTCCACAAGATATATTTCTATTTTCAATCCTTTGATAATAGTTTCAAAACCATCATTCTTCTCAGAATCAACTTTCCCAAATATTTTATATCTCCTCTGAAATCACCAAGCACAAAAATAGATTTTTAAAAATAATTTAAAACACTTTACTTTGAAATATATACTTTAAAGCACTTAGGATAAAACTACTTAAATAACTTGTTAAAAATACATACTATATGAATTTAAGAAAATAAGGTCACTTTATAAAATATAAAACCAGGTTTTCACTTTTAAAACAAATACTAAGTCACTTTTAAATAATTAATGCTATAGTATATTAAAAGGCAATACTTGCTTTAGAAATTAAATATTAGAAATAATAAATTTTACAAAACGTGATTTCTTTAAAAAACAACTTTAAAACATTTAATTTATATTTACAAATTTACTTTTAAAAACGTGTACTTGGCCATCCAGAGAGAATTCCAACTTCAAGCACTTAAGTCAATTTTCCGAATTGATTTCCAATTCATTCTATTTGAAATAAATTTCTTTACTTGCTCGGTACATTTCAAAATTCATTAATTATGGACTTTATTTTTTTATTATTATTATTTGCTGTTTGATTTTAAATCTTTTAAATGAAATATACAAATTTCAGGCTTTTCCCAATTTCTTCTTTATTTTTCTTAAATAATTTAAATCCTAAATTTTAAATAAATGTTTTGTTCTTTTAAACAATAACATTGAAGTTTAAGTTTTCATTAACTTTTTGTTTATTTAAAATTTTCCCCCCATACTCAAGATTTATTTATTAAAATTTAAAGTCACTTTATTTCCTTTTCAGTTCATTCATAAATTTATTCAACTTTTCTATAATTATTTTACTTACAATTTCCCTTCTTTTAATTTCATTCACAACTCAAATTATATATTTGGTGATTCATTATTGCCCGATTATAACAATCAAGCCATAGCATTCAATATTCCCACATAATTCATTACAGAATACCAAATATTCAGAACAGAGAATATTAAATAATTAAATAAAGTTGAGGGGTCCAGTTGGATCCCTCCAACCTGTTTTTTTCCTACATCCACAGATGTTAGCACCATATAAAATATCTCCACTATAAAATGAGGGAAATCAATCATTTCAAGGTGTAGTATATACTACTATATAACACAACAATCAATTCAACCATTCAAACAATTATTTAAATTTAATCGTTTAAATTTAAATTTAAATTTAAATCTAACTGAGTGAGATTAACTCACCTTTGCTTTGCTGTTCTCAATCCATTTCCAACCGACTTGTTTCCTTGATTTTTACACCTTGTATAATAATTCATGGTTTATTATTATTTTAAGTAATCCAATTTTAAATTACCATTTATTAATTCTAATTAACTAATAATTTATTTTAACTAATCATTCCTTTAATAATTTCTTAGTAGCTAAAATAATTAAGTAAGTTAATTGAATAAATTAATCATCTTAATAAATTATTTTAAATTAATCCAGTAAATTGAAATATGTTTATGCATATCTATTTTATTTCTTACATATACTAAAAAAACTTATATAGATTAAAAATCTAACTTTCTTTTTTTTATAAATTCCTACGTTTTCTCCAAAATCTTATATATATATATATATATATATATATATATATTTACTGCTTATATATGCAAGTGTACATATACATCCTCATATTAAAAAAAAATTACTGTAAACTCATATACATACATGTTACTAAAACTACTGTACCTCACTGTACTTTTTTCTTCTCTTTTTTTTTTAAAAAAAAATAAGGACTTTGGCTTATTGTTAATTACTGTTTCAAATCTAAAAGGAGAATAAAAATCGAACATCACTGCTATCTCCAGGTCAGGCCATCGCCTCCTATGATTCGCGACCCCCCTCCTTGACAAATCGAAGTCGACAACGCCTAGCTCGAACATCGCCTCGCCTAGTCGCGACTCCCTGTCGTGCCTCACTCGCGATTCACAATCGTGCGCCGCTCGAAATCATGCGCCACAGCCTCACACATGCGAGCTCGAGCTGGCCCTAGGTTTCTTCGAAAAGGGTCAGGGAATTCATGGTAGAGGAAACGACGATTTGGGGGTTGGTTCATGGTTGCGATTTACTAAAATCGAATTGAGAAAAATAATGGCTGCCATTTTTTTTTCATTTATTCGAACAGAGATTGTAAAGGGGTAGGGAGGGGAAGAGGAAAACGCTGCCATGATTATCTATTTATTTTCTTTTTTCTTAGTTTACTGAGTATTCCATTACGAAAGAGGCTTCGGTGAATTTTATTTAAGGAAGATGAAGCTTGCGCGATAAGAGAAAGGGAGACACGATGTTGATGGCATGTACGAGAGGGGACAAGGATTTGAGAGAAGGCAGCTGATAGGAATAGTACGTGAATATATAAATAGAATTTTAAATAGAATTTTCAACGCGTTTATATACCGTACGCTCACACAACTGCTCCAATTACTACGAAAATTGAAATCCGATAATAATTTAATATTACGGATCCAATGGAACTGGTTTCGTCAAATTCCGAGACTGTGCCTCGGAAGGCTATTTTTTAAATTCAATTTAAACGATATAAATTTCAAGATTGAACAGATTAGTGTTAATTTCAATTTTAACGCTTCCATTGTCTTCAGTGTTATCAATTTAAATTTAATAAGCCTTCAAATTATTTTTAACAGGCTCAAAATTCCAGGTTTAACATTTTACCCAACTTTAAATTATTCAATTCAATACCTAAATTATCAAATAAATTGAGATATTTGTAATTCAAGTTAAAAATTACTCTATTGAATACTTAAAATCAATTAAATATCCTGGTTTTAATTTGCTTGAAAATTCCGGGTCGTCACAACCTCGGATATTCCATCCTCGGTCGTAACCAACCTTTATCCGAGTGCTCGATACCAACAACCACAAAGTAATGTATTTGCAGTAACCACATAGGTTAAATATCTGGGATCCATACCATGATATCACCTCTATCCAGAAGAAATGGACATACCCTAGGGGCACGACCCCTGAAACGTTACTGCATCTTTCCTGTTTCGACCATTTTCGGGGGTGTGAGGTCCTGATGCTGTCTCGTCCACAAAGCTACGCTTTTCACAATGCCTTGCTTTGATCAACAAATGATCAGCAGCACTTTGTATGCCACATTACCAAATTGGGAATGTATCACTAGGAACCATCAACTACATAACCTCTGAGCTCGTACGTCTCAGAGAAGGGTGTTAAGCTAAGAGAATAAATCTCCGCCACCAAACAGAAATGTATTTGATAGAAACCAGCTTTGCATCTCAAAGTGTAACGCAGACACACATCCATACAAGTCTGTTCCGGGTTTGAACAGAACGGAAGGCACTTCCGAAGAAGCCCTTGCAAATTCAGATAATCCCTAATCACGTCCAGACTCCCCATCGCAAAGGGTGCTCAAATCTCTATACCGGGGACCAGTCGATGCAGAGACATTCGACGGGTTATCCTTTCGTTTTCGAAAATATCTGGTCTTCACCACCGGTCTTCAAATGTTATCCATATCATCGTGTCATTATTCGGAATATGTTATATGACACAAGGTCCTCTCCCGGCTAAACCGAATAACGAGCGCAATATTTAAAATCATATGGGTAATGGGATTTCAGTTAAGTCACAACTTTAAAACCCAAAACTTTTCTTTCAAATGGTTAAACAAATTACCGTTTACAAATCTTTTAAACAAAAAGATTTATTTCAAAAACCTTCGATGGTTTAAACAATTTCCATACTTAAATCTTTTAAACAAAGATTTATCTTTAAAACCCCCTTTTCAATTTAAAGCAAGGATCACCAATCTTTAACAAGATTCATTTATAGCCTTTCAACAGCAATTCCATTTCAAGCTGGATTAACACATTCAGTCTTTAAATTAAAGACTCATTTCATAGTTTTCAAAACAATTTCCAAAGATTCATTCATAACTTTCAAAACAATTCCCGTCTCAATCTTTTATATATAAAAGATACACCATTTAAAAATCCTCTTCAATTTCAAATAGGGTTCCACTATCTTTCACAAGATTCAATTATAGCTTTCAAAACCATTCCATTTCCAAAATTGAAATCTTTTCATCATAATTTGGAAAATTCCTTCCTTATATAAAAGCTATTATTATTTGAAATCACTTGTTTCCGTTTCGAGAAAACCCGATTATAACTGCACGAGTTAAGGCCTCCCAAATATAAATTTGAGTTAAATTCAAATTCTCAAAACCATACTTTTAAAATGGTTTAAAAACTTATATAAACACATTTATAGTTTGTATAATCTTTTTAAATTATCAATAGAATTCAATTTCTGATATTGAATTCAAATTTAAATCAAAAGATTTAAATTTCAAATCTTAATTAAATTATTCAAAAATAACTTTTATCTTTGAAATTCTTTTTCAAAAGCTTTTTCACTTTAAACCCAAACCATATCCAAACCATTTGGATTTAAAAATTCAATTTTAAAATTATTTTCAAAAAATCCTATGACTTAACCGATTCCACGTGCAATCCATATTTGTGTGTGTGTAGTGTGGTCCAGGGTTTTACACAATATTGCAACAACAATCATCACATCACAGATTCAAACACAGAAATATCGATAAGCGGTATAATCTATAACGCTTATCTTTATTTACAGATCATGGATGAATAACATAAGTTCATCGTAGATAATAAATTACATCACAGATAAATAAATTACATTACAGATCACAGCACAGATCAGGATAATTCATAATGCAAAGCATCATATATCAGGGATATCAACAATTAAATCATCCAATCCAAACATCCATAAGTAATATCAATTAATTATCTAATAAATTTAAATCAGATTAGTCGCTAATCTTGGTTAATTAATGTTAATTAATTTCAAACCATTTAATTATTATTCTTAATTAATTACAATAATTAATTAACCTTAATCAATAATCATCCCTTAATAACCTTCATTAATTAACCTTTAATTAATTTATCACATAAATTAATTATTCCTTAAATTAATTAATTATTCTTTAAATTAATTAACCTTTAAACACTTGATTAAATCAATCTTTAATCATCAAGTATCAATCCTTAATTACTTTCATTAGGTAATTATTCTTAAACAATTCACAATTGATTATCTTTAAATTAATTAATCTAATTAATTATTAAAATTAATCACATTAATTAATTGTTAAAAAATCTTAGTTAATGACCTTTATTAACAATTCTTTAATTACTTTTCTTAAGTAATTAATTTAGATTAATCATCATTAATCACAAATTAATTAATATTTAATTACAAATTAATTAATCTCTAATTATTTAATTAATCAAGTGCTAACTGCAACTTAATTAGTCCTTAATTACTTGATTAGTTAATCTTTAATCATTAATTAAAATCTAAATAATAACCCTTAATTACACATTAATTAACCTTAATTAATTAATTTTAAATCTTAATTAATCAATTTAAAAACTCTTAATTATTTAATTAATCATCCATATCATTAACTAACTAAATAATAAATTATCCAACTTAATTAACTTAATAATTTTAATGAATCCAAATCATTAAAATCCTAATTTAATTTAAGAAAAACATTTCTTACTTTATCAAAGTATTAAAAAAATTCATTTTCAAATTTACTTTAAATTCAATTCTAAATTTCATTTTAAATTTTAGATTTTTAAAATGAATACAAATTTATCTAAACAAGGTTTAAAAACAATTCAAACCTTTTTATCTCATATGTTAAAGATGTATTCATTTTATAAAATAAGTTTAAAAGAATATAAAATTCAAATCAGTTTAAACATACACTTTAAACATTCCAAGTTATTTAAAAACAAGTTCTAATTCAAAATTTTCCTTTAATTTCAAAACTGAAATACAGCTTTAATCTTCATTTCAGATTTAACTTAAATTTTAAAAGCTTTTCTTACATTTCAAATCTTCATTTTAAATTCAAATCATTTAACCATATTTTTAAAGAGAAGTTAAACAATTTAAATTTAAACTTTATTTGTTTTAAAATCTGAAACTCAACCCAAATTTCCAGATTTTTAAATCTCAGATTAAACTTATTTTAAATTTTCTATTTTACAATTTAAACTTTCAGTTTAAATTTAAAACCAAATATACTTTACACTTAAAAGTTTTTAAAACCAAATTTAAATTTCAAAAACTTAAATTATTTCAAAATCTCAGATTCAACTACTTTGAATTCAGATTCAAATTCAGATTTTAAACTTAGTTTAAATTTCCAGTTTGCATTTTAAACTTTTCTTTTAAAACTACAAACAGAAAAGGTTTCTGTTTTAAAATTTTAAACCTGTAAACAAATGTTACCCGATCAATATTAATTTTACTTCGAGTAAAAGCCTAACCTACTTCGAGACAAATACTCGAACTACCCGAGTAAATCTCGAGTCACATCTCTCTGCACGAACCCAAAATTCAATAGAAATAAAATATGCATAGTGCATATGCACCGGCGCTCTGGCAAACTCCAGCCATTATAACCACCTTCATCACGTCGCCGACCATCTCAACACCTGATCATGAACACCAGAATTTCCACCGCAGCTCGAAATCAAAATCGAGATAGCCAAACCAACATGGAAACTCGACACTGCAACAAAAGCCCAAACCTGTCAACACCTCGTCTACTCATCTCCGACCATCAGAGCACCTGCAACTCCGGCAATCCCTTCGCCTACATCCCCCTTCCAATCCCCAAAACCCTACAACACTCCATGCACCAGAGAAATTGAGGAGCATCAAAAAATTTACCACCAGAAAGTTAGGTTTAGAAACTGGAAAGAGCAACCACCGTCGCCACAAACCTCTGACCATCCACCTGACTTTTTCCCCCACTCACCTATCATTCCTCCACCTTCAGGAAGAACTACAACATCCCAAAGCCACTAGATCATCAGATAAAACCCAAAACCCCTTTTCTGTTCATCCCAGTAATACTCATTCCATACTTAATTAAAAAAATATGATTTTAGTTTTAAAAATCAAGTTTTCAATAGAGGATTCAGATTATAAAGTTAAGTTTACAAATTTAGGCATTTGAGTTTTATCAAAAATCATTGTTCCTCTGTATTTTATATTTTCTAGAAAATGTGTTTTATTTTTTTAAAACTTAAAAATATTTTCAAATTTTGGTTTAAACTTAACAAACATATTTTGTTAAAGAATCATAGTCTAACAAAGATCAAACCAAAAGAAAATGAATTTTCTTTCTCTAATTTGCACTCTGCACATTTTCAAAACAGAGATACATTTTGATATTTCATTCACATGCAAGCAGATTTTAAACAAATAAACTTAGTTTAACAACATGCAAACATATTTATCATCAAGCTTCTAGTCATGCAACCAGATTTTAGTTAAAACAAGTTAGAGTTTACTCACTTTTTAAAATGCAGAGAGCCTGTAAATGACTTTGAAAACCGATCTTTGCTTTTGAGTTACTCTTGCCTTTAGATCTTTGCATTGAATCTGATCATCCATATGCTTGACTAAGTTGCATTTGCATGTCTCGGATCAGTATCAGGTTGAAACTGATTTTTGCTTTGCAAAGGTTTCCATTTTTGATTTCTTTTGCACTGGTTTGGTTTACAGGTTTTCAACTTGCTTCAGATTTTAAACTTCCTCAATTTGTTGATTGGGATGCCCTTTGATTCAGTTTTGATTTTGTGTTTAAACTTGAAGAAGATTTACAAGAAATAATTCTTGCATTTTTGGTTTTGCAATTTGTTTTTGGGGAATAAATTATAGATTTTGATAGAAGAGGAAGTGATTTTCAGATCTGGCCATTATTTTCTTGTTTACTATCTAAATTTCAGTTTGAATATGATGAAATGTTTTGATATTCACTTACATAATTCAATTAAAGAACACATTTGTCACATGGTCTATAAAACCATACACTTGTTCATTTACTTTTAACCTTGTTGATTATATAGAGAATCTTTACACTTGTTTACATGCAAAAAATTTATGGTTAAATCCTTTTAGTTAATTTAATTATAAATTTCGTTCGAAACCCCTTTTAATTGTATATTTGTTTTAATGTTATATACTTTTGAGTGCAAGCCTTTATATTTAAATTTTATTTTATTTTTATTTTACAAATCATGTTTTTAAATTTTTCTTACAAATGTCCAATGTAATTTAAATTGTGTTTTAAACCTTGTCTTGATTTAATTTGCAAATCATGTTTATATTCTTATATGTTCAATGTATATACAAATCTATGTTTTTTTTTTCTTTTTTTTTCAAATGGTATCAGGCTTTATTAATTTCAAAAGGTAAATATATTTTAAGATTTTATATTCGTACCCTTTACTTTGTACTTATACAATTTTAAAACAAATGATTTGAAACCAAATTATTCATTACTATTAAATATTTATAAGTTAATACGTACATATTTTTATTTTTAATACATTTATATTTTAAATCCAATATTTATTTATTAAATACTTATTCTTAAACTTCAAATCAAAATTCTATTAATAATCTAAAATCTTTATTTATTCTGGGAATTTTCTGATTTATTCACAATTAAATTCACAATTTAATTTCAAAATTAAATTAATTGCCAAATTAAATTCGGCTAAAATTCAGGAATGTTACAGTAACGATCCTGTTTTTGAGTCAAATTTAAATTGGTAATTTAAGTAAATTTTTGAATTAAATGGTGAGTTAATTTGAATTTTTCCAAATAAAATATGGTATTTGTTTTCTATTAATATAAATATATATAAATGTGATTGAAATAGAATTTTGGTTTGAAATTCAAAAATAAATATCTTATAAATAGATTTGGATTTGAAATTCAATAATAAATATATTATGAATAAATTGAATTTAATACTCTATATTTCAAAAGTTTGTTTTCTAAATTTTAATATATACATATATATGTATATGTAGTTTAAAAATTATGTTTTGAATTTAATATAGAAATTTTCAAAAGCTATTTGAAAAGTTAAAATTTATATTTTAAAAGACTTATATATATAAATAAAGAAAGATGTAAATAAATAAACAAACATTTTTATTTATAATTGTGCTGTATTTGAAAACATTATATTTTAAATTTTGTTAATGTATATGTAAAATGATTTGGAAGTTATATAAATAATTATAAAAGTAAATGTATAATAAATATTTTTAATAAAAATAAGATTACTTATTAGTGTATAATTATATTTCAAATCATTTTCAAAAATGAATAAGAAGCTTTAATAAATATATATATGTGTATGTAAATTGAAAATTTGAAGTTAAACATTAAGTAAGTATAGTTGCTTAAGCTAGAATTTGATAAGAAGATTTAAAATACATAACATATATGTAAATATAAACATATAAAGATATAATTCATAAATTAATGTATAAAACATAAAATATGATTCACAAATTATAAAAAGAAAAGTTTTAAAAACATAATTTATAAATAAATTAAAGAGAATGTCTAAACATAAATTTATTTGAATTTAAACAAGTGTAACTATTTTAATATATAAAGTTGACAAGTGCCATCTTTATAAATTTTCTTTTCAATTTTGAATTTAATAAATAAAAGAAAAAGTATAAATAAGCAAACATAATATATAGATTATTAAAAACATAAGTAAGGGGTTTAAACACAAATTGATTATATACAAACAATTGTAAATCATGTACATGAAAAAAATTAGCAAGTGTTTACTAAATTTACAAGTGTAAACATAATTAACAAGTGGCATAAGTTTGCTTTAGAAATTTGAAATATATAAGAATATATGTACAGAAAGAAAACCAGGTTATTTTCATTTCTCAAGTCTTCAAAAGAAAATATGAGAAGCTTCAAACCTAGAAGCTTTAAAATTAAAACAAAGCAAACCAGATAAAAGAAATCAAATCAAAATATAGATCTGATCATCTCAGATCAAACAGTCAAGCAAAGTTTCAAAGCAAACAAAGATCATTTTTAAACTGAAGCTCAAATCAAAAGTGTTTCAAAATCTCAAACATGATCAAGAACAAGCCAGATCGACTTAGTTAAATTAAGCAACAAATCAAAATTCACTGTAGCAGAGCATTTCAAGCCAGGAAATCAAAACTAAAACCTGATCAAAGCAAGAAATCAACCAAAGATAAAAGCTTCAAAACAAATGCAAGGATCATTTCAATAGCAAAGCACAAATTAAAATCAACAAACAAAACAAATCAGATCCTTCCAGTTTTAAATATCAAGTTCCAGATTATCTCAAAAAAATTAAAGAAAGAATCAAAATCAGGTTTCCAGTTTCCTGTTCTCTGCTTCTTCCCATCCATGTGAGCAAACCACTTAAACCTGTTATATATTTTGGCGTGCTTGCATTGGTACTTGAAGTTATGATGAAAAAGTATGCTGTATGATTGTGTAAATATGCCTACATGTGCTTATATATGTATAAAAAATGATGTGCATATCTGTGTACAGGCACTCAGGCCTCTGTTCAAATTTACAGGGTTTAAATTTAGTCCAAAAGAATTAAAATCTCATCTTTATGGACTTATAGGCTTTGATATCTAAACAATGTATGCTTGAATTAGCAAGATCAAAATTTTAGAAGTACTTTCAAGTACTAGAAATGAATGGGTTTACTGGGAATGTAAAAATTATAGTAAAAATCAAATTTAGTAAAAAAAAATCAATGTTTAAGATTTCAAATTTGGATATCATAAACTGAATCGTATTGTAAAATGGTGAATTTAGATAATAATTTCGAGATTTTTAGATTATTAAATTGTGAGAAAATGCTAGTTGAACAAAATTATCATTTACGCAAAATACTGGTGATCGGCGACGTTTCGTGGATCGGGCCTTGGGTCGAAGATAGCATAGAGGATGCAGATTGATGGAAAAATAGTAATGGATTTTTTAGATGATCAACGCGGTGTAGGTTCATCAATGTAGGGTTTTACAAGCTAGTTTGGTCGACGAGGGTTTCTAGACAACTGCGCCGTCGTCGTGGAACCGGAGTAGACAAGTGCGAGGGGGGTCGACGCATGAGTCTTTGGCGAAGCTATGGACGAGGTGGCAATGATTCTGGTGGCCGATGGTGACTACACGAGGTGGATTTATGGATTGGGGTTGGGTTCTAGGTTGAGGCTTGATGTTTCAATTTTTAACTACGGCGAATCGATGGGTTCTGAGAGGTTGTGGTAATCGGCAAGGGTGTCGGTGATGCGTCAAAGGTAGCATGGTCGATCGAAGGTGACCGGAGCATCGGTACACGTGCACGCATGGGTGGTTGTATCTGTGTTGTTTGAAAGTTGGGGAAGACGAGGTGTTCTCGGGGCATACCCGAAGAAATTTATGGTTTTACTCGAAGCAAGAGAAAGAGGCGGGTAACTCGGAGTAAGGCTCGGGTTTCACTCGAGTCATCTTGGGTTCGTAAATTTTTCAGTTTTAAAAATTTACAATAAAACAAGTTTTTATTCAAATTTTAATTAAATCAAGTTTGAATAATTTTAATCCATTTCTTTTGAATAATAATTGTTGGTTTAAGATGGGATTAATTAAGATTTAAAAAAAAATATTTTAAGTTTAAAATGTTTAATATATATATAACATTATTTTAAAGTTTATTTTTAATAAACTAAATATGTAAATTATGTGGATAATTAAGAAATGAAGTGTTTTTAAGGGTTAATTTAACTTAAAGGTTTAAGTTAAGTGGTTATTGATAATTAATTACAAGATTTATTAAACAAGGTTTAAACATAATTGAAGCAATAAATAAAGATAAATGGTTTATCTTTAAAATTAATTAAGGTTTGAGAAATTAAGAATAATTAATTAATTGATAAGTAATTAACGGATAATTAATTACCTAAGGGTAAATTCTTAATGAAAGTAATTAAAAGTAATTAATTAATGATTAAAGGCTGATAAATCAAGTGATTAAACAATAATTAATTGAAGGATAATCAATTAAGGTGGTTAATTAATTTAGGTAATTATTTTGAGGATAATTAATTAAAGGTTAATTATTTAATGAAACTGATTAGGGATAATCACTTATTATAATTAACTAAGGATAATTAATTAAATGGTCCTTTATTAAGGGTTAATTAATGAAGTAATTAAAGAATAATTAAATAATTAAAGGTTAATTATTTAATGATTAAAGGTGGATTGATTTATTAATTAAGGTTAATTAATTTATAATTAAAGGTTAGTTAATTTATTAATGGTTAATTAATAAATGATTCAAGGAAAATTAATTTGATTTGTAATTAATTAATGTTAATTAACCGGGATTAGTAATTAATCTGATTTAAATTAATTTGATGAGTAATTAATCTTACTTATGGATGTTTGGATCGTACTGAATGCTTTGAATTCTTTGATATCTCTGATGTGTGATACTCTGTGATATGAATTGTTTTGATTTGAGCTGTGAAGAACGTAATTTATTTATCTGTGATGAATTTATATTATTTATCTATGAATATGTGAATGAATATAAGCGTTATAGGATTATACCGCTTATCGATATTGATGTGCTTGAATATGTAATGATTGATGATGTTGTACTATTGTGTAAAACACCTGGACTACACCATACACACAAAAATATGGATTTCATGAGGATTCGGTTAAGTCACGGATATTTGAATTTAATATTATGAAATGGTTTTAAAGATTTAACTTTGAATCCAAAAGTGGTGTGGACTTGGAATTGGGTTTAATATGAAAAGCCTTTGAAAGGAGTTTTGGAAATAAAATTATTTTAAATAACTTGTTAAAGTTTTGAAATTAATTTGATTTGAATTTGTATTCAAGATTAAAGTTGAGATCTATAAATATATGTTTAGAAATTATGGTTATACATGTTATATAATGTATTTATATGGATTTTAAACTATTTTAAAAGTATTATTTTGAGAATTTGAATTTAACCCAAGTTTATACTTTAAAGGCTATATCTTGTGTGTATTTGATCGGATTTTTCCGAAACAAAAAGCAATTGTTTTCAAATGATAATAGCTTTTAGTTTTTGTTGAAAGGAGTTTCAAATTTGAAATGGAATTGTTTTGAAAGCTATAGATGAATCCTTAGATTGGCGAACTTTGTTTTCAAATTTAAGAGGATCTTAATGGTGTATCTTTTGTATAAAAGATTTGGAATTGGAATAGTTTTGAAAAGCTATGAATCTTTGTGAAAGATTGGTGAACTTTGTGAAGTGAATCTTTTTGTTTAAAGGATTTGAAAATGGTAACTTGCTTAAACCATTCAAAAGAAAGGTTTTGGGCTAAAAGTTTGACTTAACTAAGATCCAAATATATCCATATGGTTTTTAAAATTAGCGCTCATTATTCGGTTTAGCCGGGAGAGGGCTTTATGTCATATAACCCATTCCGAATAATGATATGACGTAATGGATAGCATTTGAAGACCGATGGTGAAGACCGGGTATTTTTTGAAAGCGAAAGGATTACCTGTCGAATGTCTCTGCATCGAATGGCCCCGATATAGAGATTTGATCACCCTATGTGACGGGGAGTCCGGACGTTATTAGGGATTATCCGGATTGCAAGGGCTTCTTTTGAAGTACCTTCAATTCTGTTCGAACCTGAAACAGACTTGTATGGATTTATGTCTGACATTACATTTTGAGATGTAGAGCTGGTTTCTGTCAAATACATTTTTGTTTGGTGGCGAAGAATTTATTCTTTTAGCTTAACACCATTCTCTGAGACGTATGAGCTCAGAGGTTATGTAGTTGATGGTTACTAGAGATACATTCCCAAATTGGTAATGTGGCATACGAAGTACTGCTGATCATGTGTTAGTCGAAGCACGGATTTTGTGAAAAGTGTGGCTTTGTGGACGAGACTCCATCGGACCTCACAACCCGGAATGGTCGAAATAGGAAGAATGCAGCAAAGTTATTTGGGGGTAGCGCTACCTGAGGGTATGTCCATTTCCTTCTGGATAGAAGTGGTATCATGGCATGAAGCCCAGATACTTAACTTATGTGGCTGCTGCAAATATATAGCTTTGTGGTTGTTTGTGAATCATGGGATAAAGGTTGGTTACGATTGGAGGATGGCATACTCGTGACAGTTAGTTACCTAGTTACAGAGGTAATCCGGCCTTGTGTTGGCAGAGATCCGGTTAGGTTCTCGGGGCGTCCCTCAAGAGGCATACCCATGTGGCCCAGGAAGTTCCTTTGCCTAACCATTTGTTGGAAATCCAATCACCAGTACGCGCCTTGTACGGTTTTAGTTGTAGAACCTGTCATCTAACGTGGTAGCTATAGTAGGTATACTATAATGGTACGTATGCTGGCTAAGATTAATATTATACTTGCAAATGTTTTCGACTATGAACTAATAATAATATCAAAATGATTTTCGCGTATCAAACATGTTTGACTATCATAAGGAGAAATCTCTTCCAACTGTGCGCTTGCATTATGTGTGTGCGAAGTGGCCTTATGGTAGTTTCATTTTCCAAAATGCATTGCGGATTTCTTTTAATTTCTTTTGTTTTCTTTTGTTAAAGATAAACTGTTTATGTTTGCTCACACCAGTCCCATGACTTATCCGGAGTTTATTGTTCCCTTTCTAAACTCTGGGTGCCCATAATTTTTCACACGGGCAGCCCATAGTTAGGTTTTTCAGATAGTCGGCTAGTAGGTGTAGATTCGATAGCATCCAGCCGTTGGATTTAGCCATTGCATTTGTTTCTTTGGGATTGGAGTTGCCTCACCTCAGCATTGATGGTGGTTCGAGCCTCTTGGATTGGAGTCTTCGAAGCTTTGGCATTGAAATTATCTTTCCACTACTGATGTTATCTCTTCTACTGTTGCTATTATTCTTTCGCTGTTATCTTGTATCTTTGATATTGATCATCATTTGTATCAATGTGTTGTATCAAATATTGTATATCAGTAAAGTTATTCATTTTTCTTCCGCTGTGCTATTGTACTTGATGTGTTATAAGCTCCGATGCGAATCAAATTTCAACGTCTGAATCTACGGCATTCGAATATGGTGAAGTATGGATGCCGATTTTAAAGTGGTGAAATTTGGGTATTAAAATTGATAATAATGACAACAAATAAATTTGATATAATATTGTCATGATGTGCAATCATTTTTTCTCCTAACCTATACGATACGAAAAGAAACTGATTTATCATTTAAAGATTAACTTAATTAGTAGTATTAATAACCATACGTTAATATGTCTCATACATTTGAAGCAATCCGAGCTTCCAAATTCCAAAGAGTATGATAAGATATATAAAAATGTTATAAAAGAAGAGTTAAAATAAATACACCTCTAGCTACTGATGTTTGGTTTCCACCAATAAGGAACATCGGTACGGTGGCATTCGATGGGAGCTTGACCAAAAAGGGGCCTATTACTGACAACTCTTCGGGCTAAATTCCCCAAGCACGGGCAGGCAGCACGACGATCGCTATGTCTTCTAATCACAGTCCGAAGTCTAATTACCCTATCACAACAGGCTTGCAGATCACCTCCTCCATTAGCCCACTCCATGCAAGGCATTCACTACAAAAAAAAAAGTTTATTAAAGACTCTTTTATTTTGCCTCTAAGCAAAAGATTTTGTATCTAACTTATATTTGAAACCAACTTAAAACAAATAATATTGTCTCTAAAAATAGGTCTCTAAATGAATAGAGACCAGAAACATTCGTCTCTAAAATATTAATGACCTCACTAATGGCCTTATATAAGTGTGTAGATTAGGAACTAGTTAGAGACAATTTTATGGGTCTCTTGTATAACAAATAGAGACCATATTCAAAGTTTCAGATCAGTCATTAATATAGTTGTTATAATAAAGCAACTATAGACAACAAATGGAATATAATATTATTTCAGTTTCACCATAAATCAATGAATAATAAAATATAACGTTTAGCAGAATGTATAGCAAGATAATAGATAATTTTTCAACACATGTATAAAAAGAAAACCAATTATCTATAGCTAGAAGGAAAATGCTATGGAGCCGAAGATTTATGTCAGGACATGTGCGGATCTGTATATCGACGGAGGATATTAGGGGATGTAGCAAAATTAGGTAGATATGATTCATTCGCACAAACCCGTATCAGTTTTTCCGGGCCAAATAGCAAATGTGATAGCTAGAAAAACAAAGTACAGAATATCCAAAGTACAAATATCATAATTAAAAAAAACATATGAGTTATATCCAACAAACTAGTCCTAAAACAAATAAGGTTTTAAATATCGGATTTCGGTCACGTTTTGTTTCGGAATTTTTACATAAGTTATCTCGTATCGGAGGAATCTCGGACGAGATGAGTACATATCGGGTGTACATCTCTGATTGACATCTCGGGTCTTATAATGCATTTTGGGAATATCTCGGATGTACTTACGTTTTTTAAAATTGATATGTCAAAAATTTATATAACGGTTATAACTTTCTTAACAAAAATAAAAATGGTAACATACTTGATTTACATGGAAAAAGGAATATTTTCAAAAGAGTTGTAGCTTGATTAGCTTAATTGATTTGGTAATGATTGAATAATATCCTTTTATCTGAACATAATAAAGAAGTGAAACCTTTCGTTATGACTCATTAAGCTAAAAGGTAAAGAATATATTCAAGAAGTCGGTAAATTATAATTGGGTTGAGTAGTTTCTTTTTAATCGATATGAAAATAAAAAATACTATGCAAAATAAGAAAAATGTATAATTTAGACAGAGATCTTGATCCATATTACGGGTGAGACATAAATATCTCGGATGAGATAAGTGTCGAGGGAGATATGGAGGAGATTTGATGTCTCGTCTCGTTTAAGTGTGAAAAGGAGATCTCCGAGGAGATCTCGGGTGATATATAGGGGATTTAAAACCATAATCATAGTCCGAAGTCTGATTATCCTATCACAATAGGCTTGTAGATAACCTCCTCCATCAGCCCACTCCACGCAAGGCATTCACTACAAAAAAAAAGTTTATTAAAGACTCTTTTATTTTATCTCTAAGCAAAAGATTTTGTCCCTAACTTATATTTGAAATCAACTTAAAACAAATAATATTGTCTCTAAAAATAGGTCTCTAAATGAATAGAGACCACAAACATTCGTCTCTAAAATATTAGTGACCTCACTAATGGTCTCAAATAAGTGTG
The DNA here is from genome assembly GCA_030765085.1 of Allium cepa. Taxonomy (NCBI): domain Eukaryota; kingdom Viridiplantae; phylum Streptophyta; class Magnoliopsida; order Asparagales; family Amaryllidaceae; genus Allium; species Allium cepa. The sequence goes on from CM060937.1 coordinate 384,798,021, forward strand.
TAGATTAGGAACTAGTTAAAGACAAGTTTATGGGCCTCTTGTATAACAAATAGAGACCATATCCAAAGTTTCCAATCAATCATTTATATAGTTGTTATTATAAAGAAACTGGAGATAACAAATGGAACATAATATTATTTCGGTTTCACCATAAATTAATGAATAACAAAATATAATGTCTAACATAATATATAGCAAGATAATAGATAATTTTTCAGCACATGTATAAAATGAGAACCAATTGTCTATAGCCAGAAGGAAAATGCTATGGACCCGAAGATTTATGTCAGGAAATGTGCGGATCTGTATATCGACGGAGGATATTAGGGGGTGCAACAAAATTAGGTGGATATGATTCATTCGCACAAACCCGCGTCAGTTTTTCCTGGCCAAATAGTAAATCTGATAGCTAGAAAAACAAAGTACATAATATCCAAAGTACAAACATCATAATTAAAAAAACATATGATTTATATCCAACAAACTAGTCCTGAAACAAATCCAAACAAATTAACAAAACCTGGAATAAAAGTCTAAAAGCAAAGGCAAGTTTTTCCAACAGAGCTTACTTTAATATTTTTAGTAGCTAACAAGCAAGAAACATTCATGCATCATCTTCATTTTTCCACATCTCATAAAACTTGTGCTCATAAATTATGTCATATGTATATACCCTCTACAAGGTGAAAAATCAAATATTATCAATATCCAGCATTACTTCTTTCTTAACAAGCTAAAAGGTCATATAATTCATGTTGACTGTAGCTACAGGAAATAACAAATAATCTTGTTGGTTCTTCAGTTCTAGTTAACTTTTTTGAATTGTTTTGATACATGTATTACATGCTTATATATTTGAATATTATTATACATATGATATAGAAAAGAAAAAACAATTAAGCATAGGCAAGCCTATAAATAGTACTATAGCTAGTAATCACATTCTTGATGTTGAAACATAAAATAGAAGGATCCATATAAAATCTTTAATTTCTCATAACTAAACTCTATTATACATAGCAATAGGGTAATTTTACAAAATTAAAAATATCTATTTATCTAACAAAGAAAGTTCCTATATACCTGCATATTTTGAATCAATGGTATTAAATTTTCATGCGCACAGTTAGGTTCATGCAAAGTTGCCAACTAACCTCAAAATATTGATGAATGGAGCAAAGATTATTATTCTCTATGGTGTCAAAAATTTAATTTACCTTTTAATTTGTTTGTACATGCATAACATAAAGACCAATACTAATAATACATCTAAGAACAAAAGGTTTCAAAGCATAATGTAACTTAGACAATATATTTACAACCAACAAAGCATTATCTTCTTGCATTCAAGTTTCATAGGGCGAAGTAGGGTTTATGCCATGTTTCAAACTGTGAAAGTCAACTTATAGAAGATTAAAACATAATTGATGGACATGAAGAAAAGAACTTCCTGGCCTAGCTTAATTCAAGACCAGTTACTTCTGTCCAATGTCAGGACATTATTGCTCATCAATGTATTACATAAATGTATGTTTGTTCAACATATGATCTGGCAAATGAACTATATTATCCTGCTGCTGGAAATAAAATAAAGTCATGAAAGATGTACAACTATAACTAAGTACAATTATCTAGTAATGAGAGAGTTTAATATATTACAAATATAATACTATTCTTTTTAACCTTTTACGTAGTTCTATACAGTGTAGAGAACAGAAACAGTATCTTTTGTATATTAGCAGTTTATAAAGTGTTTTAAATTGCAAACCCGTGTGTAACACGTTAAATATCCTCATTGCTTACATGTATCAACTTAGTGTGTGCGTAGAAGGGAGACATATGTAGTCTTAACATAAAATATTTGCAGTTTTTCATCTATTGTGCACTGTCCACACAACCATGCATAAAATAAATATTTTTTTATCTCACTATGTGCATTCAACTTTATTACCAAGTTTCCATTTCAGCAATCTGTGAAGTTATCGTATGGATCTGCTTCTTTGGTAAACCATATATGATAAGGCTTCAGTGTCAACTACATTGTTTTATCTATTAAATGCTAACATGTAGTATAAGCTAATATCCTTTTAAATTCTTCTTAAATGTCTAACATAAACAAATTGAACACTAGTAAATAATTACAAAAGAAACATAGTCGGTTACGTAGTGACAAGTTCTTTAAACGAAGACAGGTAAGTTCACATGAATGAAAAGAAACTTTTTGTGCTAAGTTATATGACAAATTTAGAAGATGACTAGTACACAAACCAAGGTTAATATGTTATAGCATTTCTCAAATATAATGTATAATCTACATTCTGGAACATATACATATTGGAACCAATTAAATGGATAGGAAATTTTAGTTAACCTCGAACAACTAGAGTGATCTAGACTAATAACCAAAGCATCACCATAAAATGTATTATTTATTGGTCTAGAGCTATTTAACAATAAATAGACACTCTAAATCAACTTAAATAGAATAATATCATCTCTTAATCAATGGAAATCTGCTACAAATAATATAGCAAGAACATTATCAAAGCAACCTTAGTAGAATCATTGATATATCCGGTTTTTTGAATATTTTTTACCTGGAGAAACTCATGTGTCATACCATAAGGAGCATATGTTAAACACTGGTTAATCAAATCATGAAAAAATAAGAACCACTCATCTTGATATGACAGCAATTCCATTTAACCTCTGTTTGTATTTATGTCGGTCTATTAGCACATGAAGTTGATTTACGACATCATTTAACTTGTAGCATCAATCAGGGAGGGATGATTTTCACAATAATAAAATGAACTATTACCAAAGTACCAAAATAACAAGAGTAGAAATATAGAAACAACAAATTTGAATATAAATTATGAGGAGATATTTAGAGACCAAAAAACATTAACGGAGGTGAATTCAACTAGTCATAAAGATACACACAATATGATTGTTATTCGTAGAAAATGGCAAACAATTTTTGAAATGGATAGTTAATTTTAGTCAAGAAAATAATTCAACTAATCACTATTAGATTTCTATGCCAATTTCCGCTGTCATGCTTAGTTTGTGAGGATTTCCATCATTGCTCAATGTAAGCACATATAAATTACGAAAAACTACATCCTAAGTGAGCGTTTTCTTTTATGTCTTGTTAGGAAATATTAAGGGAGCTTAACTTGAAAGGCATAGTTTAGTCTAAATGCTACTGAACGTAGTATTGAATGCAAATTAAATTTAATCAGCATTGTACTAATTCATTACAATATCTACCCTATTGTCCTAATTATCATGTAAACCCCATGTTCTAAGAGATAAATACAAATTTAAAGTACCAGTTAAGACATAAATGTTTTATTCAATAATATCGAGTCAAAAACTTAGCATAATACTTATATCACAGCACCATTATCTATTGAATCGGTAGTGGCAATATACAAAAAAATGAAAAATCAAATACCATATTCACCAAATTGGTAAACGAATTTAACTCTCGACAACTAATAATCAACAAAATCAGTCAATACTTATAGTAAAATCAGATGAATTCATGCAAAACAATTAGCAAAACTAAGTGGTGAGAAAACGAACATTTTCTTCTTCAAATACGTAACTCGACAGCTTAAAGCATACTTTTTATTTTCTATTGATTCGCAAAAGAGGAGTATATTTGGGGAAAAAGGAGTTGATTTGCGGAAAGTGGAATAGGTTTTCGAAAGGATTTTGCGTGAAGAGGATTAGGGTTCTTATTTCTTTATTTTTTTCCTCGAGAAACAGACTTGTACCTTTTTTAATAAAATATTATTTATTTTTTAGAACGCGTGTAGGCAATGGCCATTGAAATAAGGATTTCGCAACGGACACTTGTTCGTTTTACCAGGCCTTCTTATAATAGGCCGACCACCGTATTTTACAACAGGCAATAAACGTTGTAAATGGCCGTCGTAATACACCTTTTCACAACGGTCGTCGGCTCTTGCAATAGACACAACGGTTTCTGACCTTTGCAACATACTACCATACAAGTTGCATAGCCTATTTCACAACATGCATTGACCGTTGCAAAATTCCTTTTGACAACATGCATACGCCGTTGTAAAAAGCTCGTATAACAACATGCTATGACCATTGCGATACCCCTTTCGACAACATGCATTGACCGTTGTAAAAAGGTCGTATAACAACGTGCTCTAACTGTTACAAAATAAATGCAAATTTTAAATTTTTTTTACAGAGCAACGTCCTTGCAGTACATCCATACCAATAATGATTATTTTAATGAGTAATAAATATTATTATTAAACAACCAAAATCACATACAAAAAGACTAAAAGCTTGAGTCATAAAATTCCAACACATTCCAAAAAGTTAGATAAGTTTACATTGACATAGTTCTAACGTACACATGACAACTAGTTTCATAATAGCCATAAACATAAAGCATTAACACATAACAGTCTATTGATCCAACGGCATCTTTGATAGCGAACATCTCTGAATTTGGCCTAAATAAAAAAGCTTCCGGTTCTACCGCTACATCCACCCATATTTTCCAAGCATTTGCTCCAAGCTTTACAACATGTACTGAAGCATCAGGATCAGTGCTTGTTATCGTCCCCTCCGCAACTGTGTTTTTCTACCAACCCAATAGCTTGCATTTTTTTTCGCCAAACCATCCATAGTAACCAGATCTTGCTGATCTTGAACCTGCATATTGTTACTCTCATGGTGTGACTACAAGCAAAAAAAAAATGGTTGATTTAGTTCTGCATTATATTTATTTGTGGTTTTTTGCATCTCATGTCATTTAAAGGATAAAAATGCTAGACATTTAATTGTTTCTATGGAGCAAAATATCCTGAACAACAATTTTTTATAACTTCTTAAACATTGTTTTGAGTTGTAACCTTTAATCTATTTTAAGTGGGAGTGTTCCAAAAAATAAGCTAACATTTGAAGAAGAAAAAAGGCAAGTGCAAAAGATGAAGCAACTCATAAGCAAGTATTTGCTTCCAATATCATGTTAACTTTCAAAGTAACTTAAATATCCTCTTGTGCAAAACATTTGCATGGAAATAAGTAATCAATATGCTGGTTTAATCACTTATAAGTAGTTGTTTGGCTTGTTTTAAAACAGGACGCTCTTCTTGCAAGTACAGCAGAAATAGAAAAGCAAACAGAGTCGGCTACTAGAGTTTCTACGTGGAAGCAGCGTATCGAACAAACTTCAGAAGAGCAAGTGAATTCCAATTGTTAATCTTACCAGTTTTAAATCATGAAATTATATTATTTCAGTTTGTAGTCAATTAATTGTGATTTTAGAAAATTACTTTAAGGACTCCACCCACCATTTGACATACATCAATTTGGCGATGTAGTTCTGGATAAAAAATCAGGGGGTAATCCGGTTCCGTTTACTAAACTAAAACTACTTGATACATGGATGAATAGGATCGGTATTTCCGAAATGCAAGTCCAAGGCTTTGATTTTTCATGATGATAGGGACCTGAAAGAAACATTCTAACCAAGATTGACAGGGTTTTGATGAATGTTCAATGGATGCATGAATTTAGTAACGTGACAGGAAGAAAATGTATGATACAGGGTACATCAATACATCTGGCAACACAACTTAACGGTGGAAAATTTTCAGCTAAGTATGTTTTGGCAGTACTTCCACCTTCTTATAGTTTATTTCTAGTATTATTATTTCAACAAATATTTCATGCCCAACAAACATTTGAATGTACAAACCACTTTGTGATAGAGGATAGACCAATGCATATGTTTTTTTTTTTGCATCCTATGACTAGTCATTTATGTTTTGTTTCATATGCAAACTAAAGTTCAGTCGCTAAATCTAACCCCTTTGTGTGCTCTGCCTTCTCTTGTTTAGACGATGTATAGAAACGCAAAAATTATAGTTTTTAATTTTGCGCCTTAATGTTGTTAGTATTCATAACGAAGGATGCAAAAACTAGCTGAAAAATCCAAACAATAAAATTTTAGTAACAGGCATTGGGAAAATCATATGAAACTTAGCAATTGTTCCTCCAGTAAAATGATATGAAGATACATGAGTCTTTAAAGGCATATACAACATCTGTATCAAGGAGTAGAAAATTTGCTTTATAATATCTTTTGTATTGTGGAATGTTATAAGTCTGTATACTTATTTATGCTTATGAAAACCAAAATTTCATACTTATTTAGCATTATTTATATATTCTAAGCTGAGGTGTATAAGTCTGAGGAATTTCCATATCCACCACATTATCATTTTTTCTCTGTAAAAGTACAAGAGATGACTTGAAAGTTCATAAGCACATATCATATATTTATTAACAATAGCTAATTAACTATAAACTTACTGTTATGATCAAATTAGTCAGCTCTTCTACTCTAGCCGTCAAATGAGTTACTTGATTTTCTAATGCAATTACATTTTTGAATTACTTAAGTAAATGCCCATTTGAGATGGTACTACACCAAAACCTAGTCCTCTCACCCTTCCCCTATGTTCATTTTCAAAAACATGTGACACCCCATCTCCACTTATCGATGTTGTTCCACTAGAGCTCTGAGCACTACTGTGCTCTTTTATCTTAGCCTACAAATTAAAATAAACCATTTCAAGAAAAATGAGATATGAATAAACTATTATCCCTCATTGTTCAGTTCAATGTATTTAATATTTTTAGTGAAATTTTGATACCAAATATTTGATTTGATATATTCTGATGTAGAGTTTGAGACATACGAGACAAGTCTGATAACAAGAACAATATGAACAAGCTCTAATATCCGAGGATGACGTCAAATTTTGCATATTTACAAAATTTTGCTCTTTTCGCAGGAAGATAAGCTGCAACTCATTGGTGATGACTATAATTCCACTAATCACGACTATTGTAACTAGCTTGCTAGTTGGATTTATTTTAATGCCTTGTCTCTTATTTCTATGTAACCGTCTCTCCATCTGTAATTCTACTAGTGGTAGACTAGATAGTTTCTTCATGCATGCAATCATAAACAAATTACTACTTAGTAATACATATAATCTGTATTATTATCGTAAGTTAAAAAACTTTGCAAATTCTTAATTATATCTATTCATGTCTGGTCATCTTTTTTTTTTCTTATCATTTATTTAATTAATTAATGCGCACAGAGCTTTTGAAATAATTTGTTGCTTCATTTATAAAATGGGAATAATTTCTTATCTTGCAAATAAGCATTTGATTATTATACATAGAACAAATCCTACACATGGGAAGACGAGCTACAAATGAACCCAAAAAAATAAATTCCTTTCTTTTTTCTTTGAAAAAAAACGATCTATATGTGGAAAGTTTGGTACTGGTGCTGCAAAAAAAATTCCTAGACTACACAAAATAGGGGAATATCCTACATTGACATTTGATCCATCAACAACTGGTTGACATTTTAATTTTTTTCTATAAATAATTAGATTTAGCAAGTTACGGACGGAACAATATGTCAAAGCACTGTTTGTTAACAACACCCCAGATTTGCTTTCATCGTAGCTTTGTAAGCATCGATCACATTCCAAGAATAAAAAACCCAAGGTAAGGGACTTAAACCCAGAATTCATGTTTTAAATTTTCCAAATATCTAAAAAAAATTAAATTCATATTTTAAAGTGCTTTCAGAAGATGATTGAAAAACCAATTTCTAAAGTATTGCATCTTAAAAATTTGTAGTTTTCTTATAGGTTCTGAAAAATAAAAATTTAGAATTCCAAATGAATGTGTTCTTAAGAGTATGAATACCAGCTTCACTATTGAGAAGGAGTGGTGTTTTTTAAACGCCTGATTTTGATTACACATATGACTCTAGGTATGATAGAGATTTTCAAATAAACTTAACTCTGTTTTCAACTTTAAATAAAAATGGCATGGTATATTACTAATTTCAAGTATGAGAATTATTTTTAACATATGCATAAAAACTTAAAACAAGTATTACCAAATAAGAAAGTTCAAATATCTATACTTGTTCTTGAAGTTTTCAAAAAAAATCTTACATATATCAGTCTTGCGAGTATGCCTAGTTATAAGTTCTAATGATTCGTCCAAATTCTAAATGAATGAATTCTAGATACATGTTTATTTTTGACACAAGGGTTCACATATTTTGAATACACGAACAAATTTAAACAGAAACAACCTTGTACGTACACATAGATTTGAAATATATAAAATATATGTTTGTATATATATAGGGGATAAGTATGATTTCGAATACATATGAGATTTAATAAACATATGTGGTTTGAATACATATGCATGATGCTAATAAGTATACGATTACAAAAGTAAATCATATACAAATTTTGCAAGAATTCAATTCCTAATCAGATCTATAGCTGCAAGTTTTGAGTGCGAATGTTTTTATGTAAATAGTGTGACGCCTCACCTCCATACTCACAGTAGCCAAGGACACTAATGTGTAATGCCGTCAACTAGAGCGAAGAATAAGGCTGTTGAGGAGCGACCATCTGTGTAATTGTTTTGTGCGAGTACCGATAAGTCAAATAGTATGGCATGCATTTCATTTTAAGAGGAAATCTGACATATCAAATACAAACTCAAAGCTACTACACAGTGGCTATGTGGTCTTTGGAAACAAATATAAAATGAACATAACACAAATCAGTTATAGATATTCATATCACTAAGGCGGAAATAGATATGAATATATCAAATAAATGTACATCAAAGTAGTGGTCATACAAAAGTCACTGCATCACAAAAGAATAGGTATAAGTGCTAGTCAAAAGAATATGTATACATCAAGGAGTCTCTATCTCGAATGTATAAAAACAAAAACTACTAAGCTAAGGTAGTTAGACAAAAGTCAGAAGATAATCCCTGCTAAGAAGTCAAGTGGAAGCACCTGAAACACCCCAGTCTGACCCAAGTATTATTTAAGAAGAGAAATAATAAACAGATCAGTCTAGCTATAAATATCATATAAAATGAGATAGGATAAGAGATATGACAAATAAATATGATAACAACAAAAATTATGTAATATCTCAAATTTTCTCATACACCAAAAAGAATGTCATATTCTTTATTTTTATTCACCAAACCATAAATTTTGATAGAGCTTATCAATGCATATCATCAAAATTGGTGAAACACAAATTCTAGAAATCAATAATTAGAAATCCAGAAAACACAAATGACGAGGCCTATCATAAACGGAAGCATGAAAACTCTCCAACATTTTATCACAAACGGAACGCTATCCCATGAGTCGCTAACCCATTCGGTGCAATGATGTAGTATAACGGTACGCTCGTGGAACCAGAAACTCAAATAAGCCGGAGCAACGACGTAGTACAACAGTACGCCCAATGAACCTATCTCCATAAAAAGACCATGGGTTGCTAGCCCATAAAAGTGAGATGAAACTCCACAAAACGGGGTACAGTCCCCTACGTGGACTAAGAGACCTCGCATATTGTAACGACCCACTATTTTGGACCATTCAAATCGACAATAATCCATGCATGTCAAACTTGAATACTTCAAAACAGTGGATTGTTAAGAAATTTGAAGCAAATAAAATCATTCACATAATCGTAGACACAGAAATATCAGAATACTCGCAGCGGAAATAAAATACCATAGTAGTTCATGAAGCTACTATATACATACTCTCAAAACATATACAAAATATCATAGTTTAAAAATGGATACAATAGAAGTCTGGATACATGACTCACTATTACAAAAGCAATACCAAATAGTAGATAACTAGAAGAAGTAGATGAATATATAATCAGATAAGCTCCAACAATACTCTAGCTCCGGAAGGTGAATCCAAAGCTGTGATTCTCAGGCTGACCCGAGCGTAAAGTAAAACACAAACACTCGAGTCAGGACATGCATACTTATACAATGTAAACCAACTCAAGTGAACTGTAATAGCAATGCACAATAACTTAAAGGATGTTTGGGATCGCACATCCTTTAAGGATCAGTCAAACCATCAATTAAGTAGTAATAAACACTATCCTAAAAATATCCATATTTAAATTAAATAATGCAAATAACAGTGTTATTGTGACTAGGGTAGCGTAGAGCTGCAATAACCGCTCACCTCTAGCCACACTCTTAAAATCAAAGGTGTGCATCAAACAATCACAAGGACATCACATGACACACTAAGCAGTGTACCCGTGGTTATAAATTTCAAAATGATTTATAATTCCGAAATAAAATCATTCATTTAAACCATTAAAAAGTGAAGTCATTATTCCTTCAAATCAAATATTCAATTCCCAAAAATTTTAGACTTTTCTGAGTTCATTTATTCAGTTAAACACTTCAAATAAACTTCGATTTAAACCCTTTTTAACTTATAAAATTTCATATTTTCCAATATAAAAATGGTCATTTAAATACCCTTGAACTTATGATTTTTATAAAGTAATTTTCACAAATAAATATCAAATTTTTAATAATTCACTTATTACATTCAAGTGTACAATTTTCCTATTCTTTGCATTTTAACAATTTATTTAACGCTTAAAGTTTTATACTACCATTTCATAAATTAAACTTAATTTCCATTTTATTTAATTTACTTAAACTTCCAATTTAAAACAAATCACAATTTCCAAATTAAGTTTTATTCCAAATTTCCATTTAACTATCCATTTATTTAACATTTTAAACCAATTCAATTTTTCTCACCTTTAACTTATCAAATTTATTGTACTTTCCAAAATTCATTATTTGGATACCATTTAACCTATAATTTTAATAATTAACATCTTTATTAGATGAACATCCAATTTTAATTGAAATTCCTTTACATACAGTCAAAATCCACTATAAGTTGCTTACTTTACTTTACAATAACTTGATGTTTTCTTTTACTTTAAATTTATCCAATTCATACCTTAATTATATTAATTACCAGGTTGAGCTTATAATTCCATTTTTACTTAAGTTCTCATTATTAAGTTAAAACAAACTTTCACACTACAACTCAAACCATCTATTAACTTATACCATTTATCCTGTTAGAAAATCACTGCTTAACCATTTTAAATCCAATATAAGTCAAATTTCATATTTTTATTTTTTCTTTCATTTACAATACATGAAATTTATAAGAAATCATATTTTGAAATCAATCATGGGTCCAGATAATATTTCACACCTAAATCAAGTGATACGGAAATTATCATTTAAATCAGAAATCAATAAAATTTTCGGGTTTTCATTATTTCAAACCCGAAATACCAAGACAAATACAAATAAATAAAAATCACCCAGGCCTATCATTTCAGCCCATAATGATTTTTCCCTATTCTAAAGTTCGTTCGGGTATGTATCATTTCAACCCATAGTGATTTCTATACTAACAGGGAACATGCAGTGATGATCAAAATAAACTGAATAGTAACAACATATAGCAGTATCAGATGATATGACAGATAAATAAACAGCATTATATAATTTATAACACAGGAAGGTATAACATGATAATAAAATCTACAGATTCACATGGTGTCAGTTTACTAATTATATAAGTACAGATGTCATGTGTGAATTACTTACCTTTTATGCTTGAGTTAGCAAAACAAACAACACGAATGAATTCCAGAAGGCATGATGACATGACAAAAGATTCAAGTGGAAGAGAATCAAGCTAATGAACTTGTCACAACCAATAAACAAAACCAAATATAAATATAAATTCAATACACATTGATTCGAAACAACTTTGAAATTAAAGAAAATTGAACACAATAGTTTTTTCCATGCTTTCAACATCTACTTGCTCGGCCTAAGGGATGAATATGGTCAGGTTTGTTGTGTTTTTGGATCAGGTTTGAGTCTATGTAGGCACGGCTACATGTTCTAGAAGTGGCAAAGGAGTCACAACACATGAATGTGAGGAGACAAGGCAACATAGTGGAGTTTTTGTCAACTTTTGGGCTCAGCTACATGGTCCTAGGGCTCGGCCATGACATGTTTCAGATCAGGACAGAGGTAAGGCTGAGGGTAAATGGTCATATCATGGTGGTGGTGGAGCATGAGGAGGTGGTCAAGGCAATCCAAGTTGATGGTGATGAAGACTAGGCTCGGCTAGGCATGTTTTAAGGAGTTTGCAACATTTTTGTGGAGTTTTTGGTCATGGGGAAGGTGGTGGAGATGATGGCCAAGGCACTAGAGTGGAGAGCATGCAAATATGTGAAGAAATCATGGCCAAAACGAGGCAAAAGGATGAAGAAAATGGAATATATATATATACACACATACAGCCATTACTCACAAAGGAGCAAGCTTCACACGAGAAGATGATCAAATGAGATGCGGCAAAGAAATTTGTACGTGTGTTTGTATTTAACAGAGAAGTTTCACGTTGATTTAAAGGGAAGAACTGCAGGAAATAAATAATTGAAACGTTAGAGAAATTTAAGGATTTTAATCCTATTAAATCAAGAGAAGAAAATGGAAAAGTGGAATGAGATGAAATGTTATACGTGAATTGCAAGGCAAATAGGCGGCTGTTGATTTGAATGGCTAAAGTATGGAATCAAAGGGGTGTGCATTCTAAAGACAATAAATAAATTAAAATGTATGCCCAAAATAAATAAAAAAGTTACGTATCTTATATTTATTTGTTTCCTATTTATTCAATGAAAAATATGCTAAAGAATAATTCAGTAAATAACGTACCGAATATATAAACATCAGAGAAATAAACAAGAAACGGATATAAAACGTATCAAATAAAACGTATAATTTAATTGCTATTTAAAACTTTGTTTATTACTCAACTTAAAAAAATTTGATTTGTTACATATCCATTTGATTTTTTTCTTACTTAACTAAGAGAACGGATGTAGAACATATACCATAAAACGCATAGACTAGTTGCTTTTTACAACATTGTTTATTACTTAATTCACACAGTATATATCCAAATTAAATGGAAAAACGGAACAAATGTAGTAAATATATACAATTTAAATAAAGATTGAAAGTTAGAATTTAAATTTTAAAGTTTCAATTAGAGTCAACATTTAACCCAAAATCTAAAATTCTAGAAATTGTTTAGATTAAATAAAATTGGGCAAATGATTTATAACCAATTCAGGAAAATTCTAAAATTCAAACTTTTAAATAATTAAACACCAAAGTTTTTAAAAATAAAATGAATAAAAATATTTATTAAAATTTTGGGCTGTTACATAAAATATATGCATAACATATCATGTTACACAAATTAGAAAATGATTTTAAAAACAAAGATATTATTTATATAAATAAACAAATTTGTTAAATAAAACAATTTACACACAATATTGTTAAAAACATAACTTTCACAATATTAATTCGATTTCAACGAAACGAAAAGCAATATTCTTGAAACTAAATCTATTTTCATAATAAAAGATAAAATTCAAATATTCAAATATTTAAATTTTAAATTTAAAAGTCAAAGTTTGACCATTTTGACCAAAATCCACTTTTTTGGAAAATATTATATTTATTCATGTTTGGAATTATAATTCACATAGAAAACAAAATTTATATTTAAAATAACAAAATTTGTCCATTTTAATAAATAAAATAAAGTTTTTAAATCAGGAATTTCAGTTGAAATAATAAAAATAAAAATTTTAAATAATCACAAAATACAGGGTTGTTACACTCTCCCCCACTCAAAACTTTTCGTCCTAGAAAAGGAATGAGGTACGGGAAAACACAGAAAAAGATAGAATGAAATAGGATTAAGACAGGATGACAAGAAGATTACGATTATACCTGATAACTGTTGTTATAGGTAAGTTTAACAAGGTGGAAAATAGGAATAGCTATAAGGGAAAATAGGTTGAAAGATAAGGATTAACCATTATTTTAAAGCTATATAAATTTCAATTATTTAGAAAGGTAAAATAAATGATCAAAATATCCTTTATATAATACTTTATCAAAATACTTTTATAACTCGATTTCTTAACAAGTTTATCCTTGTTCCTACAAGCTCTGGCTATGTGTTGATCAGGCGCAAAGCTAGAATTCTCTATGTACTTAGTAGACTTGTTTCAACACCCAGTGAAAATACTGAAAAAGCTTTTAAAAACAGATATGAAAAGTACGGTCCAAACAAAACGACCATACCAAAACCTTTGGCTAACCATGGTTCGTAGATACACAATGGTTACGCGTGGATCCCCAGGAAACAATCCATATCTGTAAGCTTTCTCGGCCCTGCGAGTTATGCCATGATGACTAGTAGACTACAGGATACACAATGATTATGCCTGGATCCCCCAGGAGACAATCCGTACCCCTAGGCCATCTCAGCCAGGCGGATTTCGCTACTAATGCGACCTACATAGTTCACAGGATACACAATGATTACGCCTGGATCCCCCAGGAAACAATCCGTACCTCTAGGCCAGCTCAGCCAGGTGAATTGCGCTATGCAGTCGCACTTAAAAGAAAAACCATGGAGATCGCCATGGTGGGAAACTCGAGTATCACATCCGGAAAACCAAAATCAGGGAGAATAATATCGATAGAATGAATCCACAATGTGGCCACAGAGCGGATATCAAGCAGAAGGCACTTTCCATATCTTTACTTCGAAAATATGTATCATATAGTACCTTTTCAAATCACTTTCAAATATCACACTTATGTAAAGTCCATTATATATAGGATTCCATTTTCAAATCGATAGTATATAGACTTGGATCATATAAGATTTCTCTTTCCAAATTGAGTACCTTTCAAATCAATAGTTTTTAAATCAACATCATACTTATACAAATCCATTTTATATAAGTTCGACAACTTCCAAATCAAGTACTTAATAATACAAGGTTCTCAATTTCAAATCATTTCAATATCAATTCGGTTTCAAAATCATATATGATTTCACCAAGTTATTTCTCCAAATTAAATATCTTCAGTTTCAAACTTGTCAAAATAATAGGTTTAGAAAAAAAAAATCCTGGTTTCCAAATTAACATAATTTAGGTCATACAAATTCCTTTCCCAAATCATCATATAATTACTGTTTTTAACTTCCAATCTATTTTCAAAACCAAATATTTTCTCAAAATCAATTATACTCAAAATGGTTTCCAAATTTATAACTATCCCTTTAAAACCTTTAAACTATCTATTTCAATTCAAAAGATCCCTTTAAACATTTCTTATTCGGAAAATATCGTTAATTCGTATCATTATGTATTTCAAAACCTTAAAAAAAATTTCAAAATACCGGAGTTCAATCCCTTGAATTTCAAATTAAAACCATTTCAGTTATAAATCATTTTTATATAAATCAAATTTCTTATAATTTTTCGAAATTTCAAATCCTTTTAAAACTTCAGACTCTCGTTTTTAAAAGGTATATAATCCTTATCGAAAACATTTCACTTTTATATAAAAATGCGGTCATCCTTATCAAAATAATAACTTCGATGTATACACAATTTCAAAAATACAATCAACCACGAATTTTCCAAGGGAAGATTTAAGAATGGGTTTCAAAACAAAACAGAGATTAAAATTTAGAGGAACCCTAATCAAATAGAATGCTGATTCGAAGATAAGCTCAAACGAAGATGAGATAATTAAATTACCAAATAGAAGATGGATAAGCCCTTATAAACCGCGGGCGACCTTAACCGGGTCAACCGTGACTTCAGGAATATAATAAATGCGGAAATATAAGGCAAATCGACATTCGATCGCCAGAGATAGAATCCAGGTAGAGCAGAAGATAGATAGCATCGTAAACCGACGATACAGAAATCTCCGGTGAATCAATGCCAATTGTAAAGGAGTTTCACCTCTTTACAAATCATTCAAAGATTTACGGAATCACCGATCTTTATAGAGGTTATTCAAAGTGGAGTTACGGAATGCCCCAAATCAAAAGGATAAAATAGGGAAGACAAGACTGGATTTCAAAACAAGTGGGAAAGTTCCAAAGTTCAAGGAATCCTAATCGTTAAAAATCCTAACCAAGAGATTATTAACAAGGTGGATACAAAGGGATGAAGTTCAGAAAATCTTGATTTCAAAATAAGAAAATTTTATACAAATATAATCTTTAAAATCCTGTAAAATTAGTTGAAAATCATTTTATACATCGAAAATACGTTCTCTCTCAAAGAAATGATTCTGATATTGATTTCACTCATTCTAGGGTATTTCTACCCTATCTCTAATGAGTTTTTGCTCCACAGGCTAAGGTCTGCCTAAAACCTGGCTCTGATACCAAATGTAACGACCCACTATTTTGGAACATTCAAATCGATAATAATCCATGCATGTCATACTTGAATACTTCAAAACATTGGATTGTTAAGAAAGTTGGAGAAAATAAACTCATTCACAGAATCACAGACACAAAAATATCAGAATACTCGCAGCGGAAATAAAATACCATAGTAGTTCATGAAGCTACTATATACATACTCTCAAAACATATACAAAATATCATAGTTTAAAAATGGAAACAATAGAAGTCTGGATACATGACTCACTATTACAGAAGCAATGCCGAATAGGAGATAACTGGAAGAAGTAGACGAATAGATAGTCAGATAAGCTCCAACAATTCTCTAGCTCCAAAAGGTGAATCCAAAGCTGTGATTCTCAGGCTGACCTGAGCGTAAAGTAAAACACAAACACTCGAGTCATGACATACATACTTATACAATGTAAACCAACTCAAGTGAACTGTAATAGCAATGCACAATAACTTAAAGGATGCTTGGGATCACCTATCCTTTAAGGATCAGTCAGACCGTCAATTAAGTAGTAATAAACACTATCCTAAAAATATCCATATTTAAAGTAAATAATGCAAATAACAGTGTTATTGTGACTAGGGTAGCGTAGAGCTGCAGTAACCGCTCACCTCTAGCCACACTCTTAAAATCAAAGGTGTGCATCAAACAATCACAAGGAAATCACATGACACACAAAGCAGTGTACCCGTGGTTATAAATTTCAAAATGATTTATAATTCTGAATTAAAATCATTCATTTAAACCATTAAAAAGTGAAGTCATTATTCCTTCAAATCAAATATTCAACTCCCAAAATTTTTAGCATTTTCTGAGTTCATTTATTCAGTTAAACATTTCAAATAAAATTCGATTTAAACCATTTTTAACTTATAAGTTTTCATATTTACCACTATAAAAATGGTCATTTAAATAACCTTGAACTTATGATTTTTATAAAGTAAATTTCACAAATAAATATCAAATTTTTAATAATTCACTTATTACATTCAAGTGTACAATTTTCCTATTCTTTGCATTTTAACAATTTATTTAACACTTAAATTTTTATACTACCATTTCATAAATTAAAATTAATTTCCATTTTATTTAATTTACTTAAACTTCCAATTTAAAACAAATCACAATTTCCAAATTAAGTTTTATTCCAAATTTCCATTTAACTATCCATTTATTTAACATTTTAAACCAATTCAATTTTTCTCACCTTTAATTACTTTCCAAAATTCATTGTTTGGATACCCTTTAACCTATAATTTTAATAATTAACATCTTTATTAGATGAACATCCAATTCTAATTAAAATTCCTTTACATACTTTACAATAACTTGATGTTTTCTTTTACTTTAAATTTATCCAATTCATACCTCAATTATATTAATTACCAAGTTGAGCTTATAATTCCATTTTTACTTAAATTCCCATTATTAAGTTAAAACAAACTTTCACCCTACAACTCAAACCATCTATTAACTTATACCATTTTTCATGTTTGAAAATCACTGCTTAACCATTTTAAATCCAATATAAGTTAAATTTCATATTTTTATTTTTTTCTTTCATTTACAATACACAAATTCATAAGAAAACATATTTTGAAATCAACCACGGGTCCGGAAAATATTTCACACCTAAATCAAGTGATACGGAAATTATCATTTAAATCAAAAATCAATAAAATTTTCGGGTTTTGATTATTTCAAACACGAAATCCCAAGACAAATGCAAATAAATAAAAAACACCCAGGCCTATCATTTCACCCCATAATGATTTTTTCCTATTCTAAAGTCCGTTTGGGTATGTATCATTTCAACCCATAGTGACTTCTATACTAACAGGGAACTTGCAGTGATGATCAAAATAAACTGAATAGTAACAACATATAGCAGTATCAGATGATTTGACAGATCAATAAACAGGATTAACATTATATAATTTATAACACAGGCTGGTATAACATGATAATTGTAACGACCCGGAAATTTTGAATATTTGAAATTAGAATATTTAATTGATTTTAAATATTTGATAGTTAGTTTTAATATGAATTTCAAATATCACTGTTTATTTGGCAATTAAATTATTGAATTTAATAATTGGAAGTTGGGTGGAATATTGAATCTTCAGTTTTAAGCTTGTTAAAAATAATTTGAGGGCTTGTAAAATTTATATTGATAGAACTGAAGATAGTAAAAGTGTTAAAATTTAATTTGGAAGTATTTCGTTAAGTTTTGAAATTATATCGTTTAAATTGGTATTTAAAAATAGCCTTCTGAGGTATAGTCTCGGATTTCGACGAAACCAGTTCCATTGAATTCGTAATATTGTATTATTATCGGATTTCAATTTTCGTAGTGGTTGGAGTTTTTGTGTGAGCATACGGTAAGTAAACGCGCTGAAATTTATATCGAAAATTTAATATAATAACTGGGTTCAAAAAGCTATCTTCTCCATACGATCGAATTAGGACTCGAAAACTTTTCCATTATGTTCGGATTTGAGGTATAACATTATAAACGCCTAGCGGCACGTTTTGATAGGGGTTCATGATTTGAAGCTACGTAAATCGAGACAATTTGTAATTAACTAATATATATTTTATACCTTAGTCAGCAGCCGAATTCCCTTCACATCTGTCATTCTCTTTCATCAGCCACCCTAGAAAGCAGACCTAGCACTGTACACATCTCATCCAGCACGCTACCATCTTCAAATCATGCAGTATTCTCTTCCCAAAGTCTATTCGAAATCGTTCATAACACGTTACCCTATTCCTTCTCGTTTATAAAAAGAAACCCAAGCTTTTCTTTTTCTTCAGAAAATTTAAATGAAACAAAAAATGGCCGCTCCCTCTATTTAAAGCAAATCGGAAAAAAATGGAATTTCAAATTAAAATCGCTTCAGCTGATTAAAGGGAGGGAAGGGGCGAATTCTATCGCAAGCTCTCCTTCATGCTCGCCGAGTTCGAAGGCTAGATTCACGATAAAGGAAGTGGGACTGGAAGTTGGTCACGCATGGCTTTGGGTATCGTTGCGCAAGTGCGTGGGATGGGAGGAGGCTATGATTTGCGGTGGCTTCATCAGTGGGACTGGGCTCGATGTTTGGATGGGAGACGAGGAGGATTTGGGTTGGCGTGATGCTTTAGGGAGGCTCGCGATTTGCGTCGGTCGATGTGTTTTTCGATGAGGCGGAAGCTTCGATGGAATGGAGTGTCGAGTTCGAATCTCGTGTAGATCTGGAGCAAGAGCTCGATGCTCTTGGGTTCTGTCGTTCGAATAGGTTACCTAATTTCAACACTTAGGTTTAAGGGTTACTTAAGTTAAAATCTAGTAATGAAATTCGTTGGTGCATAGTTCCATCTATCAAAATTTTCTTCACAGTTAAGTAAATTACTGTCTGTGTTATTTACTGAAAGAAAAAAATTATATACATATTCATAGTTTAAATTTGTAAATTTACTGATAATTTTTATCACTTATCAGGGATTAGCAATAAGATGTAACACAGTTTTCTTTTAAAATCATTCAGCTATATATATATATATATATATATATATTAAGCAGAAGGTATTATTTCACTTATCAGATACTAACTGAGATTAGTATACATATATTGATATCTTAAAATAATTTAATTTTTATAACATTTTATTTTAATGATAAGTTAGTTTAAACTTTTAAATTAAACTGTTTATCAAAATTCAATAGTAAGGTAAAATTTGGAATTTTATTAACCCAATAGATGTCAATTCAAAAATGAGAATCATTATCAACTATGATTTATTGCTTATTTAAAATCAAATGTATAAATTATTATTTCAAGGGGTACCAAAGGTATTTATTCCAAATGTAAATTAGGTTAGTTTGACTATTATTTAAAACTAGTTAATTAAAATTTATTAAATGGTAAAATTAAATTGTTGGATTATTTCAAATGTTAATAAACCATATAATGTTTGTACAAGGTCAAAAGTAATGGAGAAACCAGCCGGTTTGGATTGGATTGCAAATAAAATCAAAGGTGAGTTAATCTCACTTTTCTGGATTGCTATTTAAATTCAAATGGTTAAATTTGAATAATTGGCTGAATGATTGAATTGATTTGATGTGCTATATTATATATAGTAGTATATATAGTATATATTGGAGTGATTGATTTCCCGCATTACATAGCGGATGAGACCCTATGCGCCGCATAATAGCGGATGATATTATATCAATCCCATATACCGTGATATTCCACCCCGAAGTGGAGTTCGTATTATGCTAACATCTGTGGATGCAGGGAAATAGGTTGGAGGGATCCAACTGGATTCTTCAAAATTATTTAGATTGTTTAATATTCTGTGTTATGAATATTTGATATTCTGTGATGAATTATATTGATAATTGGAATATTGAATGTTATGGTTCGTTTTGACATATTTCGGTACACCGAGTCATCAAAATATATAGAATTGGATTTTTGAAAAGAAAATAAAAGAGTGAATTTTTAAGTAAAATAATCATAGAGGATTTGAATAAATTTAAGAATGAACCGGATAAGAATAAAAGTGATTTTAAAATTCTAATAAATAACTCCGATTATGGAAAAAGGGGATTTTGAATAAACAGAAAAATAATGAATTGTAAAACTTAAGTGTTATTATTTAAAGGAATAAAGAATTTACTTTAAAATCCAAGGTTTAAATTTATTTAAAAGGATAAAGAAGGAATTTGGAAAATCTGAAATTGGTGTTTTCAGTTAAAAGATTTTAAATCATAATTAAGAAATAAAATCTGAAGTCTATGGGTTTTGAAATAAAATTGAGTAAGAAAAGGAATTTATTTCAAAATGGGCGTAATTTGGAAATCAATGTGAAGATTGATTAAGTGTTTAAAACCGAGATTTTTAAAAGAGAAGTGAGATTTTGGAATTTATAAACTGGGTTTATAAAGGTAAAGCAATATATCAGTGGATATTTGAAGAATAAATTCACAATGGGAATTTATTAAAGGAATGGGAAAAATTGTTTAAAAATAAATAGTGATTTATTTTTAAAGGATGTGAAGAGAAGTATATTTCCCTAGATAGCCAAGTACGTTTTCAAGGTAATTTTTTTAAATATAAGTTAAAAGCTTTAATGTTGTTTAAAAAAAGCATGTTTTAGAAAACTTATTATTTCTAAATGTTTAAATTCTAAAGTAAGTATTTTTCAAATCTATTATTGTAATAATTATTTAAAGGTGACTTGGTATTTGTTTTAAGAAAAAAATAAAAATTTAGTTTTATATTTTATTAAGAAGCTTTATTTTAAATATTCTTAAAATTTTTTTTTTTGAATAAGTATTAAAGTAGTTTTAACCTAAATGTCATAAAGGATATTTTATAATAAAGAGTTTTAAATTATTCTAAAAATCTAAAGTTTTTGTGCTTGGTGTTTTCAGTGGAAATAAATATTTGGGAATTTATTCCGTGAGAGGTAGATGGTTTGAAACTGTTTTAAAAAAGGTTTGAAAAGTGGAAATATATCTGGTGAAGATATTTTAAGGGTAATAAATAATTTGGTGAAATTATTTATGTTTGATGGTTGGTTGTGAATGTTATTTGATTGTTAAATAACCGACTATCAATATTGGCCAATGCGCTGATCGTTTCGAAGAGACCGGGATCGATATTTATTTCCTGAAAACCACTTCGATTCGGTTTGAACTTTTTCGTGTGGAAACAAGAGTTCGGATTCGAAGGTGGAGCAGTGAAGTAAAAGGGCTAGTCGCTACTAATCCTGAGGTGATTCCAAAATGGATGTAGTAGGAGTAGTGCCTTCGGTTCCGTTCGAACCCGAGATGGACTTGTATGGATGAATGCTTTTAGAACATCGTTAGGTGGACGATGGGCATTCTAAGTGAAACATTCCAAAAAGGTAACGCTTAGCCTCGAGCCTCATTAATCGGGAATGACTGAAAATCAGAGGATATGCAGCATGGCTAAGTGGATAGCACCCATTAGGGTGAGGTCATCCCTGTCTAGATGTCCCTTTTATTCGGCTTAGTGATGCGGTTGCTGATCCAACCGCGGGGTGATCTTACTCGGGATTATCCAGTAAGGGTACTCCCGATCTTATGTTGCAGGGGATTGGGAGTAATCCTCTATACGGTGATCTAGGCCACGTACTATGACAGGTGGTACCCCAGTGCCTAGTCATTAGTTGGAAATCCATTCTCCCTACGCCCCTTTTACGGTTTTTGTTTGTATAACCCACTTTGTGGCTAGTATGCTGGAATTTAATCATGTAACAATTTCGGCTATTTTAATAAGTATTTGTAAATAGACCCTACTATAATATCAGAGGACTTGATAAAAAGTGTTTTTGGCTATCGTTAGGTAAAAACCCAACATGTTTGTTTGTGGCGTGGTCTTACGAGATGCTTTTGTTTTCAAAAGGATTTTGAAACTTTAATAATCAATTTTAGTGTGATTTCACACGCTGGTATTTCAGATTGACTCGGGTGTTATTTAACTATAATGCTCGAATCAGACCGAGTATTATAGAATACAAGATATGATGCTGTGGAGCTCCGGAGACGAGCTGGCTGGCGATACGTACTTTCGTACATGATTATTATTCCGCCGTGTATTCAGTTTTGAGGACAAGTTTATATGACTGTCCAGTTGTAATTTGTTGATGTTGTTGTACTCTGATGATGTATTCTGATGATGTATGTATAAAAAAGATATAGTTTTCTGTTGTGTAAAGATCTGTTATTATCTATTATATTTTATTCCGCTGCGTTGGTAAGATTCTGTTGTTTTTTTGTTTTCTCTTCTTCTATCTACTTCTTCTTTTACCCTAACGGTTCGGTTTTTTGAGCGTCGAATAATCGGGTCGTTACAATTAGTATTAGAGCTGAAGGTTAAGCGAGAACCTTAGCTCTGGTGGGGATTACTCATTAAATAGAGTTCGTAGTACTCTAAAATGAGTTCGAGTGTATTAATAATATGAGCCTGTATTTTTTTAGTGAATACAAAATTGTTTTTATATTGTGGTTATTTATTGGTTAAGTGTTTATGAATTCTGGTCGATATGTGGGACGCGATTTTATCGATAGGGGTTTCTAAATTAAACAAGATAAACCGACACAGTACTGTTTTAAATAGGGTAAATGAAGTAATTTTACCCAAATTATTTTTGTATATAAAGGAAATAATTTTTTGTAAATTATTATAGTCATATATAGATGCTTGGTTGTTAGGGATGATGATATTAAATTATTATCATTAATGTGTAAAATTGAATAAGAGATTGAAATTATAACTAAAGCTAAGGAATAAATTCATATACAAAGGAAATTTGTAAATGTAGACTGTAAATGTGATTTATAAATTGAAATAAGATTTTAGAATATTATTTGAATATGAATTGAAAAAATTTAGAGCTTGAAATTTTAGGGAAGTTTAATTCCTTTGGGTTGAAAATGATTTTCAAAGATTTTGGGGAGGAATAATAGGGATATTATTTGGAAATATTTTGAATTGGATTTGAAATCTGGTGAGACTTGAAATTAAGGATATTTGAAAATGTTTTTAAAGAGATAAAAGCATTGAACTCTTTCGGTCGCTAGAAAATAACATCGGTGATGACCGCAGCATCATCGATGTTCATTTTCGAGTTTCCAAGCTGCTTGAATGTTTTAAATGGGAGATGTTTGCAAAAACTTGGTTTGGTTTTGAAATTCAAAGAGACAATTGAATTTACCAAAGAATTTGGGAATAAATCGATTTCAAATGATTTTTGAAATACTTAAGTGATTATCGAAAACTCTGGAATTGGTTTAAAATGTTTTGAGTGTCTAAGAAATAGCTTAAACTCTAGAAGTTTAACTAAAAATGTTATGGATTATAAGAAGGTTTGGAAATTTATAAAGTTCGAAAATTTCCTGGAATGAAATTAACTTGTAAAAAGTCAATAAAGTTAAAAGGTTAGACAATTAAATAAGAAGGGTTAGTAAAGTGGAATTGAAAAATATAGTTTGAATGGATGAAAAGAACAAAGTTTTAAGAATTAAAAATTTATTTGAATTTGAAATAAATTTGTAAATGGAGCTAATTTAAAATAAGTGTGGGAACAAAATAAGTTAGAAGAGTAAGTCAAATTTATTGAACTTAAGCTAAGTTTAATAATAGATTGTGATTGGATTTGAATTAAAGTTGAAATATAATTGAAATGGAATTGTATCACGTAGCGGATACATTAAATAAGTTCTTACTTAATAAAATGTAAATTAATTGTGTGAAGTCAAAGAATAGTATGGGGTTAGATTTAACTGGAGTTTAGTTAAATAAGATTGAATGGGAATAAATAGATTCTGATGGTCTATAAAAGAATTGAAAACCCATTGAATAAAAATATATTCTTGGCTAAACAAAATATATAATCCCGAGTTAAAAAGTAAAATGTGAACGAGATTAATTGTAATGGATGAAAGTATGGATACAGATAAGTTGTGACTTATAAAACTTAGAAGTGAAATGAATAAGCCAAAATAAATTTGTTTTGTATTTTAGGAAATGAATAAAAATCCAAAACTTGAATTATAAAATAGATCGAACTCAAGAAAATTAAGTAAAGTGATTTTTGAAGGGTTAAAAAAAATCAAATATTGAATTGAAAGTGGGGAATGAACTAATTCGAGTAAATTAGTTAAGCGAGTATGTTAATGGTATTCTGATTGGTTGGACAAATATTGTAACAACCCTAGATTTTTCATATAATTTAATTTTGACTTTATTTCATTTTTGAATTATTTTAAACTTGTTTTATTTCAAACATTTCATTTTAATAATATAAATGTTGATTATTATGTTTATTATAATTTCAAACTTGTGTAAGTTGAATATTTTCCTGAAATGTTGATTTTGGTCAAAATAGTAAAATTTTGATTCATAACATAAAAATTTAAAAGTTTGAAATTATAAAAAAAAAAAATTATGAAAATAGATTTTATAACATGAATACTACTTTTCGTTTCGTTGAAAACGGATTTAAATTGTGAAAGTTATACTGTTTTCAATATTGTGTGTTTTCAATATTGTGTGTACATTGAATTATTTAACAATTTTCTTTATGTTAAATTTTATAAATTATATTTTTAATTGTCAAATAATGTTCTAATATGTGTTATATGACATGTTAGATATAGATTCTATTTTTAAGAATATTTTTTTTGCGATGTTATAATTTTTCCAAAGTTTACTGTGTTGGTTTCTTTTTTTTTTAAGGCTGTTTTCTTATTTTCTGTTATTTTCTTCATCAAAATTATATTTAAATTTAATTTTATATATTTATTTTGTGAATTCATTTTTATTTTGTGTACTTATCTTTATTTATAAATATTTTTCAAGTATATAAAATTTTTCCAAAGTGCATTGAATTTATTTCGAATTTTAAAGTCTACTTCGCAATTTTAAGCCATTTTCCTAATTTAAATTCTATTTAATTAAAATTTAATTATTTATTTTATTTTATAAATGATAAATAAATTATTTTATTTCAAAATTTTTCTTTATAATATTTTTAAAATGAAGTAGATATTTTTCCAAAGCAATCGATGTTTTAATTGTAATTTTTGAACCCTGTTTTCAATTTTTAAGCAATTTCCTTAATTCTTTTTATATTTTCTTTAAATTTAACTATATATTTTTATTTTATTTCACTTTGTTTCGGTTTTTAGATGTACTTGCTGAATTTTATTTTGTTTTATTTGATTTAAAAGAAAAGAAAGTATGGAAGGTTTTAAAAGCTAAGAAACGTAAAGTCGTTTCACCGTTTCTTTTTCAATCAATACATCAGTTATTTTGGCCGTTCCTTATACTATCTTCAGCTGACTTCTTTTTCTTCATTTTCACGTGAAAACATCTTTCTCATCTCATTTTCACGGCTAGAGAAAAATTGGTAATGGCTTCTCTATATTTTTCTACTTTTTCTCCTTCCTTTTTGCTTGTTTTTGCCTTGTATTCTTTGTTTGTTTTGCTCGGACACCACTAACTAGCCTTGGCCATCACCCCCACCACCTTCTCCTCTTCACCATCCACCACTTAACATAATCTCCTCCTCTGACTTGACCAGGCCGCACCCTCCCCCTTGACAAAACTCCACACAAAAGCCTTGGAAACTCCTTAAAAACATGTTAGCCTAGCCTAGTTGCTTCACTACCTTCATCCACCACCAAGGCCACCACCTTAGGCCACCACCACCACCTTGATATGACCATCACCCATCACCTAAGCTACTGTTCAGATCTGAAACCTGAAAGGCTGAGCCCAAACATGCCTTAGCCGAGCCCAAAAAGTTCACCAAAACTCTTATATATGCCTTAACCTTTTATATTCTCTACATTTAAACTCCTACCCACTTCATCAACTTGTAACCGCGCATTTTCCTACCCATACCTGATCCAAACCATGCTCAAACCTGACCTTATTAATCCCCTAGGCCATGCAAACAAGCATTGGAAGCAAGTGCAAAGTCTTTGGTTTTGTTTTATACATCTATTTCTAACATTGTTAAGTATATCTTGTTTTTGAAACTTATGTTTCATATATTTGTTTTGTTTGAATGTATCCAAGGCTATAAATCTTTGGCTATCCACTCTCAAATCATATTTATGCTTTCGTGCCTTCGAAGATCTTTGTTGTGTGTAGTTGTTTGTCATCTCCAGCTAATACATGTGAGTAAATCTCACCAGATGTTTATACTTATACAAATGTGAATTGACACCCTGTGAATCTGTAGAACTATATTATCATGTTATATATGCTTATATTATTATCATATGATGTTCACACCTGTTTTTACACTTATTATATATGTTACTGTTATTTCATGCTATTCTGTTTATTTTATTTGTTCATCACACTGCAAGTTCCCTTTAGATTAGAATCACTATGGGTTGAAATGATACATACCCGAACGGACTTTAGAATAGGGAAAAATCATTATGGGCTGAAATGATAGGCTTGAATGGTTTTTATTTAATTTATTTTAACTTGGGATTGCAGGTTTGAAATGATAAAACCCGGATTTTCTTTGTAAATTACGGGTTGAAATGATATATTACCCGTATCACTTTACTTAGCGTAGAAAATTATATACAGGCCCGTAGTTAAAATATGTTTTTCTAAAAAATTTAAAATATTTTAGAAATTTAATTATTATAATATTTTGATTTGAAATTTAATAAAAATATAATTTTTGTAAAGTATTATTGATTTTCTAGAAATCTATAAGTTAAATAAATTATGGAAAAGTTAGAAAATATGAATGTAAGTTATTTTGGAAATTTTGATTCAGTTTTTAATGGGATTTAAATAAGTTTGAAAATATGATAAATTTATGATATTTTGAATTTAAATTAAGTCAAAATGATTTTATAACATATTAATGATTTTGAATAAAGTTAAAATGTGAAATGAATGGATATTTTAAGTTGAAATTTTGAAATATAACTAAAATTGGAAATTTATGAAATTAACTTGAAAGTGAACTTTTAGTTAAGTAAATGAAAATAAAATTAAGTTATATTTGAGAATTTGAACTTAAATGTTAAGTTGAAATTTAATGTAATGAATTTAAAATTGAATATTGCATTTTAATACGTGAATTATTATTAAATCTTGATTTTTGAATGGAAATTTAACTTTATAAAATCATGAACTTGAGGAAAACTAATTGATGTTTATAAACGTGAAAATGTATGATTTTATGTGTTAAAAATGTTTTAAATAAAAATATAATTGGTTGAGAAATTATATTGAATATTTGAAGTTAATTTACTGCATTTTTGAAATGCTATTAATTACAATGTAAATGATATTACAGCATTTGTAAATGCTGTAGTTGATGATAATGAACTAAAAAGCTATTGAATTAAAAACTATTATAGCAATTGTTGTAAGTGCTATAATTTTGGAATTTAACTAAGTTTATTTGAAATTTAAGTAAACCCTATTACAACATTTTAAAATATTGTTTTTTGTTAAATTGAACTGTTTTGAATGTAACTTTCCGTAGCGTTTTCTAAATGCTGCGAAAGTGAAATTTCACTGTTTTGACAAACGTAAGTGAATAAATGAACTTTGGAAGTTGAAATTTTGGAAATTTAATAATTTAATTATTAACATAATAACTTCATTTTAATGATAAAAAATGATTTTTTTTGGAATATAAACTGTTTTGAAATATGAATTGAAATTGTATTTTAAATTGAATAAAATGAATAATGATTCGAAGATGAGGTTTTGGAAAGATATGATATTTTGTTATATTAAACCGATTTGAAAAGAAGTTCTGAAAGATATGATATTTTGGAAATGAAACTTTGAAAGGTTATGATATTTTATATATTAAAATGATTTGGAAGGAAGTTTGAAAGGATATGATAATTTAATATATTGAAATGGTTAGAAATAGATTGATATTTATTTGATAAATATTTGAATTGAAAGATATGGTATGATGATATATTGAAATGGTTTGGAAATGATTTAATCTTTATTTTGATAAAGATTTGGGTTGAAATGATATTTTATTTTGAAGTATAAAACATTGTTTTAAAAGTTATAACTACAGGTTATAATAACGATTGGTTGTTAAAGAGACCGGGATCGGATATTGTCTTATAGCCGGCCAATACCGAAAACCACTTTAACAACTGTGTACGCGGTGGAGATTCCAGAACGAAGTAGGATGGTGGCGACGTTCTCGAGGTATATTACGTGGATCCAACTCCCGTGAGTTGGCATAAATGACTAAAACAGGAGCTATACCGGGCTACACAAAGGGTCGCACCCTTTCATCGAGCATGCTTCTTCGGAAACCATTCTATTACTTTTGTGATTCGATATGTGGCGCTACTTTGATTCAGGGGTATGTCTCAAGGTGGGCGGAAGCTTCTGGCTTGCCGTCACCACCGGTCCGAGAGTGCAAACGGTATATCCACCCTGGCATTGCCTCGCGTGTCGTGTCACCTCCTTATATCGAGCCCACTACGATTTTGGTTTTAAAGATCCGACCGCGTTAAGGTTCACCATCCCCTTAACGCTATTTTCTATATGATTATAGTTTACTGATTAGGCACTACTGTATATAGCGCAATATACTATATAGTAAATAGTTTAACGGATCCTTAGAGGATGGGCGGTTCCAAGCATCTTCTAAGTTACTTGTACCTTTACTACAGTTCACTTGAGTTGGTTTACATTGTATAAGTATGTATGTCCTGACTCGAGTGTTTGTATTTTTATTTACGCTCGGGTCAGCCTGAGTTATTCACAGATTTGGATTCCGCTTTCTGGAGATTGGAATCGCTGGAGATATCTGCTTATCTAGTTTTATCTATTCCAGTTCTGTTGTTCTATTCAGCTTGTACTTGGTTGTCATCTTGAGACTTCTGTTGTACTTTATTTTCTTCTGTTGTATTTTATTTAACTCTGATATTTTATATACTAGCTTCATGAACTACTATCTCTTCACTTCTGCTGCATTATTATTACTCTGTGTCTGTGATCTATGATTTTTATTTACTGTATATTATGAGATTTGCCAAATTTTTATTTACAACGCGGTATTTTGAGCAATTCAATTTCGGTATGAGTGTCTACCTATACACTTATAATAGATGCGAATGGTTGAAAATATCCGGTCGTTACAGTTGGTATCAGAGCTTTGGTAGCTCTAGGCAAAACTCAGCATATGGAGTGAATGTATTTACAGATTCACTTTCATTCGAGTTTGAATCTCTTCCTTTTTGACTCGATTCCTTTGAATTTTGGAACGTTCCCTGCGGTTCCCAAATCCATTCATGTCCTTCACTGTTCATCTTCTTTTGATTCTGGAGTATCCCATAACTTCGCTTCAAATGATCTTTTAGTGAGTCGGCGGTCACGCCAATTTCAAATTGAATTGAAAAAAAGAGGGAAAACTCCTTTACAATTAGCATCGATTCACCAGAGATTTATATCTATCCTTGGTTTAGATGCTAATATCTTTTGTTATTCCAAACTCTATCTTTTGAGATCGAATGTAGATTTACCCCAGAAAAATCCACATTTATCTTATTATATAAGTCACGGTTGACCTGGTAAATGTTGCCCGTGATTTATTTAAGCTTATCCACCTCCCTACTCTGTTATTTAATCATCTTGTCTTTTGTTTCCAATCTATTCTTCTAAACATTTTGAATTGTACTTGTATATCTATGTTTTGTTTTATATATTGTGTTGTTTGAGTTGTTGATGTTGATTTGGGTTTCTGATCGATTCGTCTGATCAACGCTATCGATAGGATTTCTAAAACACTTTGACAGAACAAACTGACACAATATTATTTTAAAAGAATTGGGTTAATGAAATAAATTTTGATATAACTAAATTTATGGAACTTAATAAATTGATTTAAACTAATCATTTGAAATGATAATACTTGATTTATTATTTATTGTTCTACAATGAATCTATAAATAGTTGTTTATAAATTTATTTGGGAACTGAAATGAACTTAGAACAAGAAATTTGAGAATCTAATTTCCGATGGTTTCAAACCTTTTGTTTAAAAGTTTTAAAAAGGGATATATTATTTAAAGTATTTTCAAATAGAATTCGTTTCCAAAGAATTTTAAAGTGCTCTTTTCTTTGTCGCTGGAAAATAACTTCGGTGATGATCGCGACATCATCAACGTTCATTTTCGAGTTTCGAAGTTAAGAGACTGTTCTGTAGTCTTGCTACAGCTTTGTTTTGGGGAATTTAATTTGGTTTGAATTTTCTAAAATATGACTTGATTTATAATATATATGTATATATATATATATAGATATATGATTGAAATTTGATTTGACATATTATGTATATATCATTACTTATCTCTAAATGGTTTGAATGTAATCGGAAATTTAATTCTTAAATTTTATTTTTAAAGAATAATTTCAATTATAAAAAAAAAGAAAATCAAAATTTTTGAATAAATGATTCAAACTTGAGATAATTGAATTGGAAAGTTTTATTTGTATAATATAATTGCATTCCAATATAACTTACCTTAAATTTCAGAAGTTAACAATGTAATTGGATAATATACAATATAAAAAGATTTTATAAATGAAATTTGAAGTGGTTATAATAAATGTTATACACTTAAAATTTAATTACAAAATGATTAACAGAGGTAAATATAATAATGGTAATTGAATAACTTACAATAAAATAATGTTAAAAGAACTAAGAATAAAAGAAAGCAGTTATAATAAGTGTAAGTATGTTTAACATGAGTGATAAATATATTGAGAGGAATAATTTTAATTTTAATTAGGAATAAAGAAGAATAAAATTTATTAAGTACATTGTGAGTGTAATAAATGATTATTTTTCAAACCCATGGTTTTAAAAATTGTTAATTTTAAATGATTGGATAATAAGATAATGAAATTTGAGATAGTTAAGATTTATTTAACTTGTGTAAAGATTTATTCTCTATTTAAGTTGAAATTTCCATGCTTTCAAATTTATTTCCTTATTTTGTTTTTCAAACTATCTTTTGGTTGTCCTTATCATCCTCATCTTGCTATAGACTGGTATAGGCATCTTTCTATAATCTTTCTGTTTAGAAATCTTTCTATAATCTTTGATAATCTGCACCTTGCGAAACTTACCCATAACAACAGTTATCAGGTATAATTTCAATCTCCTTGTTATCTTGTCTTAATTCTATTTCATTCTATCTTTTTGTGCATTCACGTACTTCATTCCTTTTCGGGGACGAAAAATTTTGAGTGGGGGAGAGTGTAACAACCCAAGATTTTTCATATAATTTAAATTTGACTTTATTTTATTTTTAAATTATTTTAAACTTGTTTTATTTCAAACATTTCATTTTAAAAATATAAATGTTGATTATTATGTTTATTATAATTTCAAACTTGTGTAAGTTGAATATTTTCCTGAAATGTTGATTTTGGTCAAAATAGTAAAATTTTGATTCTTAACTTAAAATTTTAAAAGTTTGAAATTATAAATTTTTTTTTTATGAAAATATATTTTATAACATGAATACTACTTTTCATTTCGTTGAAAACGGATTTAAATGTGAAAGTTATACTGTTTTCAATATTGTATGTACATTGAATTATTAACAATTTTCTTTATGTTAAATTTTATAAATTATATTTTTAATTGTCAAATAATGTTCTAATATGTGTTATATGACATGTTAGATATATATTCTATTTTTTAACAACAGTTTTTTTTTGTGATGTTATAATTTTTCCAAAGTTTACTGTGTTGGTTTTTTTTTTAAAGGCTGTTTTCTTATTTTCTGCTATTTTCTTCATCAAAATTATATTTAAATTTAATTTTATATATTTATTTTGTAAATTCATTTTTATTTTGTGTACTTATCTTTATTTATAAATATTTTTCAAGTATATAAAAATTTTCCAAAGTGCATTGAATTTATTTCTAATTTTAAAGTCTACTTCGCAATTTTAAGCCATTTTCTTAATTTAAATTCTATTTAATTAAAATTTAATTATTTATTTATTTTAGAAATGATAAATAAATTATTTTATTTCAAAATTTTGCTTTAGAATATTTTTAAAATGAAGTAATATTTTTTCAAAGTCATCGATGTTTTAATTGTAATTTTTGAACCCTGTTTTCAATTTTTAAGCAATTTCCTTAATTCTTTTTATATTTTCTTTAAATTTAATTATATAAATTTATTTTATTTCACTTTGTTTCGGTTTTCAGATGTACTTTCTGAATTTTATTTTTTTTATTTGATTTAAAAGAAAAGGAAGTATGGAAGGTTTTAAAAGCTAAGAAACGTAAAGTCATTTCACCGTTTTTTTTACCGTTTCTTTTTCAATCAATACATCAGTTATTTTGGCCATTCCTTATTCTATCTTCAGCTGACTTCTTTTTCTTCATTTTCACGTGAAAACATTTTCCTCGTCTCATTTTCACGGCAAGAGAAAAATTGGTAACGACTTCTCTATATTTTTCTCCTTCCTTTTTCCTTGTTTTTGCCTTGTTTTCTTTGTTTGTTTTGCTCGGCCACCACTAGCTAGCCTTGGCCATCACCCCCACCACCTTTTTCTCTTCACCATCCACCACTTAACATCATCTCCTCCTCTGACTTGACCAGGCTGCACCCTCCCCCTTGACAAAACTCCACACAAAAGCCTTGAAAACTCCTTAAAAACATGTTAGCCTAGCCTAGTTGCTTCACTACCTTCATCCACCACCAAGGCCACCATCTTAGGCCACCTCCACCACCTTGATATGACCACCACCCATCACCTAAGATACTGTTCAGATCTGAAACCTGAAAGGCTGAGCCCAAACATGCCTTAGCCGAGCCCAAAAAGTTCACCAAAACTCTTATATATGCCTTAACCTTTTATATTCTCTACATTTAAACTCCTACCCACTTCATCACCTTGTAACCGCGCATTTTCCTACCTATACCTGATCCAAACCATGCTCAAACCTGACCTTATTAATCCCTAGGCATGCAAACAAGCATAGGAAGCAAGTGCAAAGTCTTTGGTTTTGTTTTATACATCTATTTCTAACATTGTTAAGTATATCTTGTTTTTGAAACTTATGTTTCATATATTTGTTTTGTTTGAATGTATCCAAGGCTATAAATCTTTGGCTCTCCACTATCAAATCATATTCATGCTTTCGTGCCTTCGAAGATCTTTGTTGTGTGTAGTTGTTTGTCATCTCCAGCTAATACATGTGAGTAAATCTCACCAGATGTTTATACTTATACAAATGTGAATTGACACCCTATGAATCTGTAGAACTATATTATCATGTTATATATGCTTATATTATTATCATATGATGTTCACACCTATTTTTACACTTATTATATTATATGTTACTGTTATTTCATGTTATTCTGTTTATTTTATCTGTTCATCACACTGCAAGTTCCCTTTAGATTAGAATCACTATGGGTTGAAATGATACATACCCGAACGGACTTTAGAATAGGAAAAAATCGTTATGGACTGAAATGATAGGCTTGAACGGGTTTTATTTAATTTATTTTAACTTGGTATTGCAGGTTTGAAATGATAAAACCCGGATTTTCTTTGTAAATTACGGGTTGAAATAATATATTACCCGTATCACTTTACCTAGCGTAGAAAATTATATACAGGCCCGTAGTTAAAATATGTTTTTCTAAAAATTTTAAAATATTTTAGAAATTTAATTATTATAATATTTTGATTTGAAATTTAATAAAAATATAATTTTTGTAAAGAATTATTTATTTTCTGGAAATCTATAAGTTAAATAAATTATGGAAAAGTTAGAAAATATGAATGTAAGTTATTTTGAAAATTTTGATTTAATTTTTAATGGGATTTAAATAATTTTGAAAATATGATAAATTTATGATATTTTGAATTTAAATTAAGTTAAAATGATTTTATAACATATTAATGATTTTGAATAAAGTTAAAATGTGAAATGAATGGATATTTTAAGTTGAAATTTTGAAATATAACTAAAATTGGAAATTTATGAAATTGACTTAAAAGTGAACTTGTAGTTAAGTAAATAAAAATAAAATTAAGTTATATTTGAGAATTTGAACTTAAGTGTTAAGTTGAAATTTAATGTAATGAATTTAAAATATAATATTGCATTTTAATAGGTGAATTATAATTAAATCTTGATTTTTGAATAGAAATTTAACTTTATAAAATCATGAACTTGAGGAAAATTAAATGATGTTTATAAATGTGAAAATGTATGATTTTATGTGTTAAAAATGTTTTAAATAAAAATATAATTGGTTGAGAAATTATATTGAATATTTGAAGTTAATTTACTGCATTTTTGAAATGCTATTAATTATAATATAAATGATATTACAGCATTTGTAAATGCTGTAGTTGATGATAATGAACTAAAAAGCTATTTGATTAAAAACTATTATAGCAATTGTTGTAAGTGCTATAATTTTGGAATTTAACTAAGTTTATTTGAAATTTAGGTAAACTCTATTACAACATTTTAAAATGTTGTCATTTGTTAAATTGAACTGTTTTGAATGTAACTTTCCGTAGCGTTTTCTAAATGCTGCGAAAGTGAAATTTCACTGTTTTGACAAATGTAAGTGGATAAATGAACTTTGGAAGTTGAAATTTTGGAAATTTAACAATTTAATTATTAACATAATAACTTCATTTTAATGATAAAAAATGATTTTTTTTTAGAATATAAACTGTTTTGAAATATGAATTGAAATGGTATTTTAAATTGAATAAAATGAATAATGATTCGAAGATGAGGTTTTGGAAAGATATGATATTTTGATATATTAAAACGATTTGAAAAGAAGTTCTGAAAGATATGATATTTTTGAAACGAAACTTTGAAAGGTTATGATATTTTGATATATTAAAATGATTTGGAAGGAAGTTTGAAAGGATATGATAATTTAATATATTGAAATGGTTAGAAATGACTTGATATTTATTTTGATAAATATTTGAATTGAAAGATATGGTATGATGATATATTGAAATGGTTTGGGAATGATTTAATCTTTATTTTGATAAAGATTTGGATTGAAATGATATTTTATTAAGAAGTATAAAACATTGTTTTAAAAGTTATAACTACGGGTTATAATAACGATTGTTTGTTAAAGAGACCGGGATCGGATATTGTCTTATAGCCGGCCAATACCGCAAACCACTTTAACAACTGTGTACGCGGTGGAGATTCCAGAACGAAGTAGGATGGTGGCGACGTTCTCGAGGTATATTACGTGGACCCAACTCCCGTGAGTTGGCATAAATGACTAAAACAGAAGCTATACCGGGCTACACAAAGGGTCGCACCCTTTCATCGAGCATGCTTCTTCGGAAACCATTCTATTACTTTTGTGATTCGATACGTGGCGCCACTTTGATTCAGGGGTATGTCTCGAGGTGGGCGGAAGCTGCTGGCTTGTCGTCACCACCGGTCCGGGAGTGCAAATGGTGTATCCACCCTGGCATTGCCTCGCGTGTCGTGCCATCTCCTTATATCGAGCCCACTACGATTTTGGTTTTAAAGATCCGACCGCGTTAAGGTTCACCATCCCCTTAACGCTATTTTCTATATGATTATAGTTTACTGATTAGGCACTACTGTATATAGCGCAATATACTACATAGTAAATAGTTTAACGGATCCTTAAAGGATGGGCGGTCCCAAGCATCTTCTAAGTTACTTGTACCTTTACTACAGTTCACTTGAGTTGGCTTACATTGTATAAGTATGTATGTCCTGACTTGAGTGTTTGTATTTTTATTTACGCTCTGGTCAGCCTGAGTTATTCACAGATTTGGATTCTGCTTTCTGGAGATTGGAATCGCTGGAGATATCTGCTTATCTAGTTTTATCTATTCCAGTTTTGTTGTTCTATTCAGCTTATACTTGGTTGTCATCTTGAGACTTCTGTTGTACTTTATTTTCTTGTGTTGTATTTTATTTAACTCTAATATTTTATATAGTAGCTTCATGAACTACTATCTCTTTACTTCCGTTGCATTATTATTACTCTGTGTCTGTGATCTGTGATTTTTATTTACTGTATATTCTGAGATTTGCTAAATTTTTATTTACAACGCGGTATTTTGAACAATTCAATTCCGGCATGAGTGTCTAACTATACACTTATAATGGATGCGAATGGTTGAAAATATCCGGTTGTTACAAATATTGAATTATGAGTTAAAAATGGATTTTTGTGAAGTTAAACTTGAGTTATAAATTAAATTCAACTTGGAAATGCTAAACGAATTGAATATGATTGAAATATGGTGAAATGAAATAAGGTTGGATTAAAACAGAAATGGTTTGAATTGCAAATAAAATTCAAAGGAGTGGAAATAAAGTTGATTTTTGAATCAATTGGAATAAATATGAGTTGTTTTGCTTAGAATGAATTGAATGGATGAGGGTGAGTGTAAATCACTTAAAATTGAAATTAATAATTTAAGAATTAGTTGTAAGAAATAGAAATTGGTGTCGGAATCTTATTAGTTGCATATGGGTATTGTTTAGTGTACATTACTTATGAAGTGCATGTATCTAGCTATTGAAAGTAAATAAATGTTAGTGAGTCGCATATATTTTATACTTACATGTTTGAATTAAGTAAGTACAGGTACAGAGAAGCCGTATGGCTGGATTTGGACGTGCAAAATGATAAATAAATAAGTCGCTTGCTTAAAAATGCTAAATAGAGGTATGCCTACGCAATAAAAGTTAGGAAATATGAACTATTGTTTTTTTGTTTTTCCGACCGTGTGGGTTGATGTATATATATTTATATCTCTTGTCAAATTGCAAAAGCTCCTCCGTACAAAGGAGACTCTGCCAAAACTTTCCGAAAATTTTAGGAGTTAGAAATTTTTGAAATTTTTTAGGAAAGTTTATGTTAGCGACAAAACGATTTCAAATTGGAATTGAATAAGGAATTTTGGAAATTGAAATTGGAACTAATTGTTTAGTTGGAACTAAAGGATTAGAAAAGTGAATATGGGATTTTGAAGTAAATGATAAGCGTTGATAAGGGAATAGAAATCAAAATGAATGTGAAAAAAAAGAGAATTGATATAGCTAATAATCAATTGAGATAAATACGTAGGATGTACGTATATTATTTTATTCGCATGACAATTTGATCCAGAATCGAGCAAAGAACTTTGAGATAGCTATATCGATCCGAGTTAGGATTTTTCACTCGATTTTCGACGGCGAACCCTGGATATGGATTTTTGATTGATTCTGGAAATTCTTTATCGTAGTTTTGACTATGCAAGGAGAATGACGGTTTTTGATCAAGAAACCAGATTTGAGTCCGCACTAGGAAGTCGGTTGGACGATACTAGTTCGAAAATAAAATTGTGTGATCGAGTAAGCGATCGGATTCGATATTGCATACAAATGATACAAGTACATCGTACGGGCTTAAATGGAATGAATATTGAAAATTTTGTAAGGAAATGTATAAAATGATTTTGAAATCTGTAGCTAGATATTATTACTATGTGGGATATACAGGTGTTATAAAGAAAAAGGAAATTGGGATTTTTGATTTAGAAGATAAATTTGAATTGCTCGACAAAAAGATATGTGTTTAAATTTATGTATGAAAGTTGATTGGGTTTTTGATCTAGCCACTTGCCTTTTTGTTGTCTTTTGGAATTTGGGGGCCCGTAGAGGCATTTTGTAGTTGTACCGAGCTAGCCGT
Source organism: Allium cepa (assembly GCA_030765085.1). Classification (NCBI taxonomy): domain Eukaryota; kingdom Viridiplantae; phylum Streptophyta; class Magnoliopsida; order Asparagales; family Amaryllidaceae; genus Allium; species Allium cepa. Next base: position 384,836,655 of record CM060937.1, read on the forward strand.
GCAAAGGAGACGCTGGCGAAATTTTTCGAAAATTTAGGGAGTTAGAATTTTTTTGATCATTTGAGTTTGGTTTTAAATTTAAATTTGAAATGATTGAGTTAGTAATATTGTTTGGAGGTTATAGGGGAGTTTAGGAAATTAATAAGAGTGTAGTGTCTTTAATGACAAGGTTGTTTGGGTTGATGTTAAAACTGTTTGGTTTTGGAAAAATAGAAAACGAATACCATACTTCTTAACTAGTAATTTCGGGGACGAAATTCTTTTAAGGGGGGAGGAATGTGACGACCCGGAAATTTTGAATATTTGAAATCAGAATATTTAATTGATTTTAAATATTTGATAGTTAGTTTTAATATGGATTTCAAATATCATTGTTTATTTGTCAATTAAATTATTGAATTTAATAATTGGAAGTTGGGTGGAATATTGAATCTTCAGTTTTAAGCTTGTTAAAAATAATTTGAAGGCTTGTAAAATTTATATTGATAGAACTGAAGAGAGTAAAAGTGTTAAAATTTAATTTGGATGTGTTTTGTTAAGTTTTGAAATTATATCATTTAAATTGGTATTTAAGAATAACCTTCTGAGGCATAGTCTCGGATTTCGACGAAGCAAGTTCCAATAGATCTGTAATATTGTATTATTATCGGATTTCAATTTTTGTAGTGGTTGGAGTTGTTGTGTGAGCATACAGTAAGTAAACGCGCGGAAATTTATATCGAAAATTTAATATAATAACCGGGTTATCTTCTCCATACGATCGAATTAGGACTCGAAACCTTTTCCATTGTGTTCGGATTAGGGGTATAACATTATAAACGCCTAGCGGAACGTTTTGAAATGGGTTCGTGATTTGAAGCTATGTAAATCGAGACAATTTGTAATTAATTAATATATATTTTTATACCTTAGTCAGCAGCCGGATTCCCTTCACATCTGTCATTCTCTTTCATCAACCACCCTAGCAAGCAGACCTAGCACTGTACACGTCTCATTCAGCACGCTACCATCTTCAAACCACGCAGCATTCCCTTCCCAAAGTCTGTTCGAAATCGTTCATAACGCGCTACCCTATTCCTTCTCGTTTATAAAAAGAAACCCGAGCTTTTTTTTTCTTCAGAAAATTTAAATGAAACTAAAAATGGCCGCTCCCTCCGTTTAAGGCAAATCGAAAAAAAGGGATTTCAAATTAAAATCGCTTCAGCCGATTAAAGGGAGGGAAGGGCGGAATTCTATGGCGAGCTCTCCTTCATGCTCGTCGAGTTCGAAGGCTAGATTCACGATAAAGAAAGTGGGACTAGAAGTTGGTCATGCACGGCTTTGGGTATCGTTGCGCAAGTGCGTGGGAGGGGAGGAGGCTCTGATTTACGGTGGCGTCATCAGTGGGACTGGGCTCGACGTTGGGATGGGAGACAAGGAGGATTTGGGCTGGCGTGATGCTTTAGGGAGGGTCGCGATTTGCGTCTGTCGAGGTGGTTTTCGATGAGGCGGAAGGTTCGATGGAATGGAGTGTCAAGTTCGAATCTTGTGCAGATCTGGAGCAGGAGCTCGACGCTCTTAGGTTCTCTCGTTCGAATAGGTAACCTGATTTCAACACTTAGGTTTAAGGGTTACTTAAGTTAAAATCTAGTAATGAAATTCGTTGGTGCATAGTTTCATCTATCAAAATTTTCTTCACAGTTAAGTAAATTACTGTCTGTGTTATTTACTGGAAACAAAATTATATACATATTCATAGTTTAAATTTGTAAATTTACTGATAATTTTTATCTCACTTATCAGGGATTAGCAATAAGATATAACATAGTTTTGTTTTAAAATCATTCAGCTATATATGTATATATATTAAGTAGAAGGTATTATTTCACTTATCAGATACTAACTGAGATTAGTATACATATATTGATATCTTAAAATAATTTATTTTTTATAACGTTTTAATTTAATGATAAGTTAGTTTAAACTTTTAAATTAAACTGTTTATCAAACTTCAATAGTAAGGTAAAATTTGGAATTTTATTAACCCAATAGATGTCAATTCAAAAATGAGAATCATTATCAACTATGATTTATTGCTTATCTAAAATCAAGTGTATAAATTATTATCTCAAGGGGTACCAAAGGTATTTATTCCAAATGTAAATTAGGTTAGTTTGACTATTATTTAAAACTAGTTAATTAAAATTTATTAAATGGTAAAAATAAATTATTGGATTATTTTAAATTTTAATAAACCATATAATGTTTGTACAAGGTCAAAAGTAATGGAGAAACCAGCCAGTTTGGATTGGATTGCAAATAAAATCAAAGGTGAGTTGATTCACTCCTCTGGATTGCTATTTAAATTTAAATGGTTAAATTTAAATAATTAGTTGAATGATTGAATTGATTTGATGTGCTATATTATATATATATAGTAGTATATATAGTATATATTAGAGTGATTGATTTCCCGCATTACATGGATGAGACCCTATGCGCCGCATAATAGCGGACGATATTATATTAATCCCATATACCGTGATTTTCCACCTCGAAGTGGAATTGGTATTGTGCTAACATCCGTGGATGCAGGAAAATAGGTTGGAGGGATCCAACTAGATTCCTCAAAATTATTTAGATTGTTTAATATTCTGTGTTATGAATATTTGATATTCTATGATGAATTATATTGATAATTGGAATATTGAATGCTATGGTTCGTTTGGATATATTTCGGTACACAGAGTTATCAAAATATATAGAATTGGATTTTTAAAAAGAAAATGGAAGAGTGAATTTAAGTAAAATAATCATAGAGAATTTGAATAAATTTAAGAATGAACTGGATAAGAATAAAAGTGATTTTAAAATTCTAATAAATAACTCCGAGTATGGAAAAAGGAGATTTTGAGTAAACAGAAAAATAATGAATTGTAAAATTTAAGTGTTATTATTTAAAGGAATATAGAATTTACTTTAAAATCCAAGGTTTAAATTTATTTAAAAGGATAAAGAAGGAATTTGGAAAATCTGAAATTGGTGTTTTCAGTTAAAAGATTTTTAATCGTAATTAAGAAATAAAATCTGAAGTCTATGGGTTTTGAAATAAAATTGAGTAAGAAAAGGAATTTATTTCAAAATGTGAGTAATTTGGAAATCAATTTGAAGATTGATTAAGTGTTTAAAACCGAGATTTTTAAAAGAGAAGTGAGACTTTGGAAATTATAAATTGGGTTTATAAAGGTGAAATAATATATCAGTGGATATTTGAAGAATAAATTCAAGATGGGAATTTATTAAAGGAATGGGAAATTTTTTTTAAAAATAAATAGTGATTTATTTTTAAAGGATGTGAAGAGAAGTATATTTCCCTGGATAGCCAAGTACGTTTTCAAAGTAAATTTTTTTAAATATATTTAAAAGCTTTAATGTTGTTTTAAAAAAGCATGTTTTAGAAAATTTGTTATTTCTAAATGTTTAAATTCTAAAGTAAGTATTTTTCAAATCTATTATTGTAATAATTATCTAAAGGTGACTTGGTATTTGTTTTAAGAAAAAAAATAAAAATTTAGTTTTATATTTTATTAAGAAGCTTTATTTTAAATATTGTTAAAATATTTTTTTTGAATAAGTATTAAAGTAGTTTTAACCTAAATGTCATAAAGGATATTTTATAATAAAGAGTTTTGAACTATTCTCAAAATCTAAAGTTTTTGTACTAAGTATTTTCAGTGGAAATAAATATTTGGGGAATTTATTCCGTGTGAGGAAGATGATTTGAAACTGTTTAAAAAAGGTTTTAAAAGTGGAGATATATCTTGTGAAGATATTTTAAGGGTAATAAATAATTTGGTGACATTATTTATGTTTGATGGTTGGTTGTGAATGATATTTGATAGTTAAATAACCGACTATCAATATTGGCCAATGCGCTGATCGTTTCGAAGAGACCGGGATCGGGATTTATTTCCTGAAAACCACTTCGATCCGCTTTGAACGTTTTCGTGTGGAAACAAGAGTTCAGATTCGAAGGTGGAGCAGTGAAGTGCAAGGGCTAGTCACTACTAATTCTGAGGTGATTCCAAAATGGATGTAGTAGGAGTAGTGCCTTCGGTTCCGTTCGAAGTCGGGACGAACTTGTATGGATGAATGCTTTCAGAACATCGTCAGGTGGACGATGGGCATTATAAGTGAAACGTTCCAAAAAGGTAACGCTTAGCCTCGAGCCTCATCAATCGGGAGTGACTGAAAATCAGGGGATATGCAGCAAGGCTAAGTGGGTAGCACCCATTAGGGTGAGGTCATCCCTGTCTAGATGTCCCTTTTATTCGGCTTAGTGGTGCGGTTGCTGATTCCAACCATGGGGTGATCTTACTCGGGATTATCCAGTAAGGGTAGTCCGGTCTTGTGTTGCAGGGGATTGAGAGTAATCCTCGGTACGGTCATCTAGGCCACGTACTGTGACAGGTGTCACCCTAGTGCCTAGTCATTAGTTGGAAATCCATTCTCCCTACGTGCATTTAACGGTTTTTGTTTGTATAACCCACTTTGTGGCTAGTATGCTGGAATTTAATCATGTAACAATTTCGGCTATTTTAATAAGTATTTGTAAATAGACCCTATTATAATATCAGAGGATTTGATAAAAAGTGTTTTTGGCTATCGTAAGGTAAAAAACCGACATGTTTATTTGTGGCGTGGTCTTATGAGATGCTTGTGTTTTCAAAAAGATTTTGAAACTTTAATAATAAATTTGAGTGTGATTTCTCACGCTGGTATTCCAGATTGACTCAGGTGTTATTTAACTATAATGCTCGGGTCAGACCGAGTATTATAAAATACAGGATATGATGCTGTGGAGCTCCGAAGATGAGCTAGATGGCCATACGTACTTCCGTACATGATTATTATTCCGCTTTGTATTCAGTTTTAAGGACAAGTTTATATGACTGTCCAGTTGTAATTTGTTGATGTCGTTGTACTCTGATGATGTATTCTGATGATGTATGTATAAAACAGATGTAGTTTTCTGTTGTGTAAAGTTCTGTTATTATCTATTATATTTTATTCCACTGCGATGGTAAGATTCTGTTGTTGTTTTGTTTTCTCTTCCTCTGTCTACTTCTTCTTTTACCCTAATGGTTCGGTTTTCGAGCGTCGAAAAATCGGGTCGTTACAATTGGTATCAGAGCTGAAGGTTAAGCGAGAACCTTGGCTCTGGTGGGGATTAATCATTAAATAGAGTTCGTAGTACTCTAAAATGAGTTTGAGTGTATTAATAATATGAGCGCGTATTTGTTAGTAAATATGAAGTGGTGATTTATCGGTTAAGTGTTTATGAATTCAGGTTGATATGTGGGACGCGATTTTATCGATAGGGGTTTCTAAGCTATTAAACAAGATAAACCGACACAGTATTGTTTTAAATAGGGTAAATGAAATAATTTTACGCAATTATTTTTGTATATAAAGGAAATAATTTTTCGTAAATTATTATAGTTATATATAGATGCTTGGTTGTTAGGGATTATAATATTAAATTATTATCATTAATGTGTAAAATTGAATAAGAGATTGAAATTTTAGCTAAAGCTAAGGAATAAATTCATATACAAAGGAAATTTGTAAATGTAGACTGTAAATGTGATTTATAAATTGAAATAAGATTTCAGAATAATATTTGAATATGAATTATTCAGGTTTGAGTCTATCTAGGCACGGCAACATGTGCTAGAAGTGGCAAAGGAGTCACAACACATGAATGTTTGGAGACAAGGTAGTGGAGTTTTTGACAACTTTTGGGCTCGGCTACATGGTCCTAGGGCTCGGCCATGACATGTTTCAGATCAGGACAGAGGTAAGCCTTAGGGTAAATGGTCATATCATGGTGGTGGTGGAGCATGAGGAGGTGGTCAATGCAATCCAAGGTGATGGTGATGAAGATTAGACTCGGATAGGCATGTTTTAAGGTGTTTGCAACATTTTTGTGGAGTTTTTGGTCATGGGGAAGGTATGGCCAGATCTAGTCAGAGGAAGAGGATGTGATAGGTTGTTGATGATGATGATGAGGAGGAGGTGGTGGAGGTGATGGCCAAGGCACTAGAGTGGAAAGCATGCAAATATGTGAAGAAATCATGGCCAAAACGAGGCAAAAGGAAGAAGAAAAAAAGAAAATGGAAAAAAAATATACATACAGCCATTACTTATAGAGGAGCAAGCTTCACACGAGAAGATGATCAAATGAGATGCGGCAAAGAAATTTGTACGTGAGTTTGTACTTAACAGAGAAGTTTCACGTTGATATAGAGGGAAGAACGGCAGGAAATAAATAATTGAAACGTTAGAGAAATTTAAGGATTTTATTCCTATTAAATCAAGAGAAGCAAATGGAAAAGTGGAATGAGATGAAATGTTATACGTGAATTGCAAGGCAAGTAGGAGGCTGTTGATTTGAAGGCTAAAGTATGGAATCAAAGGGGTGTGCATTATAAAGGCAATAAATAAATTGAAACGTATGCCCAAAATAAGTGGCAAAGTAACGTATCTTATATTTATTTGTTTCCTATTTATTCAATAAAAAATTTGCAAAAGAATAATTCAGTAAATAACGTACCGTGTAAATAAACATCAGAGAAATAAACAAGAAACGGATATAAAACATATAATTTAATTGCTATTTACAACTTTGTTTATTACTCAACTTAAAAAAATTGATTTGTTACATATCCATTTGATTTGTTTATTACTTAACTAAGAAAACGGATGTAGAACATATAACATAAAACATATAGATTAGTTGCTTTTTACAACATTGTTTATTACTTAATTCACAAAGTATATATCCAAATTAAATGGAAAAACGGAACAAATGTTGTAAATATATAAAATTTAAATAAAGATTGGAAGTTACAATTTAAATTTTAAAGTTTCAATTAGAGTCAATATTTAACCAAAATCTAAAATTATAGAAATTGTTTATATTAAATAAAATTGGGCAAATGATTTACAACCAATTCAGGAAAATTCTAAAATTCAAATTTTTAAATAATTAAACACCAAAGTTTTTAAAAATAAAATGAATAAAAATATTTATTAAAATTTTGGGTTGTTACATACAATATATGCATAACATATCATGTTACACAAATTAGAACATGATTTTACAAACGAAGATATTATTTATATAAATAAACAAATTTGTTAAATAAAACAATTTACGCACAATATTGTAAAAAGCATAACTTTCACAATATTAATCCGATTTCAACGAAACGAAGAGCGGTATTCTTGAAATTAAATCTATTTTCATAATAAAAGATAAAATTCAAATATTCAAATATATAAATTTTAAATTGAAAGGTCAAAGTTCGACCATTTTGATCAAAATCCACTTTTTTGGAAAATATTATATTTATTCATGTTTGGAATTATAATTCACATAGAAAACAAAATTTATATTTAAAATAGCAAAATTTATCCATTTTAATAAATAAAATAAAGTTTTTAAATCAAGAATTTCAGTTAAAATAATTAAAATAAAAATTTAAAATAATCACAAAATACAGGGTTGTTACACATATCGCTAATATAAACCACAAAATGATCATCATAGATCAATAAAAAGTGTAAATTACACTAAGCTAGTATAAATGAATTTAGCTTTATGTCCCATAACCACTAGCTTAACTTAAATACTTACAAACAGATTGTAGATTTTCACTTGAAAATTGTCACAGGATTTCATTCGAACAAGTCTAAGAATTAACCGACGAAGTAAACGCAAGCATTTCGTACCACTTGTTTTGCTAAGTCATTTAATTTGATTTCTTTAACGAATGAGGTAAAAGTTTGTATATACTAATAGATTGGAAACTTTTTTTAAAAACGAGCTTTGTATTAAGTATAGTGTTGAAATCATTTTTGTGAAAGAGTTTGAGTATTTACTACTAGTATAGAAACCTTTGTATTTTGAAGTGACAAATCACAGAAATGATTGTAAAAACAATCAATCGCCAAAAATTCACATACGAAAACGTGAATCAAAACCATGAAAATCGATATAGACTCCATCAAATGGGTATTCCCAAAAATCTAGAAAGAAGTCATCAAAGTCAATAATAAATGACAACAAATAACTAGATCAACAAAAAAAATCAATTCAAATGGAAATCTGCTCAAAATAGGCGAATTGGCCGAATTAAACAGTGCCCGACATCTGGTGGTTATCCCAGACATCTGAGTTGAAGGTTTGGAATTTTTTCAGATTAGTTAGATGTCTGAGCCATAAGTCTAGAACGTTTATTCCTTTGCCTCAGACGTCTGAGTGATTCGCCAGACGTCTGAGCTGAAGCTCAGAGCAAAATTTGCCTATGATGGCCAATTCGGTTTGGAAGCGATCAGACGAACAACGGAGGCTTAGGGATTTATGCCAAATGACAACCCAGCTCTATAGGCTCTTCAGTACACTCCAAACAACATGTCCAAACATCCATAATAGGATTTTTCATAATTTCGACTTCCAAATTCAGAAAATAGGAAAATTCATCAAACCAATTCAATTCAAAAGCAAATGAACATGGAATAGATGTTAGGAATTCATACCTAACAACAATGAAAGCTATAGACATAGATGTGAGTTTAAGAACTCACCTTTAAACTCAAAAACAAGGAATGAGAAGCTCTCAAACAAAGCAAGATCAATTTCTCTTCAACGACACCTCAAGAATCTTCAATCTATTATAAAATGAAATGAATTTCCTAAGTTAGGTTATAGGAGTTTCTGAAAATTGAAGAGAGATTGAGATGGAGAAGATGAATAGGATGCTTATCTAAGCCTCTCTTTGATTTATATAACTTGAATTAGAATTTCCTAAGGATCTAGGGCTTAGGAATTTCTAATTTCCCCTCTTTTCCCTCATTTTTCTCTTTAGCTTGAATGTTAGAAAATGTAGAGTAGAATGAATGAAGAGTAGAGGAGTTAGGGTGTTTTGTAGAGAAGTTTGGGTTCTCTTATTGGGTTAGTGGGCTAGAACCAAACCCAAAGTCCAATGAAAATACCAAAATCCTATTCAACTCCAGACATATCGATGTTTATACTCAAACAAGTTGTAAACGTCGTTTTAAACTCAATGAAAGTGGTCTTGAGTCCGGATTTCACTGTCTACAAAAAGTCGCGTTTTGGACTTTAAATTCGACCAACGATGCTATATTTAAATAAAACATTTAAATATATAATCGTGAAATATGTGAGTTGTTACAGACTTCCCTCCTTAAAGAAATTGCGTCCTCACAATACTTAAGAAGAAAATAAATAGTAACAACCACACAAGGCATAACATAACAAAAGAAAATCTTGAAGTGAGAAGTTCACCTTAAGCAACACAAGTGAGTAAGTCCTGATGTGCTCGCTCGATGGATTCTCTGGATTCCCAAGAACAATCCTTCGGATTTGAGGACCATTAAACTTTCACAAGCGCAACACCTTTATTTCGAATGCATTTAACCTCCTAGCAATGATACAAATAGGATGTTGCTCATAAGTCAAATTAGGCGAAACTTCAATTTCTTCAATAACACCAGACTCAAGAATAGAATCGGAATCCCTAAGGCATTTCCGTAGTTAAGAGACGTGAAATACGTCATAAATAGTAGAAAATTGAGCTGGTAATAAAAGGCAATAATCCACAGAATCAATGCATTCAGTGATGAGAAAAGGGCCAATATATCGAGGTGCTAATTTTCCCGGACTGAAACGCATAACACCCTTCATAGGTGAAATACGAATAAATACCAAATCTCCCACAGAAAATTCCAAATTCGTTCTTCGGTTATCGGCATAGGATTTTTTTCTACTTTAAGCTTCTTTCATCCTATGACGAATAAGGTCAATCTTTTCTGTGGAACCACGAGCAAAATCTGGACCTAGAACCAACCTCTCACCGGTTTCAAGCCAACACGAAGGAGATTGGCATGACCTTCCGTAGAGTGCCTTGAAAGGTGCCATACCAATACTAGATTGGAAGCTATTATCAAAAGAAAATTCAACAAGAGAAATACGATCTTCCCAAATTCCACCAAAATCAAGAATACATGCACGAAGATCTTCAAGAGTTTGATTCACACGCTTTTTTTGTCTATTGGACTGAGGATGATAAGCGGTGCTAAAATTAAGCTTCGTTCTTAAAGCTTTTGGAAGACCTTTTCAAAATCCACTAGTAAATAAGGGATCACGATCACTAATAATAGAAGTAGGAACTCCATGCAATTTAACAATTTCTTTGTTATAAAGTTTGGCCAAAAGAGATACGGCCCGATTGGACTGGATGGGAATAAAATGGGGAGATTTTGTTAGTCTACCACAATCACCCATAGACTGTCATGACCCGAACGAGAACAGGGTAGACCGTCAATAAAGTCTATGGAGACTTGATCCCACTTCCAAACGGGAGTGTCCAAAGGTTGCAATAACCCATTGGGCCTTTGAGCTCGGCCTTTACAAGTTGGCAAATCATGCAACGCTTATTAAAGTTAGCAATATCGGATTTCATTCCATCCCAATAATAAAGTCTCTTCATGTCCGCATACATTTTAGTACTACCGGGATGAATGGTAAATTTAAAGCGATGAGAATCTTCTAAAATGTCTTTACGAAGATCATTAATATTTGACACGATAAGTCTACCAAATTTTCGAATGCCCCCACGAGCATCAATTTCAAAGTCTTTCAGACCAGCAATATCAATTTTATCCCTACAACTTTGGCTAAGAAGAGCCAATTTAGGACGTAGCTTTTGAGATTCAAGGATGCAGTCTAAAAGGGAAGGATGGGCCTCAAGGCTACTAAAAACAAGTGATGAACATGAATCGGACTCACGATCTCGAATCTCACAAGTGAACAGAGTCTCCAGATCATTGCATTTGGATATCATCAAAGAAACAACTGTTTGTTGCTTACGACTAAGGGCATCGACAACACGATTTCCCTTTCTGGGAGTATAAAGAATATCAAGATCATAAGATGCAAGGAATTCTAGCCAACGTTGTTGATAAAATTAAGTTCCTTTTGAGAACTTGCCTTAATGCAAAAAGCAATAATAAACAACTGATTTAAATTAAACAGGGAAATTCATTGCAAAACAACCGATTCAAATCTTCCACTGTCATATATATTTTGATATTTTTTGTCAAAATTGGTTTTTCAGTTGTGTTTTATCATCAGGGAAATTCTGCAGCGAGGAATACGAGTGCAGGAGCCAATGTGGGGTTTTAATACATTTAACAGCAGTACTAGTATCCTTAAGCTTCTAAATGTCCAAGCAGCAGTACGTTGGCATATGAGTTGCATGAGGTATTATATTAACCCATACCATATCCTTTAATTTAGAATTTACTCTTACATTTAATACTGCTAATGAATATAAAAAATGCAATTAGTTTTACCAAATACTTAATCGGTGAAAACATGTTATTCGTTTTCTGACAATATTTTTTTTGTTCTGATTTGGCAATCTTCTAGTATATGAAATAAGCAAAACTAGATCAGCTGATATGTAAAATCAATAATTTTGAATAATTCATGATTATAAGCTAGCTATTTATTTGAAACAGATTCGAAAAAAAGTAAAACTACAGGCAAAGTTATCATATTCATTCGTGCTCTCACTCGTTTGAAATAGATTTTTAAATTATTGCATATACAATTTCTTTAATCATAAATAAAAGTATTGTCAAAATACCATTTACAGCTAAACTATCAATTGTGCAGTTATCTACTATGAATGCCGACGAATGATTTCTTAAATCTTGGAACTCATTGAAAACTATAATTCAAATGCTTTCGTCACCAATGCTATCATCACTGGTCCACACCAGTATTTTTTACATATTTTCATTGTTATATTTAATTAATTGCTTCATCTGCTTGTCTACTTCACACGTATTCTATTCTTTATTAGATTAAAAGACTGAATTATTTTTTAATCGTCGAGAATTCTTTCTTTATTCTGCAACAAGCATGACCTTACTTATATTGCGGTTATTGTATTTTTATGCATAAACTCTTGTTTTGATAAGAGATGAGCTAATATAATGAGCACGTCCATTTTGAGAAATATAACAAAAAAAATACCATTTTCTACTCTTGAATATAAATGGTTTGCTTGCAATTTGCAAGGTGGATAATGTAAAAAATACCCATCTAATAAATGATGCCAAAAAGAAATGCACATTGCAGAAAATATTCTTCTTCGGATTAAAGAAAAGTAATTGTAGAGTGGATCCGTAGAAAACTAACGAGAACAAAAAAAGGTAGGGCTCTATATAAAATCATTAAAAGGGCAAGTTCATTGATTTGAATATTTTAGTTTTAGTGGAATTCGAGAGACAAATATTTCCTTATTAAAAAAAATATACAAACTATGGTCTTGTAGCTAGTTTGATATCTTAATTAGTAGATGTTTGTAATACCACTAAAAACAGACTAAGCAATGGCAATAATACTAAAATAAAAAAGTACCTAAAAAAAATTTAATATCTCAAAAACCATTAGTGAAATACAAAAAGATTAAGCATGTAATATTTTTAAAAACTAACAGTGCCATATAAACATGTATGTAAAATCTCAAAAACAAACAGTGAATATGTACATAAACAACACTCAGACCTAAAGTATAATTAGCTAGACTAAAGGGAATACTAATCTTAAAGTTCAATAGTTGAACTGAATTTTAGAAAAAGATAAACTATGCAAGGTCAAACATTATAAATCAAATGACCAACCTGAAATATTTTAGTGAGACCATATATACCCTTCATTCCAATAGCAAACCCAAAAAAAAAAAGATATTACTCGATGCACTTAAATATTTCTAGGAAAATTTACTCAATCCTTCAGATCTAGTTACAAGGTATATTTTCAAGCCAAAAACGTGTCCAAAACTTTTATAAATACCCCAACGCCAAAAAAAGAAAAAAAATCGGTTTTGGATGGTAAAATCTTTGCCAATTTTAATTTTGTACAGCCTAATATATAAAAAATCAAAGAGTAAATATCAACAAAAATCCTACTCAACACCATTTCAACTCAATTTATACCTGATGCTACAATGTATATTTTTAACAAAACTTCAGATCGTGCACAAACTTTATAATCCAAACACATATTTATATTGAAGGTTTTCCATTATAATCCAAACCATACTTGTTCGCTCTTCATCGATTTTTACCCCTGAATTCCACCGATTTTGTCGATTTCACCTTGGAGTTCATTCGCAAGCTTTTCGGTTGGATTAGACTACGATCTAGAGAGAAGTCGACGACGAACTGGAGAGAAGTTGACTAGGACGAACTGTAGATTTTTGTGCCCTAGATTTCGTAGGGGGGCGATTTAATTTTTTGATGAAGTTCACAAACAAAACTGCTGAGCGGCTATTTAGCTAAGTCGCTATTTGATTGTTTGTAACCCCTTTTTTAAACAAACTCGTATATTGAAAATTACTTATGAATATAAAAAAATAGTTAAGTAAAAACTTAAATAAATATATTATCGTATTAAATAAAATTACTACGGTGATATCAAACAAAACTTCTAAAATTATTACGTAAACACGTGTTTACGTAACAGAAATTTTTCAATTTTGATTTTTCTCTATAATATGTTAGTTTTAGCTAGATTAATTGTTAAAACATTCTCTCTGTATTTTATTTTGAAAACTTCGTATATAATTACGTACTAATAACTGGATAGTAAAACTATGTCTATTAAAATACTGGTCGAACCTCTTTTGATGTCTAGAACAATCAAAGATGATGATAATCGGTTAAAGGTTGTCAAAAATTGGTGTTTATTACAACTGGTAAACTATAAATATTGTAAAATATAACTTTACAACTAGCAATAAAAAGTTGTAATAGTTGACATCTATTGCAATGGGCTGAAGAAAGTAGTTGTAATAAGCATCCAGTACAATGGGCGGGTGGGAATGAAAACCGATTTTAAGTGCCGCGTATGAATTTTGAGTGCCGACATTTGTTAGTGTTTGTGGGCTTAACGTTAACATCATTTTTATTTGGATAAAATTAATATTAGTCCTAATTAATTATTACTAATTATATATTAATTAATTAATACTATAGTGAAACTGTTAATTAAAGAAAATTTACGACTAATGAAAATAATCGTGAAAATTAATTATTTAATTGTAATTATTAATTAGTAAAAAATAATTATTAAATGTTACTTCATATTTATTAATTATAATTTAATGTTAATTATTAACTGTTAATAGTTAATATGTATATACTATTAATTTTTAATATTTATTATTGATTTTTAATAGTAATTATTAATCATAAATTATTAATATATATTGTTAATTATAAATTATTATATATTTAATATTAATTACTCAATATACTTACTAATAACTGGAAAGTAAAATTAAGCCTGTTGGAATATTGATTATATATAATAATTAGTAATTAGTGATTATTTATTAATAATCATTAATTATTATAAGTTATAATTGATTAATATAATATTATTAATGGTTACTTATTAAATATTAATAAATAATATAATATTATTAATGATTAGTAATTAGTAACATATGTGTTCGCGCCAAAATTGAACACTAACGCTCAAGCCGTTGAAAGCACCAAATTGCAGTTACAGATCACATATAGAATGTATGTAGAGACTATAAATATGAAGAGCGGTTAAAATTTAAAAGAAAGCAGTAATAATAGAGGATTTATTGTGGTTCGGTTGACTCTGTTCTACGTCTACTCCAGAAATTTCCTTTTTATTGATATCAGAATCAATTATAATTGCATTCTGAAGATTTTAAAGAAATAATTGCAGAGTACCCTTAGTGAAGAAGATGAAGGGAAACAAAATGAAGATCCTTTTTCTGAAGCCCCACGTGCTATATTTATAGGCAAAACCTGAGTTACTGGCTTCCTGAATGATCCAGGCCCATCAACACCAATGACGAACCAGAAATGACGACCCAGAAATGACGAACCAGAAATGATGACCCTGATATGATGAACTAGAAATGAAGAACCAGAAATGACGATCCAGAAATGACGATCTAAAAATGGCGAACCAGAAATGACGATTCAGAAATGACGGTCAAGAAATAACG
Organism: Allium cepa; assembly: GCA_030765085.1. Lineage (NCBI taxonomy): Eukaryota > Viridiplantae > Streptophyta > Magnoliopsida > Asparagales > Amaryllidaceae > Allium > Allium cepa. The sequence goes on from CM060937.1 coordinate 384,851,783, forward strand.
AACCAGAAATGACGACCCAGAAATGACGACTTAGAAATGACGATCCAGAAATGATGATCCAGAAATGACGATCTAGATCACCACCGAGCCACATCTACCGACCCACTTAGGCCGAGCCACTCGTGGCTCTCCACCCTTGACCGAGCCATACTAGCCTTCATACCTCCAATCCTTTCCTAACCCGATACTCGTTCGAGCCCGATCATATCTACTGCAACTATAGTCTTGTAGCCAGATAACACTGTTGATTTTAGTTAAATCCGCTTGTCCACGGCCTTGCTAAAAGGCGGGTTAACAATATGATTAATATAATATTATTAATGATTAATTATTAAATATTAACAAATAATAAATATTAATTTTAAGAAAGTATTGTACTTATTAATTATTAATTGTCGAAAATTGGCAACAAACATTTATTATAACAGACATTTTATGATCGTTGTAAAATTGGCATCGGTTAAAACGGGACGATTGTAAAATTGACACCTATTACAACGCTCATTTTTAGCCCATTGTTAAATTGGCACCTATTACAACGGGCGGTATGAGCGTTGTAAAATTGGCACCTCTTATAAGGGGCATTTTGTGACCGTTGTAAAATTTACATCTATTACAACGGGCATTTTGTGAACGTTGTAAAATTGGCATCTATTACAACGAGCATGAAAGGACAGTTGTAATAACATTCTATTACAACGGGCAGTTGCTGCACGTTGTAAAAAGTGCGTTGTATAGGGCATCTATTACAACGGTCCTAAATCGGCCGTTGTAATAGTCATTTATTACAACATGCAGCAAATGCTCGTTGTAAAAAGGCGTTGTACAAGGCATCTATTACAATGGTCCTGAATCGACCATTGTAATAGTCATCTATTACAATGTGCAGCAAATGCTCGTTGTAAAAAGGGCGTTGTATTAGGGTATTTTTTTGTAGTGATATCTGCTTTTCTGAAAAAAAATTACCAGGAGAAACTCGTAGGCCCTACCATAAGGCGCATACGTTAAACACTGGTTAATCAAATCATGAAAAAATAAGAACCACTCACCTTGATATGACAGCAATTCCAGTTTAACCTTCGTTTGTATTTATGCCAGTCTATCAACACATGAAGTTGTTTTGCAGCATCATTTAACTTGTAGCATCAATCAAGGAGGGATGATTTTCACAATAATAAAATGAACTATTACCAAAGTACCAAAATAACAAGAGTAGAAACGTAGAATCAACAAATTTGAATGTAAATTATGAGGAGATATTTAGAGACCAAAAAACATAAACTGAGATGAATTCAACTAGCCTTAAAGATACACACAATATGATTGTTATTCGTAGAAAATGGCAAACCATTTTTGAAATGGATAGTTAATTTTAGTCAAGAAAATAATTCATCTAATCACTATTAGATTTCTATGCCAATTTCCGCTATGATACTTAGTTTATGAGGATTTCCATCATTGCTCAATGTAAGCACAAAGCAAAAATATGAAAAACTACATCCTAAGTGAACGTTTTCTTTTATGTCTTGTTAGAAAATATTAAGGGAGCATAATTTGAAAGGCATAGTTTAGTCTAAATGCTACTGAACGTAGTATTGAATGCAAATTAAATTTAATCAGTATTGTACTAATTCATTACAATATCTACACTTTTGTCCTAATTATCATGTAAACCTCATGTTCTAAGAGACAAATACAAATTTAAAATACTAGTTAAGACATAATATAAATACTTTATTCAATAATATCGAGTCAAAAACTGAGCACAATACTTATATCATAGCACCATTATCTATTGAATTAGTAATTGCAGTATACAAAGAAATGAAAAATCAAATACCATATTCACCAAATTGGTAAATGAATTTAAATCTTGATAACTAATAATCGACAAAATCAGTCAACACTTGCAGTAAAATCAGATAAATTCATGCAAAACAATTAGCAGAACTAAGTGGTGATAAAACGAACCTTTTTTCCTTCAAATACGTAACTCGGTAGCTCAAAGCATCCTTTTTATATTTTATTGATTCGCAAAAGAGGAGTATATTTGCGGAAAAAGGAGTTGATTCGCAGAAAGAGAAATTGATTTCCAGAAGGGTTTTGCGTGAAGAGGATTTGGGTTCTTATTTCTTTAATTTTTTGGTTCTCGGAGAAACAGACTATACGTGTTTTTTTTTCATAGAATAAGGTTTATATTTTAGAACGTGTGTAGGGAAGATGTTGTGGAAACCCCCTAAATCATAGAATAAAGTTTATTTTTTCAAAATTGTGTGGGGATTTTTCCAGAAGGGTTTTGCGTGAAGAGGATTTGGGTTCTTATTTCTTTAATTTTTTGGTTCTCGGAGAAACAGACTATACGTGTTTTTTTCCCATAGAATAAGGTTTATATTTTAGAACGTGTGTAGGGAAGATGTTGTGGAAACCCCCTAAATCATAGAATAAAGTTTATTTTTTCAAAATTGTGTTGGGTTGATGCCATGGAGACCCACTAAAGACCGTCATTTTATATTTAGTAATTATCAGTAACAAAATTATTTTTGTTCCTAATTTGACCTCATTTAAAGGTAGAAATATTTTTGATCTCTAAAAATTGTCTTAAACATACTTTTTGTTATAGTGATTGTTATTTGGTCCACACCTGAACAGGTTAGTCAATAAACTACTTTTGGAGCTATAGTTAATATCAGCGACATCACTACTGCCAAAGAGAATATTGATGAACTTATGCGATCCATTCCAAACCTAGATTTACTGTTTTATTGTTGATGAAACTGTTAAATGGCTGGTTTTAATGGTTTATATAGTACCATCCGAGTTTGTGTTGGATGGAATACCTTCCCAGTTCACTTATATAGTACCATCATCATTTCTTGCATGGTAGTTTCTGCTTTCACTGATTAAGAAACCTCTCGTTGTTTATAGAAGAACGATTGGTTAAAAAGTTAAATATAATCTGTTTATTTCTAATAATGAACAGATGTCTGATGTCAAGTAAGTTGAAGAAAAGCAATTCTCACTAACTATTTGCAAACATTGGTTATCAATTCAATCCACATAGAAATACCTGGTCTACATTAATTTATTAACTAAGTCAAACATTCAGATGGTAAATGCATAGATAAAGAATCTAATCTCTAATTTTAGTGGAGGTAGTAGTAATTTAGTAAATAATTTAAGTTCACTCCTTGCTTTACATTTTCTAATCAATCTTCGATATAAGAATCAATCAAAATAAAATTATATTCAAAATTTTATCCGATCTAATAGGACAAATGAAATAAATGAAATTTTGTCAAGAGTGTTACTATTTGCACGGTTAATAATGAGAATTCCATGAATAGAATGTAGGGTCGATTTCACCTTAGAAGGGATGAATAGAGTGATACTAATAATTATAAAATTTTAATGCAGAAATATATAAAATAGTTGTAACCAAATATAGCAGAATTATAGCAGCACAGATAATACCAGAATAATAAAAACATTAATAGAACAAAAAAGATTTACCCAGCTTTGGCAAAACCCTGCCTACATGCCACCCTCAAGATTTCTAATAAAATTTAAGTAGTCGGACGCTTACACATGTAAACTCACGACCCCCACTATCGACTAACCTAACTTTACGCTCAAAACCCTACCACAACTCAGCCACTGAATTGCGAATTCTCGAACTACACCACCGTAGTTCGTAACCTAGTCACACGACTAGAAAAAAACCCAGTTGAAAAGAAAAATACAAATTAAACAAAAAATACTAAAACAAGACCCTAATACAATTTTTAAGACCAAACAATAATTATAAAAGAACCGGCCCAATAAAATTTCTCGTTCTTCTTTATTTTGGCTAGTATTCCTTTTTTTTTTTATATATTCTCGGCCACTTTCTTTTGCTTTATGAAAAATGGCTGCCTCTTTCATTCGCTCCTTTTTCAAAATAAATTAGGGCTTTGCTGTAGTTGAACCTGCAGCTTGATTTTTGGTCGATTACAATGGCTTTTGCTTTGATTTGCTTCGACAATCGACTCACTTTGATTTGCACATGGCAGCTTCAATTCGTCGAGTTTAGTATGAATTGGTATGTGATTTTCTGTATTATTTCATTGATATGCTTGAAATTGATACCTTGTAGGCCGATGACGTCAATGGCTTAAATAGGGATTGAAACCCTAAATTATCTTTCGTATGAGTTCATATGTTAATTTTTCTCGGCCACTGATTGTTGATTGAATGCTGGTGACTTGTACTGACTTGTTCAAGTCATACGTATAATCCATGAATTTGAATTTTGGCTCTGTTCTTTTTGGCATTTGAATTTATTTCTGTGACTTCGACACGTTGATTTTGTGGACTCGTTCAATCCGTGTAACTTTGTTTGGTTTACTGTTACTACTACCTTGGTCATCACGGCTTAGATTCTTTGGCATTTAAACTTGACTAGGTTTGAAACTGCTGCTTTGATTTTTGTAAAAACCTGTCATGTGCTTCAATATGCATCGTTTTGTAGATTTCCTAAGTCTGAATGTCGTGACCATTTCATTGAACTTTTTGTTATTTTCATTTGCTTATGTACTTCATGGTTCACTTGAACTTTGTTTCACTTGAGTTTCCCTTGGAGTCTTGGTTATTGTATACATGTATATATGTATGTACTGACTGTCTTGTTGAGTTCGTCCTGGTTTGCATTGTAATGGTTGTCACTCTGTTGAAATTTGCATTTTTGTGATGAGTTGCCTCTGTGTTCATGTGGTATGCTCTTGTATTCAGTTGAGCTTGCACTTGGTTTTGTACATTTGTGTCTTTGAACTTTAGTCTTGCTTCATGTGGTAGCTGGATTTGTTTCACTTGTTGCCTATTGAGCTTCTCTGGTTGTCTTGGTTTTTGAACCTGGTCTTGTTAACCTCTAATTCTAGTAGGGTTCGATGGTCTTGTTCCACTTGTTGTTCACTGGTCTTTGATCTGTTGGTCTTTCTAGTCAAGTAATTTGCTTGCATATTGAACTGCTTCCTTTGTATTCATGTGTATGTCTGGTTGTCGCTGCATATATACATGTTGTCTTGCTGTGTGGTTCTATGCACTTGTATATGCTTTCATCATTGGTGTTGCTTCATTAATTTTTGTGTCGGTTCATTATTGATTTTGGACTGGTCGAGTTGGAGCTTGTTTGTTGGACTGGGTTTACTTGTGAAGTCTTTACCGATGATGTGCATGCTCATATCTGTTGTACTTTGGTGTTGAGCCTGATCTCTGTGTTGATGTTCATGCAAATTGTTGTTGTACATTTGAGTTTAAGCTTGTGCCTGGTCATTCATACTTGAGTTCTGAACTGATGCATGCTTTGTTATTGGTTTATTCTTGATCTGTTTCCAATTGAAGCCGATGTGTTTATGCCTTTGACCTTCTTGCTTCGGGTTGCATACATACTCATGTATATACATGCATTCACATGCATGTATATATGTGTAATTGTGTAATACATGTGCCATATCCCATTTATAGTCAATTTATTCGTGTGTGTATTTTCACATGTGTTGAATCCAGCTTATGGCTCGGGTTTGACCTTGTGCTCACATGTCCCTGCAGTTTTATCAAGTGTATATCGGCGTGCACGGCCTTGTGGCATGTACAGTGATACACTGTGCATGTCATAGGTTGTTCGTGTAAGATGAATTCAAAATTAAATAATGACGAACAACCCAAATAACTAAGGCAAATAATATTTTCGAAAACACATTTTATTTTACATTGCAAAAAATATTTCTTTTTCAATTTTATTGCGTCAATGTTTATTTTGCAGATAACTCAAATGCTAGATTCAATCTGGAATAGAGTTAAAGATTAAATACGAGTGAATGAGTGTAATGTAATGAGATGAACATTGTAAATGGAAAATTGTGATGTAATCAAAATTGTATTGTAACTAAAATTGTGTGTATATAGTAAGAGAATAAATTTGTACTATTCAAAATTGTAATAAAATATTTGTTTGAATATAATGTCTGTTTGAATTTAAATTCTGTGTTATTTATTTTATTCAGCAAATATTTATTATGTGAAAATAAAATAGTACAATAACAAATACATATATATATATATATATGTTTATTATCATCAAACAAAAGTCATACACTAGCATATTCAACAATCTCCCCCTTTTGATGATAACAAACATATATTTAAGATTTTGAATTTATTAAATGTATTTGATCATTCAATTTGCTCCCCCTATTTGAATGCTCCCTCTCAAAAAACTCCCCCTTCATATATGCATGAAAATAAATAAAAATATGCAAATGAACCTAGATGCAAATAGAAAATAGAAAATAAAATATTTGATCTTTATGTACCAATCTTAAATTTTCTCTCCCCTTTTTGTTATCGGCAAAAGAGTAATAGCATTAGAAAAATAGAGATAAAGTGATAGACATTAATACAATATTAATACCCAATCGAGTATAAATATTAAATTTCAATAAAAAAATCAAACAAAAATCATAAATACTCTGTTAGGCTCATATTCCACTTTAGAATGATAGGGATGATGTAAAACCATATAGATGTGCCTGTTTGTGGTATAGTTATATCAAGAATTTGAATATCTACTGACCATGCATAACCGTTAGGGCTTTTAAATGAGATTAGTAGTTTTCCAAATTTTTATGAAATTTGAATTCAAGTATCTTCTAACCATGCATAACCATGAGGACTCTCAAATGAGATTAGAATCAACTTGTCTATTTAATAATCAATTATGATATGCGTTCCATACATGCATAACCATGAGGAATTTTAAACGAGCATGAAAGCACATAATCAAAAATTCCAAGTAATTCACTGATGCATAATCGTGAGGACTTTAAAATGAGAGTGAATACTTTGAATGTTGTTATTCTAAAAATATAATAAAATGAAAAAAAGAATAATTTTCCGTTTAAAGTACTACATATTGACATACTATACTGGATTTCGATGAGTCATGGTCGTTAGAAATATGATAGCAATAGAGATGGTCATGGAATTTTTACCCAATAAGAGTTATTATAAATCTTGTTTAAATTTTTAAGAAAATTTACAAAATATACTTTCTCAAGTTATAATATATGATTAATATCAACACTCATCACTTTTTCAATCACTATTTATCTTTTCGACAATCAGTAGGGAGTCAAATTAGTTAATGTAGTCATTTAAGATCGAATCTAAAAATAATTATGAAATCAAATTTTCTAAAATGACTAATCCGAAATAAGGTCAACAAAAATGATTTTCTGGAAGAGGTTTTATAAGAAAAATGTCTGCTATTTGAAAATTAGTTCAAATGAAAAATATGTAGATATTTTCTTTGAAAGTGTGATGCAACTAATGAATGTCTCTACATAAAACATGTTCCACTAGTAATTTTCTACCAACTAGATTACCAATGTAATCTGCATCCGAATTTTTCTTTCACTCAAGATTATCATTAGTTGGATGTTATAGACCAGGCCGTGAAGTTTCAACAAATACCTTAAAATCTTTTTACAGCTTTTAAATGAAATTCTTTTGGATTTGAATTGAAGCTGTGCAAATTTACAAACAGTGAACACAGCGTCAGTAGTAAAATAACCAAATATATCTATGTGTATCATCATCAATCAATAAAACACCATCATAAGAAAATGGCATCCATGTCCATTAAAAATAACCCAATTTTTGAGTGCAATCCTGATCAGAATGTTAGAGAATCTCCTCTCCATCTCAGTCCTCCTCGAATTCTCTCTCTATCTTCTAATCCAAAAGACAAACCTCCTAATCAAGATGAGGAGGGCTTTCAAACTGTTAAGAATCGACATAGAAACAGATTTGCGAAATCTCATACTCCTCTGAATGGATCGGCAGTGAACCCTCTGGATAAATCCCTGTCCTTAGGCCAGAGATCAATTCCAAATTCAATCAATAGGCAAGCGAGATCCAGCCAACCTTTGAAGCCACCTAGATCTCAACCATCTGCCGCATCTAATTCTACTAAGTCAGCTTCTTCGCGGGCAGATTTAGTCAAAAACGGTGGCTTCTGCAGTAATTCTGATCTTAACTATTCTGCCTCCATCAAATTGGGTGACAAGAAAATAGTGGTTCTTAAGGAGGAAATCAGTAAAAGGACTGAGAGTAAATGGAGTAACTCTATTATAGCTTATGTGTATGGAGTTCGTCCATACTATCATCATTTTAGGAATTTTGTTTCAAAACTTGGAACACTGTTGGTAATTTTGAAATCTTTACAAGAAACAATAGTTTCTTTATCATCAGATTTTCTGAGGAGCAAGACTGTATCAAAGTAACTCAAAATGGTCCCTTCTTCATTAATGGCAAATTAATAATCTTGAAAAGATGGGACAAGAATTTGATTCTTGACCAAGATCTCCTCTCTACCTATCCAATCTGGATTAGGTTGCCTGAATTAAACCTCAGAGTATGGGATAAAGAGGCTTTTGCTGCCATAGCCAGTGTAGTGGGTAAACCACTAAAACTAGACGAGCCTACAGCAAAGGAAACCCGCCTAAGCCATGCCAGAATTTTAGCTGAAATAAAAGCCACGGATGAGTTACCGGATCTTGCCATAATCTCCATGCACGATGGAGAAAACATCAAACAAAGAATTGAATATAAATTTATTCCTCCCAGATGTCAGAAATGTGCTTGCTTTGGTCACCTCTCTGATTGTTGCTCTTGGAAAATAGTTTGGAAAGAAAAAGAGTCTTCTTGCAACAATATAGATAAAAACTCTTTAATGGTTTCAGAAATCGAAAGAGATTAAAACCAAGAAAATCTACTTCTGGAAAAAAAAACTCTCCTGATAACAATGTTTCTGTAAGCAACTTAGATTCTGAAAATCAATTACAAAATCCTGAAAGCAGTTCGAGCACGGTGGCTTCAAAAGGAAATACCGAAAAGAATCTTACTGTAACAACCCGCATATCTATCGATTGTATATTTAAATATTTTATTTAAATATTTCACCGTTCGTCGGATTTTGGTCCGAAAAGCTACTTTTTGCAAATAGTCGAATTGGGACTCGAGACCACCCCCATTGAGTTCAAAATGACGTTTGTGACCTTTTTGAGTATAAACTTCGATATGTTTGGAGATAGTGAAATTTTGCCACTTTTTCATTTAGGGCTTTGGTTTGGGCTGAAACCATTAATCACTTACTAACTCGGTCCCAACCCACTCCAACTCTTCATTACTTCATTTCATATTCCTAACACTCAAGCTTAAGCAAAAATGGTGGAAGAGAATGGGAATTAGAAACTCCAAGCCCTAGTTCCTCTTGCTAGCTCAAGTTCTTGCTCCAAAAATCAAAGAGAACCCATTAGTAAGCATCTTCTTCTTCTTCTCCAACTCATTCTCTTATCAAATTCAGAAATTCCTAAACCTAACTTTGGGAATGTTCTTCTTTTAAAACTTAGAATCAAGGTTCTTGAGTTGGATTTGAAGAGTGGTTGATTCTCCTTTGCTTTCGAGCTTCTTCTTCAATCGTTTGGGTTCAAAGGTGAGATTTTTATCTCACATCTATGTGTATAACTATCTTTGATTGTTGGGTATGAATTCCTAACACTTATTTATGTTCATTTGCTTTTGATTTGGATTGGATTGGTGAATATTCCAATTTTGGGTGTTTTGTAGTCAAATCTTTAAAAATCCAATCTTTGATGTTTGAACATGTTTTTGGTGATGCATCGAAGAGCCTATAGTGCTGGGTTGTCGATTGGCATAAATCCTTAGCATCCATCGCTCGTTCGATCGCATTTCGGTTTGGATTTGCCATTTTTGGTCTAGGCTGTTTTTTTTGCCTAGCAGAAGATTTCAAACGTCTGAAACCAAATCCAAACGTCTGGTTGAATAATCCAGACGTCTGGAAAGGGGTCTGGAAAAGGTAGAGACTAAATCCAGACATCTGAAACAAAATCCAGACGTCTGAAATCAAATTCAGACGTCTGGTTGAAAATTTCAGACGTCTGAAATGGCCCAGGAATTAAAAATAGAAGGGAGAAAACACATATACATCCAGATACTAGGGCCAGACGTCTGGGAACACCTACCAGACGTCTGGAACTGTTTGATTTGCCTATTTTGGCTATTTTTGAGTATATTTCCAACTTTAATCGATTCGTGTTGATTCCCTTTTTGTTGTTATCATTTATTATGGACTTTGATGACATTTTCATCATGATTTTTGGGAATATCCATTTTGATGGATTCGGTATCGATTTCTTTGGATTTTATTCACGTCTTCGAATGTGAATTTTTATGATTGATTGTTTCTACAATCAATTCTATGATTTGTCACTTTAAAATATAAAGGTTTTCTATACTTGTAGTAAATATCAAAACTCTTTCCTTAAAACAATTTCAACTCTATTTTCAATACCAAACTCGTTTATAAAACCGTTTCCCAAATCTATTAGTATATACAAACCTTTACCTCACTCGTATGAGAAATCTAATTAAACGACTTAGTAAAACAAGTGGTATGAAACGCTTGTGTTTATTTCGTTGGTTAGTTCTTGGACTTGTTCGATTGAATCTCTTGTGACAATTTTCTAGCGGAGATCTACAATTTGTTCGCAAATATTTATGTTAAGCTGGTGGTTATGGGACATGATGCTAAACTCATATATTTACTAGCTTATTGTAATTGACACTTCTTGATGTTCGATGATGATCATTTTATGGTTTAGACTAGCAATGTGCGATGTCTCTTTGTCTATGTGGAGGACTGTTCCTCATTTTATTGAGCTTCGTCTCATTTCTTGCATGGGTCGTACCTATTTAGGTGCGTCGATGTTTTTTTACACATGGGTCGTATCTTTTTAGGTGCGTCGATGTTTATTATGCATGGGGTGTACCTTTTTAGGTGCATCGATGTTTGTTTACTTCGTAGAGCAATCGGCTCAATAAGTTGGGACATGGGGCGTATCTTTCTAGTTGCGTCGATGTTCGTCTATGCATGGGGCGTATCTTTCTGGGTGCGTCGATGTTCGACTTTGCATGGGGTGTATCTTTCTAGGTGCATCGGTGTTAGACATTACATGGGGTGTATCTTTTTAGGTGCATCGATGTTTATTTATGCATGGGATGTATCTTTCTAGGTGAATCGATGTTTATTTATGCATGGGGCGTATCTTTCTAGGTGCGTCGATGCTAGAGCATGGGTCGTACCTATTTAGGTGCGTCGATGTTCGACTGTGCATGGGGCGTGTCTTTCTAGGTGCGTCGATGTCCAGTTTATGGGATTGGCCATCCTTTTTCTTGTGATATCTGGATTTTTATTTGATGATTTATGGAATTTATGTTTCACCACCTTTTTCAGTTGCCATTGTTATGTATGTCATTTATTGTGGCTTGGTGAATTAAATGAAGAATATGACATTCTTTTTGATGCTACGAGATTCTTGAGATTTTGTATGCGTGATTTTCTAATGTATACTTGTTGAAGTATGACATTTTTGGTTATCATACGTTTTATTATTATATCTCTTCTTATATCTCATTTTATCTGATAATTACAGCTAGACTGATCCGTTTATTATTTTCTTCTTAAATAATACTCGGGTCAGACTGAGATTTTACAGGTGCTTCTGCTTGACTCCTTATCAGACGATCATCTGATCTTTTGGCTAACTACTTTAGTTTAGTAGTTTTTGTTGTATACAATTGAGATATAGACTCCTTGATGTATACATATTTTTGTCTTGCACTTGTATCTATTCATTTTTGTGATGTTGTGGATCTTATTTGACCACTACTCTGATGTACACTTTTATGTGTAATATTCATATCTATTTTTGCCTTTGTGATATGAATTATCTGTGACTGATTTATGTTATGCTTATTTCTATATTTGTTTTCGAAGAATTTATATAGCCACTGTGTAGTAGCTTTGAGTTTGTATCGGTATGTCGGATTTCCTCTTGAAATAAAATGCATGTTTTACTATCTGACATATCGGTGCTCGCACAAAGCAATTACATGGATGGTCGCTCCTCAACAGCCTTATTCTCCATGGTAATTGACGGCATTACACCGTAGTGTCCTTGGCTATCGTGGGTATAGAGGTGGGGCGTCAAAGCTTGGTATCAGGGCCAAACTTCGGAACAATGTAGAATAATTTAGCAAGGATCATGTCCTAAGTCTTTCTTAGGAGTTGTGCCTTAGGATTTATTCGAAGTACCGTTCTATTCTACTTTCTTTTATGATTCCTTATTTTATCTATCAAGATTGCTTGATATTTATTTTGAGAATAACTTTTTCCTCTTCTTTCTTTCTTTCTTAAAGAAGAGAAATGGTTAGACCAGGCCGTCCCAGCGCCGGTCAATCTAGTGCTACTCCCTAGGATGGAGTATTTATGTCTGCCCACCAGCTTCTTGATCTAGTAAAGAATGCTCAAGCTGTCGGTCCCATTCCAGAGCCTACTCATCCTAGATTCGGTTTTGCACGCTTGTGCAGAGACTATACCGTTTTGGGTGGAAGGCCATTCAGGGGATCCGAGAGTGTTATATAAATTCAAGCTTGGCTCAAATCATGCGATCGCATCTTTTCTCGCATGAACCTTATTGTTCTACATCGAGTACAAGTGGCTTCTAGCATGCTCCAAGAAAGAGCATTAGATTGGTATGAGCTTTTAATTTCTGAAATCATTAAAGCGGATCTCACTTGGGAGCAATTCCGGGAATGGTTCGAATTGAAATTTGTGCCGGAGGTCGAAAAAGTAACTTTGGCCCGGCGTTTTATTGACCTTGTTCAAGGTGAATCTTCTGTGACAGACTATGTCGCATCTTTCGAATCTCTTTCCAAATACGGGGTTGAATACATTAATACCCCATTGAAGAAAAATCATAGATTTGTCTATGGCTTGAATAAGAATCTTAAGAAGCCATTACTTCTGAAACTTGAGGTTTCATTTGATCAGCTTATTGATATCGCTCTTCGTCTTGAAGAGGCCGATAATGAAGGTGATGTTGAAGTTGTGCGTGCCCAACAGAACCTCGACAATAACTTGAAGAGGCCTTCAAAGGCTCCAATTCTAATAAGAAAGGGAAGCAACAAATTCCAGCAGTAAAGACTCCTACCTCTAGTCGTGGTCAATGCTACAATTGTGGTTCCACGGACCATTATGCAAGGGAGTGTCCGAAACCCCTCTTTTGTCGTTATTGCAAAGGTTCGGGTCACCATATTACTGCATGTCCCGTACTTCAAAGTAAGAAGGAGGGAGAGCTCAATGCAGTGCAAGCCCCAAGTGGCACTTCTCTTGGTCAAGGTATTTCTCATTCAATTCTTGATTACATTTGTTTTATGATTTTCCTTTTCGAGTTCTTTTTGATGTGGGTTTCATCTCACTATTTTATATCAAAAGAACTTGTGATTCTTTTTCTTTAAAAATATTTTGGGCTTGATGTCTTCATTGAGAATTGCGAATCCGGATGGTAGATCCGCAATAATCAATTTGCTTTTATTTGATGTCGAAATTATTTTATGTGATTTTTCTGTCCGAGTCGATTTTTACTTAGGCTTCGGAATTTACTTTTGTAAGGATTGGCTTAATTATTATGAGGCCATATCCTTTGTCCCGTGTGGACTATTCATCTTTGAAATTTTCAATCTGTTAAGCAGATTTCTATTTTTCCTTAATGATTTTGATTCCAACTTGATGGCATCATTTTATTCCTTAAGCCCACTTATAAGGAAAGTGTTATTTCTCTCATTCATGTAGTTTGAGAAATTTTCTGGTATTTTTGAGCTTGTCTTAGGATTATCACCTAAGTAATCTTTTGTGTGGTGCTAAGGTCTTTTCAGTTTGACCTTACCACCGGTTTTCATTTGCTACGAGTTGCGGAAGTTAGCATTCCAATTACCGCATTCCGCACTTGTTATGATTCCTATGAATGAATTATTATGTCATTCAGTTTGTCCAGCTTATTTCATCCATTTTAGGTATCGAGCATTCTATCAAATATCTCGATGATTCCATTTTTTTGCATTTATTGATTTTGGATGAAAATAGAAATTTAAAATTTTGAAAATCTTTTTCATAAGATTTATTTATAAGTACAATTTGATTTTTTGTTCTTAAAATGAACAAAGAATATTCTTAAAAGTTTTTAGAAACATGTTTATTATATAAAAGATGGTTTTGTGATTGTATTGCCCATTGAGTGCTTTAAGAATTCTAGTCGATGCGCTTGATCAACGTTATCGATAGGAATCTCCTAAACGCTTTGATGAGACAATTTGACACAATAAATTGATTTGACATAAGAAATTTTTTCTAGAAAGATAATTACATAAAGATAAGTGTAAATTTGAAAGTTTTAGCTTTTCAGGAAAGAAGATTATTTAGAAGAACTCTTCTCTGATACTCCTATTCTTGTGATTCCCGATGGGAACCAAGACTTTATCTTTTGTACCAATGCTAATCGTATTGGTTTGGATGTCGTTCTCTTGCAAAAGAGAACGTGCTATCTCTTATGCTTCTAAATCATTATAGCCTATCGAGACTAGATATACCACTCATGATCTAGTGCTCGCGGTTATTGTTTCTACTTTTAGAGTTTTGCATCATCATTTTTAGGGGAGGAATTTGTTCTCCATCTCGATCATAAATCTTGGAATATTTATTTTCTCATAAGGAACTTCATGTTGACTCGAGTTCCTAGCATCTTATGATCTTGATATTCTTTTATTCCCGAAAGGGAAATCGTATTGCCAATGCGTTTAGTCGTAAGCAACAAGTGGTTGATTCTTTGGTGATGTCTGAATGGAATTATCTTTTTATTAAGTTCATCAAACGTTTTGATATACTTCGTTTTATTGAGCGTTATCTCATTATTTTTATGGACTAGCGTCTGATGTTCTTTTATGGTGTTCGGTTCATCGGATGTACTGTTATTATACTACATCGATGTTCCATCTTATCTAGATCAATGGATGTACCATTATTATACTACATCGTTGTTCCGGTTTATCGGTTCATTGGACGTACCGTTTTTGTACTACGTCGGTGTTCCGAAATTATTCGGGCTTTGGTTCATTGGGCGTACCGTTTTTGTACTACGCTGTTGTCCCTAATTATTTGACTTTCTAGTTTATCGGGCGTACTGTTATTATACTACGTCGTTGCACCAGCTCAATTTTCTAATATTCATGACGTTTTCTCACGTCTTTCTACTACGGAAATGCCTTAGGGATTCCGATTTTTATTCTTGAGCCGGTGATATTGTGGAAATTGAAGTTTCACCAGATTTGATTTATGAGCAACATTCCATTCGCATCATTGCTTCGGAGGTTGAGCGCCTTCGGAATAAAGATATTCTTCTTGTGAGAGTTCAATGGTTCTCAAATCTTAGGGATTACTCTTAGGAATCTAGAGAATTCATCGAGCGATCCCGTTCGTGCTAACTCTTTCGTGCTCTTTATGGTGAACTTCTTATTTCAATTTTCTTTTGTGTTGATATGCTTTTATGGTTGTTAATCTTTATTTTCTTCTTAAGTATTGCGAGGACGCAATTTCTTTAAGGAGGGAGTCTGTAACAACCCGCATATTTATCGATTGTATATTTAAATATTTTATTTAAATATTTCACCGTTCATCGAATTTTGGTCCGAAAAGCTACTTTTTGTAAACAGTCGAATTGGGACTCGAGACCACCCCCATTGAGTTCAAAATAACGTTTGCGACCTTTTTGAGTATAAACTTCGATATGTTTGAAGATAGTGAAATTTTGCCACTTTTTCACTTAGGGCTTTGGTTTGGGCTGAACCCATTAATCACTTACTAACTCAGTCCCAACCCACTCCAACTCTTCATTACTTCATTTCATATTCCTAACACTCAAGCTTAAGCAAAAATGATGGAAGAGAATGGGAATTAGAAACTCCAAGCCCTAGTTCCTCTTGCTAGCTCAAGTTCTTGCTCCAAAAATCAAAGAGAACCCATTAGTAAGCATCTTCTTCTTCTTCTCCAACTCATTCTCTTATCAAATTCAGAAATTTCTAAACCTAACTTTGGGAATGTTCTTCTTTTAAAGCTTAGAATCAAGGTTCTTGAGTTGGATTTGAAGAGTGGTTGATTCTCCTTTACTTTCGAGCTTCTTCTTCAATCGTTTGGGTTCAAAGGTGAGATTTTTATCTCACATCTATGTCTATAACTATCTTTGATTGTTGCGTATGAATTCCTAACACTTATTTATGTTCATTTGCTTTTGATTTGGATTGGATTGGTGAATATTCCAATTTTTGGTGTTTTGTAGTTAAATCTTTAAAAATCCAATCTTTGATGTTTGAACATGTTTTTGGTGATGCATCGAAGAGCCTATAGTGCTGGGTTGTCGATTGGCATAAATCCTTAGCATCCATCGCTCGTTTGATCGCATTTCGGTTTGGATTTGCCATTTTTGGTCTAGACTGTTTTTTTGCCTAGCAGAAGATTTCTGACGTCTGAAAATAATTTCAGACGTCTGAAACCAAATCAAGACGTCTGGAAAGGGGTCTGGAAAAGGCAGAGACTAAATCCAGACGCCTGAAACAAAATGCAGACGTCTGAAATCAAATTCAGACGTCTGGTTGAAAATTTCAGACGTCTGAAATGGCCCTGGAATTAAAAATAGAAGGGAGAAAACATATATACTTTCAGATACTAGGGCCAGACGTCTGGGAACACCTACCAGACGTCTGGAACTGTTTAATTTGCCTATTTTGGCTATTTTTGAGTATATTTCCAACTTTAATCGATTCGTGTTGATTCCCTTTTTGTTGTTATCATTTATTATGGACTTTGATGACATTTTCATCGTGATTTTTGGGAATATCCATTTTGATGGATTCGGTATCAATTTCTTTGGATTTTATTCACGTCTTCGAATGTGAATTTTATGATTGATTGTTTCTACAATCAATTCTATGATTTGTCACTTTAAAATATAAAGGTTTTCTATACTAGTGGTAAATATCAAAACTCTTTCCTCAAAACGATTTCAACTCTATTTTCAATACCAAACTCGTTTATAAAACCATTTTTCAAATCTATTAGTATATACAAATCTTTACCTCACTCGTATGAGAAATCTAATTAAACGACTTAGTAAAACAAGTGGTATGAAACGCTTGCGTTTACTTCGTTGGTTAATTCTTGGACTTGTTCGATTGAATCTCTTGTGACAATTTTCTAGTGAAGATCTACAATTCGTTCGCAAATATTTAAGTTAAGCTAGTGGTTATGGGACATGATGCTAAACTCATATATTTACTAGCTTATTGTAATTGACACTTCTTGATGGTCGATGATGATCATTTTATGGTTTAGACTAGCAATGTGCGATGTCTCTTTGTCTATGTGGAGGACTGTTCCTCATTTTATTGAGCTTCGTCTCATTTCTTGCATGGGTCGTACCTATTTAGGTGCGTCGATGTCTGTTTACACATGGGTCGTACCTTTTTAGGTGCGTCGATGTTTATTATGCATGGGGTGTACCTTTTTAGGTGCATCGATGTTTGTTTACTTCGTGGAGCAATCAGCTCAATAAGTTGGGACATGGGGCGTATCTTTCTAGTTGCGTCGATGTTCGTCTATGCATGGGGCGTATCTTTTTAGGTGCGTCGATGTTCGACTTTGCATGGGGTGTATCTTTCTAGGTGCATCGGTGTTAGACATTACATGGGGTGTATCTTTCTAGGTGCATCGATGTTTATTTATGCATGGGATGTATCTTTTTAGGTGCATCGATGTTTATTTATGCATGGGGCGTATTTTTCTAGGTGCGTCGATGCTAGAGCATGGGTCGTACCTATTTAGGTGCGTCGATGTTCGACTGTGCATGGGGCGTATCTTTCTAGGTGCGTCGATGTCCAGTTTATGGGATTGGCCATCCTTTTTCTTGTGATATCTGGATTTCTATTTGATGATTTCTGGAATTTATGTTTCACCACCTTTTTCAGTTGGCATTGTTATGTATGTCATTTATTGTGGCTTGGTGAATTAAATGAAGAATATGACATTCTTTTTGATGCTATGAGATTCTTGAGATTTTGTATGACTTTCGTGATTTTCAAATGTATACTTGTTGAATTATGACATTTTTGGTTATCATACGTTTTATTATTATATCTCTTCTTATATCTCATTTTATCTGATAATTATAGCTAGACGATCTGTTTATTATTTTCTTCTTAAATAATACTCGGGTCAGATTGAGATTTTACAGGTGCTTCTGCTTGACTCCTTATCGGACCATCATCTGATCTTTTGGCTAACTACTTTAGTTTAGTAGTTTTTGTTGTATACAATTGAGATATAGACTCCTTGATGTATACATATTTTTGTCTTGCACTTGTATCTATTCATTTTTGTGATGTTGTGGATCTTATTTGACCACTACTCTGATGTACACTTTTATGTGTAATATTCATATCTATTTCCACCTTTGTGATATGAATTATCTGTGACTGATTTATGTTATGCTTATTTCTATATTTGTTTCCGAAGAATTTATATAGCCACTATGTAGTAGCTTTGAGTTTGTATCGGTATGTCGGATTTCCTCTTGAAATAAAATGCGTGTTTTACTATCTGACATATCGGTGCTCGCACAAAGCAATTACATGGATGGTTGCTCCTCAACAGCCTTATTCTCCATGGTAATTGACGGCATTACACCGTAGTGTCCTTGGCTATCGTGGGTATAGAGGTGGGGCGTCACACTTACTGAAATGATCGAGCAATCGGAGAGTTTCAACCTACATGCTTATTCAAGAAAAAATAAGGCAAAAGCCAAATCTTTAATGTAGCCATGGACACTGATCAGCAAATGACTGAGACAATTACTGTTTCAGATTATCATGGCAATTCTCAAATGGTTAAAAATAATCAGGCACAAATCAAAGGGGATTATAAAGAACAGTTCTTGCTTCCTCCCCGCTTCTGGAGAAAGCAATTTTAATTATAGACACCGATTCAAATCCTCCACTAATAATCAAAAAAAAAAACAAAAAACAAAACAATATCTCTGAAAGCTCCACCTTGCCTGAATCCATGCTGGAGATGCTGGTCTGCTCTTCTCTTCTGTCTCATCCTCTCCTTCCAATAACAAAAGAAATAAAGCCAAGAAAAAGTCCATACACGAAATTATGAAGAAAAATACAGAAGGCAGCCCAGACAGTCCAATCCCCAATTCTAAACTTTTTGAGAAGAAATACATTATTAAAAACCCAAAATGGGAGGAATTTCTTAAAGTTCAAGACAAAAAAAACTGTAAAAGGAAATGAGAGAAAGCTACTGAAAGCATGGGAATAAGCAGCAATATCTAACTTAGCTGCTACTGTATCCTTTTAATGTCCTTTTCGTATTATATCATAATTATGAATTTCATTACTTGGAATGTGAGAGGTCTTAACTATCCTGAGAGGAAATTAGACCTCTCAAATTTACTGGATTCATATAAACCATCTTTAGTTGGTATTTTAGAACATAAATTGTCAGATAAAAACATTGATCTGTTTAGGATGAGCAATATCAATAATTGGCAGCTTATTCATAATAATTCGATGGGGGGAAATGGCAGGATCATTGTTCTTTGGGATCCTGCCATTTGGGATCTTTGTAATTTTTCTCCTAACCTTCAATTTATCCACTGTAATTTTAAAAATAAATGTGACTTAAAAATATTTGTCACATTTTTATATGCCTCCAATTCTGAAAATGAAAGAATTCAGTTATGGAACTCTCTTGTTCAACTTAATACAAATATCTCTCTCCCATGGGTTATAATGGGAGACTTTAATACTATTACTAAAGTTAATGAAAAAAGAGGAGGAACTCCAATCCCTTTAAAAAAATTGGAATTTTTCTCTAACTTTCTTATTAAAACTAGTTTAATTGAACCTTCCATTAAGGGTAATAATTTCACCTGGAAATCAGGTGAATATAGAAAAATTCACTGTAAACTTGATAGAATTCTTGTTAATAGATCTTTCATAAATCTCTTTTCTAATTTTAATTGCTACACTTTACCCCAATATACTAGTGATCATACTCCCATTCAACTTATTTTATCTCAAAACTCTTCAACTAAGAAAAATATTCCTTTTAGATTTAAGAATGGATGGGTTTATGATTCTGAATACAAAAGTGTTATCCAAAATTGTCTTCAATTCTTCTCTAATGGTTCTGCTCAATTTAAAATCAGAAATTTTTTACATCATGCTAAAAATAATCTAAAAGCTTGGAATTATTCAAAAAATAAAAACAATAATGAAATTAACCAATTTAGAGAGGACCGCGTTAAATTGAAAGACAGTATTGATAAAAACAGCTCAGATAAAACCAAAATTAAAGAATTCTATCTTTTACAGAAAAAACTTTCCAATGCCCTTCCTGTTGAAGCTGCTAATATAAGGCAGAAAGCCAAAGTTAATTGGCTCTCACAACGGGATCTTCCTACTAAATTCTTTTATGTTAAAATGTCTTGTAGGAAATATCATAATAACATAGGAAAATTAGTCAATAGTAATGGTATGATTATTAATGATGCCTCTTTATTAGAGAAAGAAGCTATTCTATACTTCTTTGATTTGTTTCATTCTGAAGAGAACCCTTGCTCTTTCCCAACTATTTCTCCTAAGTTTATATTACACTCTAATAGTGAGGAAATCCTTCTTGCCCCTATTTGTCTTGAAGACATTAAAAAAATTGTTTATTCTGCCAAGGCTGACAAAAGCCCTGGACCTGATGGGTTTGGGGCTAAATTTTACAAAACACACCGGAATGATATAAAATATATGTTACTTGAGGCTGCCAAAGAATTTTTCTCTACTGGTAGGCTTTAAAAAAACATAAATCGTACTTTCATAACTCTTGTTCCTAAAACTAAAAATCCTACCTGTCTGCGAGAGTACAGACCAATTGCTTGCTGCAATTTTTTATACAAAATTATAGCTTCTATTCTTAGTAAAAGAATCAAATGTTTTTAAAATATCTCATTTCAAAAAACCAATGTGCATTTATACCAGACAGGCTTATTTTTGAAAATATTCTTTTATCTCATGAACTTCTAAGGGATTTTAATCAGGCAGGTAAAAACAAAATGTGTCTCAAAATTGATCTTCACAAAGCATTTGAAAAAATTAACAGAAATTTTATTATTCACATGATGGGTCAATTAGGCTTCAATGAAAATTTTTGCAACTTAGTTAAGGAATGTATCTGTAATGTATCTTACTCTATTCTTATTAATGGATCACCTTGTGGTTTTCTACACAGTAATAGAGGAATCAGACAAGGAGATCCCCTATCTCCTTATTTATTCACTATTGCTATGGAATAATTTACTTTAAAAATGGAGAAAGAACTGATGTGTAGAAATATAAAACCAATTAACTCAATTATTCCATGTATTTCACATCTTTTATATGCTGTTGATCAATTAATATTTTTAAATGCAGATGCATTCTCTACAGTTACCATCATGAAAATTTTTAACAACCTCAAGCAACAAGCTGGTCTTCAAATCAATGAAAATAAAAGCAAATTTTTTTCCAGCAAAGACTGCAAGAACAAGATGGAAATCCTCAACATTCTTAAATTCCAACAAAGTGATCTTCCTGTCATATATCTTGGTCTCCCCCTAAGTAACAATCAAATCAAGGAAAGAGATTGTGCAAACTTTATCAAACCATTCAAAATAGAATCAACAACTGGTCAAGTAAAATGCTATCTACAGCAGGTTGAGTTGAACTAGTACATACAGTCATCACAGCAGTCATGATGTACTGGTTACAATCTCACAACATACCAGCAAAAACCTTAGAGAAAATTGAAAAACTTTGTGCAAACTTCATTTGGAATGGAAAATTTCACAAAATATCTTGGAATACCATAACAAAAACCAAAGAAGCTGGTGGATTGGTTATCAGAATCTTTTCAGACATTAACGAGGCATGCAAATTCAAACTTTTCTGGAAATTCATAGAAGGCAAAACATTATGGGCTGAATGGACGAGGTCCAAATATGTCAAAAACAAAAATTTCTGGACCATGCCCATCAAAGGCCATCACTCATATGTTTGGATAAATATTTTAAATTGCATAGAAATTGGAGCAAAGCTTATAGAAAGAAAATTTAAAGATGGTAAATGCACTAGTCTATGGTTTGACCCTTGGATAAATGGCAACTCTCTTATCAATTTACTAGGCTGGAACAATCTTTACTACTTTGGAAAAGTTAATGCTTCTGTTGACAACATCATTCAAAATTCTACTTGGAATACACAAGCATTTCCTGCAACTACCATCTTCAATTCCTCAATCTATAAAATTGAGATTGATTCAAATATTGATGAAGATGCTTGGCGTTGGAAATTATCTATAAAGGGCAGATTTTCTTTCAAAAACACTTGGGACTTTTTAAAAGGTGAGGAAATGGAAGTGGATTGGCACAAATCAGTTTGGAACCCTGCCAATTGTCCAAAAATGGCTTTTTGCATGTATTTTGCATTATTAAATCGTCTGCCAACTAAAGAAAGACGTGGAAAATGGAGCAAAAACTCTGGAAATATCAATTGCTTATTTTGCAGAACTGAAATTGAAAACACTGAACATCTCTTTTTTGACTGTCCCTACTCAAGACATGTTTGGTTCATAGCCAAAAACAAGCTCAATATAAATCAAAATTTGGCTCTCCAAAACATTAGAGACAGCATTCAATATTTTCAAAAAGTATACAAAGGCAAGAAAGCTGATTTCAACAAAGCTACTGTTATTCTTACTACAGTCATCTACTTCATTTGGAAAGAAAGAAATAACAGGCTTCATAACAAAGTCGAAACAGACAGCATACAACTTTGGAAAACTATTGAAATCGAATTCAACATCATTCTTCACAGATTCAGTAGAAACAGCAACAAATCCCATAATATCTCAATAGAAGACAATTATGAGAACTTAGTTGAAGAATACTTACAAAAAGAGAACTCTAGTAAAAGTTCTCAAATCCCTGCTGTTGATGGTAATATAGTGGAGAAGTCAACAAGTTTCATAGATTACAGTCCCTCATATGAAGGTTGCTGCCCCGCATTGCATACCAGAAATAATTCCTACAAGGGAAGTAATCAAAAGTTCAATCTTTCTTCTAATTTTTTTTTTTTTAAAATTTACATTTTTCGTTACCTGATATGCATAGGGAGAGCCATCCATTCAATTCTGAGCCTCTGCTCTCTTGTGACTGCCAACTGCAAAACAACATTGTTATATCTAATGTTGTTGTATCTAGAGATAAAGCCATTGACAATTTCAAGCACTTATCTTATAAGGCTCATTTCAGTGTCGCTAGCATGGCTACTGTAGATAGCCTATCAAGCAACCAGATCTCAACATGTCAGGGAAGTAACAAGGCTCTTAATTCCAATAATATTAGGATTAATAAGGGAATTTACACTAATAAAAATGTTCTTTTACCTGATTATAGCAAGAGGAGCCGCTGTGCTGGGACTAACAACAACTTTCCTCTGTCCAATTACGAGCAAAGATTAGGAAACTCGCACTACATCAGCAAGCTAAACAATAGGATTTATCACTTATCTTTTTGGGAAAAAAGAGAGAGCAGCTACCATCATGTTGATACTTGCTTTAATTTTGCAAGGCCATATCTTAAAAAGGCGTCTGACCCGATTATCTCCCCTTCCTTAGATCTGAAGCTTAGTGGAAATTATAATAACAAGGAGAATAGCTACAAGGATGCTACGACTAAAACAACTCATCAAAGTCATTTTGGCCTAGATCCTGGAATCTCCAGACTTCGTGATAAAGAAACCAAGGAGTGGAGACCCCCCCTAAGCTCTAGTAATGGCTTAAGCGTGCTCTTTTCTTTGGGATTTAAGCAGAGTTTTCGCTGCTTTAGATGTTCCGCCATTTTTATCGCGAGAGCTTTTTGGAGGCGCTGCCTTGTTTTGTGATTTCTAGGGTTTATGTTGAGTATGTAATATGTGGTTTCGGGTCGTTTGGAGTATACCCGTTTTTTCTTTGTAACATTTTGGGCTTGGCCCATTTACCCATTTTCAAAAAAAAATAAAAATAAAACACCATCATTATTCCAAACAATTTTATGTGAAATAGTTCAAAGACTCTTGAGGTACTTATAATGTTCTTGGCATAAAAAATATAATTGACCAACAATTTTGAATAAGTCAGAATCAAAATGAACATTCATTTCTTCATCACATGACTGGCTGATTTAATTTAGATTATGGTGTAGATTATCACATTTAATATATCATTCAAGATAGATGTACTGTTACCTATTTTACCTTTACAATAATTTTTCGTTATTGCCCATAGTGATTCTGCCACATTTATACTAGGCTAAGGAACTTTGATTTGTCGCCCGTCATGTGGCTGGAACAGCCAGAATCTTGGTAATACTATTGTTGTTCCTTAGCCTACCACCACACCTACATGAGAAAAGATTTTTGTGACTTATTTTTTTTTATAGGTCCATGGTTGTTAGAGGCAAAGGATTTTGAAAAATATGTTTGAGTAAACCTAAGAGAATTTATATTTGTTCCTTTTGGCATCCAGATTTGTTTAACTTCAAGGGATTTTATATTTTTGTCTTTTGAAACCCAAATTGTAATGGTTTTTACGTGTTTGGGTCTATACCAACAATTGTTTTGATTGTGTCCAATTTTTCCATAATTTGTGCACTTGGAATTAACTTGATTAACTTCCCCTCTAATATGTTCAGATTGATTATATCCAAGTCCTTGTCTAACAGGATTAACAGATTATTTCCCTAATAGCATATTTAATGATCTTTCTCCTCTAGAAAATTTTCCTAAAGTTGTAAACAATTGTTGGACTTGTGTTTCGAGAGATTCATTAATTGAGTGAACTTTTTAGTAGAAGCTTCTCTCTTAGTATTTTCACTTTCTTTCAAAATCAGAAATTCATTTTCAAGTGATTTAATTTTAATTTCTGATTTTTTAATCTCTTCTTTAAATGATGGACACTTATCACACTTAGGGCTCTTGATTTGATAGTTTTTAACCAATTGATCAAGCTGTTTATTCAATTGTATCAAAGTATTTCTTTGTGATCCAATTTTAGCGTATTTCTCCCTAAGTCGTCCAAAATAGTCATTTACTTCATGAAAATATATAAGTAATTCTGAATGAGTCGATTTTGATACCTCGCTTGGCTCGTCATCATAACTGTCAGTTATATCACCTTGAAGGCACAGATCTGCTTTTTCGCTCTCACTGCTATTGCTTTTATCATCTTCATTAGTATCATCCCAAGTGGCTGCAAAACTTCTCCTTTTCTATTTCTTTCCATAACTGAGTCGATTCTGAGGACAATTGGGCTTGATATGACCGGGTTTGTTGCACATATGATAAATGATCTTCTATTCTTCGGAGTTGTCTAGTGTCTTGACTATTATGCTTTTCAATTGTTGATTTAGAGCTAGATTTCCATATTTGCGGTTCCACCTTTTGAATTTCTTTATTAATAGTGCCAGCTCAGCAGCTCCATCATCATCACTTTCCGTTGTTCCTTTAAGAGCTATTGATTTCTTTCGAGTATCACCTTCTTCGCATTCTTTCTTAAATTTCATTTCTAGCTCATAAATGGTGAGATTTTCGATGAGTTCTTCGACTTTAACTTGTTTCAAATCTTTTGATTCTTGAATGACAGTAACTTTTGCTTCAAAATTCCATGGAAGGACTCTGAGGATTTTTTGGACTATTTCCAACTCTGCATATGATTTTCTGAGAGCTTTTGATTTGTATACGAGATTGGAAAGTCGTCCATACATCTCTTTGACATTTTCCTCCTTGGCCATTGTGAAGTTCTCGTATTCGGTACTAAACATGGCAAGGCGAGATTCTTTGACTTGAGACGTTCCTTCGTGAGTCACTTCAAGTGTGTGCCATATTTCCTAAGCAGTTAGACAATGTGAGACACGATTAAATTCAATTTGATCCAATGAACATATAATAGAATTCATAGCTTTAGCATTCTGTAGTTTATTTTCTAGATCTGTCCATTGATCTATCGGTTTATTTATGTGCTGATTATCTACCACTATAGTTGGTTTCCAATAACCAATCTCAACAATATTTCAAGCATCAATGGTTTTCAAAAAAAAATTCATTCTATTTTTTCAGTAAGCATATTCACCATTGAACATTGGTGGTCTAACTATGGACCGACCCTCAGCAAAAACAATATTAAATGAAGCCATTTTAAAAATTCAAATTTTTAAAACAAAAATTGGTTTTTGAAAAATGGAATTTTTAAAACAAAATTAGTTTTTATTCCTACCTCTGGTACCACTTGTAGGATCGATTTCACCCTAGAGGGGGGATGGATATAGTGATACTAATAATTATAAAAATTTAATGCGGAAATATATAAAATAATTGCAACACAGATATAGCATAATAATTAAACAGAAATAGAACAACACAGATTTACCCAGCTTCGGCAAAACCCTGCCTACATACTAATCCTAAGGTTTCTACTAGAAATTAAGTAGTCAAACGCTTATACACGTAAACTCGCGACACCCGCTATCGACTAACATAACTCTACGTTTAAAACCCTACCACAACTCAACTATTGAGTTGCAAATTCTCAAATTACACCACCGTAGTCCATAACCTAGTCACACGACTAGAAAAAAACTCAATTTAAAAGGAAAAATACAAAATAAATAAAAGTACTAAAACAAAACCCTAATATAATTTTTAAGCCCAAACAATAATTATAAAAGAACCGGCCAAATAAAATTTCTCCTTCTTCTTTATTTCGGCTCGTATTAATTCCTTTTTTTATATTCTCGACCGCTTTCTTTTGCTTTATGAAAAATGGCTGCCTCTTTCATTCGTTCCTTTTTCAAAATAAATTAGGGCTTTGCTGTAATTGAAGCTTCCTCTTGATTGTTGGTCGATTACAATGGCTATTGCTTTGATTTGCTTCGAAAATCAACTCACTTTGATTTGCACACGACTGCTTCAATTCGTCGAGTTTGGTATGAATTGGTATGTGATTTCTGTAATATTTCGCTGATATGCTTGAACTCGATACCTTGCAGGCCGATGATGTTAATGGTTTAAATTGGGATTGAAACCCTAAATTATCGTTTGTATGAATTTATCTGTTAATTTTTCTCGACCACTGATTTTTGATTGAATGGTGGTGATTTGTACTGACTTGTTTAAGTCATATGTGTATTCCATGAATTTGAATTTTGGCTCCGTTCTTTTTGGCATTTGAATTTGCTTCTGTGACTTCGGCACTTTGATTTTGTGGACTCGTTCAATCCGTGTAACTTTGTTTGGTTTACTGTTACTACTACCTTGGTCATCACGGCTTAGATTCTTTGGCATTTAAACTTGACTTGGTTTGAAATAGCTGCTTTGATTTTTGTAGAAACCTATCGTGCGCTTCAATATGCATCGTTTAGATTTCCTGAGTCTGGCCATTGCATTGAACTTCCTGTTGTCTGCATTTGCTTGTGTACTTCATGGTTCACTTGAGTTTCCCTTGGAGTCTTGGTTATTGTATAAATGTATATATGTATGTACTGACTGTCTTGTTGAGTTCATCCTGGTTTGCATTGTTTAGGTTGTCATTCTGTTGCAGTTTGCATTTTTGTGATGATTTGCTTCTGTGTTCATGTGGTCTGCTCTTGTATTCAATTGAACTTGCACTTGGTTTTGTACATTTGTCTCTTTGCACTTATAGTCTTGTTTCATGTGGTAGCTTGACTTGTTTCACTTGTTGTCTACTGAGCTTCTCTGGTTGTCTTGGTTTGTGAATCTAGTCTTGTCAACCTCTAATTCTGGTCTGCTTCGGTGGTCATGTTCCACTTGCTGTTCACTGGTCTTTGATCTGTTGGTCTTTCCAATCAAGTAGTTTGCTTGCATATTGAACTGCTTCCATTGTATTCATGTGTATGTCTGGTTGTCACTGCATATATACACGTTGTATTGCTGTGTGGTTCGACGCACTTGTATATGCTTTCATCATTGGTGTTGCTTCGTTACTTTTTGTCCAGGTTCATTATTGATTTTGGACTGGTCGAGTTTGGAGCTTGTTTGTTGGACTGGGTTTACTTGTGAAGTCTTTACTTGTGATGTGCATGCTCATGTCTGTTGTACTTTGGTGTTGAGCCTGATCTCTGTGTTGATGTTCATGCAATTTGTTGTTGTACATTTGTGTTTAAGCGTCTGGTCATTCATACTTGAGTTTTGAACTGATGCATGCTTTGTTGTTGGTTCATTCTTGATTCGTTTCCAATTGAAGCCGATGTGTTTGTGCCTTTGACCTTCTTGCTTTGGGTTGCATACATACTCATGTATATACATGCATTTAAATGCATGTATATATGTGTAATTGTGTAATACATGTATCATATCCCATTTATACTCAATTTGTTCATGTGTGTATTTGCACATGTGCTAAATCCAGCTTATGGCTTGGGTTTGATCTTGTGCTCACCTGTCCCTGCAGTTTTATCAAGTGTATATCGGTATGCACGACCTTGTGGCATGTACAGTGATACACTGTGCATATCACAGGTTGTTCGTGTAAGATGAATTCAAAATTAAATGATGACGAACAATCCAAATAACTAAGGCAAATAATATTTTTGAAAACACATTTTATTTTGCACTGCAAAAAATATTTTTTTTCAATTTTACCGCGTTAGTGTTTATTTTGCAGATAACTCGGATATTGGATTCAATCTGGAATAGAGTTGAAGATTAAATACTAGTGAATGAGTGAAATGTAGTGATGTGAACATTGTAAATGAAAAATTATGATGTATTCAAAATTGTATTGTAATTGAAATTGTGTATATATAGTGAGAGCACAAATCTGTACTATTTAAAATTGTAATGAAATATTTGTTTGAATAAAATATCTGTTTGAATTTAAATTCTGTGTTATTTATTTTATTCAGCAAATATTTATTATGTGAAAATAAAACAGTACAATAAAAAACACATTTAAATGAATATGTATATGTTTATTATCATCAAAAAAATATCATATACTAGCATATTCAACATAAAAGAGGATAGAATGGTTAAAAAGACATAAAAACTTATGTGGTTCGAATGTTAAGGAATCATACATCTGTAGGTCAATCAATCTCTCTTTTTATATTTTTAAAGTATAAGCACATAATTTTATAATGATTCGGATACTGTTTTTCATGGCTTTTTTTATATATCCCGTGACGGTAAATCCGAAACATTTCTGCAATTGTGGTCATTTCTCTTTATATGTAAATTGCTTCACATGGATTAATAATATCATTCTTGTACTCAACCATCTTTGTCGAATACTTCCAGTTGTCCTCTATTGGCTTGCCTTATGTTGTGTGTCGTGGATTACTATTTTTATGTAGATGGGATAATCGAATTTTAAATAGCGGAACTAACACGATGTCAGTGGTTGTTTGTCACTATCTAAGGGCCATGTTGTGTGTTGATGCGTTTTGTCCTAAACCATGTTTGAATGAGTAACACTAGCATAGCTCCGTCTTTGATCATGATTTGTTGATCTAGAATGCATTAGCGCTCTACCTCTTGTAGAGCCACGCTGCATGGTTGATTGTTAAACTTCACTAGTGGTTAATTTGTAGGCTTTTGGCATATGGTAGTTCATTACAATGTTCACGGTATCTTATATGTTACCTAGAACATTTGTAATTCTTAGTTGATGTAGCTTAAGGATGGATCTTTTTTCTACTATACACTACTTGCATTTGTAGCTTCTACTACACAAGTTGCATGGTTGTCTATGTTGTGCTTTGGTTACTTGTACAATATTTTTGATAAGAAAATGGATATAACGTATGTATTTGTAACCAAAACATTATAAGATCTTCAAGTTTCTTTTATTTTCTTCTGTTTCTTATGCTCTCTTGACGCAATATTCATACGATGTTTTTTTTCTTTCAATTATTCGAAACATCTAACAAACGAAATCTTTCAACGCAACTGTTTACATATAAAAAAAAAAAAAATTTATCTTTCTCGTTCGTTCAAATTACTTATCCAACATTTTTCACAAAACATGATCTTTTTGCTTTTGAAATTACAACGAAAGGGGCATACTACATTATCTTAGACCCACCACAAAAATGTCTATTAAATCCATCTACTATTTTGATACTACATATGGAAGGAGAAATTCTTTTGGCCTAGTTAGAAATTATTTGTACAACTTATTATTAATTTCTTAAATATAAAAGCAAATAAGAATTAGTCTAGTTCTAACCGAACATTGGATAACCACATTTTATCACAAAATAAATATCACGAGTGAAATGTAAAATTCATGCAGAATCTATTACTAGATTTTATACATGGCATTCATTCCCAGCCCTCACTACCATCGTCTTTCAACAAGTAACATCATTTTTGTAGGCTAGTTCGTTCATATAATAGACTGGTTTAAGTAATAGTTCAGACATACGAACGACAATACAGCTCATGCAATTGTTCAAACATATAATAGGCTAGATCAATCCCAACACATTTATTTAAACTTACCAACAGTAATCATCGAGCATTGTTTTAACAGTACAATGGTAGTCCTTATATATATAATAGGCCAGTTCATGCACATTGCAATACCATTATAACTGCCAGATGGTTACTTCATTCTTCAATGCCGATGTACTTAGAAATTTCCATACTGTTAGGAACCCTGAAAAAGAAAAATCATGTACAATCAGCATCTGCTGTAGAATTCACATACAAAATCAAACTGGGCCACTAATGTTTCAACATGAGCTAAAAAAAGACTTGCATTGGAAAAACCTTCTCTCTTTCAAGTTAAAAGGAAAACTGAAACTTTAGACCATTTGGTTAAAAGGAAAATTGCAAATAATGGCAACAAATAAATTTGATATAATATTGTCATGATATGTGATTATTTTTTCCCCTAACCTATATGATACGAAAAGAAACTGGTTTATTACTAGGTTAACTTTATTAGTAGTATTAATAACCATACATTAATTAACATTTATCGTATATTTGAAGCAATCCGAGATTCCAAATTCCAAAGAGTATGATAAGATATTTAACAATGATACAAAAGAATAGTTAAAATAAACATACCTCTTGCAACTGATGTTTGGTTTCCACCAATAAGGAACATCAGTACGGTGGCATTCGATAGGAGCTTGACCAAAACGTGGTCTATTAGTGACATTTCTTCGGGCTAAATTCCCCAAGCACCGGCAGGCAGCACGACGATCGGTATGTCTTCTAACCACGGTCCGAAGTATGGGTATCCTATTACAACAGGCTTGCAGATAACCTCCTCCATTAGCCCACTCCACGCAAGGCATTGTTATTTGGTTCACTTGCGAACATTTTAGTGAATAAACTACTGTCGGAGCAATAAGTAATATCATTGACATGGCTGCAGTCAAAGAAAACATCGAAGAACTTATGCGGTCCATTTTCAATAGTCAGAGCTAGCTTTAATTTGTTGTCTTATATTGTAAATGAAACCTATTAAATGGCTGACCTTAGAGGCTTATATAGAGTTTGTGTTGGATAGAACGAGTTTCAATTTCATTTATAGTGTACCATCAACATATCTTGTATGAGGAATGGAACTCTTACTGTTTATAAAAGATCGATCGGCAAAATGCTAAATATAAGCTGCTTTTAATTTCTGCCAATGAACAAACTTGTCATGTCAAGTAATTTTGAATTATTCATTTACAGTGAATGAATATTCACTGATTATTTGCAAATAAAAGGTTATCAATCCAATCCATTTGGATGTAATTAGTCTTCTTTAATTTGTTCACTAAATCAAACATTTAGATGGCAGCTGCATAGATATAGAATCTAATATCTAATTTTAGTGGAGGCAGTAGTAATTTAGTAAATAATTTAAATCTACCCCTTGCTTTAAATTTTCTAATCAATCTTTAGTTTATAAATTAATGAAAATAAAATTATATTCAAAAGTTTATCCGATCTAATAGGACAAATGAAATAAATGAAATTTTGCCTAGGATATTACTATTTGCACTCACCTAAATACTAACCAATGCCAAAAACAATTAATAAAATTAAATTATAAAAACTACTTCAAAAACCCACATGAATATTCAAAATCAAAAACGCAAACAATTATGCACAAATGTAGAAATATGATGAAATCTAATCCTAAAAATAATTATTTTTAATCATATAAACCATTAATGATGGAAGATAACGAGATGAACAATGTAAGAAAACATATTTTATAAATGTCAAATTAGAAGTTGACGAGTTAAGATGTTTAGCTATAGTTAAAAAATGCATCAAAATTAATACTTTCATAATCCCATTAATTTTCTAGGAAAACGATAATGACAAGTAATTATATTTGGTTAGATCGCATATTTTCTATTACAACTGGTTTCGTGATTTTATTTTTCATTTTTGATTAAGGAAACAAAAACAGTAATAATGACTGGATATTTTTCATGAAAGTAATAATAAAGGTTTTTTACTATGTTCTATCATGACATCGAAATTAAGTTGTAAATTATCATTTACACTTAGTCTTAGCTAGAAAAGCACAATTTTAAAAATTGGTAATTCTGTTTATAATTAAAATCGGTAACTACTTGGTGACAGTTATTTTAAATTGGATAGAGATTTTGATCCATTTATTTGAAAAGAAAGAAAGAGGATAAGTCGGGTTATGGTTTTGAGAAAGAAAATTATGGAAAGCTGATTGTGGGTGGATGGATGATATGATTAAGAGGATAAATGAATGAGAGAAAGTTTTTAGATTGGTATAAATAGTACTACCCTTTGTTAATAAGGTATTTTTAAATTAGAATAAGAATTACTTGCAAATAATACATGGTAATCAAACAAAGTTGTAGAAAATTATTATTTGACTATAATCGATTAATTAATCAGCCAATTAAATCAAACATTGACATGTAAAGTTAATCATCATTAGCTCATATAATAAGTCGTAAGAAGCTTTATACTAAGATTTCAAAGGTATTCGGTTCTAAGCCCCAAGACATCAATATGAGTGTTCTGCTACAATAAAGTATCACCCTTACTCTAAAAAATCATTAATATGTAAAGTTTATAATGAAAGAGTCAAACCTTAATTTAAATGGAAGTGTTCGTAGTTTAGTAAATAATTTGAAAGAAAAAAGTTTGGATGATGTTGATGCGGTTCTTCGCTCTACAACTACCAGTGACCAAACGCTGGCTTTTAATGTGAAAGAGTTCTGACTTTAAAGGTGATATAAAGTAAAAACCTATTAGCATTATTTATTATGTAGCCTATGTTGTTATTGTGCACCAATTTAATTTAAAGAATTAATGAAAAGACATTTGAATTATTAATGGAAAAATTAATTATACTGCTCCTAAAGGTTGTCTCGGAATATATACAGATTCCTTCTCTGTTTGGTTTGATGATATTTGAAAAAATTAAAACGTTTTCTGTCCATTGTATGTAAAGGATTACTTCTAAAATAAATTTTTTTAGTCCAATAAGTTTACAAAGAAAAGAGGAAAAAGAAAACGCAAAAGAATACAAGATCTGAGGAAAACCATTGAAGATTTGTATTAACGCTTCCGCTTAAAAATATCTTCACTTTAGAACTGTAAGATTTAAATTCGTCTGCTATTTTATTTGGATTTACGGATTCTATATTGATTGTGTTGTAATTGCGAAACATATTACGATTTTATTAAATCTCTTTCACTTGGTACTAGAGCAATTGTAAATTCATATAAGATGTAATGTTTTACGAAATTGATTTTTAGTGGTTCATATAAAGTGATACAGATTCAACTAATTTATATATAAATATATTTTTTATACTTTTGGACGAAAGATTTAAAAGAAGAATTTTTATTCTCTATTATGTATGCGCGTAGATGTTAATTAATGTATTTTCCATGGAGATGTAATGTTGAAGACCTTTAACCAAGAGGCATCATGTAATGAATCACATGAGTATGCTACTTTAGATACAACATGAGTATGCTACTTTAGATATGTTGTATCTGATACACTAAGTTTATGTGAAATTTTGATCCAAATTAGATCATGACCAAGAGTTTTGATATGTCTATATATGTTGCATTTGAATCTGTTATTATTCTCTATGGTTATTTTATATATTTTTTATAAATAATTTAAACCATATATCAAATTTTTTAAATAAATGGTAATTGTCAATTTCTATCAACTTTGAATTATATCTGCCACTTTATTAAAATGAATTTTATGATTTAAAGTCACAATTATGCTTTACATTTAATAAATTATGAATGATAATTTTATCAACTTTAATTGCCATTACGATTTATTAACTGAATTTATTTGTTTTAATGGTTCGGTTTATTTCTACCCACGGTGATACAAATTGATTTTAATAAAATTACGTTTTTACATTTAATAAATTATAAACGGTAATTTTACCAACTTTAGTTATCATTATAATTAATTAAGTGAATTTATTTGTTTTAATGATTCGGTTTGTTTCTGTCCAATGGTGATACAAATTTTCATGAAATTACGTTTTTACATTTAATAGATTACGAACGGTAATTTTACCAACATTAATTGTCATTATGATTTTTTAAGTGAATTTATTTATTTTAACAATTCAATTTATTTTTTCCCAACGATAATATGAATTGAATTTTATGCAAACAACTGTTATGATAGGACTGAAATAAAATTTGACGTTTCATTATTTATTTCAATATAATTACTGTTAGTCCATCTAGATACAATTGATTTAATGTTGTTATGTTATTTTTGGATTTACAATTGATAATAGTAAGCATTTCAATTTTTCTGAATCTAATACAGCTTTGAGTAATGCTCATTCTCAAACCTCCGGAATAGTACCATTGAACAGATTTAATTTTTCCACTTAGAAAGAGCAAAATGAGATTTGTCTTGGTGTTCTAGATATTGATCAGGCACTACCAATGACCTATTATAATGACAAGTACGATGATGAAAAGGCTAATTTTGCAAAAATAGGAGCGATCAAACCGCATGTCTCATAAGTATAAAAAGTACTATTACATCAGCTATAAGAAGAGGTATTCCTAAGAAGTATCATGCAAATAATATTTTCACTACTAAACAGTATTTGGCTTCTGTTGAAGAGCAGTTTAAAAATACTTCTAAGGCTAATGCAAGTACTCTCATAATGAAAATGCTCACTACCAATTATAAGGGGACAAGCGGTGTACATGAACAATCATGATGATGAACGATATGGCCACAAAATTAAACGGCATGGATCCGGCAATTTTTGAAGGCTTTTTAGTTCATTTAATTATGACTTCTCTTCCTGCAAAATTTGATCATTTCAAGATCAATTATAATTCACACAAAGAAAAGTGGAAAATGAGCAAATTAATTGTTGCGTGCGTTGAAGAAAAAGAAAGGATTAAAGATTGAGAAATCTTACTATGCACATATTGCTGTTCAAAGCCCAAAACCGAAAATAAGGACATTAGTAAAAGAAAAAATAAAGTGAATATGCCTATTAACAATACTAGTATATCTAGTACAAAACATATGCATGTTCCTAAGTGTGATCATTGTAAGAAGCGTTGACACGTGAGTAAGGACTTTGTGAAGTTTAAATATTGGTTTGCTAAAAAGGGTAATGATTTAAATTTTATGTTTTGTGAAACCCTTTTAGTTGATGTTCCCTTAAATACGCGGTCGGCCTCTATGCACATTACGAACTCATTGCAAAGATTCCATTCCGTGAGGATGCTTTAAAGGGAAGAAAGGAAACTTAAAGTTGTTAATGAATTAGAGGCTAAAGTAAAGGCTGTTGGAACTCTACATTTAGTTTTGAAGCGTGGCTTTATTCTTGATTTACATGATATAGTTTATATTCCTAATGTGATTAAGAATTTAATTTCTGTTTCTAGACTTGATGCATGTGGTTTTACATTTCAGTTTGGAAATAATGGGTTGAAACTATATCAAAACTTTAAGTTTGTTGGTTCTGCATTATTATGTGACAATCTATATAAATTATGTTTGAATTCTTCCTTTCTACGAATCACTGTTATGTATGAATAGTACTAGCATTAATCATAAATGTGGAGTCAAGAGAAATCATGATGTTCGGAATTCTTCCAAATTATAGCATCGTGAGTTAGGTCCTATTTCAAGAGATAAAATGCAACATCATATTAGAAATGAAATTCTTTCAGCATTAGATTCTTTTGATTTCCACAACTGCATAAAATGTTTTAAAGGAAAATTTGTCAAGAAAAATAAAAAAGGAGCCACTGGAAATAGGGGACTATTAGAAAATTTATACTGGTATATGTGGCCTTTTTCCTACTTCGGATATTAACAGACATAAATCGTTTATTACTTCTATTGACGATTACACTTGCTATGGTTATGTGTATCTAATTAATGAAAATTTTGAAGCACTAGATAAATTCAAAAAATTTAAGGCTGAAGTTGAGAATCAACATTCCTTTGAAATTAAAATAATGCGATCGGATAGAGACAATGAATATTAGGTAGACACACCAACTTAATCAAATTTCAGGCCCATTCGGTTTATTTCTTCAAGAAAAAGTTATTGCTCATCAGTACGTTATGCCGAGAGATCCTTAACGGGATAGAGTTGCTGAAACATGTAATCGTACACTAACAGACATGGT
Source organism: Allium cepa (assembly GCA_030765085.1). NCBI lineage: Eukaryota > Viridiplantae > Streptophyta > Magnoliopsida > Asparagales > Amaryllidaceae > Allium > Allium cepa. The sequence goes on from CM060937.1 coordinate 384,888,533, forward strand.
ACGAAGTCTAATATGCAATACCATATTGTCATATTTTTTGTGGACGGTGTGATAGCCCGTATTTTTGGGCATCTGATAATTGGATAATTAACTAGTTTATTCAATTAAACAGATAAAAATTCTGATAATAAAAGATATCTGAATATGTAAATGAATTTGAAAATATAATAAAAATTGAATTATAAATATCTGGATAAATATTTGATAATCTCCAAATATAATTACTTAAAATTTGACAAATTATTCTTTTAAAACAAATAATAATGATGGTTTATGTATATATAGATATAAGTAGATTTTAAATAGAAAACTTATTATTTTCAAACAAATTAAATATGTGTTTGTTTAATTATATAGTGTGTGTGTGTGAAGGGATTTTAAATTGAATTTGAATTTAAAATGGAAACTCAAAAGATAGTTCTTTTAAAATAATATTGGATTTAAAATATATTACATATGATTTTATTTAGAATATAATTGGTTTTATATTATTTTCTTTTAAAAGATTTTGTTTATATAAATTAAGAAATGTATTTATTAGTTAGGAAATTAAATATAAAAGCTTTATAAACCATTTAAAAACTAATTAATTCGTGCATAATTACAAATGTAAGTAAAAGAATGTATCTAATTACAAGTGCAAATGAATTATAACTTGTAAAAGACAAGTGTTAGATTTTTAAACAAGTGTCACTATTTTATTTTTTATTTTCTTTTATTTTTAATAAATCCTAATTAAGTCTATATAAACATCTCATTCCCTATCTCTCATTTTCTTCGATCAGTACAAATTTCCAAAACATAGAAACAAAATCCTGTAACATTAAAACCAGTGAGCAAAACAAAGAAGAGTCAGTAACAAATGTTCAAAATAGAAATTCAGAGTAATCTCTCCACAAATTCAAGAAGAGCAAGCTAAGCAATTTCATCTCAGATCAGATACAAATTCAAGTTGCAACACAACCAAGTACTGATCAAAAATCCAGATCAAAACATTCCAGTATAAAAACAATTCCAGGCCTCTGTTCTATATAAGGTGAGTAGACTTTTCTATGAAAGCCTATGTTGTTTGAAAGTTATTTGCATGTGTGAAAGACGAAATTCTTAATGATAGTTGGTTGTACCAATTTTCGCAATAATCATTTCATTTACAGCAGGATTCACTGCATTTTATATGTTTCGAATGTATTTACTTGCCTTTGATGGACATTTACGTATTCATTTTCAAAATTACAGCAGCGCTAAAAATAGTTCTTTCTATTCAATATCTTTATGGGGAAAAGAAGTACCCCAAGCAAAAAAAAAATTACCGTTTTCAACAATGAATACTAAGGTTTCTTTTTTTTCAAAAAATACATATCAAATTAAAAAAAAATTCAAAATAGAGTACGATACTTTAGTACCTACTTTAGAAAAAAATATACTTACACCTATCCTCACGAGTCGGACAATACTATGTTATTTCCCATGCTTATATTGGTATTATTTACTTTATTGATTGGATCAATCGGAATTGATTTTGGTGGACTAGACCCTGATCTATTGTCAAAGTGGTTAACGCCATCTACAAAATTTTTCCATCAAAATGAGCCTTCGGATTTTTATGATTTTTTAAAAAATGCAGTTTTTTCCAGTAAGTATAGCCTTTTTTGGATTATTTATAGCATCCATTTTATATGGATCTGTTTATTCATCTCTACAGAATTTGAGTTTAGTCAATTCATTTGTGAAGAAGAGCCGCACGATAATTTTATTCGACCTAATAAAAAATGTGATATATAACTGGTCATATAATCGTGGTTATATAGATATTTTTTATACTAAGATTTTTACTGGAAATGTAAGAGAATTAGCTAAACTAGTTCAGTTTTTTGATAGATATATAATTGATGGAATGATAAATGGGATTGGTGTTATTAGTTTCTTTATAGGTGAAGGGATTAAATATATGAGAGGTGGGCGAATTTCTTCTTATCTATTCTTGTATTTTTCTTTTGTATTCATTTTTTTTATTACTTTTTATATAAAAAAAATATTATGCCATTTCATTTCGTATAGCATTTTCAAACCTATCATTTTTTAAATATCTCAATGGGCGGTTCCATCGTTTTTAATCGAAAAGAAAAGTTACAATAGGTTTTTCAAACCAAAAATAAGTTTTCTCTTCTTTTAAGTTTCACAATTATCTTGATAGATATCAAGATAAGAATCTTCGTAAACCGGGCTATCTTTGTCTTCTTTAGTGGATCCCTCTTGTTCCTGTTTCGTCTTCTTCGTTTCGTAAGTTGTTTCTACATCGCTTTCTTCCCTTTCTGAGGTTTCTTTCAGTTTCTTAGTACCAATAGGCGATGGCATTCTGCCTAGATAGTAGACACAGGTGATAAATAAGAGAATACTAAAGATTCTAGCCATAGAATTTCTCAATTCTGACACAAGGTACTTATTAGATCGAATCAAATGATTTTGCCGTATCCAAAATAATACCAATCCAACCCATTTCATGAATAAAATGTGACCAATTAACCAACCAACAAAACTACTTGTTACAAATAACATCTTGTTGTTGCATCGAAACATATAAATGTTGACTAATCTGGCTAACGTTGAACTTGGTAAAATGAAATGGTTGAATAATTGAAAAATGAGATTATTCAGAAATACACATTGAATGCTGAGATTACGCATGGAATTTCTGATAGTAGATCCATAATCAAAAAAGTTTTTGTGATTGTTCCAGAAGAAATGAAACAAAAGATACGGTAGAACTAGGACAGTTATTGTATGAGGTCTACCCAATGCTAGATGCAGAGGCGCATAATAGATCGATATGAACATCATGAGCTGCCCCGTAATAAAACTCGTTGTTGCTGATATCTCCTTCTCAGTTCCTTCTTCCATAACCCGAGCTTGGAGAAGGAAGAGATAAGAGGGACCTATGGAAAATGTGGTCAGAAATCCATAATAGAGTCCGACCACAACGACCGAATTTATTATCTTCATGCATAAGGATAATAGATTACCTAGTAGAAAAGATTTTAAAATCATCACAAACCTCCCTTTTTTCTTTTCTATTTCAATTTCTCGATTATTATATGATGATTTCTTAACTTTCCATATATAGAAAGAGATAGACTAGAAATGACATCTCTTATGTCAACGATACCATCTTCTTCGATTGAATGACATCTCTTATGTCAATCACACCATAAATGAATGGAATTGGGATATAGATGGAATATAATGAAATAGAGCCACTTTGAGGTTCCCTATGAAATGAGGCATGGAACGGAGCCACTATGAATAAGTTCTGAGAGTTACGAAGGAAGCTTCGGACTCATAGGTTGAGAACGGGAGTTGAACTCTATGAGGTCGAATCTTCCGTTGTTCCTCAGTAGCTCAGTGGTAGAGCGGTCGGCTGTTAACCGATTGGTCGTAGGTTCGAATCCTACTTGGGGAGATTTGATTGATTCTTAATTTCATTAAAGAATGAAGAATTGAATGAAAGGGCCCCCTTTGACCATTAGGGGTAGGTAACCCGTTCTCGTCTTTGTTTCTATTGCATTCTATCTCATCGTATCACATTCTGTTTTACGATATTTGAGAATCACCGTCAATACCTCAGCGTAGATCCGAGGTAATCCCTTGTAAATTGCCCTGTGTCTATTTATAACTAGCCAATTAAGAATTCCCAGATGATGTACCAGCAGTGCATCAAAGATGCAATCATCGATTCTCCTGATAGACCACAATTAACGCGAGCAAACATATTAATGACGAGGAACGCATTTTTGCTATGCTACTAATACTTGTAGTTGCTCTGCTATTCTGCCCAAGCCTGGCTGAGGAAGAGTTACGGGGAGTAAAACACAAATATGCTAATTCAAGTATGATTACTATATGTAATTAAAAAGCCTTCACGATAAAATAAATAAAAAGTAAGGCCATTCCATTTCGACAAAAGACCATACCCAAGTTCAATAGCTTTGCGTCCGTCATCCCGATCATGATTTTCTTACCCCCCAAAGGGAAAGGTCCTTCCCTTTTGGGTCGGTTATGGGCGAGGAGTACTTGAAATTTTGGTTGGGTAATATGCTTTGCATGATGTTCAGATATGATTCTGTGTATATAAATGTTAATGTTTGTTGTGCATATACGTGCTCTATTCCAGTTTCAGGCTTCAAACCTGATAAATCTCCACAAAAAATTCCCCTGAATATCTCTAGACTTAAGTGTTTAAACAAACTATGTTAGTAACAGAAAGATTTAGGTTTTAAAATGTTTTTAAGTAGGAATTGATGATAGTTTTAACTGAGATGTGAGTATTACAGTACAAATCTTAATTTTTCAAAATTTCGACCTTAAAGATTTGTTGTTTCAGGATTATAATCTGAATTGTTATCAAAAACTAGGATTTTCAAAAATTAAATCATGATTTTCAAGGTAGTAAATCACGAGAAATCGAGAGTTGAACATTATATGGGTATCGAGTATTTTTTGGTGGTCGGTGTAACTAGGGTGGTTGGGGTTCTTTTCGAAGGTGACTTAGGGGTTGATGATCATAGGAAAATTAGTCTAGAATTTTTCTATTGATCAGAAAAGCTGGATGAGATCAATTTAGGGTTCGACGTCTGGACTAGGTCAGTGGGATTGACGAAGCCTGAACGTCGTCGAGGGACCACCGGAGGGGATCGCGAGGGGGGAAAAGTTGGAGCGTGGCATGGCTTCAGTTGGTCGACGTGAGTATCAGAGGTCTGTGGTGGCGATGCTGGGAGGTTTCTGGTGATCAACTTGGTTCCTGGTTCCATTCGAACTGTTCGATTTCGTTCTGGTGCTCGTTACGTTGTTTTGAAGGTTGAAATCAGAGGTGAGTGATGTCGTCGACTTATCAGAGGACGTCACGATGGTCGGAGATGCTCCGACCATCTGTGCACGTGTACGAGTGTTTCCTCGTATCTGCTTTTGGCTGGGTTGTGGAGCTCGGGGATGTTGGGTGATGGCCTCGGGATCGGTCTCGAGTAAAAGAAGATTTGTCTCGGTTGGTTTTAGTATGTTAATGGTTTACCTTTATCAGTTTGAAATATATATATACATATATATATATATATATATATATATATATATATATAAGTGAAGGAAGTAAACTCGGGTAAGGGCTCGGGTGAGAATCGGGTTGGACCCGAAGCAAAGTTAACAGTTTTAAAATTTAAATATAAGCAAGTTTTAAATTTTAAAAATGAATCTAGTTTGAACTATTTCTTAAATCTATTCTTTATATAATAAAATGTTATTAAATAGATGATTTAAGAAAGTTATATGATATATTAACTTGAATTGTTTTAAGTTTAAAATTTTTAAGTTATTTTAAACTTAATTTAAAAATGTATTTAAGTTTTAATTAAAAGGATAAAATGTTTTAAATTTACATATTAATGAAAAATTAAGTAATTAATTAAGATAAATGTTTTACTTAAAGTTAATTAAGGTCTTGGATAATTAATGATTAATTAAATTAATGAAGTAATTAAAGGGAAATTAATTAATTAATGATTAATTAATAATTAAGGGCTATAAATTAATTATAGATTAATTAATTGGAAATTAGGGATTAATTAATGCAAGTAATTAGAGATTAATTTCCTAAATGATAATTACTTAATTAAAGGATTATTTTGTTAAAGGTTAATTAATTTAATTAATAATTGAGGATAATTAATCAATGGGATAATTACTTAATGAAAGTAATTATGGACAATTAATTTAGATAGATAATTAAAGGATGATTAATTAATGGTTGTAATTAATTAATGTTAAGTAAGCAGGGTTTAAAAGCAATTAAATTAGTTAGGAATGGTACGATTAATTTATCTTGCTTATAGATGATTAAGATATATTGAATGACTTAGATTATTTGATATCTCTAATATATGATTTGTGATGCTTTGTGATATGAGATTCTTGGTTGAACTGTGATATTGGGGGTTATCTATCTGAGATAAATTTTTGTGTGGATGTAAAATCCTAAATACAAATTGTATTATTCAAACTTAAACAATTTGACTTAAAGAATAATATTGGATTCGAAGAGACCGGGGTCGGGTATCAGCAATACCCGAAACCACTTCGATTAGTAATCTAAATTCCTTATAATTTGGATATGTGAGATTAATTAGACTGGAATGGAATAAGTTAGGTAACATGGATATCTAACCTGAGAACTGTTGTGTGTGAAAAATGATTGACTATAATAAGTAAGAACTCGTAAAAGGTACGAGTTACCCTGGTAATTGATAAGTTATATAGCTTGATATTTCATATTATATGGGTTTACTCACGCTGGTTTCCAGCCTGACCCGGATGTTACTTTGATGTAATGCTCGAGTCAGACCGAATATTACAGATTTTCAGGTAAGGTCGTTCTGGAGCTTAGGTGGCGAGCTGGATGGTAGGGACGTATAGAGTATTCCGCTGAGAGATATTATTGTTTATCTGGGACAAGTTAATTTTAACTGTCTAGTGTTTGTGTCATTGTTGTAACTCTGATGTATTGTATGTAATTTAATTGATACAGCTTTCTTTGTATAACTGCTATTATTTGATATTATATTTTATATGCTGTGAATGTGAGAATCTGAGTCATGTTTTCTGTATCTTATTCTATCTCTTTCTTCTTTACCCTAACAATCTGAAATTTTCGGGATCGAGAATTTCGGATCGTTACATTTGGTATCAAAGCGAGGTTAAGCGAGAACTTTGACTCTGGTGGGTTTACTCATTAAGGATAGGGTTAATGGTACCCTAGAATGAGTTGAGTGTAGTATATATGAGGACGTATTTGTTATTTTCTTATAAAAAGATTTTAAAACGTTTTTAAAATTAGTTTTTACATAAGTTTATATTTTGATATATACAAAGCAATAGTTTTTCTAATATATTAAGGTAATTAGTTGTTGTATTATTTGAATTAAAATAATAATAAGAATTAAGTGGTAATAGAAATACAACCAAATGGAAATTGGATAATATGAACTATATAAATAAGATAAGCTAGACATGGATTCAAACTAGAAAATAAAATCCTGAATTTGTAGAAGTGTTTTCTGAAGGTTGAATTAATTGACCCTGATTTTTTTTTGCAATAAATTGTAAGATAATAGTGAATTGGTTTCCAGATATGATGATCTTGGTTATTATCATAAATGGTGGTTGTGTTTAATAATGAAATATTTGTTAATGATAAAGCAAAATGAAATGTGTTAAGGGAGTAAACATTTAGGTAAGAATGACTTGTAAATGGGATGTGATGTGGAGGCATTATCAATACCGTGAATAGTTCCTTTGATGGTGTAATCTCTCTTATGTCTTAAGTTGATAATTCATAAAACACGAAAGCAGTGACAAATAGACTAGTCATGATTAAAAGTCAAAGAATCCATTGGCATTACATTCAAAAAATGATGTCTGTAAATAAGATGTAAAAATATAACGTTAGGTTGGTAAATAAGTTGTTACAATTTATTATTTGAGAAATTTATGTAATTTAGAGAGCATGTACACGAAAGTATTGTACAAATATTACAATAGGAGCACATGAGGAGAGGTATGTAATATTTGTAGGTGGGGTTATTGTTTTGTAAGCGTTAACAGCAAAAAAACAGTGGGAGTCCTAACCATGTAATAATCATGAGTGGAGATGCTAATCCAAATATTTGAGTTTAAGTTGACCAGACGAACCTTTCAACACATGGATTTGATTTGTTGTCATGAATGCTTAATGTGATACTAAATTCACCAGTCTCATTCTGGTTTTGAAATAAAAACTATACATTGATATGTTTGGATGTTAATAGTTTGGTTTTCTTGCAAAAAGGAAAGGTCCACCGAAGTAAACTTAGCAGCTAAGTGGAAATTCCTTCAGAGGTTTTAGTTAATAGTAATTGGAAGCATATATTTTCTTCTTATTTCTGCCTTAATTATATGTGCTTCAACTGTGTAAAGTTAAACAAAAACAAAATGGGACGCTTGGAAGTAAAATGGCATGCTCGGGGGACTATGAGAATGTTATGCAATTTTTTTTGTATGTCATTATGTTTCCTTTTATGGTATGTATTAAAATACAATCCAACATCATTTATGTGTACAATGGTTCTTTGGTGTATATGAGATCTGTTGAAATTTATACTATAATTTTCTTTTAAATATTTTTTCTTTTCTTAATATGTTGTGGTTTTCTTTTTTCATCATTTGAAATGGATATGAACCGTTCATTTAATATTGCTAATATCTGTTATAAATTTAAAATATTGGATGTGTATATTAGCACTGTTTCAGCACGTGTATAAGTTTTGAACTGTCCCTCCCTTTATTTTCATCACCATCTATCATATATGCATCGAGGGAGAGGTAACTCTTATTTCACTTCTTGAAGTACCAATTGAATTATTTCAGTTGAGATTGCAAATTTGTTGTGTTTAAGGGGTTCAACACCTTAGTTTTTGGTACAATGTTGGTAGTATTATGAAGTTGCTTTTGTTTTATTTTTTCCTATATTTTTTCCAACGGTAACTATCATTGCAAGGTAAGAAGATCCATATTCGATGTCACAATCATTGCTTCAGTGATGTTGGTGTAAACTATACTATGCTTATTTCGTTCATCAAAAGTCAGTGTTAAAACGAGTATATTTAGATATATGATGTATGTTTATAACATCATGCACATATCATTTTATAAACATGAAAGATTGATTTATTAAATGTACTGGATGGATTACGACACCATACTTTAAAACGATGTATATTAAAAAAGCAAAAAACACTAGGTGGAATTTTAATATTCATTTTCCAAGATATAATTGAATGAATTCTCATGTTCGTTATCATCACAACATTATTTAAGGCTGAAAACATAGATTCAATGATAATTATACAAATTATAACAATAAGCCGTGTGCGTAGCACGGGTTCGCACTAGTTTATTTGGATTTACGAATTCTGAATTGATTGTGATATAACTGCAAAACTTATTTCACTCTTATCAAATCTTTTTCAAAAGCATTTTGTATCTACTCGTATTTTTAGCATTTAATAAATTAACGATTTATTTAAATAATAAAAAATTAATTTTAATGATGGCTCCAAAGTCACCCTTTACCTAAAATGTAGTCATGTGCTTGGTTATCGATTTCTCCATTTTTTTTTTACCTATGCCATTTTCACAACATCTGTCCATACTAAATGAATCCTTCCACGTAACTTTTGCATCTCAACTTAAGCTTTTATGCACAACCATCTTGGTTATGATCATACAACGAAATAGGCAACCATTATAAACTTACTAAGCTAAAATCCACAACACAAGGCATCCCTGTATATTTCCTTTAAGTTTGTAAAAGGCAGTCCCTAGCTTACCCCTTGAGCAAAGTCCGTATTCAACAATTCTATTATAAAATTATATATTTGTTCACTTCTTACTCTGAAATTAGACTAGTTTATATTTAGACGAAGTCAAGAAGTTCATCGCCTGATAATACTTACACTCATGTTTTATTAAACCAAAGAAAAGCTAGATGTACTCAAACAGAAGACATTGCACTTCTTAAATGTCAATTTCGTGCTAGCGGACTTCGTAATCCAATGTTAAAGACAAACTGTAATTGAAAAATATGTTCTACAATTCAAACACCATAAGTTAAAATATAGTAGGTTAAAAAACCAAATTATTAGTCTTTTGGATGAATTCAAAATTATATCTCAAGACAAGGACAATCTTTACCTACAACATCTAATGCTTTCCTCATGCTTTCCATACGATGAGCTCTTAAACAAAAGCGCCTGGACCTTTTAACAAAGAATTTTGGAAGTTAATCATATAAACATTGGCCTTACCTATAAGGCTACTCTTACAAGTGCAAGTCCTTCCCTTAGTGCCAAAGTGAATTGTATTCTAACAGTTACACTAATTCTATTCCTTTGGCTATGGCTGTGCAATCTAAGTTTAGGATTACTCCCTCATCTTCATCAAGCCTGTCTAATTCCAGCATATCTCAAGGAAAAGGGAAATATCTTTCCCGGGACCATAGGTCAAAACCTTCTTAGTTCCACAGTCATTGCTAGGTTTTCCACCAAGGGATCTTACAGGATTATCTTAAATAGGAATTGGAAGTAATCTCTTTGTACCTAAACTTTTTGATACTTTTGCTTATTTCAAATATTAATCTATTTAATTTAAACTTAATAATAGAAGTCTCTTTTTTATTTCTAATGTAACCACTTTCTTATTTGTTACAGTTTATTAAATGTCATTACTATCAAACAACAAGCATCAACATCAAAAGAAGCATATAACCCAAGAGCCAAACATATAAAGTTGCAAGTGGAATCGATTATCATACTAGAAGAACTAGTAAGAAAACTTTGGTCAATGTTACAGCATGCAACTATGATATGTTATTAATAAATAAAAATGATGAACTAAGAGAATTACAAAAATAATTATACGACTAATTTAGGACACACACCTGAGGTTGTTTTTGCAAATGAATAAACCTCGACACAAGTCAATTATGAGTTATTAGATGCTAATAACTTTATACGAAGTGAGCTTGACAAAGCCCAAGAGGACTTATCGTGAGCTAAATTTCACAAAATAACTACTTAAGGTTGTATCCGAAGGTCTAACCAAAGTTTCCATCCTAGAGACCTCCAGAGTAAGAGGATGAGGCGGACGGAGGAGTTCGGCATGTCCGCCCATGCCTCAAATTATAATTTGTACTCTAGCTCAACCCATTCAATAAAGCAGAACTCCACCTTTGGTAATTTTACTAAACAACTAATCTCAGGGTGTTGGAAGTTTTAGTATTAAAGAGAGTAGGAAAATCAGTACCTTTTGCAAAGTAAAAGGAAGAATGGGTATATCAGAGAAGCGCCCAGCTTGAGCAATGTTTTGAAATCTTTGCCGATGTCGAAGCAAGAGCTGAAAAGCAAGTTAACCGAACCATGGATTGTCTCTTGAGCATAGAAGTCTACTACGAATACGTCGCTGAAGCTGTAGTTGCGTATGAAGTTCCCCTGGATTTTTTATTCAGAATGGAAGAAGGCGAACTTAACCGTATTCCTAAGTTCCTTTAAGAGACGACCAACTATGAAATCGCTTCACACAATCCGTATAATTACAATTTCTCTTTGCCTTGTTTGACTAGGCGTTTAACTATAGTTCAAGCTAGAGTAACAGTAGATGCTATGTTTGGACCCAAACCTAAAGAATAAGTAAAGTGAAGGGAAAAAATGGGTAATATAAGAATAAAGTCGCCCATACGATTATAATGCATTGCACGAAGCTTGTATCGCACCTTAGCATTCGTAAGGGGTAATGTAATTACCTTTTATATCAAATGTTGTCTTTATGGGTGAAAACTGACATTAGCCGTTACTTTACACGTGTTGTCAACATACAACTATATTCACTTTTATGATTTACATGAATTAACTTGCATGTTGATTAGTGGATATACAATAAATATATGGTCATCTCAATTTTTGTAGACGAATAAACATTTAACTAACAAGGTTAATAGAACCCTCAAATTTAGACAGTTAAACAGAGTGTTCTTGTTGGCAAGTGAGATAGTTGAAGAAAATGAAGGCAACACGACCACTTAGAGCAGTGCTACACAGCAGCCATATATAGGCTATTGGTCAACATAGCAGCAATGAACTGTATTGCAATATAGCAGCCATATTGTTGTGTAACAACACAACCATTGCTATTTGACAATACTTCATCCTCTAGGTGTCATTTCAAGGTGAACTGAGGTACCCTATTTAGCCGAGCTTACTAAAACGTATAGCTTAATAAACAAATACAACATGTTAAGCTTATTTTGTTGGATGAATTTTCTATTTAGGTCAGATTTACAAACATGTTACAAATATAGGCCATATTCCAAAATAATTACAAAACTATGTCACTTATGGCCACGTAGACTGTCACGTGTACTGGAGCGGTACATGTTATTTGGCAAAAACGAACTAGCGGCATTTGAGATGCTGCCAGTTAGCGGCATTTAAGATGCCGCTTAGGTGTTGCTGTTTTTGAAGGCACCCTCCTCTATCATTTTTGGATCCACCTCCAAAATATCTGATCTTGACAAAACATAAAAACCAAAATCGCAAAAATCTCCCTGAACTATAGTTAAATCTTGATTGAAAGTAGCTATATTCGAGGAGTAACACCTATTTCCGCCTCTTGGACATTTTCGGTATGTTATTTTACAAATCTTAGTTTATTATTATTACTATTATTATTTCTGTTACCATATGTCGTTTGGTATTTTATGGAAGTAGTTAACAAGTTGATTAATTAACATGCAGAATGGCTTCCAAGTGTGTACCAACGATTTGTTATTTTGATGAGGGTGAAACTAGTGGATGAGGGTGAAACTATAAAACCAAGCAAAAGAAGATCTAGAAACCATCCTCAAAAGGCAAGCTTCAAGTCGAGACTTCATAATGAATGCAATTTGAAAACATCAATCGAGAACGTTTATCTACTAACCAAGGAAGAGCACAATTATTGGCCATCACAAAAGAAGAAACCAAAATATGAAAGGATTCTAGGAGGATCCTACTACCACTACCATATGATGAATGGTCATGAAACAAGTTACTGCAGAGTGCTTGAAGGGATGATCATCAACTTTTTCAGATAAGGAAAATTAACGAGTCTGTAAAGAGATCATATATAAAGTCAATAAAGAACTACTTTACTAAGAAAAATCTACATGGTTGGGAGTGAAATACTCCTTTCACTTGGGCACTACCTTTAACGATCAAAGCCTTTATCCGTGTCGAGTTGGACAGGGCGAAGAACCTCTTGGCGGGAGGAGAGTAAGCCTTTATCCATGCCATGTTATGGTCAAGTTAAAGCATCGACAAGCCCTTGGCCACGCCAAGCTATGCGCAGGTCAAGGCGCCTCCTAAATCAAGGTTAGAGTAAGCCTTTATCCACGACATGCTATGGCCAGCTTAGAGCATCGACAAGCCCTTGGCTGCTCCATGCTATGGCTAGGTCAAGGCGCCTCCAGGAGGGAATTTAGAATAAGCTTTTATCCGCGTCACGCTATGACCAAGTTAAAGCATTGACAAGCCATTAGCCACGCCACGCTATGGCCATGTCAAGCTGCCTCCTGGAGGAGGTTGGATAAGTCTTTGGTTCCAGCTTGAGAATAAGCTAACGAAGCGCACCAGACAATAATGGACTAAGACGTCCAGGCCTAAGAAGCAGCATGTCAAACAGCGGACTGAGACATACAGGCCCAAGAAGCGCCACATCAAACATCAGACTAAGACGTCCAATTCCAAGAAGCGTTATATCAAACAATGGACTAAGATGTATAGGCCCAAGAAGCGGCATATCAACTGATGGACTAAGACCTCCGAGCTAGAGAAGCAGCCAATCAAACCGCAACTACATACATGGTCTAAAGGGTTTATACATATCGAAGAAGACAAAATCCAAGGAGCGGAACAGAACTTCTCTTATTAATACATTAATCTGGGTTCGGGTCTTTCATTATTAAGTTTCGAACTTCACTTATTAATACTAGAATTTGGGTTTTGAGACTATTACTTAACTTCACTTGTACCCGAATCTAGGTTTCGAGGTTATTACTTAACTTCACTCATTATTGCCTAAATCTGGGCCTAAGACTTCTGTTAAGAAAATTATTACAGATTTCTAGTTGTCGTTCGCTAATACCTTGATCTGGGTTTTGAACTTTCTAAACTTTTAAATTTCATTCATTAATACCCGAATTTGGGCATTGGACATCTACTACTATTTTTTAGACAAGAATTCTATTACATGATCATTATCAATTTTCTGTCAGCTATCTCTAGAGGATGATTTTCTAAACATTTATGTCCATGGTTGAGTTTATGGTTTTCTACCGTCGGACTTTCGATATTCCAGCAATATAATTCTTAGTTATCTCTCATTATTACCAAAGATATGTTTCAAGACATTTAATCAAATATAATTACTTTTCACTTATTGTCATAATGATTTACTAATCTTCGCAAATGATATGGAACTTCTATATAGGTTCCAAGCTAATGACCTAGAATGTTGTTTACTTCAATATTTTCAAGGAAAGGAAATCAATAAAAATGATTGGAAGATCAAGCAAATACATAAACCATAAATAAAGTTATCAGAAAGTTGATTAAGAAATAACATTGTAGGAAAGGACCACAGTCCTGGTGATATTTACAAAATTTTCATGATTTACATAATTACTAAAATTATTTACAAGTACACGGTACAAATATTTACATCTCATAAATCATTAGCAGCTCCATCTATATTTTCAGTAATTAAGGGATCAACGATGTGATGAATAGCAATAAGAAGAACTACTTTAAGCTTCTTTTCCTTTTTCCTAATCTTATCATCATCATCGATAGATTCAATGTTATTCTTCAATGCATGATTGCAAGATTTCTTTGTGCCTTTGAGGGTTTTATTTTCCCTTTCTAAATCAGCAATGCGCTTCACAATGAGGTACTTTTCGCGTTCAAGCTTTTGAATTCTAGCTGCATATTCATTAATGTGTTATGATCAGTATCTCACTTTCTGTAGTTCATCAAAATGTTTCATCATCTCAAAATTGACTTTTCTTGTAACATTCCGGATTTTAGCCAAGTTTAATTTGATAATTAATTTAATTTTTGAGATTAAATTGTGAATTAAATTGAGTTTTTCCAAAATAAAATAAAAATATTAGTTGTTTATATATATATATATATATTGATTTTTAATTGAAATTTGAATTTGAAAACTCAAAAATAAATATATTGGAAATAAATTGGATTTAAATTTTTCAAAGGCTAATTAAGAATAAAATTCTAATATATTTATTCATGTGTAATTGAATTTTAAAACCATTTTTCTTTAAAAGATTATATGGATTATTAATAAAGAAAATGTATTTATTTAAATAAAAAATATGATATAAAGTTATATTTGAAATATTATTTGTAGTGTTTAAAATATATTACATAAGTTGTAATAGCATAAGGGTTTAAAACAAATTGTATAAATTAAATAAAATATGTTTCATAAATTGGAATAAAGTAAGGTCTAAAAGTATATTTTGTAAATAAATTCAAGATAAGGTTTAAACACAAATTTCTTACATATGAACATTTGTAAGGTGGAGATTATGAGAATTAACAAGTGTTAAGTAAAAGTTTTCATATGATAACATGTGTTATTCTAGTTTTTATTTTAGAGAAAATGAATAAAAGATTTGAAAATAAAGTTATATAAACATTTCATCCTCTCTTTCTCCCATTCTTTGTTCCTTATTTTCAAAATCTTCAAACCTGGAAAAAAAATCAATCAAAGCAAAAAAAAATCAGGTTCGAAAAAAAACAAAACCAAAACCTGATCAAGAGTAAAAAGGAAATCATCTTGAGAAATTCAAAAACTGTAAACAAGGATGCAAGCAAATCTGGAAACAAAATTATCTCAGCAAATCAACCTGAAGCATAATCAAAGCGAGTTTAAATTAAAGCCTAGAAGTAATTCAACTCAATCTTTTACAATTTCAAAATCCTGAAGCAAGTTAGGATTAAAAAAAAATTCAAGTTCCAAGCTCAAACATCATTCCAGTTCTCTGCTTTCAAGCCATTCAAGTGAGCAAACCCTCAAACCTTTATATACTTGAAGTTGTTTGTATGTTTGTTAATGCACATGTATGTCTATGTGTATATTTGTTTATATTTTCATGTGCATGTCTGGAAACCAGGAGATTAATCCTCTATTCTTGATTCAGTTTGCAAAATCATTTCAAAAATCAAACTATCTTCCTCTGATTATTGTTAGGTCTTAGGATTTGAACAAAACATACTTATATAATCAAGATTTAAATTGTAAAAATATTTTCAAATAAAATTAGTTAGAATATTTTCTGAAATTTAGAAAACACAGTAAGATTGTAAGAATGTCGAAAATTCGAACTTCATTAATTCTAGATTCTTATACATCATCTTGTTCGTTTTGGAAAGTCATAAATTTTAAAAGTAAATTTTAAATTTTTCGTGTTGTATCGATCGAGAAATACAGAGTTGAATAGAAAACTGGTTTGTGTAAATTCCGTCTATCGACGGCATTCCATAGGTCAAGCTTTCTGTCAAAGCTAGCTGGTGTGTAGGGGATTCATGGAAAAACAGCGGAAACATTTATAGATGAATGTGGCGGTGGGCTAATGTCAAAATAGGGTTCGATTTACTTTTGGGGTTGGTTGTGTTTCTGCGATCACCGCAGCATCGATGGTGAATTCAAGGGCATCGGACCTGGGGGAACAGGAAGAGGAGATTCTGGCGAATCTTTGGACGTGGTCATAGGGTCTACGATGGTCATAGGTGATGGCATAGGGTGCTTTTCAGTGACTAGAGTTGTTTTCCGATGGTACTGGGTATACCAGATTTCGATTTCAGGCAAGACTGGTGATTCTGGATGCTCAGGTTAATTGATACGATCGTCGATGATGTAAGGGTGGTAGGGAAGTTGGTCGGAGGGCCAGTAATTAGCCGTGCACGTGCACGCGTGAAGTTGTGCATCTGGAGGTGGTATTGGTTTTGAGGAAGACGATGATACGCTCGGGTTCATGCTCGAGTTACTCGCGAAAATATCTCGAAGCAGATGAAGATTGGGTGAAGCCCGAAGTTTTGCTCGGGAAAACTAAAGATTTGCCCGGGTTTAAGTGTTTATGTATAAAACAGTTTTAATGTTTAAAATTTTAAACAAGTTTTATAAATTTTAATCAATTTTTAACGAATTTTGTTAAACCAATTCTTTGTAAAATACGTGTTTATTTTTGTATTAATTAAAGGTTTTAAATATAAATTGTTTTAAAATTTATTAAGTTTAAAAAGTGTTTTTAATATGTTTAAAAATAACCTTTAATATTTAAAGAAATTAATTTAAGATGAAGGGATTATCTTTTGATTTGATTAAAGTCTTAAGTGATTAAAAGATTAATTACTTGATTTAAGTTATTATTTAATGTAAGAAATTTTTAAGGATAATTACTTAATCAAAGATTGATTAAGGTTAATTAATTTCACAATTAAGGATAATTAATTAATTAGAATATTAATTACTGTAAGTAATTAGAGGTAATTAATTACTTAAAGATAATTACTTAGTTAAAAGTAATTAATTAATGGTTAAAGTTAATTATGTAATTAGGGATAATTACTTATTATAATTAACTAAGGATAATTAATGTGTGTGAATTATAAATTTATCTGAGGACAATTAATTAATTAAAGATTTAGTTAATAAAAGTGATTAGGGATAATTACCTATTGTAATTAATCAAGGATAATTAATTAAGGGTTAATTTATTAATTTATTAATTAAGGGTAATTAACTTAAAGGATAATTAAATAATTAAAAGTTAATTATTTAATGATTAAAGGTTGATTGATTTACTAATCAAAGTTGATTTAATTAATAATTAAAAGATGATTAATTTATTTTAAAGGTTAATTAATAAACGGTTAAAGATTAATTAATGATTAAGGTTTGTAACTAATTAATTAATTAACTAAAATTAGTAGTTTATTCATCAGTAATTAATCTGATTTAAATTAATCAGGTGAACAATTAATCCTACTTATGGATGTTTGAATTATATGAAATGCTTTTATTTGTTCGATATCCCTGATGTGTAATGCTTTGTGATATGAGTTATTTTGATTCGAGCTGTGATGAATGTAATTTATGTTATCTCTGATAAATGTATATTATTTATCTGTGAATAGAAGATAAGCGTTATAGATTGTACCGCTTATCGATATAGATATGATTGAATCTGTGACGATTGATGATGTTGCACTATTGTGTGAAACCCCTGGACTACACTATACACACACAAATATGGATTGCACGAGGGAATTGGTTGAGTCACATATTTTTGAAATGATTTTAAAGTTGAATTTTGAATCAAAATGGTTTTGGAAATGGAATTGAGTTAAATATGAAAAGCTTTTGAAAAGGAATTTTAAAGATAAAAGTTATTTTGAATAACTTGATAAAGTTTTGAAATTTAAATAATTTGATTTTAATTCAAATCCAAGATTTGAAATTGAATTCTATGTTTGGAAATTATGGTTTAAAAATGTTATACAAGTTATAAATGTATTTATATGGGTTTAAACCATTTTAAAAGTATTGTTTTGGGAATTTGTATTTAACCCAAGGGCTTTAACTTATGCAAATGTAATCGAATTTTTCCGAAATGAAATTTTTTTTTTTTAAATAATGATAGCTTTCACATAAAGAAAGGATTTTCAATTTGTGTTGAAAAGATTTCAAGTTTGAAATAAAAATTGTTTTGAAAGCTATTAATGAATCTTGGTGAACTTTGTTTCCAAAATAAGCGGATCTTAAAGGTTTGTCTCTTGTATAAAATATTTGAATTGTGAATAGTTTTGAAAGCTATGAATTTATCTTTGTGAAAGATGGGTGAATTTTGTGAAGTGAATCTTTTTAAAAGATTTGGAAATGGTAATTTGTTTAAACCATGTGAAGAAAGGGTTTTGGATAATAAGTTGTGACTTAACTGAGATCCATATATCCCTATGTTTTAAAATATTGCGCTCATTATTCGGTTTAGCGGGAGAGGACCTTGTGTCATATAACTCAATTCGAATAATGATACAACATTATGGATTGCATTTGAAGACCGATGGTGAAGACCGAGAATTTTCGAGAACGAAAGGATAACCCGTCGAATGACTCTGCACTGAGTAGCTACGATATAGAGATCTCCGTATGTGATGGGGAGTCCAATCGAGATTGCGAATACCTGCATTGCAAGGGCTTCTTTGGAAGTGCCTTTGGTTCTGTTCGAACTCGGAATAGACTTGTATGGATATGTGTCTAATATTACACTTTGAGATGTAAAGCTGGTTTCTATCAAATACATTTCTGTTTGGTGGTGGAGAATTTATTCTCTTAGCTTAACACTCTTCTCCGAGACGTACGAGCTTAGATGTTATGTAGTTGATGGTTACTAGTGATACATTCCTAATTTGGTAATATGGCATATAAAGTGTTGTCGATCATTTGTTGATCAAAGCATGGATTTTTGTAAAGCGTAGCTTTGTGGATGAGACTGCATCAGGACCTCACAACCTAAAAATGGTCGAAACATGAAGGATGCAGCAAGGTTATCAGGGGTCGCGCCCCTAGGGTATGTCCATTTTTTCTGGAAAAGGGTGGCATCATGGTATGGAACCAGATACTTAAATCATGTGGACACTGCAAATTTATTACATTGTGGTTGTTGCTTTGTGGTTGAGGATCCTCGAATAAAGGTCGTAAATGACCGAGGATGGCATACTTGTAGGTGTTACTTCCGAGCAGGGGTAACCCAGCCTTGTGTTGGCAGAGTTTCGGGTAGCTTCTCGGGGCGTCCCTCCAGAGGCGTACCCATGTGGCAATAGGAAGTTCCTTAGCCTGACCATTTGTTGGAAATCCAATCACCAATATGCACCCTTTACGATTGCAGTTGTATAACCTGCCACCTCAGGTGGTAGCTATAGCATGCTTAATATAATGATACCTATGCTGGCTAAGATTAATATTATACTTTCGAAATATTTTCCACTATGCACTAATAATAATATCAAAAGGATTTTGCTAGTTAGAATGTTTGACTATCATAAGGAGAAATCTCCCCCAAGTGTGCGATTGCATGGTGTGTGTGCCGGGAGGCCTTATGGTAGTTTCATTTTCCAAAAAGCATTGCAGATTCCAATTTTAAATGCTTTTGTTGTTTGTTTCGTAGATAAACTGTTTTCGTTTGCTCACACCAGTCCCATGACTAACCTGGAGTTTATTATTCCCTTCCAAAACTCTCGGTGTCCATAATTTCCCACACGGGCAGTCTAGAGTTGGGTTTTCAGATAGTCAAATAATAGGTGTAGATTCGATAGTCTGTAACGACCCGTAAAATTTTGTTAATTTTTAATGATTTTATTTAGCGTATTTAGTTCGATTTTTGAGAAATTTCAAATAATAAAATTTTTAAATAAAATTTTCATTTGGATTACGTATAGTTAAATGTGGAAAATGATAAATTTTCATCAAAAATTAAGGAAGTATATTTTAGGGTGTGATTCTGTTCAATTTAAGTCAGTAATAATTGATGTTCATAAAATAATTTATTTTGGGAAATTCAAGGCACAGCTGTTTTATTTGCCATCATTTCTTTAATTTATTTTCAAACGGTTCATTTTGCCTTTATAACGTGTCCTTCTATATTTATTTTTGCTGTCCAATCAAGCTATTAATTGCTTTGATTGTTTCTAAAATAGTGTGTAGCTGTTACTTTTTCTACCGTTAAAATTTCAATTGCTTAATAATTTTTCCAGTTCACAGATAGACTTCCCCATTCCTAGCCATCAATAAACTTTGAAAGCATCGTCCTTGCCTTTCGTTATTCCCCGTTTCATAACAATAATTGAAATTTATAGCCGTTTTAGTATATAACTTTTACACGTTTTATACTCATTTAATTTCAGCAGTCCATTGCCTTTAATTTTTAAACTGTTCCATTTTCTTCCCAGCAACAACTCACATTCCATTTCGCTTATAAATCAGTTTCCACTTTTACTCACCTGCACACCTTTTCTTCCATCTATCGTTTAATAGTTATATATAAGTTATAATACGTTTCCCTGATTAATCTCCTTTCCTTTTTCCATTAACATATTAATTCTGGGAAGTGATTAATTTAAATAAACCCATCTTCCCTTCATTTCTTTAAACTTTCAGCTAAATTTTAGCTTGTGACCGTTGCTGTACATTTCATTAAAGAGGTACGTTACCTTATTAATCTCCGGAATTTAAGGGTGAAAAATTTATTTTTCTAACCTTTCCTTTCCTACGCTCCCTATTTCCACTTCTTTCATTATGACCATTCATTATATATATACACTACAGCTGGAAAGTTATAAACGTATAAACTTAGATACGTTTTGTATTTATTAAAAATTTAAAGCTTACCTTTAATTGTGACCTTTTGGTTTCCTTGCTTTCAAAAAATTTGAACCATAGCCACGGTAATAAATTATTATAAAATTTTCAACTTAATCTAAGATGACCGTTGCTACTAGAATCGTTACTTTTCGAATATATTCATTCCTACTTTCACTGACCTTTTATTTCTTCAATTTTCCACGTTTAAAAAAAATAAAAAATAAATGGTTATTTGTTTTATTTTTATTTTTATTCAGTAATCAGCGTGACTCTTGCCATTTACACCGCACCATATTTGACTGTTATTTTCGTTCAGCATTCTTATTTTAAAAATAAACGCAAAGTAACGTTGCCTTCACAATTTAAAAAAAAATTGCTTTAATAGCTCTTGAATCAATGTGTAGCTGTTACTTCGATATTTTTCCGGAATTGTGACTTTTCTCTTTCATTCCGTTCAAATTTGAAGCGTGCTACCATTTATTTGCTTTGATTATTTTCCTGAATGAACGTGAACATTTTGCCTTAAATCCTCAACTGAATCATAGCACGTGATTGTGCTATTTCTTTGGTTACTTTTATTTAGTCGTTTCCATTTACTTCTGTTCGTATTTTCTTCCCTTTTTTATTGCTTCTTCCCAGATTTCTCTTCTTTTCCTCTCTATTGTTTCTTCCTCTTCTATATAAACTTTCATGGCACTACAAATTTCGGCCTCTCCTTCACTTTTTCCAAACTCCTCTCCTCCACCAAACCCACTCTTCCCCTTGCGCAATATCCATCGAAGACGCAGCGACCCTCCCCTGTTTCCTTTACTGTCCGCATAACCAGGCATAGGTAAGTTAAGTTTATATTTGCAAGTGTTATTTATATATATATATTATATATAGTTTTATATTTAGCTATGATATGGATGATTTTATCAATACACGTCCCCTGTACATGCTGTTGATGCATATTCTAACATTCAAAGTTGGTACGCATATTTGTTTATATGGAGTATAGTTATGATATATTGATAGTGGTATAAAAATATAAGATGCATACATATAGTGGTTTATATAAAGTTGTTGGATTTGAATACATATATATACCAAACGTGGTTTCCATTTTTTTGAAAAGTTTGTTTTGTTTCTAGAAGTGTATGCATATTTAATATGTGTGAGTTGTGTTGGATCTGCAAGTGGAGTCTGCATATTTGACAAGTAGATTTATATTCATTTTTGTTTAACTTTGAGTCCATATATGTATATTTTACAAACCATATTGTACGATTTATTTTATAAGTTTGAAAATCCGCTATTATATATATGTAGTTTTATAATAAACAGGTTTATAACTTTTATTTGAAGGTCAATTTACATCTTATTATTATGGAAGTTGTATAGGATTTTTTTGAAGTTGTTTATTTTCTTAAGTTCGTATATGACATATATTTATATAAAGTTATAATAATTATAGATATATCTTTATGGCCTTATATATATATATATACACACTTTGCATACACTTATGTATGGAGTTAGTTTTCTAATATATAAGTTTTCATTTCAGTTGGCATGCATGTTTGCATAAAAGTTAAGGGTGTATATGTGTTTTAGTGTAGACCTGTTGCTTTCGCAAAAAGAAGTATTATATATATTTATAAAATAAGTTATATAAGTAATTTGTATATCCGTTGTCTAAAATTTTTGTATAAGTCTGTGTATAGGCTTTACTGTTTATGTATGGGTAGTTATATATTAGTTTATATATATATATGTAAAGTGTTTAAAATTTATAATTGTATTGTGAAGTGGATTTTGTACCATATGTATATAGTAGTTTATAAATGATATTTGAACAGTGTAATTTGTTGAAGTTTTATATATTAATCTTATTTTAAAATATAAATCTTAATGAAATTATATACATAGGTCGTATGGGGTGGTTTGGGTCTTAGATTTGTAAATAGAAATTTTGACCTATGTGTAAAAATTAAAATGGTTTGGAAAAATTATAAGGATTTTTTTATTTAACATATATGTTTTATTTCAAATGTTAAAACTATTGGTTTATTTATGAAGAAAAGGTAAATTATACACACACACACACACACACATTGTGATTCGACTTTAAATTTTCTTAGGGATGCAATTTTGATTTTTATTAAAATAGCAAAAATTTCTGTATATATCAGACCGATTCTGATTCAATTCATAAATTCTTGATCATCAGCCTCGTTCGTCCAATTCGTGCCAATCCTACTTTGCTTTGAAATTCGTGCTTGGATTTGTAATTCAAATTTCAGTGTCCGTATCAGTGTGCGTATCTATGTCATCTTCTGTATTCTCTAGCCTCGAAAGGTGAGCAATCACTCACGATTAACATTCTTTTATTTGTTAAATTTGATTTAAATTGAAACGACAATTGAAATATGATGCTGTAGTTATTTCAATTGTTATATGTGCTATTATCTGTAACTGTACACTTATGGGATATGACACCATAGCCTATTGTTTATATTTATTTTTGATGATATATGCCTATTGTTATTATTATTTTCATATCTGTTATCACTCTACATGTTCCCTGTTAATATAGGAATCACTATGGGTTGAAATGATACATACCCGAACGGACTTTATAATAGAAGAATTTCGTTATGGGTTGAAATGATAAACCCAAACGATTTTTATTTGAATTGAATTTGGGATTTCGGGTTGAAATGATATCCACCTGTATATATTTAACTTACGGATTGAAATGATAAATATCTGTATCCCTTGTCCATAGAATAGAAAATTTTACATCGACGCCATGGTCTATATGAATGTTTTGAAAATAATTTCTATGGTCTTGAAAAGAAATATATGGTTTTAATGAATATTGATTTAAAGTATTATATACAAAGGTTATTTTATATATAGATTTAATATTAAGATAACTTAATTTAGATTGATTTTATTAATATGAAATATGTTTAAGAATTTATTAAATTTGTATTTCTGAAATAGATTTGTGGAACAAATTTTATAAGCTAAGGTTTGAAGATATATTTGGGACTTATTTGAATTTGTCATTAATTAAGGATTTTATTTACTTAAATAAATTTGAAACTATTAAATTCGAAACTTTAACATATGATCTTATAACTTGAATTTTAATGTAAGAAATTTAATGGATGTTTCATGTCTAAAGAAATCGAAGGTAATATATAGAAAATGTAAATTTACGGTCATATAAATAATATTGAATTTATTAAGTGAATATTTCAAAACTAAATAATAGTGAAGTCGAGTTGGGAGATAAACGCAACTATCAAAGTTTAGTCTTTGAAATGTTGAATATTTAAAGCTCTGAAATATATTAACTTCAAATTTTATTGAAATTTAAATGGTTCATTTTGTGGTTCAAATCCGTATTTAAAATAGATAAAATTTGAATTAGTTTGGTCAGAAACTAAATTGAATGGAAATTGATAAATTTTGATTTAATTAAATTTGAACGGGAAGATCGAGTTGATTTTTGAAGCGATTTGTGAAGTTTGAGGAAATAAAAATACTTTACTTCATAAATTATTGGATACATATACTAATTTGGAAAATAGAGATATTTGAAATGAAAATGATATTTTATTTTTGAAATATAAATAAAATTGAAATGACCACGGTGTTATAGTGTATATTTCTACCCTGTAGATAGTTCCTTGGATCCTTAGAGGATGGTTATCCCAAACATCCTCTAAGTTAAATATATTTCAGTTGATATTTCACTTGAGTTGGATTTATAGATATAAGAATGTTAATCCTGACTCGAGTGTTTTGTGTTTTGCTTTACGCTCGGGTCAGACTGAGAGACACAGTATTAGAGACTCGCCTTTGGAGTTTGGAGCTTCGTTGGAGGTCCAACTATCGATTCAGCTTTCAGCTTTTCCAATTGATTATTTCAAAGGAGTCATTGGTTCGTACTGAAGACTTCACTATATTTGAGATATTCAGATGTACTTTATTTCTAACTCTGATGTATATAGTAGCTTCATGAACTACTATTCTTTATCTATTCCGCTGCATTATATTACTCTATGTCTGTGATATGTGATGTTTTATTTACTGTATATGTTGAGTTCGCCAAATTTAAATTAACAACACGGTATTTTGAATTATTCAAGTCGGACATGTATGGTTTTATTGTCGATTTGAATGGTCCAAAATAGCGGGCTGTTACATAGTCTTTGAAGTCATTGGTTTGGTAGCATTTGGAAATCTTCTTCAGTTTTTGGGTCTTTGAAGCTTTTGGTTTGGCAATCGCGTTGGGATCGCATTTGCTACAAGTTCAGCTTGATGGTGGTTCGAGCTTGAAGTTTAGAGCTTTGGCTTTGGAGTTTTGGTTTAGAGATCTTTTGAAGCCATTTGGATTTGAAGGTCTTTGGAAGTTTTGGAAGACCTTAGCAAAGTTGTAATATTGGATTCTCTTGAAGACTTTGATGATGTCGATATATTTCCGCTGTGGTGTTGTGTTGTATATATTCTCTAATGGTGTTGGGTTGTTGTTATCAAATAATGTATCTGACATTGTATCTATGTTGTATATCAATGTAATCATCTTTTATTTCCGCTGCGTTGTTTATCGTCTAATGTTGTTACAAGCTCTAGCAATACTGATTTCAATGTCGTTTGTTGGGCATTGAGTTTGGGTCGTCACAATTGGTATCAGAGCTAAAGGTTGAGTAAGAAATTTAGCTATGGAGTGTAACACATTAGATGGCTCATTAGAGATAGGGTGAAGTATACCCTAGAATGAGTACAAGCCGTGAAACCGAAAACCAAAATTACTCAGTCTATTTTCTTTAACTGTTGTTATTCCCTCAGATATCTCGTCCGAATGCCTAAATCGATTTTCTTATAATTTACAGATAATAAGAATGAGTGGAAGAAGAGGACAAGGTAGGGGACGGGGAAATACCACTTCAACTGGTCAAGGCCATGCAACAACGGAAATAGCTATTCCTACTCAACCTCAGCCGAATTTGGCTGATTTATATCGAAGCTTTTCCAGACTTGGTGGAAAGCCATTCACAGGCAAGGAAACCATTATCGAAGCACAAGCCTGGATTCGATCGTGCGAAAGGATTTTCAAAGGACTAAAACTGGAGGATGCTCAGATGCGATTGATAACTTACTGGCAACTCCAGGAAGAGGCTTTAGCATGGTGGGAAACTGTTACATTGGATGAGCCGACGGATGAGTTCACTTGGAATCGATTTAAGGAAGTGTTTGAGCAGCGATATATGCGGTCTGCTGGTATTTCCAAAATGTACCGGGATTTCATGGATTTGAAGCAGGGAAGCTTATCTTTTGAGGAATACTTGAACGAATTCAACGAATTATCTTGGTTTGGTCCGGAGTTGGTGAATACACCTTTAAAAAAGAATTAAAGGTTTATTCGAGGATTGAATAAGAAGTTCCACGAAAGATTGACAGCTCAAGTAAAAGAATCTTTTTTTGATCTGATCGATATAGGCTATCGGTATGCCACTCTAGATAAACAAGAAGTTTTAAAAGAGAAGGAAAATGAAAGCACTCCGAATTGGAGGAAAAGGAAGTTCGGAGGAAAGAAACCGTGTCAAGGCAGGGGAAAGAAGAATGCATAGATTAACAAGGTGAAAGGTGTTACTTGTTTCAATTGCTTAGAGAAAGGCCATTACTCGAATAGTTGCAAGAATCCCAGGAAGCAAGGAAAGAGGAGGCAATTTATGAAGCCAGGGCGGGAATCTAGGGAATGATATTATTGCCACAAGCCAGGATATAGGATCAAGGATTGCCCGACACTGAAGCAAGCTCAAGTAGCGAAGGTGTATGCAATCAAAGATGATCCTTCATCCTCAAAGGCTGATATAGGAAAAGGAATTTTAGAAGGTAACCTTCGCGTTTACGATAAAATTGTTTGAGTTTTGTTCGACATGGGAGCTACACGTAGTTTTATTTCTCAGCAAATCGTAAATGAGTTAAATCATGAATCTGAGATCGTAAAAGAAACTTTTTTGTCTGTTTCATTAGGTTTCGATATATTCTGTGAATCGTTAGTTATCCCTTCGTACTAACCAGTGCCCTACATATTTCGTAGATCCGGATAACCCGGGTATTTTGTAAAGTGTTGGATAGAATTGTTCTCATATCTATTATTGATATTCTGATTTGGTAAGCCAAATGTAGAATAGATATTTAATTTGACCTGAAAAGATATTTCTCTATCTTTCATCTGTTCTTGGTTGTATCCCTAGCAAATTTCGAGGACGAAATTTTCTTAAGGGGGGAATCTATAACATTCCCGGATTTTAGCCAAGTTTAATTTGATAATTAATTTAATTTTTGAGATTAAATTGTGAATTAAATTGAGTTTTTCCAAAATAAAATAAAAATATTAGTTGTGTATATATATATATATATATTGATTTTTAATTGAAATTTGAATTTGAAAACTTAAAAATAAATATATTGAAAATAAATTGGATTTAAAATTTTATTTTTAAGTAAATAAGAAATTGTTTTTAATTATATTAAACATGCATTTTGATTTGAAAATGATACTTTAAAATTTTCAAATGCTAATTAAGAATAAATTTCTGATATATTTATTCATGTGTAATTAACTTTTAAAACTATTTTTCTTTAAAAGATTATATGAATGATTAATAAATAAAATGTATTTATTTAAATAAGAAATATGGTATAAAGTTATATTTGAAATATTATTTGCAGTGTTTAAAATATATTACATAAGTTATAATAGCATAAAGGGTTTAAAACAAATTGTATAAATTAAATAAAATATGTTTCATAAATTGGAATAAAGTAAGGTCTAAAAGTATAATTTGTAAATAAATTTAAGACAAGGTTTAAACACAAATTTCTTACATATGAACATTTGTAAGGTGGAGATTATGAGAATTAACAAGTGTGAAGTAAAAGTTTTCATATGATTACAAGGGTCATTCTAGTTTTTATTTTAGAGAAAATGAATAAAAGATTTGAAAATAAAGTTATATAAACATTTCATCATCCATTTCTCCCACTTTGTTCCTTATTTTCAAAATCTTCAAACCTGGAAAAAAAATCAATCAAAGCTAAAAAAATCAGGTTTAAAAGAAAACAGAACCAAAACCTGATCAAATCATCTCAGGAAATTCAAAAACTGTAAACAAGGATACAAGAAACCTAGAAACAAAATTATCTCAGCAAATCAACCTGAAGCATAATCAAAGCGAGTTTAAATTAAAGTCGGGAAGTAATTCAACTCAATCTTTTACAATTTCAAAAGCCTGAAGCAAGTCAAGATCAAAAAAAAAAATTCAAGTTCCAGGCTTAAACATCATTCCAGTTCTCTGCTTTCAAGCCATCCAAGTGAGCAAACCCTTATATACTTGAAGTTGTTTATATGTTTGTTAATGTGCATGTATGTCTATGTGTATATTTGTTTATATTTTCCTCTGCATGCTGGAAACCAGGAGATTAAGCCTTTGTTCTAGATTCAGTTTGCAAAATCATTTCAAAAATCAAACTATCCTCCTATGATTATTATTAGGTCTTAGGATCTGAACAAAACATACTTATATAATCAAGATTCAAATTGTAAAAATATTTTCAAATAAAATTAGTTAGAATATTTTCTGAAATTTAGAAAACACATTGAGATTGTAAGAATGTCAAAAATTCGAACTTCATAAATTCCATATTCTTATACATCATCTTGTTCATTTTTGAAAATCATAAATTTTAAAAGTAAAATTTAAAATTTTCATGTTGTATGGATTGAGAAATACAGAGTTGAACAGAAAACTGGTTTTGTGTAAATTCCTTCGATCGGCGGCATTCCGTGGATCAAGCTTTCTGTCAAAGCTAGCTGGTGTGTAGGGGATTCATGGAAAAATAGTGGAAATATTTATAGATGAACGTAGTGGCGAGCTGATGTCAAACTAGGGTTCGATTTACTTCTGGGGTTGGTTGAGTTTCTTGATCATCGCAGCGTCGATGGTGAATTCAAGGGCATCAGACCTGGGGGAACTAAAAGAGGAGGTTCTGGAGAATCTTTGGACGTGGCCGCAGGGTCTACGACGGTCAGAAGAGATGGCACAAGGTGATTTTCGGTGACTAGGGTTGTTTTCAAATGGAGCTGGGTATACCAGATTTCGATTTCAAGCAAGACTAGTGATTATGGATGCTCGGGTTAATTGATACGATCGTCGATGATGTGTGGGTGGTAGGGAAGTTGGTCGGTGGGACAGCAATTAGCCGTGCACGTGCACGCGTGAAGTTGTGCATCTGGAGGTGGTATTGGTTTTGAGGAAGATGATGATACGCTTGGGTTCATGCTCGAGTTACTCGCGAGAATATCTCGAAGCGGATGAAGATTGGGTGAAGCCTGAAGTTTTGCACGGGAAAGCTAAAGATTTGCCCGGGTTTGAGTGTTTGTGTATAACACAGTTTTAAAGTTTAAAATTTTAAACAAGTTTTATAAAGTTTAATCAAGTTTTAACGAATTTTGTTAAACAAATTCTTTTATAAAGTACGTGTTTATTTTTGTATTAATTAAAGGTTTTAAATATAAATTATTTTTAAAATTTATTAAGTTTAAAAAGTGTTTTTAATATATTCAAAAATAACCTTTGATATTTAAAGAAATTAATTTAAGATGAAGGGATTATCTTTTGATTTGATTAAAGTCTTAAGTGATTAAAAGATTAATTACTTGATTTAAGTTATTATTTAATGTAAGAAAATTTCAAGGAAGATTGATTAAGGTTAATTAATTTCACAATTAAGGATAATTAATTAATTAGAAGATTAATTAATGAAAGTAATTAGAGGTAATTAATTACTTAAAGATAATTACTTAGTTAAAAGTAATTAATTAATGGTTCAAATTAATCGAGTAATTAGGGATAATTACTTATTATAATTAATTAAGGATAATTAATATGTGTGAATTATAAATTTATCTGAGGATAATTAATTAATTAAAGATTTAGTTAATGAAAGTGATTAGGGATAATCACCTATTGTAATCAATTAAGGATAATTAATTTAATGGTAATTAATTATGGGTTTATTTATTAATTAATTAATTAAGGGTAATTAACTTAAAGAATAATTAAATAATTAAAAGTTAATTATTTAATGATTAAAGGTTGATTGACTTGTTAATCAAAGTTGATTTAATTAATAATTAAAAGTTGATTAATTTATTTTAAAGGTTAATTAATAAATGATTAAAGATTAATTAATGATTAAGGTTTGTAATTAATTAATATTAATTAACCGAAATTAGTAGTTTATTCATCAGTAATTAATCCGATTTAAATTAAGCAGATGAATAATTAATCCTACTTATGGATTTTTGAATTGTATGAAATGCTTTGAATTGTTTGATATCCCCGATGTGTAATGCTTTGTGATATGAGTTATTTTGATTCGAGCTGTGATGAATGCAATTTATTTTATCTGTGATAAATGTATATTATTTATCTGTGAATCTGTGAATAGAAGATAAGCGTTATAGATAATACCGCTTACCGATATTCATATGATTGAATTTGTGATGGTTGATGATGTTGCACTATTGTGTGAAATCCCTGGACTACACTATACACACACAAATATGGATTGTAGGAGGGAATTGGTTAAGTCATAAATTTTTGAAATGATTTTAAAGTTTAATTTTGAATCCAAATGGTTTTGTAAATGGAATTGGGTTAAATATGAAAAGTTTTGAAAAGGAATTTTAAAGATAAAAGTTATTTTGAATAACTTGATAAAGTTTTAAAATTTAAATAATTTGATTTGAATTTAAATTCAAGATTTGAAATTGAATTCTATGTTTGGAGATTATGGTTTAAAAATGTTATACAAGTTATAAATATGTTTATATGGGTTTAAACCATTTTAAAAGTATTGTTTTGGAAATTTGAATTTAACCCAAGGGCTTTAACTTATGCAAATGTAATCGGATTTTTCCGAAACGAAAACTATTTGTTTTCAAATAATAATAGCTTTCATATAAAGAAAGGATTTCCAATTTGTGTTGAAAAGATTTCAAGTTTGAAATAAAAATTATTTTAAAAGCTATTAATGAATCTTGGTGAACTTTGTTTCCAAAATAAACAGATCTTAAAAGTGTGTCTTTTGTATAAAAGATTTGAATTGTGAAAAGTTTTGAAAGCTATGAATTTATCTTTGTGACAGATGGGTGAACATTGTGAAGTGAATCTTTTTAAAAGATTTGTAAATGGTAATTTGTTTAAACCATTTGAAGAAAGGATTTTGGATAATAAGTTGTGACTTAACTGAGATCCATATATCCATATGTTTTAAAATATTGCGCTCAATATTAGGTTTAGCCGGGAGAGGACCTTGTGTCATATGACCCATTCCGAATAATGATATGATGTTATGGATTGCATTTGAAGACTGGTGGTGAAGACCGGGTATTTTCGAGAACGAAAGGATAGCCCGTCGAATGACTCTACACTGAGTAGCTACGGTATAGAGATCTCCATATGTGATGGAGAGTCCGATCGGGATTGTGAATACCCGGATTGCAAGGGCTTCTTCGGAAGTGCCTTCAGTTCACAGAACCTGGAACAGACTTGTATGAATGTGTGTCTGACATTACACTTTGAGATGTAAAGCTGGTTTCTATCAAATACATTTCTGTTTAGTGGTGGAGAATTTAATCCCTTAGCTTAACACCATTCTTTGAGACGTACAGCTCAGAGTTTATGTAGTTGATGGTTACTAGTGATACATTCCTAATTTGGTAATGTGGCATACGAAGTGCTGCTGATCATTTGTTGATCAAAGCATGGCTTTGTGTAAAGCGTAGCTTTGTGGACAAGACTGCATCAGGACCTCACAATCCGAAAATGGTCGAAACAGAAAGGATGCAACAAGGTTATCAGGGGTCGCGGAAAAGGGTGGTGTCATGGTATGTATCCCAAATACTTAACTCATGTGGACACTGCAAATTTATTACTTTGTGGTTGTTGCTTTGTGGTTGAGGATCCTCGAATAAAGGTCGCGAATGACCGAGGATGGCATACTTGTAGGTGTTACTTTTGGGCAGGGGTAACCCGGCCTTGTGTTAGCAGAGATCCGTGTAGGTTCTCGAGGCGTCCCTCCAGAGGCGTACCCATGTGGCAATAGGAAGTTCCTTAGCCTGACCATTTTTTGGAAATCCAATCACCAATACGCACCCTTTACCATTTCATTTGTATAACCTGCCACCTCATGTCGTGCTATAGCAGGCATAATATAATAATACCTATGCTGGCTAAGATTAATATTATACTTTCAAAATGTTTCCACTATGCACTAGTAATAATATCAAAAGGACTATGCGTAGTATGCATGTTTGACTATCATAAGGTGAAATCTCCCACAAGTGTGCGATTGCATGGTGTGTGTGCCGGGAGCCTTATGGCAGTTTCCTTTTCCAAAAAGCATTGCGGATTTCAATTTTAAATGCTTTTGTTGTTTGTATCAAAGATAAATTGTTTTCGTTTGCTCACACCAGTCCCATGACTAACCTTGAGTTTATTATTCCCTTCCTAAACTCTGGGTGCCCACAATTTCCCACATGGGCAGTCTAGAGTTGGGTTTTCAGATAATCAAATAATAGGCGTAGATTCAATAGCCTTCGAAGTCTCTGGTTTGGTAGCATTTGGAAATCTTCTTCAGTTTTTGGGTCTTTGAAGCTTTTGGTTTGGCAATCGCATTGGGATCGCATTTGCTACAAGTTTAGCTCGATGGTGGTTCGAGCTTGAAGTTTAGAGCTTTGGCTTTGGAGTTTTGGTTTGGAGATCTTTTGAAGCCTTTTGGATTGAAGGTCTTTGGAAGTTTTGGAAGACCTTAGAAAAGTTGCAATATTGGATTCTCTTGAAGACTTTGCTAATGTCGATATATTTCCGCTGTGGTGTTGTGTTGTATATATTCTCTTGTGGTGTTGGGTTGTTGTTATCAAATAATGTATCTAACATTGTATCTATGTTGTATATCAATGTAATCATCTTTTGTTTCCGCTACGTTGTTTATCATCTAATGTTGTTACAAGCTCCGGTGATACGGATTTCGATGTCGTTTGTTGGGCATCGAGTTCGGGTCGTCACATTTCTACACCATTCTCCTACTACCTTCTTGTCTAAGACAGGAGGAGGATTAGTTGTAGTAGGGAAATTCTAGATGGCAAGGTATGCAGACTTTGTAGATTTTACGACAGATGAAATAACGGAAGAAGCTGGTAAATTGACATTTGAAATATTATTCCCCATAATGAATTCCAGTGTTGCGCATTGAGCTTGACTTCCCTTTATCTTAATCTCCAAATCACTAATTCGTTGGAGAAGTTCGGACATTTTATGGTCAAAATAGATTGAAGGGTTTGATTTAGCTTGACCATTCAGCGTGGAAATCATATCATTTTTTCTCTTAACATCCGCCTCTAAATTGGCAATTTGATCGTTGATGTTGCTAACAATTGTTTTTTGAAGTAAAAATCTCCTACGCCATTTTAGTGCTTCTGTGTTACCTTGGAAACGAGCTTATAAAGTATTGTCAAGGAGATTTCTCTTTTCATGATCTGCTAACAACCTATCTCCATTATTGATAAAGCGTGGTGTTGAATCTAATGAAAGTAGCATTGCAGATAACTTAACTCATATTTAAACAAAAAAAAAGAATGAATTTATGACTAGAATAATCAATCCCTTTATTATATTAATAAAAGATTACAACTCGAGTAATATTGAAACAGAAAAGTATAATTAGACATTTGTTTGACATCTAAAGTTGGGAAAATGCATTTTTAACTTTTCACAATGAATTAGTAGAAAAATAACCGTTGAGTCAAAAGGAACATTAAGTCCTTCCAGAGTAATAAACGTATTTGCTATAGTCTCATTCTCCTGCAGGAGGACTATCACAACCACATATTAATTTAGTGTGACATATCCAGATTTCCTTAATTAGCATTTCTTTTTCTTCACTAAGAAAATCGAAATGGAGACGAGGATGTTTTGTATAATTTTTTTGCAAATCACTAAGAAAGCAATATCTGGCTAATTTTGAAGATTTCAAAATTGACGCCTTTTCGAGATAATCTCTTCTTCGTTTAACATACTAGCTTAGATAATCTCTAGAGACAAAGTTGCTAGTAGGACATTCACTATGTGATAACGTAATAAAATACAGCTAAATATAAAAGGAAAACTAAAATAAAATTCATAAATCAATATTATTACATAATTTCAACTGTTCATCTGGTTCAAACAAAATTGACTTTGTAAATAATTCATAAATAAACTTGTCCTTGTAGAATTTAAGTTTATCAAGAGGCAATTCTCAAGTAATCAATCTGACTCGTGGTAAGTTCCAACATGCTCAGGATGCGGACCAAATCCGAATTCATCCAAGTATCTCTTATGTTAACGCCTAAGTAGACTCCCATTAAAATCACCTAAGTATGAGGAATCTACAATAGGGTGTCTAAAATAGACTTTGTATATGAAGTCTACTAGAATTTTTATCTCTTCAATCAACGTCCAAAAAAGCATAATCAACTCCCGATTTTCTTTCAAAAGAGCATCATATCGAAGGTGGCACCCACTTCAGTTGTGGGGTAGCTTCTTAATTTTTGAAGGATGCTAACACTACCGCACTTTTATTAAGTTTATGATACTCAACAGAGAGAATATTATGTTCCTTCAGTTGTTTATCTAACTCCCTATACAAGCTATTTATTTCTGCGTATTTTATTTCAAGCTTGGTTTTATAGTGGTGAACGAATTTCCTCCTTATCTAAAATAAAGGATTTAAACTATTATTCTTTTGGAAGCGAAAGGCGTTTAAACAAAGAAGACCGTACCTAAGAAATGGGAATTGAAGCTTAAGAGACCTGCCTTTTCTCTTTTGATTCTTCCACATTAATGTAAGCAGGCTCCTCCTGAGCGTTAGAAGACGCAGGGGATTCCAGTGGGCTTGCTTCATGAAAAGATGGGTCGGGATTGACCTTTTAAGAAGTTGTCGAGTTGTCACCACCATCTTTTTCAAAAGCATCAATGTGACCACCTCTGTCCCCACCAGAACCTTAACCTCCATCTACATTGTCATCGCCATTTTCTCAATTTGTTGATGAATAAACATATAACTAACAAGGTTAATAGAGCCGCAAAATTTAGGTAGTTAAACAGAGTGTTCTTGTTGGCAAGTGGGATAGTTGAAGAAAATGGAGGCAACATGACCGCTTAGAGCGGTGCTACACAACAGCCATATATAGGCTATTGGTCAACATAGCAGCAATGAACTGTAGTGCAATATAGTAGCCATGTTGTTGTGTAACAACACAACAAATGCTATTTGACAGCAGTTTATCCTTTAGGTGTCATTTCAAGGTGAACTGAAGGTACCTTGTTTAGCTGAACTTATTAAAACGAATAGCTTAAAAAACAAATACAACATGTTAAGCTTATTTTCTTGGATAAATTTTCTATTTAGGTCAGATTTTCAAACATATTACAAATATAGGCCATACTCCAAACTAATACAAAATTAGGTCACTTATGGCCACGTAGATTGCCACGTGTACTGGAGCAGTACACGTTATTTGGCAAAAACGAACTTGCGACATTTGAGATGCCGCTACTTAGTGGCACTTAAGATGCCGCCCAGATATTACTGTTTTTTTAAGGCACCCTCTTCTATCATTTTTGGCTCCACCTCCAAATTTCAGATCTCGACAAAACATAAAACCAAAATCGCAAAAATCTCCACGAACTATAGTTAAATCTTGATTGAAAGTAGCTATAGTCGAGGAGCAGCATCTATTTCTACCTCTTGAACAATTTTGGTATGTTATTTTGTAAACCCTAATTTATTATTATTATTATTGTTATCATATGTCGTTTGATATTTTATGGAAGTAGTTAACAAGTTTATTAATTAACATGCAGAATGGCTCCCAAGTGTGTACCTGTGATTTGTTATTTTGATCGTGAACTAGTTATTAACAAACTTAATTGTGGAAAACATGTGGGTAGATTGTGTAAATCAGTGAAAGTATTGAAACGTTGTAATTTGGCATAGTTAAAAGAATCGATTTATAAATGACTAAGATAAAATTTGATGAATTTGACAAAGAGTTAGTGTGTAACTGGACTACGGATTCAAAATCGAAAGCAACTAAAATAGTCAATGATGACGATATAGAGGTAATGTTTTCAGTAACATTAAAATCAATAGAGCTATTCGTTAGGAAAAGTAGGTGGTTGCAAGAAGAAGAACCCATACAAGAACAAGTAGTTAACAGTGTAACCAAGGACGACCATAGAATGGTTGAGATAGTAAGTATTAGTCATGGAACTGCATCTCCGTATTTTAGTAATCCATCTATAACAACGATTTACGGTCAACAATAAGCCCTATATTGATATCCGCCATGTATGAGTTATCAACAAGGCGTTAAGTATAACTATCTATATCAAGTTAAGGCAGCTTTACACATTTGCTTGGAAGGTGAAACATTTACTTATTAATTTTATGTCGTATTACATTGTTAGTTATGTAATAGTTAAAAGTTTTGTCATTGTATATGCAGTTATATTCCTTGTCGACCAATGCCGCCAAGTACTGCCAGACGATCAAACTGTTATATGTCTTCTTATATGTATCCAGCTCCTTCTGAGTTATATGATATAAGTCAGAGGTATTTGTTAGGAATAATCTAACTTTATTAGCTATTATATCTGATACCATTGTTTAAATTAATATTTATATGTGAATTACAGATTTCCCGCACATGATATTGCTACACAATATAATGTCGAAGTAGAGAATGTGAACATAACTGCGAACGAAGTAGATATTGATGTGGTTGTAGGTGAAGATGTACATGACGAACCCCTTGTAAATAGTATGGATGTAGTGAATATGGGAATGACGTGGCTTGGATCGGTAGTATGCAGTGAAGAATGATGCTTTGAACTATGATTTTGTGGTCGAAGATAATATTCCCGAAGACAGTGATGAGGTGGAAATGGAGGTACCTTTGAATGATGGTCTATGCAATGCATAAATAATGGCTTGGTCTATTGTTGCAAATCTTGAGTTCAATAATGATTTATTATCAACTGTAAGCGTTCAGAGTTGAGTCAAAGTTGGTATGATTTTCGAGATGAAAGCTAAATTGTTACGGTAGTTAAGAGAATGGTCAATTTTACATGCTGTTTCTTTTAAAGCTTTAAAATCAAATAAAACCAAATAGACTGTTTTGTAATATAGATGCCAATTGTCCATGGAGAATTCTTGCTATCGTGTCTAAAAAATCAAAGCAGAACTGGTGGATTATAAGGAAATATCTGAGCAATCACAACTGTGTTAACCAAACGATGAACTCCACTCATAAGCAAGTGACTTTTAATTTTCTAGTGTCAAAGACCTTACCCTTCATGAAAGACGATCTAAATATAACAGCTGAGATGTTGCAAGTATTGAAGGAAGACCAATTGTTCATGAAAGTTTGTTACATGAAAGCTTGGAGAGCTTTGAGTATGGTGGTGGAAAGGATTTATGGTGATTGGGCATAATCATATACCACTCTAAGACAATATTTTGCTAAAATCGATAGAACGAACTCGGGAAGAATTGGACACGTTACCACGGATGAATATGGAGTGTTTGATTGAGCTTTTTAGGCCTTTGGTCTTGTATTGAAGTTTTTGTTCATCGTCATCCGTTGTTATGTATTGACGGGACACATTTGTACGGGAAATATAAAAAGACCTTACTTGTAGCCACTGTTGTTGATGCGGATGACAAATATACCCTTTAGCCTATACAATTGTAAAGTCAGAGTCTGGTGATAGCCTGGGTGGTTTTCTGCTTGCATGCGGCTGTTCAGTCATAGTGTTAACAAGCAAAGAATTGCCTTCATTTCAAATCGAATGAAAGGAATACCATTAGCATTGGAAATGAAATGGGGTTTGCCTCATAAACACCACTTCTGTGCTAGACATCTAAAGGCCAACGTTGTTACATTAGGCGGAATTTGGAATGCCACACATGGGGCGGCATTTCTAATGCCCTCTATTGTTTCACTGTTGCATACCAATAGCAGCAGCCTAATTCAAGAAGCATATGCCAACACATTCCAGTACAATAACGTAAATTCGAGTGTACATAGTTCGAGTGTATCTAAATTAATTCGAATAACATTACATTACGATAGCATAACTTCGAATATCGAACTACCACAAGATTCGAATAACATTACATTACAGTTCACTTTTTGTTTAATTATCTACGTGACCATAATGTCGAATACTTGTATCCATAGACCAACAACTCATTTGCATATTCAAGATGCAATTTCTCCAAATGACTATTCTCTACTTGCATCTCTAAAGCATATTGAAACCCCCAGGGCACATTTCATGATCTAGCCACTTAAAAAAAATACAATTGTCAATTTGATGAGGCCGGATCTTATAATCGTTGTACCTAGAACAATGGTACAAATGACGTCCATCAATCCTCTCATTTTTACAAACAACTATGTCACATTCATCTCCATAGTAATAAAGTAAACACGGAGGCTGTGCGCTTGAACTAGCACAATTGGGATTTTGACAACCAAGGGAGCCTAAAAGACGTTTGTGGAGTGATTTTTGCTCCATTCTTTTATTCGCGACATCACTTGATGATGTTCCGTTATCCACAGTCGGGGGCAATTCTTCAACTTGTGTCTCCGGCACAAAATCCACATCAAGGTTGTTGCCACTTGAGATCCCATCACCTTTCTTTTGTTCAAATTCATCGTAAAT
The DNA here is from genome assembly GCA_030765085.1 of Allium cepa. Classification (NCBI taxonomy): domain Eukaryota; kingdom Viridiplantae; phylum Streptophyta; class Magnoliopsida; order Asparagales; family Amaryllidaceae; genus Allium; species Allium cepa. Next base: position 384,927,430 of record CM060937.1, read on the forward strand.
CTTCATCATTATTCCATCATCAATCTCCCAATTGTCCATTGTCAATCTATGAATAGAAGCAAAATATACAAAAAAAACAAAAAAAATTGGATTTTGACAAAGGAGTTTTGGGATTACAAAGTATGAGAAATTAGAATTTAAAAGGAGTTAACAGAGATGCATGTCATACTTACCTTATAGACGCTTTATTGAAATAAACTATAATTTGTGATAAATTGAAAATCGATAGAAATAAAAAACTTTGGGTTTTGCTGAAGGAATTTTGGTAAAGTAAGGGTGGAGTAAATATGAGTAACTATAGAAATATAGACAAAAAACAATAGGGCGGCAATTGAAATGTCGCCTTCGTGCGCTATTTTAGATGACACAAGAGGGCGGTATCTCAAATGCTACCCTTTAACTTAAATAGTGGGCAGTATTTTAAATGCCTCTTTGTTGTTTTCCCACTACGTAGCATCAAAAGCCCCATTAAACACACTACACAATTACATGGCAAACACTTACATAAGAATCACAAAATAATCAATACGAACTATATTCACAACGAAAAATAGTGCTTCAATCAAAAGTAGTTTTCAACCTAATATCTGACGCAATCTTATATACACTACAATCACTACTAAAGACAATTCACTGTATACTACCCTCTCAAATTTCTTAGTTCACGAGAAGTTTTCTTTTTTGATTTTCTTGGCTTGAGCATGAATTCCTCCTTTACACCATTATTAATTTTACAACTACCATAAAAGTTGTCAATTTAAATACGTACCACATTCTGTTCAAGTGGAGCTCTTAGAGTGTAAGGAGCAACCTCTAGGTCAAGCACTTCCTCTTGTCTTCTAAGCACATAACGTCGAGTGATATTCCAATACCAACTACTATAATCCTCGACATTCAACGTGATCTCATGCTCATTTTTCACAGCTAAGAAACGGTTATTCCATAACTATATCGTTATTTCAAACTCATCTTCACCATATGGAAGAGTGTAATATGGAGCAGGATACTGTAAGTGCTGGCGAAGACCAAACTGCCTCATAACTCTATCTGGAGGATGGTACGCTAGATCGCCAAAGAAAAATATCATTAGTCTTGCCCACCATAACCGCCTCGCCTCTGTGTAAAGAGCCAGAAGAGCATCAGGCTTTGCCTCAGTGTATGGAGTCCAAGTGACTGCATTATAGTCCAAGACATCAAATTCATTTCGGTCGAACGTCAAATTCCGTCTGGGAGTCATTTTGGTATTCTTCAGTCCAATCCACCTAAAATAGAAAAAATTTATACAAACTATTCAAATTGTATTGGTTGATACAACCATACAACCAACAATATTTTTCCTCGATCCATATGGTTTCGAATTGTCGATTATTTGTCTCTTCATAGATGTATGACCGACCGGAAGATAAGTCCATAACCATAGCTGCAAGAGTGTAAGTTGTATTTAATTAATGTTTATGACATTCACAAATATGCATTAGTGAATAACTATGTCCATACCTGAACTAGAGTCATACAACCACCGACAGACCATTGTTGTATCAACTCCACTCTCATAAGCTCCGTATAAGTGAAAGCCAGCACTGCACTGCCCCATGAATATTGCCAACAAGATCGAATTGTTCTAACATTGGGAGAAATTGAAGGGCCACTATAGTCTTAGATCGATCGCAAAATAGACATTGCTTGATGATGTACAAAGCAATAGCGCGGGCGCACTGGGCTATCTACATTAGAGAGGCACGATGGAGAATATCATCAGCTAACTGCTTCCTAAACCAAGTGGCCACTATCGACTCATTTCCCCATCTAACATCTTCTCGAGGAGACATGCCAAGCAAGGGCTCACAGAAATCCATATAATTGTTTGGGAAATTCAGTTTTAGACAGGGATCCCCATTTATCGGCAATCTGAGCAACACAGCTACATCTTTCAATGTGATGGTCATCTCACATACTCTTAGATGAAATGTAGATGTCTCAGGTCACCACCAATCGATCAACATTGTCAAAAGATTACACACCGTTAGAAGATTGCAAACCTCAGGCCTGCTCCATTCCTAACCTTAGTTACAACCTTATTTTACGGTTTAGCTTTCATAGGCGGGACAAATGTACTAGTTGTTTCCGCACGCTCAATTTCTTGTTATATTCAGTATTCTTCACTTTTTGTTTAAGTCGTATAAACGATTCCTCTTAACCATTTATTAAAACTCTTATTAAAACTTCCAAATCATCTTTAAATGACTTAATTATTCTTTAAAATCATTTACAAAATATTTGGAAAAGAATTGTTACGTTTAAACTCATACTCAAAAGGTCATAGAATTCGCAGCATAAAAGTGCTGTGGAAAGTGCTACATAAGCTTATTTGATTAAACAGTTTTTAATATTTGAAAATTTATATATTTCCATTCCAGTCTCTTTTAAACCATTTTAATAGATTTATCAAATTTATTTCATATTTTAATCATTTAAAAATATTGTTTATAAAGAAATCCCACTTGAATTTCGAACTGCAAAACCGCGATGTTTTTATAAATTTGTTTTGGACATATTTCAAAATCTACTTGATGAAATCTTAGTTTTCTTTCTTTGTTGGAAAACTATTATCATTGTGGACCAAACAATTTTTTATTTCGAAGAAATCCGAGTTATAAATCATTCTCTACATTAGTTTGTAGTTACGGGTCGAAATTTATGAACAGCCGCTATGCGACGAGCTCGATTTTGACCAGTTTTGTGAATTGCTTCGAATCTTGTCCGAAACACTTCAAATTTGTTTTAAACCACACTTAAACTATTTTAACTTATGTACAGCAATATTTTCATCATAACAAACTCATTTTTTCATTTCATTTCATATTGTACTATTATAGTGTCATTTTTAATTTTTTTAGATATTTTGAAATCATTAAGAGACTAAATAATTTCTATACACACATTTATATGGATTTAATTTCCATTGAATTAACTGTACTTAACAACCATTTCTCTTGTCATTTACCAAACAAAGTTAACATCTATATCACAAACATATAATCAACCATAATATCAAACAAGTTATTAAACATTTAATCATCCAATATATACTAAACTTTTTATATAATTAATTTTGAAATATTTTTAGAAATTAGTCACTTAAAATATAAGCACTCACGATTAGTTCCACTCCAAAAAAAAATTTCATAGACTTTCCTTTTGATTCCAACAACACCGCCTTCTCTTTTTCTTGCTTCGAATCTTCACGACTTGCTCCTCCTTCCCGCATAGGTTCAGCATCCTCCTATTCCACTCCTTTCTCCATCATTTCTTCACTTTTTAGATGCTAAACCATGTTTTAATGGTATTCTAAGATTTTTGGCAAAGTTTGGTGGCGTTTGGAGTTAATTTGATATGATTTTAAGAAAAGTTAGTAAGAAAAGAGAAGATGCCATTAGAGAGTGGAAAAAAAATCTTGAAAAAGGAAGAAGAAGTACAAAAAGTGAGAAAGTTGATGCTTATTTATAGTAAAAGTTTTGGATTAAAGTAATATGTTGCAAAAAGACCAAAATACCCTTTACTTTCTTTCTAAGCAACCTTATTTTTTCGACACTTAACATCATATTTCAAATCATTGCTTTATGTCATTTTCGCTTAAGAACTAAGTAAGGAATATAATTATTATGTTTGGTTTGATTTGATGTTTACTTTTTGCTTTGAAATGACATGTTTGTTTTTTGTGCTTGCTTTTTCTTTATTCTAAAATTTTCTAAGTATGTTTAATAAAAGTAAACTTGATTAGTGATTAAATTAATACTTACACTATTTAAATATATGTTTCTATATAAGAAAATAAAGGTGCGACAACGTTGTGACAACTTGTAATCGATAAAACAATGATTTTCGACAAAATGTTAGCAAGTTGTCAGGTCCACAATAAAGCAAGAGCATTTGGCCTGCCTGGCCCGGTGCATAGAAGTTACCTACTATGGGCCGAGGTACCTTGTTCCTAAGCCCATGAGGGAAGTCCAACCCATATTTGTCTATAAATAGAAGGGCAGGGGCACAGTGAAAGGGACCTTTTTTCGAGAACACTAGGGAGACCCTACAATTTTTGATACTCTCCTATTTTTAATTCAAACTTGTATGCAAGTGATTGGTTTACGGATTGTATCTGTATTCAAGTGATTGAAAAAACAATAAAGATTAAACTCAAAGTGGATATAGACAATTACGCCGAACTACTATAAATCTGGTGTTCTCGTTTTTGTTGTTCTTTTTGCATTGAATTACACTATTTTTCAGTTCTAATTTACTCTCTTCATTAATCTCTCTACATAATTCTACTCAAGAGTGTTAGTGACCAATTCTGGTGCTAACATTTTAGTGCTTTCACTGAGAAGTGAATTCTCAGCTCGATTGGATCTCATCATCTACTAGTGGACTTCTATATTCACGAGATAGATCCAGTTGTTTACTAGAAAACTTCCTATTCTACTCAGATTTGAAATAAATCTAAAGGAAGCTGATAGTCGTAGATTGGATTCACTGATGTATGAAAGATCTAGTGATTGGATGTTGAAGTTTGCACTCAAGTCGAATGAAGGCCGACCCCCTCTAAAGGCAATTCAGCTGATCGCCCCAGAAGAAGTGTACGCCGATCGCCCCTGAAAAGGCACATGCCGAGTGAGAGTATGCCGAGCGAGGTTACACCGAGCGACCCATATTGCACGCCAAGCGACAGTGTATGCTGAGCGATAGTGTATGCCGAACGACATCTAGGCCGAGCCGCATTCCTATGCCGAGTGGCATCCAGGCCGAGCCGTAAGCCTATGCCGAACGGCATCCATGCCGAGCCACATCCTATGCCGAGCGGCATCCAAGCCTATGCCGAACGACATCTAGGTCGATCCGCATTCCTATGCCGAGCGACATCCAGGCTGAGTCGTAAGCCTATGCCGAACGACACCCATGCCGAGCCACATTTCTATGCCGAGCGACATTTAGCCCGAGCCGCATTCCTATGCCGAGCGGCATCTAGGCCGAGCCGCAAGTGTATGACGAATGACATCTAGGCCGAGCCGCATTCCTATGCCGAGCGGTATCCAGGCCGAGCTGTAAGCCTATGCCGAACGGCATCCATGCCGAGCCGCATTCTATGCCGAACGACATCCGAATACCGAGCCATACGTCTATGCCGAGCGGCATCTAGGCCAGCCACACATTTATGCCGAGCGGCATCCAAGCCGAGTCATACTTCTAGGCCGAGCGACACTTACAGGCCAAATGACATCTAGGCCGAGCCACACGTCTTATGCGACCCCTATTTTCAAAAATAATAATAATTCGGGTACAACCAAAATTAATAAAGCAACATTCTATCCACTTCCTTACTCAATACCAAACCCTAGACGTAGCACAGTGCCTCCGGATAGTGAATTCAAAAATCAAATTAATAAAGCAAAATTCTATCCACTTCCTTTGCATCCCATGATCAACAAGGGCATAGAGGATCTAGCGGCAGCTTCTGAACTTGTTTCCAAAGAACGGACAAGCAACCACTACTCAAACGATACTCTCAAAGGGATATCATACTGATCATGTTAGAGGAGAATCTACCTCCATGTATATTTTAGCAGCTAGTTAGTTGGAGAGCCTCCTACGACCATGGATCGTTTCTATGACAAAAATGAATCTAAACCAAAGTGTGGAGGAGCGGAACAGACTAGGAAAAATAATAATGAAGGCCTGTTGGCTAAGGATGCTGATCCTAGTAGACAAAACAAGATCTCAAAATTCGACTCATATGCTCTTTGAAAGATTCGATCGACAACCTCTACTTGAAGACTCGCGACTCGGAGTGATACTGGAAACCAACCTCGAGAGAGTACACCAAAGTCTAAATAAAATCAGGGGAATGCTGTATATTCCAAGATGCTCACTGATCCTAACACGGACGATTACAAACACCTTCGAGGTGCGATCGAAAAGCCGATCTGGAAAGGAAAGTGCCAATAGTATGTACAATTCCTGTAGAATGGCAGGCAGCGAACATCCGATGCCTATTAATAAAGGGCTATCATTATCAATTGGACTGCTGACGGCCGACATCCCTTTGATGCTGTTTCACTTATCGATGAGATTTATCCTAATCTTCTTTGAATTATTTCCGTTTCTAATTCTATTTCAATTATTCTATGAACTACGACTAAGTTGAACTAAACTACTTTCAAAACAATGTAGGTGACTAGGTACTCAGATTTGGTCGCCAACCAATCCACACGGACCATGATCGGACGTGTGGAGTTTCATCTAGACGAGCATGATTCAATCGCTCATCATCAACCATGTGCCTTTAATTTGGGGCCAAGAACTAGAGATTGAAAAGATCATCACGATTAGAGCCCAATACAAAGTCAACATGACTGACCATCCGTTCGTTGACCACCACATTTGACTTGGAGACCTGAGCAAGGCTTGGAATGAGTATGGCCCAATCATCCACTTAAATCAAGTCATAGAACAAAGTTCGACAGAATACAGATGCCTTTCCTGAAGCTCAGTGACGTCGCGATCTATCTATAATAGATTTGGTTTGATCATCTACACATCAAATCCTACCCTGAACACAAAAGATTGTTCGAAAGCCCGACTTGGAGTAGTTGTGATGGACTACCTACTCTTCAACCATCGTTCTCAATAATCCATTATCCTTATTTTCTAGAAAGAGATACGAAGCAAATTATGTGAGATTTGACTATCTAACCCAGCATAGATGTGATCCAACCATCTGTCATATACCTCCTTCCTTGACTTGATTGGAAGATCTATAATCACCAAGCGGACGAGAATCGACCGTCCATTTTTCAAGTTTCATCCCTCATGCTGGGGGTAGAATCCCATTCCATGAGCAAATATGGTTCGATCGTTCATTCGACAACATTAGCCTTGATACGGTAGATGAAATACAAATTAAAGAGTGGAAATACGACCGCTCTCAACAAAAATATCTAATTCCCCATAGTGCGGACTAAAATACTCTAAGTCCCCTGAGTGAAGACTAGAATACTCTAAGTCCCCTGAGTGAGGACTAGATTACTCTAAGTCCCCTGAGTGCGAACTAGAGTATAAACGACTTAAAAACCTCTAAGTCCCCAGAGTGCGGACTAGAGTACTCTAAGTCCCCTGAATGCGGACCAGAGTATAAACGACTTAAAAACCTCTACGTCCCCAGAGTGCAGACTAGAGTACTCTAAGTCCCCTGAGTACGGACCAGAGTAGACTTTAAAACCTCTACGTCCCCTGAGTGCAGACTAGAGTACTCTAAGTCCCCTGAGTGTGGACTAGAGTATAAAAGACTTAAAAACCTCTAAGTCCCTGAAGAGGACTAGAGTATAAATGACTTATAAACCTCTACATCCCCAGAGTGCGGACTAGAGTACTCTAAGTCCCCTGAGTGCGGACCAAAGTATAAACGACTTTAAAACCTCTACGTCCCCAGAGTGCGAACTAGAGTACTCTAAGTCCCCTGAGTGCAGACTAGAGTATAAACGACTTAAAAACCTCTACGTCCCCAAAGTGCAGACTAGAGTGCTTTAAGTCCCTGAGTGCAGACTAGAGTATAAACGATTTAAAAACCTCTGTGTCCCCAGAGTGCAAACTAGAGTACTCTAAGTCCCCTGAGTGCGGACTAGAGTACAAACGACTTAAAAACCTCTACGTCCCCAGAGTGCGTACTAGAGTATTCTAAGTTCCCTTAGCACGGACTAGATTATAAACGACCTAAAAACCTCTACGTCCCTAGAGTGCGGACTAGAGTACTCTAAGTCCCCTGAGTGCGGACTAGAGTATAAAGGACTTAAAAACCTCTACGTCCCTGAAGTGGACTAGAGTACTCTAAGTCCCCTGAGTGTGGACTAGAGTATAAAAGACTTAAAAACCTCTAAGTCCCTGAAGTGGACAAGAGTACTCTAAGTCCCCTGAGTGTGGACTAGAGAATAAAAGACTTAAAAATCTCCAAGTCCCTAAAGCGGACTAGAGTACTCTCGGTCCCTTGAGTGTGGACCAGAGTATAAACGACTTAAAAACCCCTACATCCCTAGAGTGCAGACTAGAGTACTCTAAGTCCCCTGAGTGTGGACTAGAGTATAAAATACTTAAAAAAGCCTCTAAGTCCCTGAAGCGGACTAGAGTACTCTCAGTCCCCAGAGTGTGAACTAGAGTATAAATGACTTAAAAACCTCTACGTCCCCAGAGTGCATCCTAGAGTACTCTAAGTCCCCTAAGTGCGGACTATAGTATAAACGACTTAAAAACCTCTAAGCCTCCAGAGTGCGGACTAGAGTACTCTAAGTCCCTTGAGTGTGGACTAGTGTATAAACGACTTAAAAATCTCTACGTCCCCAGAGTGCAGACTAAAGTACTCTAAGTACCCTGAGCGTGGACTAGAGTATAAATGATTTAAAAACCTCTAAATTTCCAGAGCGTGGACCAGAGTATAAATGACATGAGAAAAATATCTAAGTTCTTAAAATAAGCTAGAGTACTCTAAGTCCACAGAGTGAGGATTGGAGTATAAATGAATTGACAAAAATCTCTACGTCCCATACTATGGAATATAGCATTAACCGTTCGAGAAATCTCCAAGTCCCCAGAGCGTGGACCAAAACATGAACACAAATTGGGCCCGAGTCGACTAGAGGGAGAATAACACTAAGTCACAAGAATACAGACTGGTGCATAAACATTAATAAATAGACGAGTGGATTCCAATCGTTCTTTATCTCGCAAACTTTCGGCCTGAAATCGATAGGAGTTTTATTAACTCGCTGAGGATGGAGTTCGACCATCCAACTAGTGGCCTGGCCAAATCAATGCTGGGATCAAGAGTACAAATCTCTAAAAGCTGAATAAGACAACTTACTATAGCTCTAGCTTGGCGTTCTATACGACTTAAGGCAACGACTATAGGGAGGCCTCATATAGAGCCAATCGAAACGACATCTAGAGCTATGGGCGACCGACTATATCATATCTCAGATCAAAGGTCAATACCGATCCGCACTAAGCACATATAAATGTGCCTCTAGTATTCCTTGGAAAACTATGACCTCCAAAGTGCAGAAAGGAGGGTAAACCATTAAGACTTGGTCAAAAATTCTCCAGCATCCCCCTCCATTTGGAAGGGTATGAAACTAGATGAGCATGACCCGACTGCATTTGAGCCAACTTTACCTCGAGATCTGATTACAAAACATGAACCAAGTGAACATGGATGACCGTCCGGTGTCCAAATTACGCCATGAAACTGACGATGCATCGTAGTATTCATCTTGGAATGAAAAACCATAATTCAATCCAAGATAGGCGAGACTCAGCCTCCCATCAACTGTCTTGATCCCACGATTCAATGGAAAGAGAGTAATGCTAAAATGGGCATTGCTGACCTTCCTACTTACCGATATATGCCCAGACTTAGGGGCACGAGTGAGAAGCAAGATGAATGTGAACTAACTATTCACCAATCAACTCTGTGTCTTTGGAGTTTAAGTGGGAATATAAGCTAGGGCAAGACTCAACCATACATGCAGTGCATTTTTCAACTCGAGACTAGGAGCAGATGCATGGTCATCCAAAGATTGGCTTCGATAGCTCAATGTTGAAACTTATATATAGTGCTTACAGCTACTCAAGTCTACGACCGAAAGGATGCCTAGAGATAGAATCGTTAAATCAATACCTTAGCTTGTAGGCAACTGATTGTCACTCCAACCCGAAGGACGGGTAAAGAATCATGAATGCATTAAATAGAAAGTGCATTACTCGAATATACAGGCAAATTCAAACTCATAGCAAGATCCAGCTATACAGCTGCACACAACTCGAGGCTGACCCCTACTCGACATATCCTTCAACGTGCTTTTAAGACTGATCTTTGGCCATTCGCTGTTAATCGATTAGGGCATTCATAGTCCTTCACTATTAGACTGAACAACTCATGACAAGACTCTAGGATTCGACTAAATTAACCATCAACATTGACCGTCCTAATCATATTTCACATTGAATATTATGCAAAATAATTACATCTGAACTCAAAGAGTCTGGGATTGCGCTTGCTAAGCTGACAGTCGACATTACAACTAGCCATGGCAACCCTTTTCGGGTGCTGAGTATCGGATCACAGCTTATTGCAGTGATGCTAAAAGAATTAGTTGGATTTTTCTGAATAAATAATGATATGTTCCCTTGGACCCATTCTGACATGCATATGTGATTTCATTAACTATCGTGAGCCATGCATTGAATATCAACCCGAAGCTACAAAAGCTAGCACAATATCTATTGATTTCATCATAAAAGCTCCACTCTTACTTTTAGGCTCACCCCATCAACGTCTATGCCTACCAGCAGTTGCGACAGGGCATACAACGACCTGAGACAACTGAAAGACTACTTAAATAGAATATCGAACTAAGCCAATTCGATATCACTTATTTCCCTCGAAGGGCTATCCAAGGACAGAAATTAGCAGACCTCACACCTGAATTCACTGCATCAGATGACTACTCGAAGGGTAGTAGAAAACCAACCGACAGATGGAAAATGTACGCTGATGGAGCATCTAGTGATCACTGTTATGGCGTACGGGTCATGTTAATGACTCCCGAGGAACGATCGATCTGCTACATCCTGAAACTCGATTTTCCTGTAACAAACAACGATACTTAGTATGAAGCCTCAACCACCAGCCTCAAACTTTCTAGAGGATTTAGAGTGGAAACTATACATATCTTTTGTGGTTCCTGATTGATAATATGCAAAGTTAAGGAAGTTGATCTTACTAGGGGGCATTGTCTTGCTCCTTATCTCGGCCGGGTCCAAGAGCTACTAGCCGACTTCGCTTATTACATCATTACACACATATTCAGCAAACAAAATGAAAAGAGTCCAGTCACTGGTCAAGCTAGCCAGTTTTAGGGACGCACAACAGACATACATTTTTTCGGTTGAAATACTTAATATTCCAAGCAATGATGGATGAAGATCGGCTGGATCTTGGAGATAGAGCCAGAAAATGGGTCATAGTTGACTCCTATCAAAGACTATCTACAATAAGGAATTCTTACTGAATGGAGGAAAGAAAAACGACAGATCCTCCTCAAAGCTTCATGCCAAATCATCCAAGAAGAAGTCATGTGTAGAAAGGAGTTTATCCATTCCCTACGTCGGTGCATCACCCATGATGATATCAAATGAGTCTTGAGCGAAGTATATGAAGAAGAATGTGGCGATTACATCAAAGGAAAACCCTAATAAAGAAAATACTCTGCTTTGGGTATTATTGGCCAACTATCAATCCAGATGTGGTTGATCATGCTAGAAAATGAGACAAGTGCAAGTTGTTTGCAAAAAATCCAGGTGCTCGCAGGCGGAAATTACTCAAATGGCTAGTCCATAATCGTTTTCCATTTGGGGGGCATTGACATCATCTTCTTACCAATCCTAAAGGTGGTGCGAAATATGCCATCATAGCCATTGATTGCTTCACTGAATGGGAAGATGAAGAACTTTTAAACATGACCAAGATAAAGAAAATAATCAACTTCATTGTCCGTAACATCATCTATCATTATGACCTTCCATGATCCATTATAACTGCAAATGGACAGGTTGAAGCTGTGAAAAAGATCATAACGTCTATTCTGAAGAGAAGTTTGGAAAAGGTTAGAGATAAATGGGTATGTGAACTCCCATAGCATTATGGGCTTATAAAACTACCCATGGGTCCGTAACTGGCCTACCACATTCGCCCTCTTCTCTGAGGTCGTCATCCATGTAAAACTTGAAGTCCCCTCTCATCAAGTGGCTGATTACAACCCTTATTTCAAAAAAATACAAACAAGGAATCGTAATTGAATTGCAATTAAACTAGATGGAATTAGCAGCGACTTATGTGCATATAAAACGCATCCGAGAGCCAATGGCAAGAACATGTACCCGAACATGCATGTGTACATCCGAAAAAAGTTCGATTTCTCAAAATCAACAGAGAATTGAATTCTCACTAAAGGTTATTAGAAAAAGACTGGATCAAATAGCCGAAGCTTACTGGCCCTAAGAACCGGACATGGATGGCCACTAATGAACTACAACCCTGGATTTATAATATTAGGAATCAACCAAGCGTCATGACAACCAAAGAAGGATACGACACCTTGGGAGGATAAAATTGAAGGATAATGACTATTCAGGAAACATGATGGATTTCTTTTTGTAAACAAGGAATACTCGCTGATTCAAAGCGTGTCATGTTGCTCCACACGATGCACTTTAGGGGGGCAAATGTTAGCCAGCACCTTGGGCCGGCTAAAAAATGACAGTTGAAGATATTATTATTTGCACTAGATAAGATTCTGGATAAGAAGAGCCTGGAGGTATAAGGGTTTGATGCAATCGACATGTTTCAGCATCCTGGCACGGTGTAGACTGGAGGTGTTAGCAAGTTGTCAGGCCCACAACAAAGCTAGAGCATTCGGCCTGCCTGTCCCGGTGCGCAGAAGTCACCTACTATGGGACGAGGTACCTTGTTTCTAAGCCCATGATGGAAGTCCAACCCATCTTCGTCTATAAATAGAAGGGCAGGGGCCAATGAAAGGGACCTTTTCTTGAGAACACTAGGGAGACCCTATCATTTTTGATACTCTCCTCTTTTTAATTCACATGTATGCAAGTGATTGGTTTACGGATTGTATCTGTATTCAAGTGATTGAAAAAGCAATAAAGATTAAACTCAAAGTGGACATAGGCAATTACGCCGAACCACTATGAATTTGGTGTTTTCGTTTCTGTTGTTCGTTTTGCATTGAATTACACTATTTTTCAGTTCTAATTTACTCTCTTCATTAATCTCTCTACATAACTCTACTCAAGGGTGTTAGTGACCAATTCTGGTGCTAACAATATGAAATATCTTATTCGATCTCCTACTCGAAACACAACTTATTTTTCGAACTAATATTGATCCCCCGATCCTCTACCGCGGACTCTGATCAGGCTTTTAGATCATAACTTTTGCTTTCCTTGCATAGTTCTCAACTATGATAGAAAACTAAAGTACCTAACCACAAACCCCCACCAATGTTCACTGTCAAGAAATCGAGTGATAAATCCTTTTTTGGATCGGTGTAAACACCTCAAATACTTTATAAAGATTCTTCTTTATATAATTCCTTTAATTACTTATTTTCAAATATTTTTATTAAAGGAAAATATTCTAAAGAAACCATTTTTCACTCAAAAGATGATTTATCTGGATTATAATTTTTTTTCTCGCAATCCTTTAACTTAGTATATTTCCTTTAACACTAATATTATTTATGAATCATTTCGTTATACTATTACTGTATCGACCCGTAAATTTGCGATAATTTAATTGTTAAAAATTTTGTTATCAAATATTGGAAAAACATAAATTTCCGATTAATTAATGAAATAATAACTTAAATGTGATGTAATAATGCTAATCTAAGTTAATTATTAACTATTTTAATAGAGTTACAATTAATGGAATTAATGTAAATGTTATACTAGGCTATAAATCGATTATATGAAAACAAACGTAAATATTGAATTAGTTAATGAATTAATATATATTGAATGGTAATTGAATAAAATTAATGTTAGTAAGAAATTATAACATTGGTTTGGAAATGATAAACTTATAAAAATGTGATTGATGGTTAATGATAGCAATTATTATAAGTTAATCATTTATTTAGACCATTAAATCAAAATTTGTAATCAATTGCAATGAATCTCAATTCAAGGTTATGTTAGTGTAAATTACGAAAATAATTGGAAATAATGTTAATTCTATTCATAATATGACAATTGGTTGAATGAAAATAATGGATATCAAGATTTAATAATTGGATTATTGCAATTAAATTAAATTAAATATCTAAATATTCGTTAATTGAAATTAAGATGGAATTTGAGAAAATTATTGTAATAGACCATGAATCCAATTCATCCATTTGACAACAATGAATTGAATAATAGAATGAAAAGTAAATTAAATGGAATTATTGGAAATTAAATTTATAATTTCTGAATTTAATGAAATTGAAATTAAACATTGAAATTGAGGAATTAATCAATTTTTAAATCGACAGCTAATTTTTTTTAAATTATTTGTGAATGGTTAAGTAATCAAAATTGATAAGAGTTGTAAATTTTTAAAAATTAAATTGGAAAATGATTAATTAATTTAATATTAATTTATTTAATTAACTAGAAAGTAGCCATTTTGGCCACTGACTCAGATTTCGACGAAACCAGTTTCATCGGATCCGTAACGGTGGATTATTGTAGGATTTTAAGTTTCGTAGCAATCGGGCTTGTCGTTTCATCATACGGACTTGAAACGCCGAAAAATCAATTTAATTGAAATCAATTTGAAATAACTTGATTTTAGCATAACTTCTTCATACGATGGAATTTGAACTTGAAACTTGTTCCATTGATTTGTAAATATTTTAAAAACATCTATTTTGATATATCGGTTGGCCCAATTTTGTTTCGGAGTCAAAATGGGCTTTTCAGGCTATCTATCGTTCAATCAAATCAGACCCGTTCCTTCTATTTTCAACCCTACCTATATATATCCTGTTATAAACCCTAGCAGCCTTCTATTTCTCATTTCTATACATACGGAAATTTCTGTTTTTCCTCTTTCTTAATGGCAGACAAACCCTAAAATTCACAACCCAATTTCAATATAAAATTCAACATCAAAAACTCAAACTCCTCAATACATATCAAATTATATATTGATCTGAAGCTCTCGACGAGTGCATCTCCGATTTGAAATTCATTTTCCAATTTGAAGATCTCTTTGTCCATAGATTGATGATCAATTCTCGACCGTTCATCACGTGATGATCAACTTCAGCAGATCGTTGAATCGACCATACCGTATTGTGGGGAGAGCCCATGGGATCGCATCCATGTGGGTTCTGTGGCATGTTGACGGTCAGATTGAGGTGGAAAATCCAATTAGGGTTCGAAGGAAGATGGCGGCGGCGGGCTCCGTGGCCAATTTGGGCGACAGTGGGTAGCCGTGGGGCGGTCGTGGTTGGTGACGTAGGCCATGGCGAGGTTGGAGGCAGCTTCGGCCGACGTCGAGCGCGAGGCTGCGTTAGGGTTTCACCCTGTTTTTTCACGTGCGTGAGGCTAGCATAGTTTGATTCAGGAACGACGACACGTGACGTAGCTCTGCTGAGGTAACATTGGTTTTGTTTTATTTTATTTTATTTTATTAAATTTGAAATCTATACATTCTAATTCGCATAACTCTCGTATACGAGGCCCGTTTCACGCGTGGTTTTCTCCATTATGTTCTTATTGGAATTCCGAACATTTTGACACTAGTTTGGACGAATTCTGAGGCTGTTCAAATTTTGGGTTTAAATTGGATTTAAATTCAATTTAAATTCAAAAGATGAGTGTTTTAACCCACTCACAACTGCTAAATTTTCTTATGTTTGCTAAATGATTTATGATGTGAATAGAAATTTATTTATGACTGTTCGGCATATTTTGAATCATCATCTCAGTTTATTTTAATTTATTTGAATAAAATAGTTGTTTAATTTATTATTGAATATAAACTGCCAGTAAATACCTGTTAGTTGTTATCTGTTCTATATTGATGTTATTGTTTGAATTGGATGATGAATGAGATAAATGTTTGATGATTCATATTGGATGAATGGATGTTGTATTTTATATTGTTATAAACTGCAATTTGTTATGGATTTTTATTTCATTCGGGATTGCGGTTTGAAATGATATATAACCGTATTTATATTTTAAATTACGGATTGAAATGATAAACATTCGTATCACTTGACGATATGATAGAAAATTATATACAAACACCATGGTCTATATATATATATATAATATTTTGAACTGATTTCTATGGTTTTGTAAAGAAATATATGGTTTTATATAAATATTGACTTCCGATATTATATGATGTTATTTTATTCTTGATTTTGAACTATGTATAATTTGTTTTAATATAACATAAGTTTAATAAAAAAGTTTGATTTTATGGAAGACAATATGGTTAAGTATTTAAATTTTATGTTAATATAGAGTTTATAATGATGTAAATAAAGTAAGGTTGGAAGATAAATTGTAAATTTATTTGAAATTGAATTTATTTAAGAATTAACCCAAATAAGTTAATGTGAAAACTATTAAATTAGAAATTTTAAAGGGTATGATTATTATAACTCGATTTTGGGTTAAGGTGAATTAAATGAGTATTTCAAGTATAAATAAATTGAAAGAAATATTCAGTTATTTGTAATTTAGGATTTATTTTAAATGATAATGGATTTATTAAGTAAAATATTTCAAAATTAAATAATAGAAAATTGAATTTGATATGTATATATGAAATTTCCAAACTCAGTTTTGAAATTTTTGAATGTTTAAAGTTGGAAATATATTGAATTTGGAATGGTTTATTTTGTGGATCAAATCTGTTTTGAAATCGATATAATTTGGAATAATTTATTTGGAAACAGAATTGAAGTTTATGATTTGGGAATTGAAGAGGCTATTTTATTTTATAAAGTATTTTAAATATTTAAACCATTTAAGTGGTGGGAGTTATGCTTCAAAGTTATGAGTTTCAAGGTAATATTCAAGTGTTTTGATTTCGAAATGTTATAACTTTGAAAGTGTTATGATTTTAGAAAATGATATATTTGAAATGAAAATGATATTGCATTGATTTGATTTGGAAAGGGCAATGATATTTGGTTTTAAAGTATAAACTATTTTGAAAAGATCGTGATGTTATAATAACGTTTGGTTGTTGAAGAGACCAAAAAGAAGTTGTAATACTCTCTGCCAACTCGAAAAATCACTTTAACAACCGTGTACGCGGTGGAGATTCCAAGTAGGATGGTGGCGACGTTCCTTTGAGGTATATAGTGGACCAGACTCCCATGAGTTGGCTAAAACAATAGAGATTGACGGGCTAAGAAGGTAGCACCTTTTATCGGACTCACTCCTTCGATACCATTCTATTACATTATGATTGATTTGGGCACTTTTGATTTTGGGGGCATGGCTCGAGGTGGGCGGTAGTAGCTGCTATGCGTTACCACCAGTCCGGAAGCATAATTGGTATATCTACATTGACATTGCCTAGTTGTGCCATGTTATCTAATATTGGAAAAAAAATTGTGATTCATTAATGAAATAATAACTTAAATTAGATGTAATAATGCTAATCTAAGTTAATTATTAATTATTTTAATGGAGTTACAATTAATGGAATTAATGTAAATGTTATACTAGGCTATAAATCGAATATAAGAAAACAAACGTAAATTGAATTAGTTAATGAATTGATATATATTGAATGGTAATTGAATAAAATTAATGTTTAGTAAGAAATTATAACAATGGTTTGGAAATGATAAACTTATAAAAAAATGTGATCGAGAGTTAATGATAGCAATTATTATAAGTTAATCATTTATTTAGTCCATTAAATCAAAATTTGTAATCAATTGCAATGAATCTCAATTCAAGGTTATGTTAGTGTAAATTAAGGAAATAATTGGAAATAATGTTAATTCTATTCATAATATGACAATTGGTTGAATGAAAATAATGGATATCAAGATTTATTAATTTATTGGAATTTAAACTTAATAATTGGATTAATTGCAATTAAATGAAATTAAATATCTAAATATTACGTTAGTTGAAGTTAAGATGGAATTTGAGAAAATTAATGTAATAGATCATGAATCCAATGTTAATTCCAACCATTTGACAACAATGAATTGAATAATAGAATGAAAAGTAAAGTAAATGGAATAATTGGAAATTAAATTTATAATTTCTAAATTTAATGAAATTGAAATTAAACACTGAAATTGAGGAATTAATCAATTTCAAATCGACAGCTAAATTTGTTTAAATTATTTGTGAATGGTTAAGAAATCAAAATCGATAGGAGTTGTAAATTTTTACAATTTAAATTGGAAAGTGATTAATTAATTTAATATTAATTTATTTAATTAACTATAAAATAGCCATTTTGGCCACTGACTCGGATATCGACAAAAGATGTTCCATCGGATTCGTAACGGTGAATTATTGTAGGATTTCAAGTTTCGTAGCGATCGGGCTTGTCGTTTGATCGTACGGACTCGAAATGCCGAAAAATCAATTTAATTGAAATCAATTGAAATCAATTTGAAATAACTTGATTTTAGCATAAATTCTTCATATGATGGAATTTGAACTTGAAACCTGTTCCATTGATTTTTAAATATTTTAAAACATCTATTTTGGTATATAGGTTGGCCCAATTTCGTTCCGGAGTCAAAACGGGCTTTTGGGACCATCCATCGTTCAATCAAATCTGACCCGTTCTTTCTATTTTCAACCCTACCTATATATATATCTAGTTATAAACCCTAGCAGCCTTCTATTTCGCATTTCTCTATGTACAGAAATTTCCGTTTCACCTCTTTCTCAAAGGCAGACAAACCGTAAAATTCACAACAATTTCAATACAAAATTCAAACACCTCAATACATATCAAATTATATATCGATCTGAAGCTCTCGACGAGGGCATCTCAGATTTGAAATTCGTTTTTCGATTTGAAGCTCTGTTTGTCCACAGATTGATGATTAATTCTCGGCTGCTCATCACGCGACGATCAACATCAGCAGATCGTGGAATCGACCTTACCGTATTGTGGAGAGAGCCAGGGGGATTGCATCCATGTGGGTTTTATGGCATGTCGACAGTCAGATTGAGGTAGAAAATTCAATTAGGGTTCGAAGGGAGATGGCCGCAGTGGGTTCCGTGGCCAATTTGGGTAATAATGGGTCGCCGTGGGCCGGTCGTGGTTGGCGACGCGGGCCGCAGCGAGGTTGGAGGCGGCTTCGGCTGACGTCGAGCGCGAGGCGGCGCTAGGGTTTCACCCTGTTTCTTCACATGCGTGAGGCTAGCCTGGGTTGATTCAGGAGCAACGATGCGTGACGTGGCTCTTCTGAGGTAACGTTGGTTTTGTTTTATTTTATTTTCTTTAATTAAATTTGAAATCTATACCTTCTAATTCGCATAACTATTGCATATAAGGTCCGTTTCACGCGCGGTTTTCTCTGCTAGGTTCATATTGAATTTTGGACATTTTAACTCTAGTTTGGACGAATTCTAAGGCTGTTCAAATTTTAGGTTTAAATTGGATCTAAATTCAATTTAAATTCAAAATGTGAGTGTTTTAATCCACTCACAACTTCTAAAATTTCTTTTGTTTGCTAAATTGATTTATGATGTGATTAGAAATTTATTTATGACTGTTTGGCATATTTTGAATCATCATCTCAGTTTATTTGAATTTATTTGAATAAAATAGTTATTTAATTTTTTATTGAATTTAAACTGCCAGTAAATACCTGTTAATTGTTATCTATTATATTGATGTTACTGTTTGAATTGGACGATGATTGTGATAAATGTTTGATGATTGATGTTGGATGAATGGACGTTGCATTTTATATTGTTATAAACTGCAAGTTGTTATGGATTTTTATTTCATTCGGGATTGCGGTTTGAAATGATATATAACCGTATTTATATTTTAAATTATGGATTGAAATGATAAATGTCTGTATCACTTGACCATAGGATAGAAAATCATATACAGACACCATGGTCTATATATAAAAAATATTTTGAACTGATTTATATGGTTTTGTAAAGAAATATGTGCTTTTATATAAATATTGATTTCCGATATTATATAATGTTATTTTATTCTTGATTTTGAACTATGTATAATTTGTTTTAATATAAAATAAGTTTAATAATAAAATTTGTTTTTATGGAAGATAATATGGTTCAGTATTTAAATTTTATGTTAATATTGAGTTTATAATGATTTAAATAAAGTAAGGTTGGAAGATAAATTGGAAATTTATTTGAAATTGAATTTATTTAAGAATTAACTCAAATAAGTTGATGTGAAATTTATTAATTGGAAAATTTAAAAGGTATGATTATTATAACTCGATTTTGGGGTTAAGGTGAATTAAATGAGTATTTCAAGTATAAATAAATTGAAGGAAATATTTAATTATTTGTAATTTGAGATTTATTTAAATGATAATGGATTTATTAAGTAAAATATTTCAAAACTAAATAATAGAAAATTGAATTTGATATGTATATATGAAATTTCCAAACTCAGTTTTGAAATTGTTGAATATTTAAAGTTGGAAATATATTGAATATGGAATGGTTTATTTTCCGGATCAAATCTGTTTTGAAATCAATACAATTTGGAATAATTTATTTGGAAACTGAATTGAATTGAAGTTTATGATTTGGGAATTGATTTGGGAATTGAAGAAGCTATTTTATTTAATAAAGTATTTCAAATATTTATACCTTTTAAGTGGTGGGAGTTATGTTTCAAAGTTATGAGTATCAAGGTAATATTCAAGTGTTTTGATTTCGAAATATTGTAACTTTGAATGGGTTATGATTTTAGAAAAGGATATATTTAAAATGAAAATGATATCGCATTGATTTGATTTGGAAACGGCAATGATATTTGGTTTTAAATTATAAACAATTTTGAATAGACCATGGTGTTATAACAACGTTTAGTTGTTGAGGAGACTGTGATCGGAAGTTGTCATACTCTTTGCCAACTCCGAAAACCACTTTAACAACCGTGTACGCAGTGGAGATTAAGTAGGATGGTGGCCGCGTTCTTTTGAGGTATATACGTGGACCCGACTCTCGTGAGTTGGCATAAGGTGGCTAAAACAGGAGCGATTGACAGGCTAAGAAGGTAGCACTTTTTATCGGACACACTCCTTCGATACCATTATATTACTTTGTGATTGATTTGGGCCCTTTTGATTTTGGGGGTGTGGCTCGAGGTGGGCGGTAGTAGCTGTTATGCGTTACCACCAGTCCGGAAGCATAATTGGTATATCTACTTTGGCAATGCCTAGTTGTGTCGTGTCACCTACCCTAGCAAGCCTTGTACGAGTTTGGTTTTCTCTCGTTGCCCGTGAAGTATTTAGGGTAGTCTCTCGATCTGGAGATGCGCTAATACTGGATGGACTACTGGGACTATTACGTGTTAAGGGGAATATTGGGTCACTCCTGATGCTATTTAAAAGTAAGTTTACTTTACTATAGACATTATTATAATAGCGAAATATTACTACATAGTAAATAGTTTAACGAATCCTTAGGAGATGTGAATCCCGAGCATCTCTTAAGTTACCACACTCGCTTTTGACACTGGATAGGAGATGTCAAATCCCGTAAACATCTCTGATGCCGTTTCACTCATATTTATTTCTATTGATTTAACTTACATAAGATCTTTTAGTTCTGACTCGAGTATTTTGTCTTTTCCATTCGCTCGGGTCAGCCTGAGCATTTCAGGGCTTGAAGACTTTATTTCTGGAGGATGAAGATTGTATTATTATTATTTATTATATTATTCCACTACATCACATTATTCTGCTGCATTATTTATTTTTCTCTAGTATGTGTAACTCTGATATGTCTTGTACAAGTATAATCAAGTTTTTGTAAAACAGCTTCATAAACTGTTATTTGATTATTATATATTTTATCGTTCCGCTGCAAGATTCTGTTTTGTTTTTTCTTTCTCTGCTATTTCTTATTCACCCCAATAACAATCCGCCCTTTTGCATGATTTGACTCTGACGTGTGTGGTTTATCGTCGATTTAAAGCATACAAAAGACAGGATGTTATAGTTACTTAAGTTTATTTCTTCTTATAACATGTCCAAATCAATCATTTTTAAAGACTTAACTCCAAATCCTTAATTAACGCTAGAATTCATTATTAAAACATTTTCCAAGTTTTAATTACCTTATTGAGGAGTCATTATTTTACTTAATAGTTCATAACTTAAATCTATATTTGTATGATATACCTTTACATCCTAAGAGTATATAAATCTTAAATTTCAAACTGATTTTACTTATCCATCTGTTTAACAAATTTAGATTTTGTTAGAATTTACAATTATCTCACATTCATAAGTTATAAAACTTATTTCTTATTTAGTACTATTATTAATTTTCTAGCTTTGAAAAAAAACAAATTTTAAAACCACCCGTATTTATATCCTCGTACTCTTAAATCTTAAATCTTTTTTTTCTCAGATTTATAAATTGTCCTTATCTTATTTCAAGTATTTCACAATCTTTTACTAAAGGTTTTCATAAATTTCTTAGCTCTGAGTTAGGTATGATTTGGAAATTTTTTACTGTCCAAAATCATCGAAAATTCTACCTTTTTATCAATTAGCGATCCCAGTTTATCTTTATTTAAACACTTTTATAAAGATTACTAATTAATGTATCAGTTAATGATTCACATTATCTCTTTAACTTAATAAAATTAAATAGATCGAGTAACTCTAAAACAATCCAAGGAGCTGGGTACTACCAATAGTATCATATATCCTCTTAATAAGAAGAGTGATACTTAAAAGAAGTGCTTACCATCCGAACACATCTCTTTCCCATTTTTAGTTTATTAATCGAAATGTAACGATTTAGGCTTTTCAACCATCGACAGTGGATACAACCACCATAGCATACACCGCCTCACACTTTGCTTTTACGGCCAGCCTCTCGACTATAAACCTAGCTGGCAAACCAACCCCTCGATACGCGATCTCAAGGACGTGTAGGAGTAAGAGTCATCCGTTCGCTACCTAATAAGAAGCGAGAAACCCTATCAAACCTCATTAAGAAAAGTGCATAACATAATACGTCCATACGATGTTGAAGATCTTCAGCTCTCCTTTAGAAACTCCAACCGTCTTCAACTGTAACGTCCCACCTTTTCGCATGCTTTAAATCGACACACGTGCCAATTCAAACCATACGGAAGGCCAGATTGTTATGGGTTAAATAATAAATACGAGAAAGAAATAAAAAAACAGAATCTCATAGCGGAAGGATAAAATATAATAATCAAATATACAGTTCATGAAGCTGTTTACAAAATATTAAAATTTTCTTATAGAATATATATCAGAGTTGCACATACCAACGATTAAAATCGATGCAGCGGAATACAGTGTAGTGGAATATAATATAATAATAATAATAATAAAATCTTCGTCTTCGTCCTCCAGAAATAAAGTCTTCGATCCTGAAATACTTGGACTGACCCAAGCGAATTGAAAAGATAAAACACCCAAGTCAGAACTAAAAGATCTTATGTAAGTTAAATCAACAGAAATAAATATGATTACAGTAACTCAAGAGATGCTCGGGATTTACATCTCTTAAGGATCCGTTAAGCTATTTACCATGTAGTATATTTCGCTATAATAATAGTGTCTATTAGTAAGATAAACTTACTTTTAAATAGCGTTAAGGGGTTACCCATATAGCCCTTAACACAAATAATGCCAATAGTCTATGCAGTGCATGCATATCTCCTGATCGGGAGACCACGAGAAGACACTCCATAGGTACGACACAAATAGAAACTCGTACAAAGTGTGATAGGGTAGGTGACACGGCACAACTAGGCAATGCCAGGGTAGATATACCAATTACGCATCCGGGCTGGTGGTAACGCGTAGCCCGCAGCAACCGCCCACCTCGAGCCACACCCCCAAAAAGAAAATCAAAAGTGGTCACCGAATCAATCCAAAAGTCAAAGTATAAAATCGAAGGGATGTGTCTGATCAGAGGAATGACCTCATTGGCCCGAGAATCGCTCCTGTTTTAGCCACCTTATGCCAACTCACGGGAGTCGAGTCCACGTATTTACCTCAAAGGAAAACGTCGCCACCATCCTACTTCATTTTGGAATCTCCACCGCGTACACGGTTGTTGAAGTGGTTTTCGGGGTTGGCAGAGAGTATGACAACTTCCGATCCCGGTCTCTTTAACAACCAACCGTTAATATAACACCGCGGTTTTTTTTCAAAATAGTTTATCCTTTAAAACCCTAGAATAAAATATCCATTTCAAAACCATTTAATTTTGATATCATTTTTTTGTTTTAAAACTCAAATCATTTTGATATCATTTTATTTCAAAATATATCTTTTCCAAAATCATAGCACCTTCAATTCTATATACTTTGAAACCCATAGCTTTGAAACATAACTTCTAATACTTAAATGGTTTAAATATTTAATCACTTTATATAATCAGATAGCTTCTTTAATTTCACCTATAAATTCCAAATACCTATCTGAATTCCCAAATAAACCATTTCAATTTCAATATATTTCAAAGCTTAAATATCCAACCATTTAAACTAATTCTTTGATAATTCCAAATATATCAAATTCAATGTTTACTTAATAAATTCCATAAAATTTAAGCAGAACTTTTAACTTCAAACAACTGGATATTCTTTCAATTTATTTAACTTGATAGATTTATTTATCTCAACTTTATATTCATTTAAATTACTTTAAACCAAATCAAGTTATAAGAATCATATCCTTTAAAAATCTCCATTTTTATTCAAATTCCAAATCAAATTTATTCAAGTACAATTCTTAAATAATTCAATTTAACCAATTTCATATTTGTCTTCCAACTTAAATTTCATTTAAGTCAATTAAAAACTCTATACATACAATATCTTAAATAGGTACTAAACCATAGAATATAAAACAATTAAACTCCATGGTTAACTCATTTTTATTAATCAATTTTATACATAGCTTAAATTTAAGAATTTAACTATATATATATATATATATATAATATTCATATAACATCAAAAATTGATATTTATTAAACCGTATATTTCTTTCCAAAACCATAGAAAAATCATTTCAAAATAATTATATACATACATACATACATACATACATATACATACATACATATATATATATATATATATATATATATATACGGCGGTGCCTATATATAATTTTCTATCCTATGGTCAAGTGATATAGATATTTTTGTAATTTCAATCCGCAATTTAAAAATAAAAATACGGTTGTATATCATTTCAAACCGCAATCCCGAATCAATAATGACAAATCAATAAATAGCTTGTAGATTATGATGATATAAATAAAACATTCATTCATTCATCATAAAATCATACATCCATCACAATCATCATCCAAAACAATCAATCAATATAAATATATAACTGATAATACATAACAGGTAATTAACTGGCAGTTATATTCAATAATAGATTAAATAACTATTTGATTTAAATAAATGCAATTAACTGAGATGATAATGAAAAATATACAGAAAAAATCATAAATAAATGCATAATCACAACCAAATTTAATTTAACAAATATAAGAAATTTTAGAAGTTGTGAGTGGGTAAAAACACTCACCTTTGATTTTAGCCCATAAAAATCCAAACAGAAGCGCAAAACTCAACAATCTCCAAATTCAACTAATTCAATTTCATGTTGTCCGGAATATAAATTTGAATCCAACAGAAGAAATCGCGCGTGAATCAAAGTTTATATGCAGAAGATATTCATGTTACAAGAAATATTAGTAAAATAAAAACTAGTATGCGTTAAAAATATATATAAATAAACAAATTTTAATACTTACGTTTTCTCAAGATGGGGCTTCAGGAAAAGATTGAAGAACAACTAAGATGAGGACAGGAAGTGTATGAAAAATGAAAAAAAAATCATGTTTTATAAAAGAAAGCTTTTGGATTTGCAAGAATAAGAGCATTTTGAATATGAGGTGTCAGGAGAAAGAAAATGTAAAAGAAGAAATAAGCTGTAGGTTATTTATAATTAGGAAATGAAGGTGGAGGGACAAAAGTAAACGTCACATTTTAATTTGAAAGCTTCAAGCACTGATAATGCATTAGTAAATCTACGTAGGAATGGAAAAGTTTGCAAACGAAAGTAAAATCTTCTATACATGAAAATGAGGTGGCAAGAATTAAATACAACCTAAAAGTGCTCAGGTATTAAACAGATGGAGAAATAAACGAATCAAATATTAATAGTAAGGTAACTATTTTAAAACGTTCGTGAAACAATTAATAATAAAAGATTTTGAAATTCAATTTTTTTTGAAACGTAACCAAATTACTTCATTAACTCAAGTAATATTTGAATTTCTACGCATTTAGGTTTTGTCTATGCATAATAAATTTTTATACTTACCTTAAAAATGAAAACATTTGATTTGTTTTTCCTAAAACGATCTCTTATTACCATTAAAACACCCTTTTTGTTTAACAAAAAAACGTGCATTTTTTGTTAAATCTATCAATTGCAATCAACGTTTCCTTTCCTTATAATTGAAACATTTGAATTATATTAATTGCAGTTACTTACAAAGTTAAATTTTAAAACAGACAACTAAAATGGATTAAAAAATAAAATAATTGTTTATTTAAACACGTTTATAAATTTATTGTTTATACACAAGAGTAATAAATAGATTATTTTCCTGTTCTTGTAATCAGTCTGTAAGCTAAAACACAGTTCAAATAAACATATATTTCTTTCTTTAAAATCAATCTTTCTATTCTTTATTTTAATGAAATTAAACCTACATTCACAAATGAAACCTTCATTTTATTTGATGTAAATGTTTTTTTTTTTTCATTGAATCAAAACTTTCCTTGTATTTTCACAAAACATACGCTACTTTTAATTACACCTATTAATTTACAATTAGTATTCTCTCTCTTATTAATTAGAAATTTTCAATTACATTCATTTCAGTTGATTCAGTTTCAAAATAGACTAAATGAATGTAATGAGAAGTAAAACAATTTTTCCTATCTAATAGTAATTTAAACATATTTACATTATTGGATACAAATAGTAATTACACATTTCTCACTAATGGTTACTCATCTCTAAATCAATCTTTCAGCTAACAAACATTTCAAATAAACAAACATATTTTTACTCTTTTACAAAACTTATTCATTTATATTCTTTTATTTTGATTTTCACTCCTTACTATTAAAGCAATCATTACATTATGAATACAATTGACATTTCTATTTCTTCTTATTACGTTCACACTACAATTATGGTTTTATTCCACATTAATGTAACATTTTGTTGACATTTATTTGAAATTGATCGGTTAAATTGGTAACAACACCAATTGTCACCATTATACATTTTGTGATATTTGTAAGTTAATTATTTACAAATAATTATTACAACAACTCTCATTACACTATACTTGATTTATTCATCTTGATTTCATTCTTTTTATTAAATCCATTAGCACTCTATGAATAAAATTTACATTATTACCGCATATTACCTAAATCTACATCATTAATTACTTTACAAAATACCCAACATTTCTATGCATCTTATTACATTTATATCTTGTAATTATTTTCTTAAACTCATAATTTTAATACCAAATTTCATTTTAAATTTCAATTGATTCCCACTCACAGCTTAATAGCCTAAGTAAACTGGGAACAAATAATAACAGTCACTATTTGCCCTAAATCATATTTATAGGTTTATAGTTTACAACAAATGTTGCAATGACTCATATGATATTGATTTTGTCCAATTATCATTCAATTTATACTAATTCATCAATTTGTACAATATATCTCTTGTTTCCTTAAAATAAATTTATGTTTCTATTAAGTTTCCATTCACACTTCCGTTACTATATTAATAATCATTGAAGTAACGTTTATTATCAATAACAACATTATAATTGCTTGCAGAACACTGATTTTTCAACGACCATTTATTATAATTTGAATTCATTAATTTAATTCAGTGCTTACATTTTTTTTGAAAGGCAAGGAGGGTTGAATGGTCCCTAACCATATTTATTAAGCACACAAACACAAAACAAAGGAGAGCACTAACACGCTAGAGCTCCCAAAACAAATACAGAGAAAACTAAGGAGATAAGAAAGAGTACAGAAAAACACCCAACCAAGAACAAACAAGGTACAAGCAGGACAACCACCCTAATCCATCGAGTCATAAGCATCATGGTGTGAGGCCTTCTCCTTGACCCTAGAACTTATGATATTGATCAAAGCACTATCAAGCTTCATATTATTCTCAAAGACTCTAGCATTTCTCTCAGCCTATATAACGTCCACATACACTTTCAGAATCAACAAAAGCCAAAATGAAGTAGCATTCTTCCATCTAGTATTCCTGAAAAGTCTTTTCCACTCAGCTCCATCATGAAGAACAGGCTCATCAAACCCAGCACTAATGAGACAAGCTTTCCATATTTTATTAGTAACCACACAGTCAAAGAAAAGGTGTGAAACATCTTCAGTAACATTATTGCAGAAGAAACAAATCAAGTCAACAGTGAAACCTCTTCTACATAATTTATCCTTAGTCATGAGAACATTCTTGAGGACTTTCCAAAGTATGAAGTTCAGTTTATGAGAAGTTAAAGTATTCCAAACTCTAGCATGCCATCTAAAAACAGGGTTAATATCATCTCTTTTCAAGGCTTTGTAAATTCTTGCTATGGAGTGCTGCTCATGCTTAGCAGCCCACACATACCCATTACCAATAGAGGGGACCCTGTTGCATTTCACAGCATCCCACAGTTGATTAATGATAGGATTGGAAGTGTAGGGTAACTCAATCTCACCATCATAAAAGTAATCAATAGCCCTGGCATTCAAGGGGATGCCAGCTTGAGTTCTCTGATCAAAAGTGAGCAGGTCATACAATATCACTCCTCTACCCACCCAAGGTTCAAACCAGAACTTAGCAGTACTATCAGCGCCAAGTAACAGCTGAACATGAGGAAGTAAAAAGCATCTGAGTTTAAGGATAGACCTCCACACCCATCCACACAGAGGAGAGGGTACAATTTTCCAAAAATTTTTATTGCCAAGATGATGATGCCTAGCCCACTTAACCCACAGATTCGATTTGATATTGATCAGATTATCAAAATGCTTAGAAAAGGCAGCTTGATTCCAAGTTGTCAAACACTTAATACCCAATCCACCGTATTTTTGAGGTTTTTCCAATTTTGCATAAGCAATAGGTATGAGTTTAGTAGAATACATATCCCCAGTCCAAAGAAAGTGATTCATTGCTTTCCTAATGCTAGATAAAAGAGCAGAGGTAAAATAAAGCACCTGCTCCAATATACAGTCATGGCATGGATTATTGACTTAATGATAGTGGTTCTGCCTGCCTGAGATAACTTATTGCTAGCCCATCTATTCATAGCTTCAGTGATTCTTTCAAACAGAGGTAAACAAGCAGTAGAACCAATTTTTCTGGATGACAAAGGAATGCCCAGGTGCATGGTTCCATCAGGGAGAATAGGTAATTGACTTTCTTGAAAAATGATCTGCTTGTCAGTGTCATTGAGACCAGCCATCAAGAGGTAAGACTTACTTCTGTTAACCTGAAGACCAGTGCACTTCTCAAAAGTGTAAAGGATGCCTTTGACACAGTTCATAGATGAAACAGATGGCTAAATAAATAGAATCACATCATCAGCAAAAAGCAGAGAGGTAATGAGTGGATACCTACATTTGGGATGCAACTCAAAGATGTTATTCCTGACCTGTTTGTTAATTAGCCGTGTAAAAAATTCCATCACAATAATGAACAAATAGGAAGACATCGGGTCTCCTTGACTTATGACTCTCTTACTTCTAAAATATCCAACAGTGCCACCATTATAACATAAAGAGTAGGAAACTGTGGATATACAAGTATATATCCAGCTGACAAAATGGCAGGGAAACCCCATTAAACCCATAATACCAGTCAGAGCTTCCCAGCATACAGTATCATAAGCTCTTCTAAAATCAAGCTTCATCATAGCTCTTGGAGAAACGTGAGCACGACCATAACCATTAACAAGTTCATGAGTAACTAGCACATTATCAAGGATACTCTAATTATTCAAAAATGCAGCCTGGTTCTCAGAAATCACTGAAGGAAGCACATGTCTAAGCCTAGCAGCAATGACTTTAGATATGCATTTGTATATAATGTTACAGCAGGCAATAGGACGAAATGCATGGAGAGTAGCAGCATGCTTAACTTTAGGCACTAAACATAAATTGGTAGCATTGATGGGGATAGGTAATTTATTGTGCACAAAGAAATTATGCATGGCTGCCTTGAAATCAAAAGCAATTATATCCCAACAATGTATAAAGAAGACAACATTAAAGTCATCAGGGCCACCACAGGAATCTCTCTTCACACCAAACATAGCATTATATATTTCTTCATCGGTTACAGTAGAAGATAAAAAAAGGATATCATCATCAGACAGAACAGGCGGAGGAGTTGACAAGAGCTCTTGAGAGGAAAGGGTCCATGATTCATTAGGGGAGAAAAGATTAATATAATGGTTGATGAAGGCTTTGTCAATGTCATCGGCTTGTTTAATATCCTACATCATCATTCTGAATTTGATAAATGTTTCTTTTGGCATTTTTAATGTTTAGGGAACTATGATACAGTTTAGAATTTATATCACCATACAAATCCCACTCCTTCCTCAATTTTTGTTTCTTCATGCCTTGCTCAAAAACCAAGGCATCAGAAAGAAGCTGAGATAGTTCATGTTCCTGCGCAGAAAGGCTGATATTACCTGATCATCAAGCATCCTCAGTTGAATAGCAGACAGCTGACTCTGCAGATTAGTTGAGTACTTATTACCATCACCATACTTGTTATTTGCCCATCTCTTTAAAGCTTCCTTGGTTGCCTTCAGTTTTTGCTGCAAAATAGACATTTTGTTACCATATTTAGGGCAGTTCCAAACACTATTCACTAAAGGCATGAATTCTGGATCTTTGATCCAGGAATTAAAAAATTTAAAACTTGAGTTTCTCTTAATGGCATTGCAATCTGGGGCTAAAAACACAGGAGAATGATCAGAGTGCAGAGGGGGGAGGATATGATTCAGAGAGTTGGGGAATTGAGTAAGAGCTTTAGTGTTGAGAAAAGTTAAGTCAAGTCTACTCATAGTTCTCACTCCAGATCGACTTTTGTTGTTCCACGTTTATTTTGGACCAACATAGGCAGCTTCATGTAAGTTGGAACCAGAGATAGCATAGTTGAGAGGAGAAATGTCAGAGATTGAAAGGGGAGTGCCACCACAACGATCATCAGCAGATAACATACAGTTGAAGTCACCTAACACAAACCACGAATGCGTTTCCTGCCTAAGATGTGGAATATAGTTCAGCATAACTTGCCTAGCAGCTGTATGGTTATCCCCATAAATAAAGGTCAGATAGAAGGAAGTTGAGGTTGGAAGATGCAAGGCATGGAAATGGATGAATTGCTTGTGGGAAATTATTGGTCAGAGAGAGTAGATGATAGGATCAGAAAGCACTATGATTCTGCCATATGGAGCCTCATCCAAATTATGATGAACACTCCATAGTGGATTAATAAGATTGGCAGCTCTGAGGGTAAGATCAAGGTTAAGTTTGGTCTCTAGAATGCCAAAAATGCCAATTTTATTCTCAAAGATAATGTGTTTAGCTTGCACAAGTTTAATATCCAAATGTGCACCTCTTATATTCCAAAACCCAATATTTTGTAACATGGGATAACTTATGGTTGTGGTGTCAGCAATCTCATAGACCTACGAAGGCTTGAATTTGGGGTAGTATCCTTCTCAGGTAGTGTTTCAACATAGTCAACAACCTTGCCTTTGTCAAAATCAGACAAGTTACTTTCCTTTTTTCTCTTGAAACTGCTGTGGTTCTTATGCATAGGGATTGGAGATTTGGG
This sequence comes from Allium cepa, assembly GCA_030765085.1. Lineage (NCBI taxonomy): Eukaryota > Viridiplantae > Streptophyta > Magnoliopsida > Asparagales > Amaryllidaceae > Allium > Allium cepa. The sequence continues at coordinate 384,959,258 of CM060937.1, forward strand.
CAGAGCATGTTGAGGGTGTTCCCGATTAAACAAATAACCAGGGGGAGAAATATGTGAATAAGGAGGTTTTGGTTGATTGCAAGGGGATATGGTTACTTCTGAAACATGCACACAAACATTGTGTGCATGTGACTTTACAGATTGCACAAGAGGATTGTGCAAATTGTTGGAATAGGAAGCATTATCAAAAGCCTTTTGGTTTATCTCACTGGGAAACAAGGAAGGCACAAAACTACCATCCAATATGTCATTGCTACCATTTTTTCCAGTTTGACTATTTGTTTCATCTAGCATATCTTCTTTTTGTTTTCCTTTTAACCATTCATTCTGTTTTGACTTTCTTATCTCAACCAATTCCTGAACTAGCTTACCATAATTATTTACAAGTTGAAAATTATCATCTAAATCAACAACATCACAACGTTCTTCTGAATTCTTCTCAATGCATGCATCCATACTTTCTTTAGCTAGTAATGCTTCCTTACTAGTTAGAACAGATAAACCATTTAACTGTTCAGAGCTTCTTTTGTCACCTCTTCCTACATTACTCAGTTCTTCATGCTCCTCATTTAATTCTTGTAGCACTTGAAATCTATTTCCTAAGTTCATCTCCACCACCTCAACGACTTCTCCTTCTTCAACTAAGTCCACCACATTATCTTTGCTTTTATAAGTTAAAGTTCTTTCTTTTGTTGATTCATTGTCTCTGTCACTCCCATTATTACCACTCCCATTATTTTCCTTGGTCTTCGTTAATTCACTCTTCCTTTTGCTTCTATGCTCAACTTTCTTCCAAACTCTTAAGGACTTATTATGCATTAATTTGCCATTTTGTTCTTTCACCAGGGAGTCTTTATTTGGTGCTTGTTTTGGCAAGGAATTCGTATTACTGTTTAGAACTTCATCTGACTTGACACTATTTTTGCAGCTAAAAAAGCCATGCCCAAACACCTTACAAGTTGTACATGCTAGTGGACTCCACTGATATTCCACAAAAACAGTTTGCTTTGTTCCATCCTTAAACAGTACTTGAAAGTTGTCCACTAGTTCGGAGATGGGTGTCACTTCCACCAAGGCTTTGGCATAAGACAAACTTTCCATTTTCTCTGTACTTTCATCTAAACATTTAACACTCCCAATTCTTCCAGCAAGCCAATTGATGCCAAGTGGGGACCACGCTGCTAGAGGTATGTTGTAGATGTGAATCCAAATAGGAACTGAAGTGACTGAGCCACACACATTGCTTACTATGGGGTCCCATTGTTTAACAATAAACAATTTGTTCCTCATGATTATCGGGTCGGCCTGGATAATCCTACTCCGATCATCCTCACTTGAAAAAAGGAACAAGAAGACCACTCCATCAGATTTAACCTTAATGTTTCCTTTCAAACGCCACACACGCTTGAGGTTTTGCACCACTGCTGTAAAAGATAGGGGTTTATCAAGGAAAAAGCCAACTAAATAATCTTGCCAAATACATTGCCCAGCTTCTTGCACAACATCAAGAAGAACCAGAGCATCTCCAACGAATTCATTGACGAAGTTAACAAGCATGTACTTCCCCGCATTGCGTGGTTTGTTCTTGAAAAGAGAAGTCCATGCTTGTTGACTAGAGTTGATGATGGGGGGAAAGACTGAACAATCAAGGGTGGAGAGGAGATTGGAAGGGAGGAAGAAACTGAAGAATGGTCGGGGTGGATTAGAGACGGCAGTGGCATTGGAGGGGGATCAGTGTCAGGCAAGGGAGGGACAGGGGAAGGCAGTGGATGGCCTGGAAGGGTGGGAGGAAGGATGAGCTCTGCCATTAAAAGAATTTTTTGATCTGAATTAAACTTAATTTTTATTTAACGAATATACATTTTGTTTTCATATATTCAGTTTTTTTCCAAATATTCCTATTTACAATCAATTTTAACCTAAACAGTCATTTCAGTCAATTTGAATTGCATTAAATTGGTTATTCATCACTGCCATTAACATTAATCCCTTAATTTACATACAGTTACTATTAATCAACGTATTATTCCATCGGTAAATTAAATGCCTACTTTTATTTACTTATATTTTAGATTTTATACCCAAATGCAACAAATTTACACTTTCCATTATTATATAAATTTGAATTCCATTCTAGTTAATATTTATATTGGTAATTCACAAATTCAACATTCCCTTTTGTTTCTTATTTTAAACTTATAACCAAGTATGACAATTTACACTACTTCAATTAATTGCAATATAAATTTTAAATTATTGATTTTAATTACAATTGATACATCTAATTTATACATTCGCTCCCATATAAATTATAAGATTTTTATTTCTTTCTAAGTTTAAATTAAAAATCTTATTAATTTAATTCATTTTAAACATCGAATTTTACGGTCGTTATATCAACTAAACCTGAAACTACTCAGATCTGACCCTAGTATTAAAAATACCCAGATCAAGCTTGATAAACCAGCGGGAGATACTCGAAATTTAAAATGACTATGTTATCAAAATATTGAAAAGAAATGTATCTCATAAGAGCACGCCCATACATAAATACAGACGAGTTTTTACCTTACGATAACCAAAACGCTTTATACCAAAATACACTTGATATTATTTTTAATGATGTTCTTTTGAAAACACTTTTCAAATAAACTTATTCAAGTAAGGTATCAATACCCGGACTAAGTCTATGGTAATATATCCGAACTGGATCAACGGAATATCCCGAATAGAATATATGTTACCAAAAGGAGTAGCTGAATGTTTGTAAGTCATTACAGCTATTTTGGCAATACAATCAAAAACGTAAATCTCGTATTGGTATTGGATTTCTAACGTGATAGGAAACCTCATGTAAAGATCAATCTATAGCCACGGCTTACATCCAAGACTCAGTCGCCGTTATACAACAACACAAATGGCTAAAATGGAATGCAATATGTGATTAACATCCAAGGCACGGACATCGCACATCCCTGCCATGAGGCCTAGACGTATCTGATACCTAGGGCTCAGAACATCTGATAACTCAAATCACTACTATCTGAAATGCGAGCATACATCTGACCACATAGAATCCCATCATAACTGGTGTGTGAGGCTGGCGAGGCTACGATTACTTTCACATATCACATCTCTGAATGCCACATTGTCATTCCAGGTCACACGACTGATTTCTAGAAAAGTATAACTTCCCAAGCTCGTATGTATAGAGAAAGGTTGTTAAGCCAAGAGAAGTTACTTTCTTCGCCACCAATTGATATACATTTATAAAAACCACTCAAAGGTGATTTAGAATACAATATCAGATAAACATCCATACATGTAAGTTCTAGGACTGAACGAAACCGAAGGCACTTTCCTCGGCCATTACTAGGCAAGAAGCCCTTGCAATCCGAAAAAATCTTCATAACGAGGAGACCACTGCTATAAATAACTATATAATAGGAGCGACCCAGAGCATGTCAACAAGCAGTCCTCACGCTATAAAGATCCACGGTCTTCAATAATCATCATCTTCAACATGTCTTCACTTTCGAACATATACATTGGTTCAAAGTGGTTTTTGGATAGGAATCACACAAATCCGACCCTGGTTCCTTCGAAGCCAATAATCTCTTTAAAAGATGTTAAGTTCATACGTGGATATCAATCATCAATCAATTACTTCATCTTTTTTTAAATCAATAACTTTCTTAGATATATTCTAATTTATTCCATTTTCTTTTCAAGAGTATATGGAATCATTAAGCCTCATTTATTAAATTATTTGATTTATTAAACCTACTTAGATCTTAAAGTAATTCCAATCATTTTCTCTTTTATCCAGGAAAACCTTTCCAAATCATTCATTAAATCTTAATCAAAGATTTCATATATTCAAGTTATAACTTTTAACTTAGGGAAAATATTCCCAAATCATTTATTAAATCTTAATCAAAGATTTCTTTCTTAACTTCAAATCAAATTCTTGCAAATTGAATATTTTCATAACAAAGCACTACTGCCATGTAACAATCCAGTATTTTGTGATTATTTTAATTGTTTATTTTAAATTATTAAAAATTGATACTTCTGATTTAAAAAAAACTTTATTATTTTGATTAAAATGAATAAATTTTGTTATTTTAAGAGTATATTTTGATCATTGTGTGAATTATAATTTCAAACCTGAAAATAGGATATTTTCAAAAAATGTGGATTTTGGTCAATCTGGTCAAACTTTGACTTTTAAATTAAAAATTTGAAATTTTGAAATTTATCCTTTGTTATGAAAATATATTAAATTTCAAGAATACTAATTTTCATTTCGTTGAAATCCGATTTTTATTGTGAAAGTCACGCTTTTTACAATATTGTGTGTAAATTGATTATTTAATAAAATTGTCTATTTTAAATTATATAAATAATATTATTATTTGTTAAATCATGTTCTAATATGTTTTATATGAAATATTAGGTGTATATTTTATTTTAAATATTTTTAAAGTGATGATAAAAAATTTCCAAAGTTTATGGCATTTATTTCCTAATTTTTTTAAAGGCTAGTTTCTATTTTTCTGCTATTTTCTTCATTTAAATTATATTTAATTAAAATTTATTTATTTATTTTTATTAATACATTTATATTTTAATTTATTATCTTTATTTTTAAATAGTTTACAAGTCCATATATTTTTTCCAAAGTTTATTCTGTTTATTTTCAAATATTCTGGACTAGTTTGCATTTTCTAAGCTATTTTCTTATTTTAATCATATATAATTATAATTTACTTATTTATATTTTAGATTTTGTTGCATTTTCGAAATTTTAAATGAAACTATTATTATTTTCAGTAATTTAAACTTATATAAATAAATTAAAGGTAATTTTAAAAGGTTATGACTTTTGACTTTCCTATGACTTTTTATCTTCCACCTTTTCAAAGTTAACATAACTTTTCATTCAATTAGCTATAACTTTCCATTTCTTTCAGCCACATACTTCATTCTCATTCACATAAACTTTCTTTTTATCATTCCTGAAGAAAAATTTCGGCCTTCCTCTTTTGAAGATTTTTTGGTAAAACTTTATTTCTTTTTTTCACTTTTGTTGCTTGAATTCATTAATTTTGCACTTGTCTTCATCCCTATATGGCTCGGCTTCTCTCTCCTCCACCATCTTGGCCACCTCCACCACCATCCCCTTTAAGCAAAATCACCTCCAGCCCCTTCCCATGCCATAGACGATCCCCTATGTGATGAAGAACCACCTTAAAAATGAAGCAATATCACCTACATATGTACAAGCCGAGCACTTAGGTCTAGCACCACCTCTCTCAACCACCTAGGCCGACCAACCACCACCACCACTGGCCTGATCTTGACCTAACACACCTTTGCACACCCTCACCTGACCATATCTGAAGTGGTCGTGCCCTCCATAGCCTTGGCCGGCCCAAAGTTGCATAGAAACCCTTGCTTTTGCCTTTGAACATTAGCCTCTTGCCTCACAAACCTTGGCACCACTTTCTCTAGGATAGGCCAACCCCTATAGGTCCACAACTTGACCTTAGAGCAGGCTTTAGTCGTGTATTTTCCAGCCATGGCTAAGCCTATGCTGGATGAAGGCAAGTGCAATTGATTTGGATTTGTTTTGTGCTTGAATTTATAAGTTGTTTAAAAGTATGTGTAGTGTTTATTAATGTATATTTGAATTGTTTTGTCTCATGTATTCAAGGCATTTAGTCTTGTCTCTCACACACTCAAATCATTATCGTGCTCTCGTGCTTTTATGGATCTCTGTTGGGTGTAGTTATTTGCCATCTATAGCTTAAACAAGTGAGTTATTCTCACCAGACAATATGTACATATATAACTAGTAAATTGACCCCTTTTGAATTTGTAAAATGCTTTATCATGTTACACCTGCTTTATTATGATTATATGATGTTCACCCATGCTTAAACACCTGTTATAACATCTTTCACTATTATATTATGCTATTCTGTTATTTTTATCAGTTTATCACACTGCAAGTTCCCTTTAGATAAGAATCACTATGGGTTGAAATGATACATACCCGAATGGACTTTAGAATATGAGAAAAATCGTTATGGGCTGAAATGATAGGCCTGAATGATTTTCAATTATTTTCATTTACTTGAGATTGCAGGTTTGAAATGATCAAACCCGGGTTTTCTTTGTAAATTACGGGTTGAAATGATATATTACCCGTATCACTTTACCTAGGTTGGAAAATGAAATACAGACCCGATGTTAAAATATATTTTTCTAAAAATTTTAAAATATTTTAGAAATGTAAATATTATTATATTTTGATTTGAACTTAATAAAAAATTATTTTTGTAAAGCATTATTGATTTTCTGAAAATTTACAAGTGAAAAAAATTAATGGTAAAGTTAGAAAATTTGAAATGTTAGTTATTTTGAGAAATTTTAATTTGGTGATAATTGGATTTTAAATTAATTATGAAATGTGATAAATTCATGATAATTTGGATTAAAGTGAATTTAAATGATTTTTATATTATATTAATGATTTTGAATAAAGTTAAAATGTGAAATGAATGAATATTTAAGTTGAAATTTTGAAATATAACTAAAACTGAAGATTTGTGAATTTGGCTTAAAAGTGAATTTTAAGAAGTAAATAAAAAAATGAAATTAAGTTATATTTGAAAATTTAAACTTAAGTGTTAAGTTAAATTTAATTTAATGAATTTAAATTTAATGTTGGAATTTAATAAGTGAATTATTATTAAATCTTGATTTTTGAATGGAAATTTAACTTTATAAAATCATGAACATAAGGGTATTTGAATGATTGTTTTAAAAGTGAAATATGTGATTTGATAAGTTAAAAATGATTTAAATAAAAATATAATTGTTTGTGAAATTATATTGAATACTTGAAGTTAATTAACTGCATTTTTTTTGAAATGCTATTATTTCTAATGTAAATGATATTACAACATTTGTAAATGCTGTAGTTGATAATAATGAACCAAATGGCTAAATTTAATTAAAGCTATTATAGCATTTTGTAAGTTCTATAATTGTTGAATTTAACTAAGTTTATTTGAATCTAATTTAACCCTATTACAGCATTTTTAAATGCTGTCTTTTGTTAAATTGAACTGTTTTGAATGTAACAATCTGTAGCATTTTCTAAATGCTACGAAAGTTGAATTTTTCATTGTTTTAATAAATTTAAGTGAATAAATGAGTTTTGAAAGATTAAAATTTTAGAAATTTAATAATTTAATTATTAAATATAACAACTTCAATTTATGATTTAAAATGATGTAATTTGTTCTGAAATATAAACTATTTTGAAATGTGTGTTGAAATGGTATTTTAAATAAATGAATGTGGTTCGGAAAATACGATATTTTAATATTTTGAAATGGATTTTTGAATGATATTGAATTTTGAAATGATGTTTGATTTCGAAGTATAAATTACTATTTTGAAACTTTAACCACGAGATGTATTTAATTTATTGTTTAACCGGTCGTTAAAGGATGGGCGATACCAAGCATCCTTTAAGTTATTATGCATTTCTACTACAGTTCACTTGAGTTGGTTTACATTTTATAAGTATATATGTCCTGACTCGAGTGTTTTGTGTTTTACTTTACGCTCGGGTCAGCCTGAGTATTTACAGCTTAGCTTTGGATTTCTTTCTGGAGCTAGAAATTGCTGGAGATTCTGCTTGTCTAGCTATCTGTTCCCTTCAGTTTCAGTTGTTCTATTTTAGCTCTGGTATTTTCAAAATGTTATGTAATTGAGATTTCTATTGTATATTTTCTCAGACTGATATTATGTATTATATTTTGAGTGTTTGTAGCTTCATGAACTACTATGGTATTTTAATTTCCGCTGCGAGTTATTCTGATATTTCTATGTCTGTGATTCTGTGATTGTATTTCATTTGCTCCAAATTTATTTACAACGCAGTATTTTGAGCAACTCAAGTCTGACATGTGTGGATGCGAATGGTTGAAAATATCTAGTTGTTACAGTTGATATCAGAGCTTTGGTTTTAGGCAAACCTTAGCTTGCGGAGCAAAAAAACATTAGAGATAGGGTAGAAATACCCTAGAATGAGTGAAATCAATCTCAAAATCCTTCCTTTGCGAGAGAACGTATTTTCGAAGTATAAAATGATTTTCAAATGGTTTTAAAGGATTTTTAAAGATTATTCCAGTATAAAAGTCTTTTTATTTTGAATCCAAGATTTTTCTAAGCTTCATTCCTTCTGTATCCATCTTGTTAGAAATCTCTTGGTTAGGATTCTTATCGATTAGGATTCCTTGAACTTTGGAACACTCCCACTTGTTCTAAAATCCAGTCTTGTATTCCCTATTTTATCCATTTTGATTTTGGAGCATTCCATAACTCCACTTTGGAATGACCTCTCTCAAAATCGGTGATTCCGCCAATCTTTGAATTATTTGTAAAGGGGTGAAACTTCTTTACAATTGGCATTGATTCACCGAAGATTTCTATATCCTCGGTTTACAATGCTATCTATCTCCTGCTCTACCCGGATTCTATCTCTGGCGATCGAATGTCGATTTGCCTTAGATTTCCAAATTTATTATATTCCTGAAGTCACGGTTGACCGGTTAAGGTCGTCAACGATTTATATAAGCTTATCGTCTTCTATTTGGTAATTAAATTATCTCATCTTTGTTCAAGCTTATCTTCGAACCAGAATTCTATTTGATTAGGTTCCTCTAAATTCGAATCTCTGTTTGTTCTGAAATCCATCCTTGAATCATTCTTTGGAAATTTGTGTTTGGTTGTATTTTGAAATTGTGCATACATCGAAATTATTATTTTGGTAAGGATGATCCTATTTGGTATATAAAAGTGAAATGTTTTCGATAAAGATTATATATCTTTTAAAGGAAAATTTGAAATTTTGAAAGGATTTGAAATTTTGAAAATTTATAAGAAATTTGACTTATATAAAATAATTTAAAACTGAAGGTTTTTGAATTTTGAATTTCGAGGGATCGAACTTCGGTGTTTTGAAATCGATTTTAGGATTTGAAAAATATATAATAATAATATGATTTAAAGATATTTCTCCGAATAAAAATGTTTCAAATGTATTCGAATGAATTCCAATGATTTCGAAGTAACTTCAAATAAGTTTCAAGAAAATAAAAGTCCAAAACCCACTTATGTCATTGGAGAATAATTTCGGTGATGATTACATGCATCATCGACATTGATTTTCGAGTATCTGAGTGGGGAGAGGCCACTCTAGTAGCTTTGCTATGCGAATGATTTTGTGAGACCAAATTTTGATTTCAGATTTTTGAAGTATGGTTTGATATTCGAAAGATATATGTATATATATATATATATATATATATATATATATATGAAATGATTTAAATTAAGCCGGTGTTCAGTCCTCGAGATTTAGATTTGTTTTGGTATAACCCTAACTTTTGGAATTGGTTTACCGATTTGTTGGTGATTTCCAACTCTTGGATTGAAAATATGTTCTTCGACTATTTCAAGGTTCGAGCACCTCCAAATCAAGGTTAACTTTTCAAGGCTAAGAAATTTTTAAAGGTATTGGGTATTTGATAAAGAATATAAGTTTAGTTTAATATGATTAAAGTATAAAGTAATATGATTTATATAAGTTGAAATTGTTTGTTGAGTGAAATAAATAAGACTATGTTGAATTATATTGGTATGAAATATAGATTTGAAATGTTTTGAATAAAGTATATATATAGAATAATAATCTTTTCAATGGTAAATTCGAATTTTTCGTATAGAAATAAATAGTTTGAAGGTGTTGTTGAAAAACTAAATTGAATTGAAACTGATGGTTTGAATTGAATCAAAATTGAAAATTTTAGATTTGGGTTTAATTGAATAAATTTGTGAAATGTAAAGAACTAAAGGAATGTTTTATGGTTTCAAATGTATGATTTCGAAAGGTTATGATTTTTCAATGTGTAATGCTTTCAAGTATTTTGGTTTCGAAAGATCTATAACTTTGAAAGTATTATGATTTTTGAAAGTGAATATATGTTTGAAATGGATTGAATTTGTTTGACCTAAATTTTGTTCATTTGGAAATTTGGATTATTTTTCTAACTTATTATTTTGGAAACTTTGAACTGAATACATGTAATTTGGAAGAAATGATTTGGCAAAACCGTATATGATTGTGAAACTGAAACGCTATTGAAATGGTTTGAAATTGAGAACCTTGTTTATTTAAATACTTTGATTTGGGAGTTATCGAACTTATATAAAAATGATTTGTATAACTATGAAATTGATTTGAAAACTGTTGATTTGAAAAGGTACTCATACTCAATTTGTAAATTGAAATCTTATATAATCGAAGTCTATATAAGTGTGATTTGATATACTATTGATTTTGGAAAGTATTCGATTTGAAATGAAATCTTATTTATAATGGACTTTATATAAGTATGATATTTGAAAGTGATTTGAAAGGTACTATATGATACATATTTTCGAAGTTAAGATATGGAAAGTGCCTTTTGCTTGATATCCGCTTTGTGGCCACACTGTGGATTCATTCTATCGATGTTATTCTCTCTGATTTGGGTTTTCCGGATATGATACTCGAGTGTCCATCGAATTCCATGGCGATCTCCATTGCATAGAGCAACTGCCTGGCTGAGTTGGCCTAGGGAAACGGATAGTTTCTTGGGGGATCCAGGCGTAACCATTGTGTATCATGCACTCTATGTAGGTCGCATTAGTAGCGAAAATGCCTGGCTGAGATGGCCTAGGGGTACGGATTGTTTCCTGGGGGATCCAGGTGTAACCATTGTGTATCCTACACTCTACTAGTCATCATGGCGTAACTCGTAGGGATGAGAAAGCTTACGAATACAGATTGTTTCCTGGGGAATCCACGCGTAACCATTGTGTATTTGCGATCCATGGTTAGACAAATGTTTTGATTTCGTTGTTTTGTTTGGATTGTACTTTCCATATCTGCTTTTAAAAGTTTTTCTAATATTTTCACTGGATGTTGAAATAAGTCTATTAAGTACCCGGAGAATTCTAGCTTTGCGCCTGATCAACGCATGACCAGAGTCTGCAGGAACGAAAGTAAACTTGTTAAGACATCGTTATAAAAGTATTTTGATAAAGTATTATATAAAGGATATTTTGATCATTTATTTTACTTTTCTAAATAATGTAAATTTTTTAAATATTGTTTACTTCGAACTATCAAATTTGAATCAAATGATTATTTATCATATTATTAAATGTTTAAAATGTTGTAAATATAAAATCTTAAATTGAAATGTATATGGTTTTAAAATAATGGTCCATCCTTGTGTTCCAATCTATTTTTCCTCCTAGCTATTCCTAGCTTTTTACTCTTCGGGGGTTCTTTCTGCATTATGGGAAGAGTTGGTTCCTTGGCTTATTGGTTGGATTTGCCCAAGAAGCATTCTAGAGTGCATGAAGTATTCCACGTCTCACATCTCCTCTAGTATCTTCTTGACTCATCTCTTATTGTTCAGCCTTCTGCTTTTGGTTGTTTGGATGTTTAGCCTTATCTGACTATCGAGAGTAAACCAGGTCGTACTGTCGACAGAGATACGAAGCAGCTAAAAAGAAAATCTGTTAGTTTGATCAAAATATTGTGAAGTATTGATGATTAGGATTGTACCTGGGAGACGGAGGAGAGCATTCGTGCTTCGAATTCGAAATTGTTTTTTCAGGTACTATTTGTTGTCTATCGTGCTTTTCCTTATTTTTCCTTGTTCGTTCTTTTCGAGGACGAAAAGATTTGAGTGGAGGAGTGTAACAATCCAGTATTTTGTGATTATTTTAATTATTTATTTTAAATTATTTAAAATTAATACTCCTGATTTAAAAAAAAATTATTTTTTATTAAAATGAATAAATTTGTTATTTTAAGAGTATATTTTGATCTTTGTGTGAATTATAATTTCAAACCTGAAAATAGGATATTTTCAGAAAATGTGGATTTTGGTCAATCTGGTCAAACTTTGACTTTTAAATTTGAAATTTGAAATTTGAAATTTTGAAATATTGAATTTTATCCTTTGTTATGAAAATATATTAAATTTCAAGAATACTAATTTTTGTTTCGTTGAAATCTGATTTGTATTGTGAAAGTTACGCTTTTTACAATATTGAGTGTAAATTGATATATTTAATAAAACTGTCTATTTTAAATTATATGAATAATATTTTTATTTGTTAAATCATGTTCTAATATGTGTTATATGAAATTTTAAGTGTATATTTTATTTTAAATATTTTTAAAGCTATGATAAAAATTTTCCAAAGTTTATTGCATTTATTTTCTAATTTTTTAAAGGCCAGTTTCTATTTTTCTGCTATTTTCTTCATTTAAATTATATTTAATTAAAATTTATTTATTTATTTTTTTGAATGTATTTTTATTTTATGTTATTATCTTTATGTTTAAATATTTTACAAGTCCATATAATTTTTACAAAGTTTATTCTGTTTATTTTCAAATATTCTGGACTAGTTTGCATTTTCTAAGCTATTTTCTTATTTTAATCATATATAATTATTATTTACTTATTATATTTTAAATTTTGTTGAATTTTCAAAATTTTAACTGAAATTATTATTATTTTCAGTAATTTAAACTTATATAAATAAATTTAAGGTAATTTGAAAAGGTTATGACTTTGGACATTCCTATGGCTTTTTATCTTCCACAAATTTAACATAACTTTCATTCAATTAGCCATAACTTCCCATTTCTTTCAGCCGCATACTTCATTCTCATTCACATAAACTTTCTTTTTAACATTCCTGAAGAAAATTTTCGGCCTTCCTCTTTTGAAGATTTTTTGGTAAAACTTTATTTCATTTTTTCACCTTTGTTGCTTGAATTCATTAATTTTGCACTTGTCTTCATCCCTATATGGCTCGGCTCCTCTCTCCTCCACCATCTTGGCCGCCTCCACCACCATCCCCTCTGACCAACATCACCTCCAGCCCCTTCCCATGCCATAGCCGCGCCCCTATGTGATGAAGAACCACCTTAAAATGAAGCAATATCACCTACATATGTACAAGTCGAGCACTTAGGTCTAGCACCACCTCTCTCAACCACCTAGGCCGACCAACCACCACCGCCACTGGCCTGATCTCGGCCTAATACACCTCTGTACACCCTCACCTGACCATACCTGAAGTGTCTGTTCCCTCCATATCCTTGGCCGAGCCCAAAGTTGCATAGAAACCCTTGCTTTTGCCTTTGAACATTAGCCTCTTGCCTCACAAACCTTTGCACCACTTTCTCTAGGATATGCCAACCCCTATAGGTCCACAACCTGACCTTAGAGCAGGCTTTAGTCGTGTATTTTCCAGCCATGGCTGAGCCTATGCTGGACGAAGGCAAGTGCAATTGGTTTGGATTTGTTTTGTGCTTGAATTTATAAGTTGTTTAAAAGTATGTGTAGTGTTTATTAATGTATATTTGAATTGTTTTGTCTCATGTATTCAAGGCATTTGGTCTTGTCTCTCTCGCACTCAAATCATTATCGTGCTCTCGTGCTTTTATGGATCTCTGTTGGGTGTAGTTATTTGCCATCTCCAGCTTAAACAAGTGAGTTATTCTCACCAGACAATATGTACATATATAACTAGTAAATTGACCCCTTTTGAATTTGTAAAATGCATTATAATGTTACACCTGCTATATTATGATTATATGATGTTCACCTATGCTTAAACACCTGTTATAACATTTATTACTGTTATATTATGCTATTCTATTATTTTTATCAGTTTATCACACTGCAAGTTCCCTTTAAATTAGAATCACTATGGGTTGAAATGATACATACCCGAACGGACTTTAAAATCGGAGAAAAATCGTTATGAGCTGAAATGATAGGCCTGAATGATTTTCAATTATTTTCATTTACTTGAGATTGCAGGTTTGAAACGATCAAACCTAGGTTTTCTTTGTAAATTACGGGTTGAAATGATATATTACCCGTATCACTTTACCTAGGCTAGAAAATGAAATACATACCCGTTGTTAAAGTATGTTTTTCTAAAAAAATTAAAATATTTTAGAAATGTAAATATTATAATATTTTGATTTAAACTTAATAAAAAATGATTTTTGTAAAAGCATTATTGATTTTCTGAAAATTTATAGGTGAAATAAATTAATGGTAAAGTTAGAAAATTTGAAATGTAAGTTATTTTAGGAAATTTTAATTTGGTGATAATTGGAATTTAAATTAATTATGAAATGTGATAAATTCGTGATAATTTGGATTAAAGTGATAAATGATTTTTATATTATATTAATGATTTCGATTAAAGTTAAAATGTGAAATGAATGACTATTTAAGTTGAAATTTTGAAATATAACTAAAATTGGAGATTTGTGAATTTGGCTTAAAAGTGAATTTTAAGAAGTAAATAAAAAAAAATGAAATTAAGTTACATTTGAAAATTTAAGCTTAAGTGTTAAGTTAAATTTAATTTAATGAATTTAAATTTAATGTTGGAATTTAATAAGTGAATTATTATTAAATCTTGGAATGGAAATTTAACTTTATAAAATCATGAATATAAGGATATATGAATGATTGTTTTAAAAGTGAAATATGTGATTTGATAAGTTAAAAATGATTTAAATAAAAATATAATTGTTTGTGAAAATATATTGAATACTTGAAGTTAATTAACTGCATTTTTTGAAATGCTATTATTTCTAATGTAAATGATATTACAGCATTTGTAAATGCTGTAGTTGATAATAATGAACCAAATGGCTAAATTTAATTAAAGGCTATTATAGAATTTTGTGAGTGCTATAATTGTTGAATTTAACTAAGCTTATTAGAAACTACTTTAACCATATTACAGCATTTTTAAATGCTGTCTTTTGTTAAATTGAACTGTTTTGAATGTAACAATCTGTAGCATTTTCTAAATGCTACAAAAGTTGAATTTTTCATTGTTTTAATAAATTTAAGTGAATAAATGAGTTTTGAAAGATTAAAATTTTAGAAATTTAATAATTTAATTATTAAATATAATAACTTCAATTTAATTTGTTCTGAATTATAAACTATTTCGAAATGTGTGTTGAAATGGTATTTTAAATAAATGAACGTGGTTTGGAAAATACGATATTTTGATATTTTGAAATGGATTTTTAAATGATACTGAATTTTGAAATTATGTTTGATTTCGAAGTATAAATTACTATTTTGAAACTTTAACCACGGGATGTATTTAGTTTATAGTTTAACTGATCCTTAAAGGATGGGCGATCCCAAGATCCTTTAAGTTATTGTGCATTTCTACTATAATTCACTTGAGTTGGTTTACATTATATAAGTATATATGTCCTGATTCGAGTGTTTTGTGTTTTACTTTACACTCGGGTCAGCCTGAGTATTTACAGCTTAGCTTTGGATTTCTTTCTGGAGCTAGGAATCGCTGGAGATTCTGCTTGTCTAGTTATTTGTTCCCTTCAGTTTCAGTTGTCCTATTTCAGCTCTGGTATTTATAAAATGTTATGTAATTGAGATTTCTATTGTATATCTTTTCAGACTAATATTATGTATTATGTTTTGAGAGTTTGTTATAGTAGCTTCATGAACTACTATGGTATTTTCATTTCCGCTCCGAGTTATTCCGATATTTCTGTGTCTGTGATTCTGTGATTGTATTTCATTTTCTCCAAATTTATTTACAACGCGGTATTTTGAGCAATTCAAGTCTGACATGTGTGGATGCGAATGGCTGAAAATATCTAGTTGTTACATGCTACTTTAAATATGGTAAATTTCACCTCCAGAGACTAGTGGCAAATAATCCTACATCATGAAGATCTTTGTCTTCAATGATCTTTGTTTCAATATGTTTTATTTCGAAAATTAGTTCTAAGGGGTTTTTGGATAAGAATCGCCCAAATCCGATCCCAGTTCTTCGTATAGGAATCACCCAAATCCGATCTCGATTCCTTCGTACTATCATCGATAAATTGATGTCAATTAGATCATTATTGTTTGATTCATTCATTTCTCTTTAGCAAAAATATATTCGAGAATATATATATATATATATATATATATATCTTTATAAATTATTCTTCTAAGATTTATCAAATCATTTGGATTATTTATGCCTCTTCAAATCTTGAAATAATATCACATTATTTAGAAAAACATTAATATGAATTTTTTTAGAGCATCCGAGCTTTCCTTTCGATCTGTTTCACCCCGCGTCTAAAAGATAAAGCGAAGGATAGGTAGTTCAGGGCACTGGTTGCTTTATTCCTAACCTTAGTTATACACCTTGTTTTACCGTTTAGCTCCCATAGACATGAAAAATGTACTAGTCGTTTTCGCATACTCAATTTGTTATTATATTTAGTATTCTTCACTTTTTGTTTAAGTGGTATAAACAATTCCTCTTAACCATTATTAAAAATCTTACTAAAACTTCCATATTATATTTAAATGGCTTAATTATTCTTTTAAAATCATTCACAAAATATTTGGAAAATAATTGTTATGTTTAAACTCATACTCAAAAGGTTATAGAATTCGCAGCATAAAAGTGTTGCGGAAAGTAATATACAGTCTATTTGATTTAAACAACTTTTTAATATTTGAAAATTTATATTTTCCATTCCAAATCTCTTTTAAACCATTTAAATATATTTATCAAATTTATTTCATATTTTTAATCATTTAAAAATATCGTTTATAAAGAAATTCCCTTTTGATTCCGAACTGCAAGACCGCGATGTTTTTACAAAATTGTTTTGGACATATTTCAAAATCTACTTCATGAAATGTTGATTTTCTTTCTTCGTTGGAAAACTGTTATCATTATGGACCAATGTATTTTTTATTTCGAAGAAATTCGACTTATAAATCATTCTCTACATTATTTGAAGTTGCGGGTCGAAATTTACGAACTGCCGCTGTGCGACGAGTTCGATTGTAACCATTTTTGTAAGTTGCTTTGAAACTTGTATGAAACACTTCAAAATTATTATAAACCATATTAAAACTATTTTAACTTATTTACAACAGTATTTTCATCATTACTAACTCATTTTTCTTTTCATTTTATAGTATAATATTATATTATTATTATATCATTTTCAATCTTTTTAGATATTTTGAAATCATTAAGAGGCTAAATAATTTCCACACACGCATTTATATGGATTTAATTTCCATTCAATTAACTGTACTTACTAACCATTTTTCTTATCATTTATCAAACTAAGTTATTATCTATATCACAAACATATAATCAACCATAATATCAACCAAGTTATTAAACATTTAATCATCCAACATACCAAACTTTTCATATAATTAACTTTGAAATATTTTTAGAAATTAGTAACTTAAAATATGAGTACCCACGATTAGTTCCACTCCACCAAACTTTTTTGTAGATTTTCCTTTTGATTTCTGCAGCACCTCCTTCTCTTTTTCTTGCTCTGAAGCTTCACGATTTGCTCCTCACTCCTCCATAGGTTTGTCCTCCTTCTAATCCACCCCTTCCTCCATCATTTCTTCACTTTTTAGATATTAAACCATGTTTTAATGATATTCTAAGGTCTTTGGAAAAGTTTGGTGGTGTTTGGATTTGATTTGCTATGATTTTAAAAAAAGGTTAGTAAGGAAAGAGAAGAGAAGAAACTATTAGAGAGTGGAAGAAAGACTTGAAAAAGGAAGAAGAAGAAGTGTAAAAAAAATAAGAAAGTGGATGCTTATTTATAGAAGAAGTTTTTGATTAAAATAATATTTTGTAAAAAGACCAAAATACCCTTTACTTACTTTTTAGGCAACCTTATTTTTTCAACACTTAACATCACATTTCAAATCATTACTTTATGTTATTTTCACTTAAGAAGTAAGTAAGGAATATAATAATTATGTTTGGTTTGATTTGATGTTTTCCTTTTGCTTTAAAATGACATGTTTATCTTTTTGTACTTACTTTTTATTAATTATATTCGAGAATTTTCTAAGCATGTTTAGTAAAAGTAAACTTGATTAGTGAATTAATTAATACTTACACTATTTGAATATATTTTCCTATATAAGAAAATAAACGAGGGACAACATTTCGATAATTTTTATTCTGCAAAACATTGATTTTCGACAAAATGCTTTACGGTCACATTTTGATGTTTTAGTTAAACTATTTATTTATGTAAACCAAATTTAAAAATAAACTTTTACATTTCTATTCGAAAATATAAACACTCATAAATAAATTAAAATAATTTATTTAACCATTGAAACTTATTTTTCTGAAATCAGCATTTTGTCACTTTTGTCGATATATGCAAGTGTTACTGTTTTTGTGTGTACTTCTCTTTCCAAATCATATCTAATATTTTTTGATTCATATAACCTTACTTATTTTATATTTAAAATCAACTTAAATAGTATATTTTAAAGTGGTCAAATTCTGGATCGTTACAAGCGGCATTTGAAATGCCGCTAGTACATATGGCAATCTACGTGGCAAGAAGTGGTCTGGTTTTGTAACTAGTTTTGAATATGGCCTATCTATGTAATATGTTTGCAAATCTGGCCTAAATATAAATTTTATCCTATTTTGTTTAAACTTTCTTTTTTGAAATTACAATTGCAAGCTAATAATGCACATATGCTTGCATGTTCAAAATGTTGTGGAGTACTTGAATAAGAAATGAATGCTTTGATTAATAATTAATTTAAGTGATTATTTTATTTTATATATTTCTTTTATATTTTTCTTTTTAAGGAATATACTAGGTGCGAACTGAAGAGAAATCCTCTAGAAAGACAAAGCGAAAGTAGAATGAATAGTTGTATATAATATTAAATGACTAGTGTATTTGATTTCAAGATGAACTTATGTTTATTGGGAGCAATTAGTTCTGATATGTTATCGATGCTTGTAATATCGTACATTGTTCGTAGTTCTGCCAATGGATACCTGAAAAATCTGAAATCCGTTCGCATCGATATCCGAAAAGCGGATAAATATCCGAGATCAGGAAAAATGGATGCGGATGCGGATACGAAGACATCCGCATTTGAAAATTATCCATTTGGTGTTTTTTAAGATTATAGTTTAAATTATGTGTATTTTAGTACAGTGAAAGATATTTATTTATGGTTTTATCATGTTAGAAGTTTATATTATACGCAATAAATGCATATTAACTACTCAAAACTATTTATTATTTTTATATTTGTTTATTTTTAGCACTTTAATGATTAATGCAATTGAAAATAGTTTATTTTAAACTTATATCTTCCATTTATATTTCTTGATTTATCGATCATTAGCGGACAGAATAATTATCCAATATCCATCCATATCCACGAATGCAGATATCCGATATTCGAAAATGATTTCGGATGCGGATGCGGATGGCACTATTCGCATCCGAAAGTATCCATTGACGGACCTAATGGTTCGAGTTGATGTATTATACGCTCTTTCACAAGTGTAAATCCCATTTTGTACTTATTCCATTATATTAAGTTATTTTCTCTTATGATGAGTCGAATACTTTTCTTTTTAAAGTACAATCATAATTATATTTTGCATACGTATCATGTAAGCACTGGCGCACCTAATTGAGTATCCGTATGGGGTTTGTTGCCCCCATTGAACTTTGCTATTTAATCTATTTTGTTTAGTGTGATATCAGGCGCTGTTGTAAATACATGTTATGTTTTCTTCTCACTTCTCATTCTTGATATGAATAACTTGTTTATTGTTAAGGGAAGATCTCGTCGTAAGGTTGAAAGAAAGACATACTTTCATTACTATCATGTTGAAATTTTTCTATGAAATGATCGTCATACAACTTCAAGAGTTGAACAATAATTTTACCAGTCTAAAATACAGAATTATTATTGTGTATGCTATGTCTTAGTCCAAATGATTCATTTTCGGTATATGATAAGGGAAAAATTAATGTTATTTACTAAATTTTACACGTCAGATTTCTCTCCAAAAGATTAATGCAACTTGATCATCAACTACATCCTAGATTTGCAATTTGACAATCATTTTCCAATGTAGAGAGTTGGTGCTTGTAAAAAAGAGCGTTCAAAGGAAGAAAAATTGTTTATATCCGCAAATGTGCTTTCTTTTGAAGTTGACATTATTGTTACGTGTCGCTACTGTTGAAAGAGTATTATTAGCTATGAAAATTATCAAAACTTCACTACGTAATCGATTAGGGTGAGATGTGATAATAATTGTCTAATGACTTATATTGAACGGGATATATTAGAAATTATTGAAATTAACTATATTATTCAAAATTTTCAAAATATGAAACCTAGAAGGATACTTCTGTTAACATTTGATGTTGTAATAATTTGTCATGTTTATACTGAATATTAACATACAATTTTGTGGATCGAATATGTATTAATTTTTGTTATGAAAACATGGTTAAATTTTTTTCTAAGTTCTGCCCACGTTGAATCAAATTTTTGCATACGCCACGACATGTATGGATCCCTCTCCCTTTTATGTTGATTGCATTCTTTGTGGAGGATAGTTACAGTGCTGCATCTTTTACATTGTAACCAAGAATTGGCCAAGTAGTAATACGAGACCCTGTATTGTATAATGAAGGTTCTAACGTCAAAGTGGCCGATGATGATAGTTTGTAGAGAAATGCAGTGGCAATCGATAATCTAGGTTGCATCATTTGCGTTGATATCTACATTGCATGCTGCGCATGTAAGTGCAATTGCATTGTTAAGCCAATTATGCAATTAACACATTTGCATCGATAATCTACCAAGCACGTAAGTGCAATTGTATTGCATTATCCTTTTATTTTAGTTTTGGCTTAAACCACATGATTTATAATTATATTGAGATTTTGTAAATGATGCGAATATATAATTCGTTTTAGCATTTTAGTAATTGTGAATATGGTTTGTATATGTGTTGCACTAACGTTTTAATCTTTTTTTTGAATTTTGCAATTTTTTAACGATGGGAAAAACAGTTGTAAAAACTATCTACTACGACGGTTGAAAATAGATGTAAGTAGATCTATGACAACTATCAAAAGCACTTGCAGAAGATACTATTACTACAACTTCTATTAGCCGTTGCAAAAGAGATATACAACAAAAATCATTAACTATTGCGATGATATTACCAAAAATACCGAAAGCAGATATAAAAAGGGTTTTTTACAACTACTCTCGCAACTGTCGGTGACTGTTGCAAAATCTCCAACTCTATTACAATTTCGGATATAACGATTGGCAGATGCCCATTGTAACAAGCCTATTACAATTGTTTTTGATAGTTACGAAAAGATATTTTTATTATAGTGTAGCCATGTTGTTATCCTTAGCAAGATTGTTGTTTGGTTAATCAACCAGCCCATGCTTGGCAGGGTAAGATTAGGTGCCAAGCTTTGGATTTGGTTAGAGATGCAAAGTGATTTTAGGATTTTCCCTATGTCATGAGCTTTATGAGTCCAATCATTCTTTAGTTTATTCGTAATTTGACCAGTTGAGTGCTTTGAAGATAGGATGGTTAAAGATTATAAGTAGTTGAGGAGGTCCCATGACTTCTATTGAAGCCATATCGTTTTTTGGTTTTTCTTTGGTGGCTTGATTTGTTACTTCTGAAAGAAGAAGCATGGATGAGTTTTTGAGATTGTGAGGGGTTGCTGGATGCAAGTCGAGAAAGATGGTGGTTTACTTGTGACTAGATTATATAACCTAGAAAAAATTTCTAGTGGGTTTGCCCTTCATCTAATCTAGCGTCAAAATGGTAATGATAATTTATATCTTGCAATAACAATATGAAGTAGATTTATTGCAAAATGCTTATTGAACTACACAATGGAAATTTAACTAAATAAGAAATGAAGAGTATGTCGATTATAGGATAGAAATCTTGTATTATATATGTATATTTGTTATAGGGTAAGAGCGGGTTTACTTAGCCCAAAGCCCGTTTAAGCAAACCAATGTATTTGAATACAATTGCCCTGTAACTGGAACAAGTATTGATCTTTGTATCATATACATGAAATATCAAAGCAAAAATATTACATTCTTTCTTCATTCAAGTAGAAAATCATTCAAAATTTATCAGTTCTTTCTTATTATCAGAGCCAACATTTTGTAGCTTAACAACATTCATCATTTAAAAAGACTGATCTATCAAAGAAATCTCATCATCTGGGTCTGTTTTACCCATTAGATTAATCTTCATTATTTGGGTAAGGAATTTGTTCAAGAATATTATTGTCGTGTCAAGCATATCGCTGGCTGCAATAATATATCCAAAAACAAATTCAAGACTAGAGGAAAACCAGAAAATCATTCAAAAATGATCAAGATATTCATTAACACGACAAAAGGAAGTAAGCGCCATACCAGAAGCAATCAGAGAAACCTCATCATATTGCTTGGTTTCAACATACCTTGTCTATACGGATGAATTTCTTGCTTTTACCATGATCCGTTGATTTCACCAGCCATTTCTTGTTTCAAGAAGCATCTTCATGGTAAAGGGCAGCACTGAAACATCCAACAATGTAGCAGATTCATCACAACAGATCATGGCAATGATAGATAGCCTTATCAAGACCATCATCAGCCCTCAAATTCATCTGATTATTGCACAACTCGAAGAGGAAAACTATCTCCTTTGGAAAGTACAAGTTGAAACCACAACCAGAGGATATGGTCTTGATGGATACATCCTTGGCACTATTATCACTCTACCCAAATGTCACGACCCAAATTTCAGCGTTCGAAAATCGACACCCGTACTTCACGTGTACTCGAATGCCACAGATTCAATCGTTGAAATTCGACTCATGTCGGAGCTTATGACACGTTAAGTACAACAACACAGCGGAAGAAAATGAATAATATCATTGATACAACAATGAATACAATATCTGATACAACTGAATATCAAATACAAATGACTATCAATATACCGAAGATTGATACAGGACAATAGCAGCGGAAAGACAATGTCTTCAATGCTTAACTCCAAAAACTCCAAATACTCGAAGACTTTCACATCCAAAACCAAAAGCTTAAAGAACTCCCATCTAACAAGCTTGAACCAACAACAATGCTGAAATGAAGCAACCCGATCCAAAATGCGATTGCCAAAATCTAGAGATTGAATGCTATCGAATCTACACCTACTATTCGATTATTTGAAAATCCCAACTCGAGACTGCCGGTGTGGAAAATTGTGGGCACCTAGAGTTTAGGAAAAGAACAATAAACTCTGGGTTATTCATGGGACTAGTATGAGCAAACAAAATAGTTCTTTTCTTTACAACAAAAAATAAAAGATTTGAAAATCGCAATGCCTTTTGGAAAATGAAACTGCCATAAGGTCTCTCTCCACACACACAATGCAAGCGCACGCTTGGAGGAGATTTCTCCTTATGACAGTAAAAAATGCTTGGTGCGCGAAAACTATTTGATATTATTATTAGTGCATAGTGCAGAAAACCTTTCGAAAGTATAATATTAATCTTAGTCAGCCTACGTACCATTATAGGATGCATACTACAGCTACCATGTTAGATGGCCGGTTCTACAACTAAAATCGTTCAGGGCGCGTATCCGGTCTTCACCACCTGTCTTCAAATGCTATCCATAACGTCGTATCATTATTCGGAATGGGTTATATGACACAAAGGTCATATCCCGGCTAAACCGAATAATGAGCGCAATATTTAAAAACATATGGATATTGAGGTTTCAGTTAAGTCATAACTTTAAACCTAAAACTTTCCTTTCAAATGTTTTAAACCAATTACCATTTCCAAATCTTTAACAAAACGATTCACCTCACTAAGTTCACCCATTTTTCACAAAGATCCATTCACAGATTTCAAAACAATTTCCATTTCAATTTGGATTAACTCATTCAATCTTCAAATCAAAGATTTAATAGCTTTCAAACCCGTTTCCAATTCAAATCTTTTATACAAAAGATACACCATTTAAAATCCTCTTCGATTTCAAAACAAGGTTCAATCATCTTTCACAAAGATTCATTCATAGCTTTCAAAACTATTTCAATTCCATTTCAAAATTGAAATCTTTTAACACAAATTGGAAATCCTTCTTTATATGAAAGCTGTTATTATTTGAAAGCAAATAGTTTTTGTTTTGGAAGAATCCGATTTCATTTATACAAGTAAAAGTCCTTGGGTTAAATTCAAATTCCTAAAACAATACCTTTAAAATGGTTTAAACCCATAAAAACTTGTATAACATGTTTAAATCATAAATTTCCAAACATATAATTCAATTTCAAATCTTGAATTCAAATCAAATTATTAAATATTAAAACTTTATCTATTCAAAATAACTTTTATTTTTAAGACTCCCTTTTCAAAAGCTTTTCATATTTAATCCAATTCCATTTTCAAAACTATTTTGAATTTAAAATTCAATTTTAAAACTTTTTCAAAAAATCTGTGACTTAACCAATTTCCTTGTGCAATCCTTATTTGTGTGTATAGTGTAGTCCAGAGGTTTTACACAATAGTGCAACATCATTCAATCATCACAAATTCAATCATATCAATATCGACAAGCGGTATAATCTATAACGCTTATCTTCCATCCACAGATACACAGATAAACAACATACATTTATCACATATAAAATAAATTACATTCATCACAGCTTGAATTTAAAACAATTCATATCACAAAGCATCACACAACAGAGATATCAAACAATTCACAGTATTCAGTAGAATACAATCATCTACAAGTAAGTTTAATTAATCATCTGATTAATTAAAATCAGATAAATCACTAATCCAGGTTAATTACAATTTGTTTTAATTAATCATCCTCTAATTATTTATTAATTACCCTTAGTTAATAAATAAATCAACCCATAATTATTAAAGAATTATTTAATTACCCTTAATTAATTATCCTTAATAACTTAATTAATAAAGTAATTAATCCTTAATTAATTACCATATAATTAATTATCCTTAATTAATTATAATAGGTAATTATCCCTAAAAACTTATACTAATAAATCACAAATTAATTGCTTTGGGTAATTATCCCTCTTATCACTTGATAAATTAACTTTAATCATTAACTAATTATTCTTTAACTGCTATCATTAAATAATTATTCTTAATTTCTCAAACCTCAATTAATTTTGAAAGATAAACCACTTATTTTTAATTATCTTTTTCAACCTTATTTAATAAATCTTATAATTAATTATCATTAACTACTTAACTTAAATCTTTAAGTTAAATTAACCTTTAAAATAATTTCATTTCTTAATTACCCACTTAATTTACGTCATAAAAATCTTTTGAAAATACTTAGGGATTTGAGTCAAATAATTAACTAAGAATATAATTATTAAAATCAAAATTTTTTGAAAAAACTTCTAACTTTTAAATTCAAATCCTTGAAGTTTATTGAAAACTTGATACATACTTTGTTTTGAAAACTTTTCTCATGCTTCTTTCTTTATAAAACTGGTTGATACAACCTTTATTATTATTAGCTTGGTTAACTTACAAGTGAAAAACACCCGAGCCAAATCACTTCAATCCCGAGCTAACTCCGAAATTTTTCCCAGTTTCTCCTGAGTTCCCTCCTTCTTCTTCCTTCCCTCTTTTTTTCTATAACGCTATTTTAGTTTAAATTAAACATTCCCGTTCTACAGTTTCAATATTCGAACAACCCGATTCAAGGCTCAAGTTATTTCATCGCATACACGAGCTTCTACCCGAGGGAACAACTTCTTCTTCCCAAAACCACTTTAATCCTAGATACACAAGTACAAGCGTGCACGTGCATCATCACTAGAATGACCTCCGACCTTTGTCGATGCCTCCGACACATCATCAACGACCACACCAATCTACTCGAGCACCCATATTTATGAAATTGCTCAGGAATCATAATCGAACGAATTTTCATAACCCATCAGAAATAACCCCGATTGATAAAACCACCTCGGCCTATCCCCTCTGACCACCAGAGATCACAGCCTCCTGCCAGAATCTTCGTCTCCGATCCAAACACCGATCCCTCTTGGTCTGGTCTGTTCTGATCCATTCACGACAACACATTGACCTTTTTAAACTTCATCGACCAAACTTGGTCAGAAACCCTAAATCAACGACTCACCACCTCCACGGAAAACAATAAATATCATTGCTATTTTTCCGATGATCTACCTCCTGCCTACTCCCTCCAGGAACAACCACGACAATCCACACATCGCTAATCGCCGAAACTTGACCAAAATCCAATATACGATCAGCCCCAAAATTCTCATTATCCGTCAACTTAAAAATCACCATATTATTATTAAAATTCATTATTTTTGTAAACGAATTCGATTATATAATTAAAGCATAGAAGTTTGATAATCCAAATTCTGACATTCATTGATTCTATACTGTAATATTCTATTTCCGAGGTATTAATTAAATATTTTCACTTGAATAAATTTTCAAGAAGGATTTTACACACATAAAAACACTTTTTATTTCAAAATTAAAGCCAAAAAATCTTTTACATGGATAATTTGAATTTTTAAATTAGGTTTTAGAACCTGTAACTATAAAAACAGAGGTATACACATCTATACAGGCATGCACAGTCTTATATCTGCATATTTATAAACATGCAAACCAAATTCCACCCAATCATTCAAGCACACTTCAAAGAACATCAAGATATACAAGTTTAGAATCTTTAAAAAAAATTTTGCTCACCCGTTGAAAAACAGAGGATAGATTGGAAATCTGGAATTTTTTGTTTTTGTCTGGAATTTTGATTTTCACCTGTTCTTGATGTTTTAAAATTGATTAGCTGATATGTTGCCGGTTTTGATTGAATCTGTACTTGATTGCTTTTGTTTTCCAAGTTGAAGATTGCTCCAGATTTTATTTATTTCCGGGTTTACTTTTGATCAGAAAACACAAGTTTCTTTTGAAATGATCATTGTATTGGTTTAGTTTTGTTTTAAGGTGTTCTACAGCTTCATGTTTTGAAAGAAGTCTTTATTTGAATCCTTTTCTCTGATTTGTACTTTGATTCCTAGATTTTTGATTTGAAAATTTTGAATCTGGTTGAAGCTTTATCCCATGTTTGAATTTATTTGATTTAGTTTGAGAAGAATTGAACTTCACTTTGTTTTGCATATATTGTTTCTTCTTGGTTTTACAGGTTTTGGAATTTTAGAAAGATGAAGAGATTTTTTGAACTGAATTATTTTCAAAAATAAAAAGAAATTTAAAACCAAACATGACACTTGTCTTTATTAGTTACACTTGTGATTATATGTTATTTTCATTCTCACAAATGTCATTTGAAATAAAATTTATGTTTATATCCTTATGTTAAATAATTTTACAAATTATGTTTTAAACCCTTATTTTAATAAATTTATAAATCATGTTTTGTGTATATATATATATAATTTAAAAGAGAATGGTTTAATACTAATGTATATATTTATAACTTTTGAGAAATTGGTTTTTAAAACTTAACTATACACTAGTAATATATATATATATATATATATATATATATATTAGATTTAACCTTTAAATATCCTTTTTAAAAATTATTTATATCAAATTAAAAATATCATTTCCAAATCACAATGCATATATATTAGAGTTAGGAAATAAATAAACTTAATATTATAGATTCTTCAAATTCAATTTACAATCGATTTGTATTTATAAACAAACAAACAAATATCTTATTTAATTTTGAAAATATCAAATCAGTTCACAATTAAATTCAAAAATTTAATTTAATTACCAGTTTAAACTTGACTCAAAACTGGGATCGTTACAGATTCCCCCTCTAACGAAAATTTCGTCCCCGAAATTTGCTAGACAGGGAGGCAACAGAAAAACAGATGAACACACAGAGGAATTGTTCACCGGATCAAACCGAATATCTATTCTGTATTTGGCTTACCAAATCAGAATATCACCAATAATTATGACAATATACTCATTCAATATTATACAGGATACTCGGGTCACCAAATCTACGAAATAAGCAGGGACCTTGGTTAGTTAGAAAGGATAACTAACCATTCGTAGACTATATCGGACCCCAGAGAATAGATAGATAGATTACATTTTCCATAGTTCTCAAACACTAGATATGGATTCCAACTCAGGTCGGAATACCCCAAATTTTACACCAGCTTATCCCTCTTCGGACTTTGACACTCACCAAAAATTACAATAGGATTTCAAATTTGGTTTTAACTGAAATAGTTTTATCGATACAATTCAATTTTAACATTATATTTATTTAATCAATTTATTTCAAATAAAATTTCAAATTCGTTAAAGTTAAAACGAAAAACTAATAACGATAATACGAGATAGGAACTTATCAACAACGATTCGCAGGACCACCTCTCTAAAGCTTCTCGCTCGAGCTGCCACGAAGCGATCAAAGGATTGAAACTGGATCAAAGGAGATTGAGAAGAATTGTTTCCCTTTTTGCAGGGTATTGACCATTTATAGTGGTACTTCCCTGTCCCCTATCTCGTCCTCTTCTTGCAATCATACTTACTATCAGTGGATAGAAAGAGAATTTACTGAGGCATGCGGACGGATATCTTAGGGATATACTCATTCTAGGGTATACTTCACCCTATCTCTAATGAGTTACCTAATATGTTATACTCCTGAGCTAAAGTTTCAACCTTCATTTCTAATACCAAGATGTCACGACCCAAATATCAACGTTTGAAAATCGACATCCCTACTTCACTTGTACTCGAATGCCGCAGATTCAATCGTTGAAATTCGACTCGTGCCGGAGCTTATAACACATTAAGTACAACAACACAGCGGAAGAAAATGAATAATATCATTGATACAACAATGAATACAATATCTGATACAATTGAATATCTAATACAAATGACTATCAATATATCAAAGATAGATACAAGACAATAGCAGCGGAAAGACAATGTCTTCAATGCCTAACTCCAAAAACTCCAAATACTCGAAGACTTTCACATCCCAAACCAAAAGCTTAAAGAACTCCCATCCAACAAACTTGAACCAACAACAATGCTGAAATGAAGCAACTCGATCCAAAATGCAATTGCCAAAATACCAAGATTGAATGCTATCGAATCTACACCTACTATTTGATTATATGAAAAACCCAACTCTAGACTGCCTGCGTGGAAAATTGTGCGCATCCAGAGTTTAGAAAGAGAACAATAAACTCTGGGTCAGTCATGCGACTGGTATGAGCAAACAAAATAGTTTTTTTCTTTAAAACAAACAACAAAAGATTTGAAAATCGCAATGCTTTTTGGAAAATGAAACTGCCATAAGGTCTTCCGCCACACACACAATGCAAGCGCACATTTGGAGGAGATTTCTCCTTATGACAGTCAAAAATGCTTGATACGCGAAAACCATTTGATATTATTATTAGTGCATAGTGCAGAAAACCTTACGAAAGTATAATATTAACCTTAGCCAGCATATGTACCATTATAGCATGCCTACTATAGCTACCATGCTAGGTGGCAGGTTCTACAGCTAAAACCGTACATGGAGCGTATTGGATGATTGGATTTCCAACAAATGGTCAGTCTAAGAAACTTCCTTAAAGATGGAACGCCTCTGGAGGGACGCCCCCAGGAACCAAACGGTTCCCTACCGACACAAGGCCGGTGTACTCCCTTCCCGGGAGTAACACCTAAGATATGCCCCCCCGGTCGTAACCAACCTTTATCCGAGCGCTCGACACCAACAACCACATAGCAATAAGTATGCAGCAACCATTAGGTAAATATCTGGGCTCCATATCATGATACCACCTATTATCCAGAAGAGATTAACATACCCTAGGGGTACGACCCCTGCAACCTTGCTGCAAAATTCTAGTTTCGACCATTACCGGGTTGTGAGGCTCGATGAAGTCTCGTCCACAAAGCTATGCTTTTTCACCAAGCCATGCTTTGATCAACAAATGATCAGCAACACTTCATATGCCACATTACCAAATTGGGAATGTATCACTAGTAACCATCAACTACATAACCTCTAAGCTCGTACGTCTTAGAGAAGGGTGTTAAGCTAAGAGAATAAATCTCCGCCACCAAATAGAAATGTATTTGATATAAACTGGTTTTACATCTCAAAGTGTAATGTCAGACACATATACATACAAGTTTGTTCCGGGTACGAACAGAACCGAAGGCACTTCACAAAGAAGCCATTGCAAATCCGGATAATCCCTAATCATGTCCGGACTTTCCATCACAAAGGAGATCTCTATACTGGGGCCATTCGGTGCAGAGACATTCGACGAGTTATCCTTTCACTTTCAGAAATATCCGGTCTTCACCACCGTTCTTCAACTGCTATCCATAACGTCGTATCTTTATTCGGAATGGGTTATATGACACAAAGGTCCTCTCCTGGCTAAACCGAATAATGAGCACAATATTTAAAACATATGGATATCGGGGTTTCAATTAAGTCACAACTTTAAACCCAAAACTTTCCTTTCAAATGGTTTAAACCAATTACCATTTCCAAATCTTTAACAAAAAGATTCACTTCACAAAGTTCACCCATTTTTCACAAAGATCCATTCACAGATTTCAAAACAATTTCCATTTCAATTTGGATTAACTCATTCAATCTTCAAATCACAGATTTAATATCTTTCAAAACCGTTTCCAATTCAAATCTTTTATATCATCATTTAAAATCTTCTTTGATTTCAAAACAAGGTTCAATCATCTTTTACAAAGATTCGCTTTCAAAACTATTTCAATTCCATTTCAAAATTGAAATCTTTCAACACAAATTGGAAATCATTCTTTATGTGAAAGTTGTTATTATTTGAAAACAAATAGTTTTTGTTTTGGAAGAATCTGATTTCATTTATACAAGTAAAAGTCCTTGGGTTAAATTCAAATTCCCAAAACAATACCTTTAAAATAGTTTAAACCCATAAAACCTTGTATAACCTTTTTAAATCAAAAATTTCCAAACATATAATTCAATTCCAAATCTTGAATTCAAACACAATTATTAAATTTCAAAACATTATCAAGTTATCCAAAATAACTTTTATTTTTAAAACTCCCTTTTCAAAAGCTTTTCATATTTAATCCAATTCCATTTCCAAAACTATTTTGAATTTAAAATTCAATTTTAAAACTATTTCAAAAAATCTGTAACTTAACCAATTTCCTCATGCAATCCATATTTGTGTGTGTATAGTGTAGTACAGGGGTTTTACACAATAATGCAACATCATTCAATCATCACAGATTCAATCATATCAATATCGATAAGCGGCATAATCTGTAACACTTATCTTCCATCCACAGATACACGGATAAATAATACACATTTATCACATAAAAAATAAATTACATTCATCACAGCTTGAATTTAAAACAATTCATGTCACAAAGCATCATATAGTAGAGACATCAAACAATTCACAGTATTCAATAGAATACAATCATCCACAAGTAAGTTTAATTAACCATCTGATTAATTGAAATCAAATAAGTCACCAATCCAGGTTAATTACAATTTGTTTTAATTAATCATCCTCTAATTATTTATTAATTACCCTTAACTAATAGATAAATCAACCCATAATTATTAAAGAATTATTTAATTACCCTTAATTAATTATCCTTAATAGCTTAATTAATAAATTAATTAACCTTTAGTTAATTACCATTTAATTAATTATCCTTAATTTATTATAACAAATAATTATCCCTAAACACTTATACTAATAAATCATAAATTAATTACTTTGGGTAATTATCCCTTTTATCACTTGATAAATTAACTTTAGTCATTAATTAATTATTCTTTAACTGCTATCATTAGGTAATAGTTCTTAATTTCTCAAACCTTAATTAATTTTTAAAGATAAACCATTTAATTTTAATTATCTTTTTCAACCTTGATTAATAAATCTTGTAATTAATTATCATTAACTATTTAATTTAAACCTTTAAGTTAAATTAACCCTTAAAATAATTTCATTTCTTAATTACCCACTTAATTTACATCATGAAAATCTTTTGAAAATACTTAGGGATTTGAGTCAAATAATTAACTAAGCATATAATTTTTAAAATCAAAACAATTTTAAAAACTTCTAACTTTTAAATTCAAATCCTTGAAGCTTGTTGAAAACTTGATACATACTTTGTTTTGAAAACTTTTCTCATGCTTCTTTCTTTATAAAACTAGTTGATATTACCTTTATTACCTTTATTATTATTAGCTTGGTTAACTTACAAGTGAAAAACACCAGAGCCAAATCACTTCATTCCTTAGCTAACTCCGAATTTTTTCCCAGTTTCCCCTGAGTTCCCTCCTTCTTCTTCCTTCCCTCTTTTTATTTTTTCTAAAACATTTTAGTTTAAATTAAACATTCCCGTTCTACAGTTTCAACATTCGAACAACTCGATTCAAGGCTCGAGTTATTTAATCACATACATGACCTCTACACGAAGGAACATCTTCTTCTTCCCAAAACCACTTTAATCCCAGATACACAAGTACGAGCGTGCACGTGCACCATCACCAGAACGACCTCCGCCGATGCCTCCGACACTTCATCAATGACCACACCAATCTACCCGAGCACCCAGATTTATGAAATTTCTCAGGAATCATAATCGAAAGAATTTTCGTAAACCATCAAAAATAACCCTGATTAATAGAACCACCTCGGCCTATCCCCTCCGACCACCAGAGATCACAGTCTCGTGCTAGAATCTTCGTCTTCGATCCACACACCGATCCCCCTTGGTCCGGTCTGTTCCGATCCATTCACGACGACACATTGACCTTTTTAAACTTCATCGACCAAACTTGGTCAGAAGCCCTAAATCAACGACTCACCACCTCCATGGAAAACAATAAATAGCACTGCTATTTTTTCGATGATCTACCTCACGCCTACTCCCTCCAGGAACAACCTCGACAATCCACACATGGCCAATCGTCGAAACTTGACCAAAATCCAATATACGATCAACCCCAAAATTCTCTATATCCATCAACTTAAAAATCACCATATTATTATTAAAATTCATTATTTTTGTAAACGAATTCGATTATATAATTAAAGCATGGAAGTTTGATAATCCAAATTCTCACATTCATTGATTCTATGCTATAATATTCTATTTCCGAGATATTAATTAAATATTTTCACTTGAATAAATTTTCAAGAAGGATGTTATAGACATACAAACACCTTTTTTTTTTAAATTAAAGCCAAAAAATCTTTTAGGTGGATAATTTGAATTTTTAAATCAAGTTTTAGAACCTGTAACTATAAAAACAAAGGTATACACATGTATACAGGCATGCAAAGTCTTATATCTGCATATTTATATACATGCAAACCAAATTCCACCCAATCATTCATGCACACTTCAAAGAACATCAAGATATACAGGTTTAGAATCTTAAAAAAAAAGTTTGCTCACCTGCGTTTTGAAAAACAGAGGATAGATTGGAAATCCAGAATTTTTGTTTTGGTCTAGAATTCTGATTTTCACCTGTTCTTGATGGTTTGAAATTGATTAGTTGATCTGTTGCTGGTTTTGATTGAATCTGTACTTAATTGCTTTTGTTTTCTAAGTTGAAGATTTCTCCAGATTTTTTTATTTCCAGGTTTACTTTTGATCGGAAAACACAGGTTTCTTTTGAGATGATCATTGTATTGGTTTGGTTTTGTTTCGAGGTGGTCTACGGCTTCAAGTTTTGAAAGAAGCCTTTATTTGAATCCTTTTCTCTGATTTGTATTTTGATTCCCATATTTTTTATTTGAAAATTTTGAAAATGGTTGAAGCTTTATCCTAGGTATGAATTTGTTTGATTTAGTTTGAGAAGAATTGAACTTCACTTTGTTTTGTATATATTTTTTCTTCTTGGTTTTACAGGTTTTGGAACTTTAGAAAGATGAAGAAAGTTTTTTGAGCTGAATTATTTTCAAAAATAAAAAGAAATTTAAAACCAAACATAACACTTGTCTTTATTAGTTACACTTGTGATTATATGTTATTTTCATTCTCACAAATGCCATTTGAAATAAAATTTATGTTTATATCCTTATGTTAAATAATTTTACAAATTATGTTATAAACCCTTATTTTAATACACAATTTAAAAGTGAATGGTTTGATACTAATGTATATATTTATAACTTTTAAGAAATTGATTTTTGAAACTTAACTACGCAGTAATAATATATATATATATATATATATATAAATTAGATTTTTAACCTTTAAATATCCTTTTTAAAAATTATTTATATCAAATTAAAAATATCATTTCCAAATCAAAATGTATATATAATAGAGTTAGGAAACAAATAAACTTAATATTATAGATTCTATAAATTCAATTTACAATCAATTTGTATTTATAAATAAACAAAAAAATATCTTATTTAATTTTGAATATATCAAATTAATTCACAATTAAATTCAAAAAATTATTTTAATTACCAATTTAAAATTGACTCAAAACTAGGATCATTACACCAAATTTGTTGCTAATCAAGAAAAGAAAACCGTGAGCAATGAAGAATATGTGAAATTTCAAAGACAAGACAATTTAATAAGTTCTTGGTTGTTGTCATCAATAAGTGTGAAGTTATTGCCACAAGAGGTAGGGTGCAAAACGGTAAATGAAATCTAGACAACAGTGGAGGGGATATTCAACACTCTATTAGCAACCAAAATCATGCACCAGAAAAGGCGGTTACGTAGCATAAGGAAAAACAATCAATCTATGAGGGAATATCTTGCAAAGATCAAGAATACTTGTGATCTACTTGAGGCAGCGGGCCATAAAATGTCAAATACAGAGCAAGTACTAACTACTTCAGTGGTTTAGGTGATGAATATGAGGCTGTGGTAGCAGTCATATCATCACAAGAAACTCTACCATCACTTGAATATGTTCATTCCATTCTTCTAACTCATGAAGGAAGACTTGACAATAAGAAACCCTTAGACACTGACATGTCAATTAACTTTGCATCAAATAAAAAAAATTAGAAATCAAAACTATTGCAAGACAGATCAACAATATCAGATAGGAAGTCAGTCAGTCAATGGAAGAGGTAGAGGGAGATGGAGTGGTAATAACAAACCAAAGTGTCAGATATGTGAAAAAGTGGGACACTTTGCCATAAAGTGTTATTTATGATTTGATGCAAGTTATGTTCTAGGTCAAGGATCAAACAATCAGCGAAATAGCAATTACGATGCAAACATGGCACAAGTGCAACAAGAATCAAATAAACAGTTCAATGGGAACAAGAATCAAAACCTGGATGAGATCACAAAGACTGAACACATTCATGATGAGGCATGGTACCTAGATTTAGGAGCAACCAATCACTTAATAAACAATTTAGATAATCTGAATCTGAGCAATAGAGAGCACAGAGGTAAACAGTTCATTCTCATGAGAAATGGTAAGTCAATTGAGATTACACACACTGTTAATGCCCATGTATGGGGTGAAAGACAATTATATCTTAATAATTTATTAAGAACACTAAGAATAAAGAAAAACCTTACGAGTGTATCTCAATTTTCCCATGGTAATAATGTTTATTTTGAATTTTATCCAAAGTATTGCTTGGTTAAAGATATGCTAACAAAAGAAATACTCTTACAGGGTGATGCAGTAAATGGGCTTTACAAGCTTACTTTGATTAATTGCAAAACTCCTATTCAGAAAATGACAAATTGTAACAATATGGAATTGCAGTCAAGTGGAAATGATAAAAATATTTTTGATCTTTGGCACTACAAGTTAGGTCATCCCAGTGCATGTGTTGTAAAACAAGTTCTCATAGAGGATAAAATTTCTTTTGATAGTATTATTCTACCATGTTTGTTCTTATTGTCAAATGGGAAAAAGTAATAAATTAGCTTTTGCAGACTCTATAATAGAACATAAAGTACCCCTATAATTAATTTATATTGATCTTTGGGGTCCAGCACCAATTAGTTCGGATTATGGTTACAAATATTACATATCTTTTGTTGATGCATACTCTAGATATACTTGGATATATTTTCTAAAAACAAAAGCAGAAACCTACAACGCGGTTTTATATTTTATAACTCA
Organism: Allium cepa; assembly: GCA_030765085.1. Classification (NCBI taxonomy): domain Eukaryota; kingdom Viridiplantae; phylum Streptophyta; class Magnoliopsida; order Asparagales; family Amaryllidaceae; genus Allium; species Allium cepa. The sequence goes on from CM060937.1 coordinate 384,995,533, forward strand.
AGTTGAAAAGCAAACAAATCATAAAGTTAAAATTATTCAAAGTGATGGAGGTGCTGAATATAAATCCCTTAGTAAATTTTTCTTAGACAACGGTATAGTTCATAGAACAACATACCCTTATACATTTGAGCAAAATTTTCTAGTTGAAAGAAAACATAGACACATTGTTGAAAGTGGCCTAACACTGCTTGCACAAGCATCATTACCTTTAAAAAAATTCAGATTCTTTCAGTATGGCAGTTTACTTAATCGATAGATTACCAACTAAAGTAATGAAAGGAATAAGCCCATTATAAAAGTTCTTAGGAGTAAAACCAGATTATCAATGTTTTATAACTTTTGGGTGTTTATGTTTTCCCTACTTAAGGCCTTATAATAATCAAAAGTTAGACTTCAGATCACAACCATGTACCTTTATAGGCTATGCATCTAAGCAGAAAGGATATAAGTGCTTAGATGGTATTAGGAAAATATTTATAAGCATACATGTTTTTTTTAATGAGAAAATATTTCCATTTGCATGTACAAGTGTTAAAACAACACGGAAAGTATATAATCCAAAAGTGTCCATACCCATTGTACCTGTGCATGCATGTATATGGGATGCAGCTGAAACTATGAAGGAAACATGAGTCTTTGAACCACAACACACAATATCATCTTGACCAGGTCATAATACAGAAGACCAACCTGATACACAAGCTCATTCACCTGCATGATCAAGTAATCAAAATCAAAGCAATCATGAAGGACAATCTCTAGACAACACTGATCAAGGCAGCAATTCAGCATCATCAGACATTGAATTACTGACCAGAACAGGTCATCACATGATAACCACTTCAAAATGTGGAATACTTAAACCAAAGATCTATACAGTAACTTCAAGTATCATAGAGCCTAAAACATTTGAGCATGCATTAAAAGATGAAAACTGGAGAACTGCAATGAATCAAGAGTATTATGCACTTATGAAAAATAAGACATGGAGTATAGTTCATCCACCAACCAATAGGAATGTAATAAGATGCAAATGAACTTACAAAATGAAAAGAAATCCAAATGGAACTGTATCAAGATATAAAGCAAGACTTGTTGCTAAAGGATACACACAACAATATGGGTTTGACTTTAGTGAGACATTTTCACCAGTGGTGAAACCAACAACTATTGGAATAGTTCTCACAATTGCACTTCACAAAAACTAAAACATAAGACAATTAAATGTGAATAATGCTTTTTTGAATGGCATTTTACAGGAAGATATCTACATGGAACAGCCATAGGGATACAAGAAAGATACCCATCTTGTGTGCAAGTTAAACTAAGCTATATATAGACTAAAACAAGCTCCAAGAGTATGGTTTGATAGATTGAAAGCCACTCTGGTTAATCTAGGCTATCAATCCACCGAATCAGATAGCTCTTTATTTATCAAAATTAATAGCAATCTTATCATTTATACATTGATATATGTTGATGATTTAATTATAATAGGCAATGATGAAAATGAGATCAACAGCATTATACAGTATCTCCACAAACAATTTTCAATCAAAGACCTTGGCAATTTAAACTTCTTTCTGGGCATTAAAGTAGAGAGGAAATCTGACTCAGAAATAGCATCGAGTCAAAATAAATACATCAAAGAGCTACTGATAAAGTCAAAAATGGATGGAGCCAAACCTCGACCAACACCTATAATTAGTCAATAACAACTCTCAAAATACAGGGGAGAACCAATATTAAATATTAAACAGTATAGAAGTACTGTAGGAGCTCTACAATACTTTATTATAACTAGACCAGATATATCATTCAGCGTTAACAAAGTTTCATAATTTATGCAGGAGCCACATGAAGAACACAGGGAAGTAGTTAAGAGAATCCTAAGATACCTCAATGGCACTGCGAACTATTGTCATACACTAAATAAATGCAGCAACTTGAATATCACAGCATTTGCAGATGCGGACTGAGCAATAGATGTTGATGGTAGAAAATCAGTGACTGGTTACTACATATACATTGGAGACAATCCAGTATCATGGTGCTCAAAGAAACAAACAACCATCTCCAGACCCAGCACAGAGGCCGAATACAGGAGTATAGCTAGTGTAGCAGCAGAAATCACATAGATACAGTCACTACTATCAGAATTACAAATCAAAACAGAGATCAAACCAATGCTATGGTGCAACAATCAAAATACCGTGTACATGACAACAAATCTAGTGTTGCATTCAAAGACAAAGCATATAGAGATTGATTTATACTTTGTTCGAGAACTGATACAAAAAAGAAAGCTACAAGTAAATCACTTATCTTTGCCTTACCAACATGCAAACATCCTTACCAAGGCGTTGTCAGCAAAGAACTTTCAACGATTCAGAACAGATTTGAAGGTAGAGCTAATCGAAGAAGGACAGATCTAATGCTCTCTCTAGATCCGAGTCATATTTCTCTCAGATCTATCTTAGTGGAAGAGTTGAGTAAATAGATCCAACCATCTTCAATATATCGATCTCTCAATCGCTTTATCTACAAATCTGCAAAATAATACTGCTTAATTCTTGTATTCGATCAAGCAGAAGTATTTGAAGTAGAGATCAAAGAAGAAACGTTCGATTTCAAAGCAGCGCAGCCGGAGCCCTAATTCATTCGAAGAGTTAGTAGCTTCTACTACACAAGTTGCACAGTTGTCCACACCGATCTTTTGTTGTGCTTTGTTTACTTGTGCAATATTTTTGGTAAGAAAATGAGTGTAACATTTGTATTCGTAACCAAAACTTTATAAGATCTACATGCTTCTTTTATTTTCTTTTATTTCTTATGCTCTCTTCATGCAATATGCATAAAGATGTATTTTTTATAATTATTTGAAACATCTATCCTTATGAGCAACTGCGTAAATATTAAAAAAAAAGTTATCTTTCCCGTTCGCTTAAAAAATTGATTACCCATCCAACATTTTTCATAAAACATGATCTTTTTTCTTCTGAAATTACAATGAAACGGGCATATTACATTATCTTAGACACACCACAAATATGTTTATTAAATCCGTCTACTATTTTGATTCTACATGTAAATGGCATTATCCCGCCTTTTGACAAGGCAGTATACCATGAATTTGGATAAGCGAATTTCGTGATCATCAAGGCAGGAAGACTGGAGGGATGATTATCAAATTCAAAAATTAGTTATAAATGAGGCTATGCATGGTAGTCAAGCGGATTCAGACGAATGACATCCTAGAATTGGCTAAGTATGCATTGGCATTTCCCCTAGACAGTGGATCAGATCGAACCATTATGCATATTGACACTTAACTTAGCTGCTCAACTCGATGAAATCGACCGATATCTCTAAATTCATTTAGGGAACTACGCAAACAACTCAATAGACCAAAAAAAAGTATGGAGGGGACCCACCCTAGGGATCGTCGATCCCAATGCTCAAGCATTGGGGATCGGTGTCGATCCCTCAGGGAGGCTCAAATGGATCCATTTTTTCTGGAGGGATTCGGCATGGCTTTGGTCTTCTACACGTGGATTTTCATTTGAATATTTATCCGTCTTCTCTTATAAATTCAGCCGCCATGACACTCATTTTTGTATCTTTTTTCAGGCTCTTTTCTTCCACCATTATTATTCAAGACTATTATCCAGATTGTAATTGTAATCTACATCATAAATAAAAGACTTTTTTTTGTTTACAGTAGACGTAGACCAGTGTACGTCAAACCACTATAAAACATCATGTGTTCATGTTTTATTGTTTAGTTTTCTATTCTTGATAATTTGTTTTTTTTTACTTCATTTTGTTGGGAATTAGTTATTGGATTTGTGGTGATTTCATATTATTTGTGTGTTTTGCGGTCGTTTTAGATGCTAACCCAAGGAGAATTTCTTTTGCCTCAGTTTGAATATGATTCGTACAACTTATTACTAATTTCTTCAATGTGTCAGCAAATACATATTTGTCTAGTGCTAACGGAACATTGGATAACCACATACTATCACAGAATAAATATCACGGTGATATTTAAAATTCATGGAGAGTCTATTATTTGATTTTATAGGAGGCATTCATTTCTAACACTCGCTACCAGCGTCTTTCTACAAGTAACATCACTTTTGTAGGCTAGTTCATTCATATAATAGACTGGTTTAAGTAATAGTTCAGACATACGAACGATAATACAGCTCATGCAATTGTTCAAACATATAATAGGCTAGATCAATCCCAACACATTTATTTAAATTTACCAACAGTAGTCATCGAGCATTGTTTTAACAGTACAATGGTAGTACTTAAATATATAATAGGCTAGTTCATGCATACTGCAATACCATTACTGATGCCAGATGGTTACTTCATTCTTCAACACCGGCATACTTAGAAATTCCCATACTGTTAGGAAGCCTGAAAAAGAAAAATCATGTATAATCAGCATCTGCTGTAGAATTCACATATAAAATCAAACTGGGCCACTAATGTTTCAACATGAGCTAAAAAAAAGACTTACATTGGAAAAACCTTTTCTCTTTCAAGTTAAAAGGAAAACTGAAACTTTAGACCATTTTGGTTAAAAGGAAAATTGCTAATAATGACAACAAATAAATTTGATATAATATTGTCATGATATGTGATTATTTTTTCCCCTAACCTATATGATACGACTGATTTATCATTTCAAGATTAACTTAATAAGTAGTATTAATAACACATACATTAATATTTCTTGTACATTTGAAGCAATCCGAGCTTTCAAATTCCAGAGAGTATGATAAGATATTTAACAATGATACAAAAGAATAGTTGAAACAAATATACCTCTTGCAACTGATGTTTGGTTTCCACCAATAAGGAACATCAGTACGGTGGCATTCGATAGGAGCTTGACCAAAACGGGGTCTATTAGTGACATTTCTTCGGGCTAAATTCCTCAAGCACCGGCAGGCAGCACGACGATCTATATGTCTTCTAACCACGGTCCGAAGTCTGAGTACCCTATTACAACAGGCTTGCAGATCACCTCCTCCATTAGCCCACTCCACGCAAGGCATTGCAATGTTGTCCACACGTGAACAGGTTAATGAATAAACTACTTTCGGAGCTATAATTAATATCAGCGACATCACCACTGCGAAAGAAAATATTGATGAACTTATGCGATCCATTTCAAATAATCTGACCTAGATTTGCTGTTTTATTGTTGATGAAACCTGTTATATGGCAGGTTTTAGTGGTTTATACAGAGTTTGTGTTGTGTGGAATAACTTCCAAGTTCACTTATATGGTACCATCATCATATCTTGTTTGATAGCATCTGTGTACGCCGATTAATAAAACTCTTGCTGTTCATAGAAGAACGATGGGTAAAACGCTAAATATAATCTGTTTATTTCAAATAATGAACAGACGTATAATGTCAAGCAAGTTGAAGAAAAGCAATACTCACTAATTATTTGCAAACAAATTAAGGTTATCAATCCAATCCATATAGAAATGCCTGGTCCACATTAATTTATTAACTAAGTCAAGCATTCATAGATAAAGAATCTAACCACTAATTTTAATGGAGGTAGTAAATAATTTAAATCTACTTCCTTGCTTTAAATTTTCTAATATCTTTAATATAAAAATTAATCAAAATAATATTATATTGAAAAGTCTATTCAGTCTAACAGGACAAATGAAATTTTGTTAATGGGGTATTTAGAATAACAATTATTTGCAAATAAACGGTTCAAAGTTTTAGGAAATTATTATTTGACTATTGTTAATCGGGTTTCTAAATACAGATAATTATTATCAAGGAAAAAATTTCTAAGCGTTTTAGCCTCAAGGACAGACCTTCAGTATTTTAGCCTGAAGGACAACTTTCTTTAGGTATCAGTTTTTATTTATTGATGGCAGTTTTTAGGTATCAGTTTGTAGTTATCGGTAGCAGTTTTTAGGTATCATTTTTTAGTTCGGTAGCAGTTTTTAAAGAATGTTTGTCCTTATGAATAATTTTGAAAGAGTGTTTGTCCTTATGAATAATTTTTAGGATAATGTTTGTCCTTGTGGTTAAGATATTGAGGTCGTGTCCTTAAGGTTAAAAATATACAAATTTTTGTCCTTTAAATAAATCTTCCCTTTTAAATAAGCATAAGTCAATGGAATTTAGAATGATAAAACGAAGACGAAATGACTCGAAATCGTGGAGGCACAATTGGAAGAGATAAGGAAATAGCTCGAAGGAGTTTCACTAAAAAATTGCCTAAGTAAATAAGTCAGCATCGACTTATTTAACTCGGGGGCCGAGTTATTTTCACCACTCGTTTCACCACTCTAACTTCATACGAGTTATCTCCCACCTATTATACACATGACCAAATGTTTTTCAAAATTTTGGGACAACCAATTGTAAGAGTTGAAGATATGACAACTAAAACGGCAGGATAACTCAAGTGATGAAGGAATGATCTCCAGAATCAACCAATAATCTATTAAAACAACATGAGGCACATCAATATGAAGTAAGAAGAACGTGCAAGAGAGTATGAGTCATTTCCTACTAAGGAAATAACTCGATACCAAGTTATTTGACAACTCGGTGGACCCCACCTTCGACTTTTTTATGACCTTGGGCCGATGTCTGGACTATTTTGCAAGTGAACTTCTGACCCAATGTGTCAGTTTTCCTTATAAATACAAAGCATAGAGCAAGCAAATAGAATCTTCCCCTACACTTTCTTCTTTACTCTGGATCTGAAACTCCATTGCTCTTTACCTTCTTACTCCCTCACAATAATCACCAAGGTAACTACTTTTAACCCCTGTACTACTAATTTATACTCTTTCAACTCCTTGTAATCTCATACAAACCATCTCAGAACCCTAATCAGTAAAACTATAAAGTGAACATAGGCCAAAAATTACTTAACCACTATAAAAATTTTGTGCTTCAATACTATTAGTTAGATCTAAGTCATACAAGTTCTACAACCTATCCTTGGGTATTTATCCATTTTTGGCATCTTTTGGTGATTTCACTAATAAAACTGAATCCAAGCTTAGATCTAGCTCTCTACTTTGGATTGGATAGAACCAAAAATTAGATCTGAAAAACTTGCTTGAAGAACTTGAAGGGTTGTTAACAAAAGTCATGGCATCAAGAAGATCCAATAGATCCTCAAGAGCTATGGCTGGTGGTGATGAAGGAAATGCTTACCAAACGGAAATTAACAATAGAAATCCACTACCAGGATCCTCTACTCAACAGGAAGTTGTTACTAGATGAGAGCTTAACTAGATTATCAATGAATTTAACCATAAATTTATGGATAGCCAAAAAGCTCTCAAGGATAAGATGGATGCGTTTCTAACTTTGCAGCTACCAACAACAAGAAGAGATAGAAGAGAAACTTCTCCCACAATTGAACAAGAGAACTCTTCAGTTTCTGGCTTATACAAGAGAGACGGAAAGCAAAATCAGAAGGGACCGACTGCTGGAGTTAAAGGAAATGTTGTAGGAGGAAGTAGGGGTGCTCCCCCGTAAGAAGACAACACGGTACCGAGCCAAAATAACTCGATACTGAACCAAGTGTCCCACTTGATGATGTTTCGAAGGAAGATCATTGCTGATTTCTGACGATGACATGCAGTTGGATGATGGCGATGATGGGTTGAATACTGGTGCTAATAGAAAAAAAGTTGTAATTGGAGTTCAAACTGCAACGGAAAGACCAAGCAGATGCCAATGGAACTCTATAGGATTGGTTCTCCTGGAGAATGGAGAACCAAGACTTCAGACGGTAAGCTAAGGTCATTTGTGGGGCCAAACACTTGGTGCTGCCTCTGACAGTCGACCCATAGATTACCGCACCGACGAGGAGTGCATCGCTGACATGGTCAAATGGTTGGTGGTGGAAAGAAGAGGTAGAAAGAATGAAGGCTGGGGTTCCGCACCAAACCAAACTCCATTTATTGAAAATGTTCTGAGAGAAGAATACCTCTGAAAGTTCATCATGCCAATAATGCCATCCTATAATGGAACTACCAATCTCAGACAACACTTACTCAAATACGAATGGCATATGGATAGGACACGAGCTATGAACGCTATTCACTATAGATGTTTCCTAACTTCCTTGAAGGAGTCGCTTCCAAGTGGTTTACAAGGCTTGAAAGTCTATTTCTACTTTTGACGAATTAGCAAAGAATCTTCTGGAATAGTGGACTCCACACTGCACAATCGAAGGACATAATGCTCTATCTGGCTTTTCTTAAAGGACTAAGGAGTCAGTGAAAGCTATCCTGAACCGATTTAACATCGCCTGAAGTAAGTAATTTGGGAGCTACTAAAGGAAGTCTAGGAAAATCTGCAAATCAAAAGAAGAGGAATCAGAATTCTACTAGGTTTGATGGGAATGGAAAACAATTATGGAATCTGAGACCTGAGACTATACAGCATTGAATGACAGTTTGAAGAACATCTATCTTGCCACTTAGGGAACTGAGCGGTATAACAATCCGTCCAAGATGGAAGCGACCGAGCAACAAAAGAGATCAGGAAAGTTCCATCGCTTCCAAGAGGCTCACCAGCATAATAGAAATGAGTTTTGGCATTTGAAGGATTTGATAAGAAACAACGTGCTACAGCAGTATGAGAAAGAAATAGCAGAACACTAACTGTTGGACCCCAAGCTCCGAATGGTCAAGGAAAATAGCTTGGATCTAGCAAAGAAGAGCCCAAGCGAACAGAAGGAAGACTAGTTATAAAACCATTACTGGAGGACCTCACCCAATGCCGAAAAGGTAGGGTGAGATAGAACGATATGCTAGTTCTTTGAAGCATGCATCATAGGAGAGTTGCTATGTCGTCGAAGATGGAGCTTCTAAGCAACAAAGGATGATTACCGATGACTTTATGCTCTGGAATAGGGATACTAAAGGCATAGAAGCGCCAACTCTTGACCCAATGGTGATAATAGTTAGGATTAGACTGGCAGTTGTGCATCAAGTTTTGATTGAGAACGGAAGTTCGATTAACATCCTATTCCGGAAGACGTTTGACCAAATGAAGGTTAGCATGAAGGATGTGAGCACCAGTAGAACAAAGATTTATGGATTCATAGGTGAACCTAAGCAACCAGTTGGAACGATCGACCTACTTGTAGAACTCAGGGAAGGAGAATGGAGGGTGGTTCTCATCCAAACCTTCATGATTGTTGATGAGTATTCAGCTTATAATGATTTCTTGTGCTTATGGACCCTTACCAATTTCCAAATCGCTTTGGCTCCATTGTGCTTGATGATGAAATTTCCAATGGAAAATAGGATAGGAGTGGTAAGAGGAGACCAAAGTGCTGCAAGGGAATGCCATGTTGCTGAATTACGTGAAGCTAAACGCCGATAAAAGGGAAAGAATGCGAATAAGACTCTCCACTTCAGGAACCATAAGCATAGCAATTATAGAAGTGATCCTGGCTCAGGGACCATAGTCGCTTCGGCAAGGCTATGGACCCCAGGAAGAAAAGTTCAAGGGAAGTGCGGACAACACCGACAGAGATTACTGTGGTTGTCCTTATTGATATAGATGACCCAACTCGGGTCCTGAAAGTAGGTTCGCAGCTTGGAAAGGGATAGATAAGTTCTCTTTGTGCCAATCTAGACGTGTTCGCTTGGAAACATTCTACTATGTGTGGGATATCACCGAAGATAGTGTGTTACGCACTTAACATTGATTCTATGTTCACTTTAGTATAGCAGAAGAGACGCGGCCTAGGTCTGGAGCGATCCACCGCACTGAAGGAAGAAGCGAATAAGCTATTGGCCAATAGCTTCATTCCTAACGCAACATATCCTGAGTGGGTTTCAAACCCTATGTTGGTCCAAAAGTCGAATAGGAAGTGGCGAATTTGTATTAACTACTCAGGTTTAAACAAAGCATGCCCGAATGATAGATTTCCGTTGCCCAGAATCGACCAGCTTGTTGATGGAACTGTGGGGTATGAACTGCTCTCGTACATGTATGCCTACTCAGGATACAACAAAATTATGATGCATGAACCAGATCAAGAGAACACCGTATTCATCACCTGTTTGGGACTATATTAATCTTGTAATGCAATTCGGTCTAAAGAATCTCGAAGCTACTTACAGATACTGGTGAACATAATGTTTAAGAATCTGATCGAACAAATGATAGAAGTGTATGTAGATGACATTCTAGTTAAGTCGTGAGTGTTTGGAAATCACCTGGATGATGTCTCAGAGAAGTTTGAGATCCTTCGAAAGTACGAAATGAAGCTAAATCTGCTGAAGTGTTCTTTTTTGTAGCTTCTAGAAATTTTTTTGGTTTATTGTAAGCGCAAAGGGCATCGAGGCCGATCCGAAGCAGATTACCACCTTGCGGAATGTTAGAGCCCCAATGATGAAGGAGTTACAAAGCTTGAATAGAAAGGTCACAACATTGAGTAGATTCATCTTCAAAGCGACGGATAAGAGTATAATATTCTTTGATGCATTAAGAAAGGGTAAGAAGAAATTTTAGTGAACGACGTCTACCAGACTACTTTCGAGGAATTACCGAGACATATGGAGACACCACCGATTCTGTCTAAATCAGTGGATGGCAAGGATTTGTTTATTTACCTAGCAATGTTTGCCCATGCATTAAACGTAGCACTTATGCAAGAGGAAGCTAGATTTCTATAACATGTCCACTACATTAGCCAGTGATTCATCGGAGCGAACAGAACAACCTGAAGTTGGAAAAGCTGGCGTACTGCTTGCTGATTACATCAAGAAAATTGCAACCGTATTTTCAGGCTCATCCAATCAAAATGCTGACATACCAGCCTTGAAACAAGTGCTTTTTCAACCTAAAACTTCGTGTTGACTTTTGAAGTGGAATATTGGGCTATGCCAATATGATGTGACTTATCATCCCCAAAGAGCGATTAATGGATAGGCATTGGCTGACTTCATCATCAACTTCACTATCTAGGATAATGTGGAAGAAAACACAATGGTCATGATATCTTAATGGAAATTGTTTGTTGATGGTGCATCAAACATGTCCTGCTCAGAAGTGGGAGTTAAGTTTGAAACTCCTAAAGGAAGATCAATTTTCCATGCTCTCAAGATGGAATTTCCTGCTACTAACAATGAGGTGGAGTACAAGGCATTAATAGCAAGATTGAAGACTGTGAAGGAGTTGGGAATAAATACTTTGCATATCTATAGCAACCCCCAACCAGTTGTCTACAGATCAGAAAAGAGTATCAAGCTATGGGCATAAAACTTCCCTTAACCACATTTTCCATTTATTCATTCTATACTTATGTAATTTCTTATGCTTTGGTTTGAAACCAAATGCACCTTACTTATGGATGGCTTGGGAGTTGCTTTGTGAAATTGAACGTTATATGATATCTCACATTCTCAGAGAGGAAAATATGAAGGACGATTCCTTAGCAAAGCTAGCTAGTACTGAAGAAGCATGGCTAGTGGGATTAAGTATTGACTACTCCTAGCGTAGATCAAATAGACATCGATTGGGTTCTAAACCCATCAGAAGAGGAAGAGTCATGGATGACGCCAATCAAGGACTACCTGCTTAGGGGAATACTCCCCAGAGACCGAAATGAATGGAGAAGCGCCTTCGAAAGGTACCACGATTCATGTAGCATGATGGAGTGTTGTATAAGAGAGGATTCTCCTCCCTTTTACTCAAGTGTGTAACCATGGATGATGCTAAGACGACCCTCATGAAAATTCATGAAGGAAGCTACGGTGACCACACGAGGGGCAAACACAAACAAAAAAGACACTATGCTTCAGATATTTCTAGCCAATAACAAACCGAGATGCAACAAATTACACTAGATGGTGTAGTTAGTGCTAGAGATTTACGAAGATTTCAAGATCCCCATCTTCAGAGCCTACGTAAATTGTCAATCCTTGGCTATTTGCGATCTATGGAATCGATATAATTGGCATACTACCAATAGCAAAAGTGGGAGCCAAATAAGCTATCATTGCAGTTGATTACTTCACAAAATGGTTGAAGCTGAAATGTTGCCATAATTAAACTTAGAAAGTAATTAATTTTGTAATGAAAAGTATTATTTGCAGGTTTGGAGTACCATAGAAAATTATCACGGACATCGGGGCTCAGTTCGTATGTATTAAGTTTGAGGAATTCTGCAAGCACTACCGGATCGAGAAGAGATTTTCCATGATAGCGCATCCATAAGAAAACAGGCAAGTCAAAGCAATAAATAAAATAATCAAATCCACCATATAGAAGCTGCTGATGAAAGCTAAAGGTAATTGGGTTGATAAGCTTCCACTAGCACTATAGGCTTACAGAACAACACATAAACCTATGACTGGGCATTCGCCCTTCGCCTTGGCATATGGTTCAAAATCTATGATCCTAATGGAGCTATAAGTCCCCTATCATCATAGAAGATGCTTCAATCATAGAGAAAATGAGCAGCTGTGTAACGACTCGGTATTTTCAACCATTCGCATCCATTATAAGTGTATAGGTAGACACTCGTGCTGGAATTGGATTGCTCAAAATACCGCGTTGTAAATAAAAATTTGGCAAATCTCAGAATATACAGTAAATAAAAATCATAGATCACAGACACAGAGTAATAATAATGCAGCGGAAGTAAAAGAGATAGTAGTTCATGAAGCTACTATGTAAATATAAGATACATCAGAGTAAAATAAGATACAACAGAAGAGTAACAGGATACATCAGGTACAAATCAGATACATCACTGAACCACTGGATACTGAAACAAAATAGATGGCTGGATCTTCAAGGAAAGCTCCAATGCCGAAGGTGAATCTTGAATGCCAACTCAATCAATCTGACCCGAGCGTAAAGCAAAACACAAAACCTTCGAGTCAGGACATAAATACTTATAAACTGTAAATCAACTCAAGTGAACAGTAACAAAATGCATCAGTAACTTAAAGGATGCTTGGGACCGCCCATCCTCTAAGGATCCGTTAAACTATTTACTATGTAGTAATATGCGCTATATATGGTAGTGTCTAATCAGTAAAGTATAATCATATAGAAAATAGCGTTAAGGGGATGGTGAACCTTAACGCGGTCGGATCTTTAAAACCAAAATCGTAGTGGGCTCGATATAAGGATATGACACGGCACGCAAGGAAATGCCAGGGTGGAAACACCGTTTGCACTCCCGGACCGGTGGTGACGGCAAGCCAGCAGCTTCCGCCCACCTCGAACAATACCCCCGAATCAAAAGTGGCGCCACCGAATCGAATCACAAAAGTAATAGAATGGTTTACGATGGAGCATGCTCGATGAAAGGGTGCGACCCTTTGTGTAGCCCGGTATAGCTCCTGTTTAAGTCATATATGCCAACTCACGGGAGTTGGGTCCACGTAATATACCTCGAGAACGTCGCCACCATCCTACTTCATTCTGGAATCTCCACCGCGTACACAGTTGTTAAAGTGGTTTTCGATATTGGCCGGCTATAAGACAATATCCGATCCCGATCTCTTTAACAACCAATCGTTATTGTAACCCATGGATATTTATTTCAAATAATTTATACTTTCAAGACCAAAATATCATACTCATTTCAAAACAAAATCACAATTGTATCATTTCCATTTCAAAAATAACTCAATATTATATCATTCAAATAAAACCCAAATTTTCAAATCATTGAATATTTCTTTAAATTTATTAAACTTGAAATATTCCTTTAAATTTTCATAGAATTTTGGAAATGTTACCTTAAGGAATCATAGCATTTTTGGAATGTACTACTTTCCACTTTACATTGTATATAATCAAAGTATTGATAAGCTTAAAATTTTAACATGTCAATTTATCATAGCCTTATAGTTAAATAAACTTTCTTACTGTAACATACAATTTAAACCGAAATTCTTATGTTAAGTTAAAAGCACATTATTAACTTACATTATTATTACAATAAAGAAACTTTATTATTTTAATCATTTAAAGTATGCCATTCACATAAATTAAAACTTTCTTATCAAATGTACGTTATCAACTTACATTTTATTATTACAGTAAGTAACATTTATCATGTTATTCAATTTAAAATACACCATTACATTGATTAAAATCTACGTGTCAAATGTACGTTTTAAATTTTATATTCCTATTACAATAATGAACATTTATTAATTTAAATCAATACCACACTACTTAAAACTTTACATGTTTCTTTCTTAATTAAAACTTTACATGTTCTTGCATTAATTAAAACTTTCATGTTCTCTCATTAATTAGGACTTTACACGTTTCTTTCATTAATTAAAACCTATACGTTTCTTTCATAAATTAAAACCTATACGTTTCTTTCATGAATTAAAACTTATAGGTTTCTTTCATAAATTAAAACCTATACGTTTCTTTCATAAATAAAAACCTATACGTTTCTTTCCTAAATTAAAACTTATACGTTTCTTTCATAAATTAAAATCTATACGTTTCTTTCACAAATTAAAACTTATACGTTTCTTTCATAAATTAAAAACCTATACGTTTCTTTCATAAATTAAAACCTATACGTTTCTTCCATAAATTAAAACCTATACGTTTCTTTCATAAATTAAAACCTATACGTTTCTTTCATAAATTAAAACCTATACGTTTCTTTCATAAATTAAAACCTATACGTTTCTTTCATAAATTAAAACCTATACGTTTCTTTCATAAATTAAAACCTATACATTTCTTTCATAAATTAAAACTTATATGTTTCTTTCATTAATTAAAAACTATACGTTTCAGATTTATATTACCATTTCACAAATTTAACTAAACTTCCAGTTTATTTAATTAATTTAACATCTTTAGTTAAAACTTAAATTTCACATTTTCAAGTCAAGTTATATTTTAAAATTTCATTTTCAACGGTCATTTATTCAACCACTTAAATTTATAGAAAATCAATAATTCTTTAATAAATCACTTAAATTCAAATATAAATCAGTTTATCATATTTACCATTTTCCAAATATAATTAAAGTCCATTTTATTCATATAACTTAAATATCATTTTTAGTCAAAATTCCAAATTTCAAACATAGGTTACATTTCAGAAATCCAGTTAAACAATTTATAAATTACATTTTAAACACATAGAAAAATGATATTTTATTTATTTTAAAACCTTTTAAAAACTATTTAAACCAAATTTCATAAATTTATAATTTTTAAAATACTTAAAATATTCAAAACACTTTATAGAATAACCACGGGTCTGTATATAGTTTTCTAACCTAGGTCAAGTGATACGGATATGTATCATTTCAATCCGCAGTTTAAAAAGTAAAATTCCGGGTTCTATCATTTCAAACCCGCAATCCCAAGTTAAAATTAGATAAATAACAATAACTCAGGCCTATCATTTCAGCCCATAATGATTCTATTCTAACAGGGAACATGCAGTGTGATCATAAACAGAAATAATATGAACAATGTCAATATCACAATATACAGTCATATATCAGGTGTCAGGTGAAAATTAACAGTTTTAACATGATAATAACATGGCATAGCCTATCATATGATCATCATTAGCTTTCATAAACATTTTATATTACTAAACACTTGTCATCAATTCACTTTTTCATAAGTATAAATGTCAGAGTGAGAAAGACTCACCTTTCATGCTGAAGACCAAAACAACAAGCACAAGAGCGATTCCAAAAGCACGACAAGCACGATTTGAATTGAATGAATGGAAAGACTTGATAATGATCTTGTATACAACAAATAAGCAAGACCATATAAACATATGCGTACAATACAAAACAGCATTGAAACTGATTGAAATAAAACAACAATGGACAAGATGATTTTACCATGCCTCAATCACTTCAACGCTTGGCCTAAGGGACACTTATGCTCGGCTATGATGATGCTTTGGCCTAGGTATGGCATCATATAGGTCAGGTTTTGATATGGTTTGGATCTGGTTTGGACCTAGAAGGTACGGCTACATGGCAAGAGCAAGGTGGAGGTTACAAGGCATGAGAATACAAAGGGTTAAGGCAAACAAGTGGGTTTTTGCTGCAGATATGGGTTCGGACTTGACTGATGTGGGCTTGGCTATTCATGCTACAGGTCAGATCAATGCTGGAGTGGTGCGTGGTGGTCAGGCCAGTGGTGGTGGTGGCGGCTATGGTGGTGATTTGGGTGGTGGATGAAGGGAATGAGGCAACAATGGTCAAAAACATTGTTTTTAGGCATGTAGGTTGCAATTTGAAGGGTTTGGCCACCATAGATGGCTCGGCCATGGTCATGGTTGGTGGAGTAGATGGTGTTGGAGGCATGGAAGAGATGTAGGAGTTTGTGGCTGCGGCTATGGAGAAGAGGCCGATCCAAACTAGAAGAGAAACAAGGCAAAATTTAGAGAAAACAAGTAGAAAAGTAAGAGAAAAAAGGGAAGCCATTACCAGATATTTGAAGCCGTGAGAAACAAATGAAAATGATCTTTTTTTTTCACGTGAAAACCTAATGAGATGACGGCTACATTAGGGTTTTACACGGCTAAGGCAATTAGTTGAGGAGTTTAAGGAAATGAAGGGTTTGGGCAAATAAAAGGGCTTACGTTTCAAAGTGATTTACAATCTTCCATATTCTTTTCCTTTTAAAACTTTACATAAACAAAATTTCAGGAGAAAATAACTTACAAACCGAAATCAATTAGAAATATGAGGTAACAAATAGTATAATTTGAAAAAAATATAAAATAATGAAGAAAATGCCTTAAAAATACCAAACAGTGTTCTAAAATTGTGCATAAATCACTGTTTTTTTTTTGAATTACCTAGAGAACCAAGCTTCGCTTGTAAACTCTAGGGAAGTATGTGCCTGCCAAACACATACTTCGGGTACTTGTTACAGGATTGTCAGTTTCGGTGTGCATAAATCACTGTTAGTCTTGGAAAATTATACATTTCATTATAAAATTATTATGAAGTGGAAAGTTGAATTAAATTAATTTATTTAAAGCATTTTCAAGGTGAAATAAATAATTAAATTTTAATTAAATAGAATTTTAAATAAAGAAAAATGCAGTAAATACCAAACTAGGCTTTATAAATTGAAATAAATTGAAATAAACTTTAGAAAAATTATATTATCATTTCAAAAATACTTAAAAGTCAAAATATACATAATATAACATATTATCACATATTAAAATAAATAAAACAAAGAAGAAGTAATTTATACAATTTAAAATAGTCATTGTTAAATAACCCTATATACGCACAATATTGTAAAGGGTATAACTTTCACAATTTACATCCATATTCAACGAAACGAAAAGTTGTGTTCTTAGAATTTTATGTACTTTCATAATAAAAGAAAGAAAGAGAAAAAAAATTAAAATTTTAAACTTTTAAAATTTTAAGTTGAAAGTCATAGTTTGACTATTTTGACCAAAATCAGCATTTCAGGCAAATATTCAACTTACAAAATTTTGGAATTATAACTCATATAAAAATCAAGATTATATTTAAATAATAAATTCAATCATTTCAAATAAGTAAAATAAGTTTTTAAATCAAAATCTTACATTAAAAATAATTAAAATATACAATAAAATAATTACAAAATACAGGGTTGTTACACTCTCCCCCACTCAAAACTTTTCGTCCCCGAAAAGGAATGAGGTATGGAAGGGCACAGAAAAGATAGAGTGAAATAGGATTAAGATAAGATGACAAGAAGATTGAAGTTATACCTGATAACTGTTGTTATAGGTAAGTTTAATAAGGTGGAGGTGATCTTTCCAAGATCCTCCAGAATCAAGAACACAAGCACGAAAAAGGTGGATGCAAAATGATTACCAAAGGTCTATCAAAGATTATAGAAAGATTTCTAAATAGAAAGATTATAGAAAGATGCCTATACCGGTCTATAGCAAGATAAGGATAATAAGGACAACCAAAAGATAGTTTGAAAAACAAAATAAGGAAATAAATTTGAAAGCATGGAAATTTCAACTTAAATAGAGAATAAATCTTTACACAAGTTAAATAAATCTTAACTACCTCAAATTTCATTATCTTATTATCCAATCATCTTAAATTAACAATTTTTAAAACCATGGGTTTGAAAAATAATCATTTATTACACTCACATTGTACTTAATAAATTTAATTCTTCTTTATTCCTAATCAAAATTAAATTTATTCCTCTCAATATATTTATCACTCATGTTCAATATACTTACACTTATTATAACTGCTTTCTTTTATTCTTAGTTCTTTTAACATCATTTTATTGTAAGTTATTCAATTACCCTTTATTATATTTACCTCTGTTAATCGTTTTATAACTTAAAATTTAAGTGTATAGCATTTATTATAACCACTCAAATTTTATTTATACATCTTTTTTATATTGTATATTATCCAATTACTTTTTTAACTTCTGAAATTTTGGTAAGTTATATTTGAATGCAATTGTATTATACAAATAAAACTTTCCAATTCAATTCTCTCAAGTTTTAATCATTTATCCAAATTTTTGATTCTCTTTTTATAATTGAAATTATTATTTAAAATAAAATTTGAGAATTGTATTTCTGATTTCTCCAAGCCATTTAGAGATAAGTAATAATATATATATAATATGTCAAATCAAATTTCAATCATATATCTATATATATTATAAATTAAGTCATATTTTAGAAATTCAAATCAATTTAATTTCCCAAAACAAAGCTGTAGCAAGGCTACAAAACAGTCTCTTCACTTCGAAACTCGAAAATGAACGTCGATGATGCTGCAGTCATCACCGAAGTTATTTTCCAGCGACAAAGAGAAGAGTACTAATTTTAAACTTAAAATTCTTTGGAAACAAATTTCTATTTGAAAATATTTTAAATATTATATCCCTTTAAACTTTTAAACAAAAGGTTTGGAACCATCGGAAATTAAATTCTCAAATTTCTTTTTCTAAATTCATTTAAGTTCCCATATAAATTTATAAACAATTATTTATAAATTCATTTATAGAACAATAAATGATAAATCAAGTATTATCATTTCAAATTATCAATTTGAATCATTTTATTAAGTTCCATAAATATATATATCAAAATTTTATTTCATTAACCAAAACAAAATTTAAAATAATATCGTGTCAGTTTGTTCTGTCAAAGTGTTCTAGAAATCCTATCGATAGCGTTGATCAGACGAATCGATCGGAGGCCCAAATCAACATCAACAACTCCAACAACACAATAAAAAAAAAATATAGATTGACAAATACAATTCAAAATGTTTGAAAATATGTTGGAAACAAAAGACAAGATGATTAAATACAGAGTAGGGAGGTGGATAAGCTAAAATAAATCACGGGCAATCTTAATCGGGTCAACCGTGACTTAAAGTATAAGATCGAAGTGGATTTTCTAGGGTAAATCTACGTTTGATCTCAAGAATTAGAGTTTGGGATAACAAAAGATATTAGCATCTAAACCAAGGATAGATAAGAATCTCTAGTGAATCGATGCTAACTGCAAAGGAGTTTTCCCCCTTTTTTCAATTCAATTTGAAATTGGCGTGACTGCTGACTCACTAAAAAGATCATCCGAAGCGGAGTTATGGAATGCTCTAGAGTCAAAAGAAGATGAATAGTGAGGGATACGAATGGATTTTGGAACCGTAGGGAATGTTCCAAAATTCAAAGGAATCGAGTCAAAAGGGAAGAGATTCAAACTCGAATGAAAGTGATTCTGTAAATACATTCACTCAATATGCTGAGTTTTGCCTAGAGCTACCAAAGCTCTGATACCAACTGTAACGACTCGGTATTTTCAACCATTCGCATCCATTATAAGTGTATAGGTAGACACTCATGCCGGAATTGGATTGCTCAAAATACCGCGTTGTAAATAAAAATTTGGCAAATCTCAGAATATACAGTAAATAAAAATCACAGATCACACACACAGAGTAATAATAATGCAGCGGAAGTAAAAGAGATAGTAGTTCATGAAGTTACTATGTAAATATAAGATACATCAGAGTTAAATAAGATACAACAGAAGAGTAACAGGATACATCAAGTACAAATCAGATACATCACTGAACCACTGGATACTGAAACAAAATAGATGGCTGGATCTTCAAGGAAAGCTCCAACGCCGAAGGTGAATCTTGAATGCTAACTCAATCAATCTGACCCGAGCGTAAAGCAAAACACAAAACCCTCGAGTCAGGTCATAAATACTTATAAACTGTAAATCAACTCAAGTGAACAGTAACAAAATGCATCAGTAACTTAAAAGATGCTTGGGACCGCCCATCCTCTAAGGATCCGTTAAACTATTTACTATGTAGTAATATACGCTATATACGGTAGTGTCTAATCAGTAAAGTACAATCATATAGAAAATAGCGTTAAGGGGATGGTGAACCTTAACGCGGTCGGATCTTTAAAACCAAAATCGTAGTGGGCTCGATATAAGGATATGACACGGCACGCAAGGAAATGCCAGGGTGGATACACCGTTTGCACTCCCGGACCGGTGGTGATGGCAAGCCAGCAGCTTCCGCCCACCTCGAACAATACCCCCGAATCAAAAGTGGCGCCACTGAATCGAATCACAAAAGTAATAGAATGGTTTACGATGGAGCATGCTCGATGAAAGGGTGCAACCCTTTGTGTATCCTGGTATAGCTCCTGTTTAAGTCATATATGCCAACTCACGGGAGTTGGGTCCACGTAATATACCTCGAGAACGTCGCCACCATCCTACTTCATTCTGAAATCTCCACCGCGTACATAGTTGTTAAAGTGGTTTTCGATATTGGCCGGCTATAAGACAATATCCGATCCCGGTCTTTTTAACAACCAATCGTTATTATAACCCATGGATATTTATTTCAAATAATTTATACTTCCAAGACCAAAATATCATACTCATTTCAAAACAATATCACAATTGTATCATTTCCATTTCAAAAATAACTCAATATTATATCATTCAAATAAAACCCAAATTTTCAAATCATTGAATATTTCTTTAAATTTATTAAAGTTGAAATATTCCTTTAAATTATCATAGAATTTTGGAAATGTTACCTTAAGGAATCATAGCATTTTTGGAATGTACTACTTTCCACTTTACATTGTATATAATCAAAGTATTGATAAGCTTAAAATTTTAACATGTCAATTTATCATAGCCTTATAGTTAAATAAACTTTCTTACTGTAATATACAATTTAAACCGAAATTCTTATGTTAAGTTAAAAGCACCTTATTAACTTACATTATTATTACAATAAAGAAACTTTATTATTTTAATCATTTAAAGTATGCCATTCACATAAATTAAAACTTGCTTATCAAATGTACGTTATCAACTTACATTTTATTATTACAGTAAGTAACATTTATCATGTTAATCAATTTAAAATACATCATTACATTGATTAAAATCTACGTGTCAAATGTACGTTTTAAATTTTATATTCCTATTACAATAATGAACATTTATTAATTTAAATCAATACCACACTACTTAAAACTTTACATGTTTCTTTCTTAATTAAAACTTTACATGTTCTTGCATTAATTAAAACTTTCATGTTCTCTCATTAATTAGGACTTTACATGTTTCTTTCATTAATTAAAACCTATACGTTTCTTTCATAAATTAAAACCTATACGTTTCTTTCATAAATGAAAACCTATGCGTTTCTTTCATAAATTAAAACCTATACGTTTCTTTCATAAATTAAAACCTATACGTTTCTTTCATAAATTAAAACCTATACGTTTCTTACACAAATTAAAAACCTATACGTTTCTTCCATAAATTAAAACCTATACGTTTCTTCCATAAATTAAAACCTATACGTTTCTTTCATAAATTAAAACCTATACGTTTCTTTCACAAATTAAAACCTATACGTTTCTTTCACAAATTAAAACCTGTACGTTTCTTTCACAAATTAAAACCTGTACGTTTCTTTCATAAATTAAAACTTATACGTTTCTTTCATAAATTAAAACCTATACGTTTCTTTCATAAATTAAAACTTATACGTTTCTTTCATAAATTAAAACCTATACGTTTCTTTCATAAATTAAAACTTATACGTTTCTTTCATTAATTAAAAACTATACGTTTCAGATTTATATTACCATTTCACAAATTTAACTAAACTTCCAGTTTATTTAATTAATTTAACATCTTTAGTTAAAACTCAAATTTCACATTTTCAAGTCAAGTTATATTTTAAAATTTCATTTTCAACAGTCATTTATTCAACCACTTAAATTTATAGAAAATCAATAATTCTTTAATAAATCACTTAAATTCAAATATAAATCAATTTATCATATTTACCATTTTCCAAATATAATTAAAGTCCATTTTATTCATATAACTTAAATATCATTTTTAGTCAAAATTCTAAATTTCAAACATAAGTTATATTTCAGAAATCCAGTTAAACAATTCATAAATTACATTTTAAACACATAGAAAAATCATATTTTATTTATTTTAAAACCTTTCAAAAACTATTTAAACCAAATTTCATAAATTTATAATTTTTAAAATACTTAAAATATTCAAAACACTTTATAGAATAACCACGGGTCTGTATATAGTTTTCTAACCTAGGTCAAGTGATACGGATATGTATCATTTCAATCCGTAGTTTAAAAAGTAAAATTCCGGGTTCTATCATTTCAAACCCGCAATCCCAAGTTAAAATTAGATAAATAACCATAACTCAGGCCTATCATTTCAGCCCATAATGATTCTATTCTAACAGGGAACATGCAGTGTGATCATAAACAGAAATAATATGAACAATGTCAATATCACAATATACAGTCATATATCAGGTGTCAGGTGAAAATTAACAGTTTTAATATGATAATAACATGGCATAGCCTATCATATGATCATCATTAACTTGCATAAACATTTTATATTACTAAACACTTGTCATCAATTCACTTTTTCATAAGTATAAATGTCAAAGTGAGAAAGACTCACCTTTCAAGCTGAAGACCAAAACAACAAGCACAAGAGCGATTCCAAAAGCACGACAAGCACGATTTGAATTGAATGAATGGAAAGACTTGATAATGATCTTGTATACAACAAATAAGCAAGACCATATAAACATATGCGTACAATACAAAACAGCATTGAAACTGATTGAAATAAAACAACAATGGACAAGATGATTTTACCATGCCTCAATCACTTCAACGCTTGGCCTAAGGGACACTTATGCTCGGCTATGATGATGCTTTGGCCTAGGTATGGCATCATATAGGTCAGGTTTTGATATGGTTCGGATCTGGTTTGGACCTAGAAGGTACGGCTACATGGCAAGAGCAAGGTGGAGGTTACTAGGCATGAGAATACAAAGGGTTAAGGCAAACAAGTGGGTTTTTGGTGCACATATGGGTTCGGACTTGACTGATGTGGGCTTGGCTATTCATGCTACAGGTCAGATCAATGCTGGAGTGGTGCGTGGTGGTCAGGCCAGTGGTGGTGGTGGCGCCTATGGTGGTGATTTGGATGGTGGATGAAGGGAATGAGGCAACAATGGTCAAAAACATTGTTTTTAGGCATGTAGGTTGCAATTTGAAGGGTTTGGCCACCATAGATGGCTCGGCCATGGTCATGGTTGGTGGAGTAGATGGTGTTGGAGGCATGGAAGAGATGTAGGAGTTTGTGGCTGCGGCTATGGAGAAGAGGCCGATCCAAACTAGAAGAGAAACAAGGCAAAATTTAGAGAAAACAAGTAGGAAAGTAAGAAAAAGAAAGGGAAGCCATTACCAAATCTTTGAAGCCGTGAGAAACAAATGAAAACGATCTTTTTTTTTCACGTGAAAACCTAATGAGATGACGGCTACATTCACGGCTAAGGAAATTAATTGAGGAGTTTAAGGAAATGAAGGGTTTGGGCAAATAAAAGGGCTTACGTTTCAAAGTGATTTACAATCTTCCATATTCTTTTCCTTTTAAAACTTTACATAAACAAAATTTCAGGAGAAAATACTTTACAAACCGAAATCAATTAGAAATATGAGGTAACGAATAGTATAATTTGAAAAAAATATAAAATAATGAAGAAAATGCCTTAAAAATACCAAACAGTGTTCTAAAATTGTGCATAAATCACTGTTAGTCTTGGAAAATTATACATTTCATTATAAAATTATTATGAAGTGGAAAGTTGAATTAAATTAATTTATTTAAAGTATTTTCAAGGTGAAATAAATAATTAAATTTTAATTAAATAGAATTTTAAATAAAGAAAAATGCAGTAAATAACAAACTAGGCTTTATAAATTGAAATAAATTCAAATAAACTTTAGAAAAATTATATTATCATTTCAAAAATACTTAAAAGTCAAAATATACATAATATAACATATTATCACATATTAAAATAAAATATAACAAAGAAGAAGTAATTTATACAATTTAAAATAGTCATTGTTAAATAACCCTATATACGCACAATATTGTAAAGGGTATAACTTTCACAATTTACATCCAAATTCAACGAAACGAAAAGTGGTGTTCTTAGAATTTTATGTACTTTCATAATAAAAGAAAGAAAGAGAAAAAAAATTAAATTTTTAAACTTTTAAAATTTTAAGTTGAAAGTCATAGTTTGACTATTTTGACCAAAATCAGCATTTCAGGCAAATATTCAACTTACAAAATTTTGGAATTATAACTCATATAAAAATCAAGATTATATTTAAATAATAAATTTAATCATTTCAAATAAGTAAAATAAGTTTTTAAATCAAAATCTTACATTAAAAATAATTAAAATATACAATAAAATAATTACAAAATACAGGGTTGTTACAAGCTGCTGCTCGAGTCACTCGACCAAATTGATGAGAAGTGGGAGGAAGCTGAATTGAGGGTCCAATCCCGCATGCTTGGAACAACAACCCGTTGTGGCACTACTATATTTATTTTTCTTTATTTTCACAAATAAACCATCCAAGGACACTAGGGGAACTATAAATCGGCATGACTTGCCATTTCTTATTGTTAGCGCTAAAATTGGTCATTAACATCCAAATCCAGATTGAAACACCGAACCATAGTCACCGAACACAGATAGAATGTATGTAGAGAGTATAAATATGAAGAATAGTAAAAATTAAAAAGAAAGTAGTAAGAACAGAGGATTTATAGTGGTTCGGCTGACTCCGGCCCAAGTCCACTCCAGAAATTTCCTTTTTATTGATATTAGAATCAATTACAGTTACAATCTAGAGTTTTTAAAACAACAATGGCAGAGTAGCCTTAGTATAGAAGACGAAGGGAAACAGAATGAAGATCCCTTTTCTGAGGCCCCACATGTACTATTTATAGGCAAAACCTGAGTTACCGGGCTTCCTGAGTTATACGGGCCCACTAAGACCATTGCCGAACCATTTCTCCCAGACCGAACGACCACCAATGCCGACCGAATTATGCCTCTCGGACCGAACGACCACCAATGCCAACCGAACCATTCCTCCTAGACCGAACGACCACCAATGCCGACCGACCCATTCCTCCCAGACCGAACAACCTCCAATGTCGACCGACTTATGCCTCCCAGACCGAACAACCGACAGTGCCGACTGAACTATTCCTTCTAGACCGAACGACCACCAATGTCGACCAACTTATTCCTCCCAGACCGAATGACCAACAATGCCGATCGAACCATTCCTCCTAGAATGAATTACCACCAATGCCGACCAACCTATTCCTCTTAGACTGAACGACCACCAATACTGACCGAATCATTCCTCCCAGACCAAACGATTACATGGCCGAACTACTTTGACTGATCACTCATGATCGATCCACCTTATCTTACCGAGTTTAGCCAACCCACTGGTACTGATAAACCTCAACACACCGACCCACACCACCAACGACCGAGCCACATACGACCGAGCCGCCCTTGTCGAGCGACGACACCGAATCATCCATGACCGATCGTCTATCCATCCAACTAGCTCAAACCCATCGTATTCCAATCTGGACAAACGAATAGTCGACTTAGTTAAATCCGTCTGTCCATGGCCTTGCCAAAAGGTGGGTTAACATTTGCTCTATAAAACATGCTTTGCCATTGGAAGGTGGGTTTTGAATAGTCTCAAACCCGATACCCAAAGTACATGTTACATTCATTATCAAGCAATTCCATCCAAATCTGATAGTCTATTCCATGACCGTTCCAAGTCGTTATCCAATTTCGAATTCATCCCAAATCCATTAATCGAATTCACGATCTCTCCGGATCATTTTATTCGAGACTGGGACCTCTCCGGGTCCTGTAGTCCAAATCGAGGACCTTGCTGGATCCAAATCTTAAGCCAGGACCTCACCGGGTCCTGAAACCCATATCCAGGACCTCACTGGGTCCTTATCCAAATCTGTAGTTATTCGAAGCTGCTATCCAAATCCATTTCACACCTTGGAAGTCAGTAATCTAATCCTACAGTCTCTCCAGATCGTTGAAGGCCCCTCCAGACCCTTGCTAAGCTCGATCCAAACATAACGATTGAATATGCAGGTCATGTCGCGCTCTGGCGAAGAAACCTATCCCTTGCACTCCGGTTCAGCATCCATGAACATTAAGCGATGCCCTGATCCTCCTGGACCGATATCAGCCTCTCTGGGCTCTTACTGGATCCCATCCTGTCACTCTCTGGTGAAGGGAAAACGACGTTGAGTGAGCCGATCCTGTCACCCTTTAGCGAAGCAGCGTCACTCCTTACACTCCGGTTCAATATCGTTGAACATTAAGCAACGTCATGGCCTAAATCCTCGATCGATTGTAGCCACTCCGGGCTTTTGTTGGATCCCATCCTGTCACTCTCCGGTAAAGGGAAAACAACGACGAGCAAGCCGATCCTGTCGCTCTCCGGTGAAGCGGCGTCGTTCCTTGCACTCCGGTTCAGTGTCCCTGAACATAAAGCGATTAATTTTCAACTGACTTCCAATCTACGTACCATAACTCTCTGGTTAGGTATTTTTTGCATAAAACCAAAATCCATTTATCAAATCCAAGATCCAAATGTCCAACAAGAAAACAGAAAATACTAAGGGCAGCCTCTCCGGGTAAAGCAGCCTATTACCATCTTAGAGCATGCTTGGGGATCACTCTGGCTCCCATACATGTGTAAGTGGCATAGTTGATGTTTATGTTTTTAAACAAAATCAAAAAAGGTTATTCGATGACCAGAGTCCAAATCCCGAACTCAGTCCTTGCCATCACGATTAGTGGATGACGAGTCGCGACCCCATTCCAGGGTCGTTCCTATTTGATCCAAGCGGTAGCTGCTCGTGTTCTACTACTCTCGTCCGATTCCTCACATACTGTGGCAACCTACCCCTTCTAACATGTTTCTCCACCACATCCTTCCAGTGGCGGCATTCATCCGTGGCATGCCCTTCCAGCTCATGGAATAGGTAGTACTTCCCACTCTTGCGTTCCCGTTCAGTGGGATCCCTCCCGAGTGGTTTCCGATAGGGGAGTTGCCCCCGAGTGTCCATGTAAATCTGTTCCAAATTATCTGTTAAATCCACGTATGTCGTAAATTTGGGTTCTCGACCTGTCCTTCATTTTTCTGGACCACCAGGTCCATTGTCTAGCTTACGCTTCCCTTTATCCAGTCTTCGTCCTTCATCAGACGTTCCTTCGTCTTGCACGGCGTTTATCTCTTTCCTTTCGGCACGTAACTGAATGAATCTTTCCGCCTCAAGATAGAACTCTCCTAGATCCTGTTGGGATCCCATGATAATGAATCCTTGAGTTCTGTGCCTTCCGCAATCCCTGCTACTGCCGCCATCAAAATCGTTGATGGATCTGGGGGATCAACCGAGGCCACAGCCGCATTAAATAGCATTAGAAAACCTCTCACAGACTCTCCTGTCCTCTACTTCATCGATGCCAGCGTCATTACATTCTTGGGTCGTGTCACGTGGACCCTAAACTGTCCCATGAAGCGTTCCACTAGCTCCCTCCATGTCCTGATCGATCCATTCTCCAGCTGCCTGAACCAAAGCGCAGCCAAATCTGTCAAGTATAAAGGGAAACATCTTGCCATCACCTCCTTAGATGCCCTTAGCACTTCCATGTCTAATTTATCTAGTTAAATGCATAGCTGGATCTGATTTTCCATCATAGTCCTCCAGTGTTGGCAGTTTGAATTCCCGAGGGTACCTTATATTCCTGATATCCGGAGTGAACGGACTCCGACTGACTTCCTCCAAGCTTTGCTCGGTAGTCCTCCTCTTATAATCTTTCTTATCAATCCTGCCATCCGCTCGTCCCCATCCGGCGGTGGTCCCCTGTTTGCATCTCCACCGTCCCCCCCATGTCCTAGAGGGTACTCTGGGTAGTACTCTTCGTGTTGGCCATTCATGTTCACGTTGGTCCTCGCTCGCCGAGCTTCATTCACAGCTCTCCCAGTATCCTGGGGGTCTGCCCCCAGACCTTTGCTGATTTCCTTCAATCCCTCCAGTCAGGTTTTGGTTTTGACCCTCGAAAACTTCTACAGCTCTGATTCCCTATTCTGCATTTCCAGTGATCCATTCCCTTGACTTTGTGCTCTAGCTTGTCCAACTTGTCGAAGTAAGTTCTGCATTATCTCCTTCTGTCTTTTCAGTATTGTTTCCATTTCGTCTCTGGTGATGAAAATCGAAGCCTGATTAGCTCCCGAGGATGCTTCTTGACTCCCCTCATGCTGACTTCTTTCCGTCCTCTATCTCCTTGTTGATTGCTTTGCCATAGGCTCCAGAATCTGAGTTTCTAAGCCTTTAAATCTAAACTCCAAGCTTATGAATCCCTGAGTGCAAGCTTTCTCAGTGAAAGCAACAAAATATTAGCGCCAAAATTGGTTACTAACACCCAAATCCAGATGAAAACACCAAATCAAAGTCACCGAACACAGATAGATTGTATGCAGAGAGTATAAATATGAAGAACTGTAAAAATTAAAAAGAAAGCAGTAAGAACAGAGGGCTTATAGTGGTTCGGCTGACTTCGGTTTACTTTCACTCCAGAAATTTCATTTTGTTGATATCAGAATCAATTACAGTTACAATATAGAGTTTTTAAAACAACAATGGCAGAGCAGCCTTAGTATAGAAGACGAAGGGAAACAAAATGAAGGTCTCTTTTCTGAAGCCCCACAAGCTGTATTTATAGGCAAAACCTAAGTTACCGGACTTTCTGTGTGACACAGGCTTACTAAGACCATCGTCGAACCATTCCCCCCAGACCGAATGACCAACAATGCCGACCGAACCATTCCTCCAAGACCGAATAACCACCAATGCTGACCGACCCATTCCTCCCAGACCGAACGACCACCAATGCCGACCGACTTATTCCTCCCAGACCGAACGACCAATAATGCCGCATGACTTATGCCTCCTAGAACGAACAATCAATAATGCCGACCGAACCATTCCTTCCAGACCGAACGACCACCAATGCCGACCGACCCATTCCTCCCAGACCGAACGACCACCAATGTCGATCGACTTATGCCTCCCATATCGAACGACCAATAATGCCGACTGAACCATTCCTCCCAGATCGAATGACCACCAATGTCAACCGACTTATGCCTCCCAGAACGAACGACCAATAATGCCGACCAAACCATTCCTTCCAGACCGAACGACCACCAATGCCGATCGACTTATGCCTCCCAGACCGAACGACCAATAATGTCGACTGAACCATTCCTCCCAGATCGAACGACCACCAATGCCGACTGACTTATGCCTCCCAGAACGAACGACCAATAATGCCGACCGAACCATTCCTTCCAGACCGAACGACCACCAATGCCGACCGACCCATTTCTCCTAGACCAAAAGACCACCAATGTCGACTGACTTACATGGCCGAAATCCTTTGACCGATCACTCATGACCGACCCACCTTAGCTCACCAAGTTTAGCCTACCCACTGATGATGATCAACTTCAACACGCCGACCCACACCACAAATGACTGAGCCACATACGACCGAGCCACCCTTGCCGAACGACCCATACCGAACCATCGATGACCGATCGTCTATCCATCCAACTAGCTCAAAACCATTGTAGTCCAATCTTGACAAACGAATAGTCAATTTAGTTAAATCCACATGTCCATGGCCTTGCCAAAAGGCGGGTTAACACTTATATTCATCAGTAAAGTTAGCTTCTTTAACCAACGGAATCGTGTTCTTACCAGCAAAGCAGCTGAGTCGATGGGGAAACTTGATCAAACCACTTGGATTGATGGGAAAAATCGATCCAAACCTTCTAAGAACTAGCATTGCTCTAGCAACGTCGGAAAAGTTCAAAGCTGCCAATTCGATGGAGGAAAATTAACCCAAACCGCCAGATCGATGAGGAAAATCGATCCAAACCCTTTGATAAGTGGCATTGCTCCAGCAACATCGAGAAGGTTGAAAAGCCATTGAGTCAGTGGGGAAAATTGACTCTGACCATCAGATTGACGAAGAAAATCGATCCAAACCTTCTAAGAACCAATGTTGCTTCAACAATGTTGGGAAGATCAAAAAGTCATTGAGTCGATGGGGAAAATTGACTCAAACCGCTGGATCGATAGAGAAAATAGACCAAACCTTTTGAGAACCAGCATTACTCTGGCAACGTCAGGAAGGATCATGGCCACCAACTCGATGAGGAAAATTGACTCAAACCACTAGATGATCAGGAAAATCGATCCAAACCTTTTGAGAATCGACATTGATTCGGCAATGTCGCGAAGGTTCCAAGCCGCCAAGTCGACAAGGAAATTGACTCAAACTACCGGATTGATAGGAAAATTGATTCAAGCCTTCTTAGAACCGACGTTGCTTCGGAAAAGAAAGGAAGGCCCAAAACCATCGAATCGATAGGGAAAATTGACTTGAACTGCTGGGCCAACGATGAAAATCGATCCCTACCTTTTAAGTACCGGCGTTGCACTGGCAATACTAGGAATTCCAAACCAACGAGTGAACTAAAAAATCGGCTAATACTTCTTGGAACTTGACATCGCCCGGGGACAAATGATAATAGGAGGAATTAACCGAAGCCCTATGATAGGCGATATCAGAGGAAAATCCAAGGAGTTTGGCTGTCCATGTACAAGTTTTTAGAGATGGAAATTGTTGCGTGGTCCGGATCTCAACAATGAACTCGGAAGAATTTTCTATGATGGAAGATCACGATAATGTATCTTTCGGATACATACATCTAGGTTAATATTAGATGATGACGTGAACTTGGAAGATCCAATCGCAGTCAAAAAATTGACAGCATCAAGATCTGTTTGCTTGGAATTAAGCGGCAGAATCATTAGTTCCAAGAGATAGGAATTATCATGCGAATCGAATTCAGGGCATTCGAAATAATTGCTCAGGAAAACTGATCTCTTAACAAATTCTCGGATTTAGCATCCAGAGCAATCATTTTTGCAACTACAGCACATGCACCAATTCATGGTTGAAACGAACTTGACCAAGTTCGAACGGAAACATAGCTGCGAAGTTGGCTACATCAAGTCATATCATAGTTTTGTTGGGCCAAACAGAGTATTTTTGGCAATCAAAATAGAGCTAAGTTTTAGAACACGCTAAAATAGCTATAGGAATCATATTTGCACATTGTTGCAGTAAATATACACATTACATAGTATTATATGCACAGGCAGTTATACATAGACACGCACAATACATAAAGTACAAGAAAAATACGCAAAAGAGATTACATAGGTAAAGCTATTTTTTCATTACTTATAATCTTTTTATGTATAGAAAAACAGGGGGGACATACCTGCATAATCTCGGCCCGTTTAAAGCAAAAAAAATACAGACTCATCCAACACAATGAAAAAATACAAAAAACCACACGCTCAATCAGCAGACTACTGAGACTTTACTTTTTTCCACCATGCCTGCCTTTTCTACTTTTTCTAGGATTGGGCTTGAGCTTCTCTCCCTCTTTAGATTCGTTACGAAGGGAAGTGCGGCCTTCGGAATGTGTGGACTCTCCTTCGGATCCAGCAGTTGTCACCTTTCCACACTTTGGCTTTGTTACTACCAAAAATTGCTTCAACCCTGTTGAAGCCCAAAAGATTATGAAGAAGAGATTCATGAAGAACAATAGTAAAAGCATGCCTTTCGAAAGAGTCGAAGGGATGCTTCAAAATGTATTAAATGAATTATGGGCTTCCAAAGGGGTCGAAAGGGGTCATGACAACCCTCCCGCTTCAGTTGATATCTTCTGTAAGAGATGAAAGTAAAGGCTTCCTTGGACATTACCCCTTCAGCATATATCGAACCTTTTGAAACGATTATTTCTTCCACTGTCTATCTTCCATAGGAGAAGATTCCATCAAAACTTCCCTTTCAAAAACATGGTTTTGCAAAGACTGCCCTTTCGAATCGCTTGAACCCTTCCAAAAGTATTAGGGAGATTTCACATTTGTCAGTATTGCTTCCATAAGCATCAAAAGATGGACTTCCACATTAATCAAGAGGATTGCCTTCGAAAGCTACCATCCGCAACCAACTAAGTAGATGCTTTCGAAGCAGTTGACACTTCTGTGGGGGTTACATCATCATTTACCATTCTATCCCCAATGAATGCTTCCACAACCATCAGAATAAAAGCTTTCGAAAGCATCATCACCTTTTACAAGTATTTTTTATATACCTTCCACATATGTTGGGACATTCCTTTGTGCTTATCCAAGATATCTACAATCACATAAGTACTGCTTCTATACCTACCGAGTTGAAGGCTTCTAGATCTTTGCCAAAGAAACATTAGAGAGTCACTTAGGAGTCAACAACGATGGAAGGTCATAAAGGCATCTTTTGACTAAGTCGAAAGGACGGATGCGAAAAGGTCCAACCTGTGCCTATAAATAAGACCCTAGGGGTGTTGTTTGAGGGATCCAAATTCATTTCTTCCATGCTTGTTCTTTTCTTGAGCTTGTAAACCCTAATTTCTAAATCTAATTGGGGATTTCACTTCATTGTAAAACCTAAGCCATTATAATCATATAAATTATCAATGAAGTTAATATATGGCACTTTCGAATGCATGGCGTTTGATTCGCTGTTTATATGTGGTTTTATGTATGGAACACGCACATCTATACCTTTTGAAGGGGTTCCTTTCAATGGAATAAGATCCTTTTGAATCAATTAATACCTTTTGTTCCCACTAGGTTATGACCTTAGATTACTCCGACTAATTCAAAAGGAGGTTTCAAAGGGTCATTCACTCCTTTAGATTTGCTTTTGGGTGTTGACAAGATTTCTTGTTAACATTTTTCGCGCTAGAAGGAGGGGTTGTACCTCCGACCACGTTGAATTACCAACACCACTTTTCCATACTTCAGGCTATTCTACATCTACCCTTTGCTACTATGATGAACCGCGAATGGAAAAGATTACAACAAGGGCCTTCATAACCACAAGTAGCAAGGTTAACTTGTCAAATCAACAAATGACTCTCGAAGTTATCAAGAGAAAGTTCTTAGGATGGAAGCACTAAGGATTGTAAATGAGAAAAAGCTAGCATATTTATATGATCCCGATAATTGGAGAATCAACCCATTTCTTGTTGGGTTACACCCATCTTTTCTTTAGGGGAAACAAGATCTAGGGGTGATAATTTATTTGCTCAGATGATGAAGGCCATTCAATTCTATGCTAAAGGAACTATATTTGAAAAGGGGATGATGGCCGCTTACTGCAAATTTGCTCATAAATGGCATAAAGCAACAAGTAAACCATTACCTCCATACAAGCTTTGAAAGATTTTGAAAAGAATATTGGTCATCGTTACCATAAATTCACACTTCAACCTTGTCAAAACCAAGAAGAGTAGAAGAGAAGAAGTTACGAAAGAGGATAACATCAACAAAGCCTTTCGAAGGAGTCGAAAACTATCAAAGATTAAGTGTGCTATAAGCTTTTGAAGGGGTCGAAGGGGGATGAAAGAACCCTTTCACTTTAAGTGCTTCCTTTTAAAAAAGATGCTTCCACCTGCATTAAGACTTTTCGAATTAGTTGAGGAACACCTTTCGAAGGCAGTAAATTATAGCCACACAAATTCTCGCCAAACCTTTCGAAACTGAAGTTTTCGCCTTCATTCACATTCCACAGAAAGATGCTTTGTTAGAGCAACCCCTTCGAAAGCATAACGATGGCTTTCGAACCGATCAAAACCTTTCATAACTAAGAAAGAAAAGCTTGCTAAAGTTCAATATGGCAATCTCCTATACCAGAAGAAGGGGTTCCGCATCAGTCAGCAAGTATGTCTTCGAAAGTTACGTTCCATTTTAAAACCTTTAGCATTTCAGCACCTTCGAAACCCCAAAGATCTACCTATTGACAGAGTCAAAAGCTCATGCCTCTTCTTACTTGCAACAACATAGCAACACAAAGTGGGGAAGCATACCTACCCCTTTCAGTGAAGTCGAAAGAACTCAAGTCCATTTGAAAGCAATGCGAAAGGATGCATTAATGTGAACGGCAACGAAAGGTCTCAATGCCACCTTTCTACCAAGTCAAAAGGATGGATTCGAAAGGTACCGACACGCACCTATAAATAAGACCCTAGGGATCTGGTTTAAGGGATCTGAATTAATTCACTTCATTCTTGTACTTTCTTAAATTTATAAACCCTAATTTTTAAATTAAATTGGAAACTTGATTAATTTGTATAGTATTATCTTAATGAAAGCAAGATTACGGTATTTGTGGATGTGCAGCTGATTTAATACTCTTATAGGATCTGGTTTGTGATCTGCTTATGTCGAGTTGATCGAATGGTCACCTTTTGAGTGAGTCGAAACCCTTAGCTCAACCAATATCCTTAGAGCCATAGCTCCTAATCTCATGTTATCGAAGGATTACCATTTGAGTAAGTCAAAACCTTTAGCTCAGCCAATATCCATAGATCTATAGATCCTAACCCAAGCCATCGAAAGGCAAGCTTTCGATGAAGTTAGAACCTTTCCATATAATTCATTTCCTAAGGTCCAACCCTTGAGTTTCTTCAACTGTTTTGAAAGGGGATTTTGAAAGGATGACTAAACCAATTAAACTAGTTTGAAAGGCTTAATAGGAAGGGATATAGGTGTTTTGATTGAGTCGAAAGGTCGAATAAGGAGGAATTTTGACCTAACCGTTAAAAAGGTATAATAAAGAGAATCAGACCTTTCGACTGAGTTGAAAGGTTGAGCAAGAAGAAGTTTTGACTAAAACAACCTATTTAGAAAGGTGGTTTTATGGGAATAATAAGGTTTTAACTATCTCTATCTGATCAAAAAGGAGTTTCAATGGAGACATCAACACTTTAGACTCTGCTTTGGGTTGTTGACAAGTTTTCTTCTTAACATTTTTGGCGCTAGAAGGAGGACTTGAACCTCCAATCTTGTTGGACTTCCAACTCCACTTTCCTCTAATCCAATTTTATTCCAAGCTTACCTACTTTAGACTATACATCATCATGTTTAGCAAAATCAAAAGGTCCAAACAAGGTTCCTCAGAGCCACATCCAATTGGATTCTCCCATAGAATAGTTAATGGTTCTAAACTACATAAAGAATAAATGCTAAGAATGGAAGATTTAAGGATCATAAAGAAAAGGAGAGCTGAATCTTATGATCCAGATAAATGGAGTTTAAACCCTTTTCACGTTGGCCCCATACCTATTTTTGCCTTAGAAGGAACAAAT
The DNA here is from genome assembly GCA_030765085.1 of Allium cepa. Classification (NCBI taxonomy): domain Eukaryota; kingdom Viridiplantae; phylum Streptophyta; class Magnoliopsida; order Asparagales; family Amaryllidaceae; genus Allium; species Allium cepa. The sequence continues at coordinate 385,031,363 of CM060937.1, forward strand.
AATGAAAGTGATAACTTGTTTGGCCAAATGAGGAAAACAATTCAACTCTACACCAAAGTCACAATCTTTGAAGAGGGAATGATGGTTGATTATAACACCTTCGCATATAAATGCTTTAAGCAAAAAGTAGCGCATTGCCTGCATATGAACTTCAAAGGGTTTCGAAAAGAAAACTGGCTGTTGAGGGTGAAGCTTAAGAACCAAAGAATAAAAGATCTAGAAACCGTCCTCAAAAGACAAACTATAAGTCGAGACTCCCTAAGGAATGCAATTTGGCAACATCAATCGAGAATGTTTATTTGATAACCAAGGAAGAACTCAACTATTGGCCATCATAGAAGAAAAAACTTAAATATGAAAATAATCGGGGAGGATCCTATTGTCCTTACCACACAATGAATGGACATGAGACAAATCAATGTAGGACATTGGAAGGAATGGTGATCACTTTCTTCAGATAAGGCAAAATCAATGAGTTTTCAAAGAGATCCTAGTTGAATTCAATAAAGAACCACTTTAATAAGAAAAATCTACATGGTCGGGAGTAGAATTCTCCTTGTACTTGGATATTACCTTAAACGGTCAAAGCCTCTGTCCATGTAGAGTTAGCCAGGTCAAAGCGCCTTCTTTAGGGAGGTTAGAGTAAGCCTTTATCCGTGCCATGCTATAACCAGGATAAAGCATCAATAATCCCTTAGCTGTGCCACGCTATGGACAGGTCAAGGCGCCTCCTAGAGGGAGGTTAGAGTAAGCCTTTATCCAGCCACGTTATGGCTAGGTTAAAGTATCAAAAAGCCTTTGATCGCACCATGCTATGGCCAGGTCAAGGCATCTCCAAGAGGGAGCACGGAGTAAGCCTATAATCCCGCCATGCTACGGCCTAGCCAAGGCATCAAACAAGCCTTCGGACACGCTTAGAAGGCCTGGCTGGAGCGCCTCCTGAAGGGAAGTTGGCTAGGTCCTTGGGTCCTGCTTGTGGATAAGCTAACCAAGCGCACCAGACAAAAGGACTAAGAAGGCTGAGCTTGAGAAGTGGCATATCAAACAACAGACTAAGACATCCGAGCCCAAGAAGCGACATATTAAACAATGGACTAAGACATCCGAACCCGAGAAGAGGTATATCAAACAATGGACTAAGATGTCGAGTCCGAGAAGCAGAAAATCAAACAAAGATAACATACAAGGCCTAAAGGGCAACACATATAAAGAGAGTCAAAACCAGAGGAGCAGTACAGAACAGAAGGCTTAAATAAGAATCTACAGCCTCCGACTAATTATCAAAGAAGAATTTCTAAACTTCACTTATTAATACTCGAATCAGGGTTCCGGGTCTTCTATTATTAAGTTTGGGACTTTACTTATTAATATCCAAATCAAGGTTTAAGGTCTTTACTAATAATCTATGGTCGTCATCATACCTGAATCTGGGTTTCGAGGCTATTACTATTAATTACTGGACCTTGCTCATTAATGCCTGATTCTGGGCTCTAAATGTCTATTATGGAGAGTATTATTGTGGATTTTTTGTTATCATCCACTAATACCCGAATCTGGGTTTCAGGTCTTTTAACTTCTAAATTTCATTCGTTAATGCTCGAATCTGTGTTCCAGAGCAAATGATATTGAGATTTCTATGAATTCCTAATCTTCAATTAAGCTCGAAATCTATTTTATTATTGCCCAAATCAGGGTCACTGGACTTCTACTACAAACTTTCAGACAATGATTTATGAACTTCTATAGCATGATTATTATTGACTTTCTATTGACTATCTCCAGAAGATGAATTTCTAAACATCTATAATTGAATCTCAAAATTGAATTTCTGATTCTCTATCATTGGATTTATGGTATTCTATCAATATAGTTGAAGTTGAATTCCTAATTCTCTCTTATCATTACCAAAGATGGGTTCCAAGACATTCAACCATATTCAATTATAGAATCACTTTTCACTTAGTATCATACTTTTAAATTATTTTGTTAACCTTCGCTAACAATGTAGATAAACTTCTATATAAATTTCAAGTTAACGATAAACAATATTGTTAACTTCGAACTTTTCAGAGAAACGAGATCAGTAAGGAAGATTGAATGGGCCAGCAAATATAAAGCCATAGTCTAATTTATCAGAAAGCAGATTCATAAACAACATTATGGGAAAGGACTATGAACCATACGATATTTACATAATTTACAAAATTATGTACAAGTATACAACATAAGCGTATGTTTTACAGATCCTGAATGGTCTTATTTAGATTTTTAGCAATCAAAGGATCAACAATATGATGAATTGTTGTACAAATAATTTCTTTAAGCTCCTTTTCCTTTTTTCTTATTTCGTCAGCATCGTCGATAGAATCAATGCGAGCCTTTAAAGCATCATTAAAAGCTTTATTAGCGCCATTGAGTTGTTTTGCCTTTCTATAACTGCGATATGCTTTCACAGGAGATATTTATCATGTTCAAGTTTCTGAATCCTAGCTGTATACTCATTTATGCGTTGTGAGTAACTCACTTTCTGTTGGTCATCAAAATATCTCATCATTTCGAATATGATATTTCTGCATCATTCTCCTACTACACTCTCATCTAAGCTAGGTGGAGGGTTAGTCGTAGCTGAATTTTTTTGAATAGCTAAAGATGAGGACCATGTCGATTTCACAGCAGACGAGACAATTGAAGAAATAATCATATTGATATTTTGAATGTTGTCCCCCATGATAAACTCCAAGGATTTATAATAGGATTGACTATCTTTTAATTTTATCTCTAAATCACTTATCTGTTGAAGGAGCTTGGACATATCTTGATCGAATTCCATCGAGGGGTTTGATTTGACTTGATGCTTTAGTTGAGAAATTGTTTCGCTTTGTTCTTGATTTTTTGCTTTGGAACTTGTAATCTGATTGTTCAAGTCCCTAACAACGGTCTTATGAAGCAAAAATTTCCTACACCATTCTAACGCTTCAGTGTTGCCTTGAAGACGGGCAGACAAAGGATCGTTAAGGAGCTTCCTCTTTTCAATATCTCCTACAACCTATCTTTGATGCTGATAAAACAAAATGTTGAATCTAACGAGAGGGGCATGGTAGATAACTGTAACTCAATACAAGAAATTTGATTTTTAGTGGCTCTCAAAAAATGCTACAAAAAGTTTTGGTGGCGTTTTGATAAACGCCGCTAGAAAACATGCGACTGAAAATCCATGATTTTTAGTTGCATTTATTTCAACGCCACTATAAATCTTTTTATTGCAGCGTTTCTTAAACTCCACCATAAATCTTTTTGTAGCGTTTTAAAAATGCCACCAAAAGGTTTTTCGACGCTACCAAAATAGTTTCCAACTTTACCCCTACTTTACGGTTGCGTTTACTCAACGACACTATATGTATTTCTCGAGCGTTTTTAAAACGCTACTAAAAGTTGTTGATCATTTTGCACCATTTTTTCATGGTATTATTTCCTGTTGATGGTCTATTTTGTTTCTACTATATCAATCAACAATCAACAATCAACCACATAATCATCATATTCAAACAATTAAAAAAACATATTAATCATATGATCAAATAAGATATCCATAACAATTCTAGTACAATAGTTTTTTGATAAAATGACCAAACTCACATACAATAACCATTCATATACAAATTTACACACCTAGTACTAACAAAATGTTATACCAAACTGGTGCTAACAAAATGCTTGATAACCCATAATTCTTCGTTGCATGCATAAATGAAAGCTAGCACCATAAAGGTCCAACATTGCTTACTTAGGAAATCCAATGCCTACACAAGTTAAAGCAGAACATATAGTCAAACAATTATGTTAATTCGTAGGACTTCAAATCTAATATCAACCACTAGTTCAAACCTAATCAACTTTTTTATATGCAAGTGTCTAGTAACAAATTGGTTAGCCAAAAGATAGTGATAATGAAATATACACACACATACACACACACAAATAGAAGATGTTGATTTAAAAAGTTGGAAGATGCTCACATGAAGTTTACTTGCACAGAACTATATATACAAATGTTCGTCATTTGGAAATCACCTGCAAGCTTGTTGAAGTATGAAATGCAACAACAATGTAAAACAGAAAACGAAACGCAAAAGCCAGGAAATGAAATGTAATAGCAAACTAGTTGAAAATTCCAATGCAAGATGAAAACAAATCCAACAACTTTTTTAATGCAAGATAACACAATACAAAACCAAACACACGACAAACCGAACTAAGTTCAAGTGAACAAGAAATGTGTACAGAATGAACAAAGTTAAAATGGAAAGTGTTGAATTGACATGCACACAAGAACAAAGAACAAAAATGCATAGTGAACATAAATGCAAAACAAATGAAACGCAAAATGTTTTCTTTTTTTTGAGACTAAAACAAAACCATATGTGTTATTGGATAATAAAATTGTTCTTTTGAAAATGATAATCAACTCTACTGTGCAAATAACCATATGTGTTATTGGATCCCAATTAACTTTTAAAGTGTTCTAGCAAATAAAATAGTGAATAGTGTTACCTTAAACTCCGGACTTGTTTTCGCCTTCACAAACGTTCTCCATTCGTTCATGCTTTTGATGTTGGTAGGTCTCAGTTTTAGTCTTTCCTCTTCGTTCTCTGCTTTATTTAATTTTCGAACCAATTTACTTTTTGACGATCTCCAAATTACTCCCATTTGTTGAAATATAGCTTAATAAGTAAACCACAAACTACAGGTTAATAAGTAAAAATGTAAGACCTTCATTGGGGTGTAGCTGATATGATTTGCATTCATAAGTAAAAATGTAAGACTTAAGTGATCACAGGTTGTAGGTCCATGTAAAGCGTTCGCAAATTTGGGATTCGTGTAAAAAACTTACGCTATAGGTGAGGATGTGAAGCAATTGAGCTTTTTACTGCCATAATGAACTGGCATTTGTCTTCCTTTTCCGTTATCATCTTTGTTGCCGAAGCATTGATTTGCACAGTCCTGGACAGTGAATCCATGCCATAGAAGTACTCCAGGTTAATTTAATAACATAGGTTAAATAACAAAATAAACCTGTTCAATATGACAGTTAGAATCTCATCCCAACACTAATAGGCTCGATCTTCAAAGCTAGACTATAATAGGCTGCAACAAAACCCCTGAAATATCACCATAAAAAGATAATAATCTAAATCCAAATCTTTCAAAGGAAGAACAAGGACAACAATTATAACTAACTATATATTGTTTTGAACGCCCCTAATGTTAAAACAAGCTTTTTTCAAACAGTTGCGCATTAATCTTTCCAGATTGCATGAAATAACTTGAAGCTGGAAGCAAATATTTAATTAGACAACATATACTTCCTAATACATGTAGTTAATCAGACCATAGCAAAATAGAATGTAAATGAATACAAATAAAATCAAGCTATTGAATTATTGCACAGAATACAACAAATTAGCAGACAAGCCCCTGACGTTCATAACAAAGACCAACCTCTAAATTTTAAGGCAGCCTGATTAGTTGCAGGAAAAAATGAACCACGCGAAACTGGGCCATACATTCTAAAATCGCAAGAACTAGAAAAGTGAACACATAAGAAGTGGTATACAAGTAAACAAGGTGCATGTAAGTATAGGTATTAAGAAATAATCAAAGATAAAAATGGAAGTATGGGTTTTTTACTCACAAAAACATTTTCAACAGCCTTGAAATCAAAGTCTTCACCTACATCATCTAGTATTTTCTCCCCAAACTACATTAATAAAAAGATAAGTTGAATATTGTTGTCTTGGTTTGATAATTCCACCAACTATATCAACTTATTAATCTAAAATGTTTATTCATTGGTCATATAATACATTAGACACATTTGTCAATACATGGGGCAATGCTAAAAATACACACTACGTCAAGACGGAAGTATTTTGTTTGCTACTCCTTGTTCTGATCCCAAATTTCAAGCTGTACCAATAGTTTCCACTTCTATATCCTTCTTTTGTTTAGCAACATGCCTTACCGCACCCTGAATTTTACAGATATGCATGCTTATTACTATGAATCCAAAATGGGTAAAAATTAACAAACTTGGATTTCAAGACATATACTGACTGGTGCCGAGGCATCTCGACTGAGTTGCGCAAGCTGAACACCAAGGCTTTGATGCATTGAAAAGAATTTTCCAACGCTGGCAGGACTCCGGTTTGTTGAAACCACTTCCCAATTCAATGCAGGCTTCAACATACTTTGTTTGGTCACCTTGAAACCCTGTAATTTGTAATTCAGCAAGTTAATTTACAATCAATTATTATAAAGGATAGGTATCAAATACTGATATCTATAACATTGTAAAATAGTTATACCTATTATATTTTATTTTTGCATGGTTGCAATGATAAGTTAACTTTGATAAGAGATGCATAAAATAAAATGAGAATTAGGAGCATGAGCTCAGTAAATTATGGTATGTGCTAGTGTTTTTGGGGTTAGTGGTATCTGATGCATTTTGTTCATGAGTTTTTCTAGCATGTTTGAGTTTCAAGACAATTCATTACTTACCTTTAATTTGTTTTGCTAAAATACTACTATACCAATTCAATGACATTGTAAGTTAACCTAAGAACTCTTCAAGTATATTTATCCATATCTAGTTAAAAGTTTTTGGACAAAGTATATCGCAGTCTCAATATTCGTTATCCTTCAAATTTAATGGTAATATGTTCCTGCGCAGTAAAAACACCACTGAAGCAGGCACTATCAATCCCATGTTTCGAATAAAGTGACCGGAATTAACAACTGTCATTCCAGATTGCTCTAATGTATTTTGATCAAGCTTGCAAAGAGCAATCTGATTCTGTAAATAATTTTCAGACGAGTCTGCTATTATTAACTAGCTCTAAAAACTGGTCCAAAATGATTTAAAAAATATATCCACCACTCCCTCTTCACCTCATCTGCATTCTACACTTTTGCAAACTTAAGCTATATGATTTGAATGGAATCGTATAATATCATTGAAGGTCATCTTTACAAATATTCGGCTCGCGTTGATAGTCCAAATATACTTAAAATAGTATTTGTGAAGATGATGCTTATAGTGTGGAACAAGCATCTTGATGTTTGGTTTCATTTTAGTAAACTGTATTGACTTTAACATGTATAGACAATGGAAGTGAGTTAAACGTCATGAATGGCATATACATCAATAACATATGATTGTGATTGGAGGGAATTCAAGTATAAAGAAATAATGCGACTATGTGAAGTACTATGCACACACTACCTATCGGAGCACTTCCACTTATACATATGCATTGCAATATTGAAAAAAAAAATGCTGCAATAAAATAGTTAGAGAACAAATGGACTTCGACACACTACCCAAATTCATCAATGATCTGAGCAGCCACATAAACTTGGATGAAATAATAAAGGATGCGTAGACACTGCATATGTGGAGGAGAGAATGGAGCAGCATGTAATTTTTTTTCACAAACAGCACCGAAGCAAGACATTAGGATTAATTGGTGATATAAAATTTTCACAAACCCCGTGTTTCTCGACTTATTTTCTAATATCTGAACCAATATATTCATTCCTAAATCCATTTAAAACCCGATTCTAAATAAAGAAAGCTCATTAATCCCTATCGAGTCACCACCGTGATTCATTGATTGCAACTCTAAGGTATTCCACATCTCCCTTTTTCCATTTCTTATTCTTCGTTGCAAAATTGCAATTTCAAATTTTATGAGATAAACATTAGCATAAATTTAACCATTCTATGATTGACTGTGAAATCCTCACTCCTGATATTTCACTTATTAATTACTATATAAAATTGGTTGTCCAATTGTTATTATAACAAACACTCATAACTAAAATCCATTACACCATAGTTATTGGTATTGCTCGAGAAAATCGGTGATCATTACAGTAAGCATTCATCAAATTCACTTCATAGAAAATCAAAACAACATGATATAATTACTAAAATCGATTGGAATACTCGCTATAAATTCCAAAGAGGTAATACTCACCATCATTGCTGTTAAAACATCCTACTAACATTCAAACTCCACCTTAGCTACCCACAATCGTGCAGCCTTCTCCTTACATCACCTAAATCTATTATTGCCCCTACATGCTCAGGCGCCTCCTTTAGATTTGCGTTTCTTTCTTTCGTAATCGCGCGCCTCCTTCATATTTGCGTTTCTTCTTACATAATCGCCGCACCAAATCCCTCCACTCTTTCATCCGCGTTTCTTTCTTTTTAGTAATTTGTGACCGTGATTTTGATGTGGACTTTGTTAGGGATTTAGGAAAAAAAGTTTAAGTGTTACCAGGAGAAAGAAAAAAGAGCGGCAGAAATAAAATTTTACCAAAATTTTAGGAAATGGCGGGCGGGATATTTGGTTGCATTTATTTATTTATTTTTATTTTTCTAAATGACTAGCAGTTGCATTTTGCATTAAACGCAACTAATTAATGCAACTAATAACAACTTTTCTCGTAGCGACTCCTATTTAAACAAACAAAAAGAAAATAAAGTCAAGACTCAAATAACCAATCTCTTTTATTATAACAATAAAGATTACAACCTAAGTAGAAATGAAACAAACATACAATTTCATTGGACACTTGTTTTACACTTAAAGTTGAGAAACATAGTTTTTGATTTTATTCAAGGAATTAGCTGAATGATTAACTATTGAATCAAAAACGAGCAGCAAATCCTTTCGGGGTAACTATTGGAGGATATTTTCTATCTCATTTCCCAGCAGGAGGAATATCACGACCACATATTAATCTGGTATGATATGTTCGAATTTCCTTAAAAAGGTTTTCTTTATCTTTGCTAAGAAAGTCCAAATGAAGGCAAGGATGTTCCATGTAAAGTCTCTGCAAGTCTATAAGAAAGCAGTATCTGGCTAATTTTGTAGAGTTCAAAAGCGAAGCCTTTTCTAGATAATCTATTTTTAGTTTAAAATATTTGCTTAAATAATCTCTAGAAACAAGGCTGCATGGAGACATTTATTCTGTGATAACTTAATAAAATACAGCTAAGTATAAAAGGAAGCTAGAGTAGAAAATTTGCAAATCAATGTTATTACATAATTATAAGTGTTCATCTGGCTCATACGAAATTGGCTTTTTGAATAAATCAGAAACAAATTTTTCCTTATAATATTTAATTTTTTTAGGAGGCAACTCATGAGGAATTGATTTAACTCGTGGTATATTCCAGCAAGCCCATTGATGTGGATCAGATCCAAATTCATCAAATATCTTATATGTAAACGCCTAAGTAGACCCCCAGTAAAATCACATAAGTATGAAAAATCTACAGCTGGATGTCTGCAATAGGCTTTGTATAGGAAGTCTACAAGGATGTCCCTCTCTTCAACCAACATCCAAAAGAGTGTAATCAATTCCCGATTCTCTTCCAAAAGTTTATCATATCGAAGGTGTGCCCTCCTCAGTCGTGGGGCAACTTCTTGATCTTTGAAAGGCACTAACACCGCCGCACTTTTCTTAAGCCTATGGTACTTGCCAAAAGGGGTATTGTGTTCTTTTAACTGCTTATCTAACTCTTTATACAAGATATTTATTTTTGCTTATTTTCTTTCAAGTTTTGTTTTATAAAGTTGTATGGATTTTCTCCTTATCTAAAATAAAAGATGTCAACTATTATTATCTTGGAATTGAAAGCCATTTAGACAAGGAATCTGATACGTGAGAAATGGGAAATGAAGTTTAAGAGACCTACTTTTTCTTTCTTTGTTCTTCGACGTTGATGTTGGCAGTTCCTTCTTGAAGGTCAGAAGGCTCGAGGGGTTCAGGTGGGCTTGCTTCATGGATACTCTGATCAGGGTTGACTTTTCTAAAGTCCCGTTGATGTCATCACCATCATTTCCATGAATATTTGGCGTGACCACCTCCATCGCCACTTGAACCTTGGCCTCTATCTTTATCATCGTTGTCATCATTATCGTTGCCATCGTCATCGTCATCATTGCCACCTTCTTCAGTGACAGCTTCATCTTCATCAGAATCAGAGTCTACTTCGATGGAAGGGACTTCAAAAGGTAAGATTTTGGAAGCATAAATCTCCACTCTCTCAAGGACATTAACTCCCTGCTCCATTTCTTTGGCTTTTTCCATAAATCTATTGACAAGAGCAGGGTCAAGTGAAGGAAAGCTCAAATCTGGGCATTTCTCAATGTTGTTGACGTAGGCAAGTATAAGGGCACCCTCATAAGAGTTTATAATGATGTCGTCGAGGGAAGTACTTAAAAAGTGTGACACCCTTTGCTTAGCATCAGAGATAGTGTTGAAAGCCAACTTTAAGGAATTTTTCTTTTTCGCCAGCTTCTTCCTGAGAGAGGATTGTTTGACCATCATTTGAGCTTTCTCATCTTCAGGTTCTTTCAAGGCCATTTTAAAGGCCAAATTTTCATCAGCTTGAGCGAGAGAGGCTTCCATTTTTTATAATCTTTTATAGCATTACTTTTGTCAGTGGATAGGGAAATGATCTAGCTGTTCAAGATTGAGATTTCTTCTTTAAGCTTGAATGTCACTGCAAAAGATTTTGATGGGTTTTCTTAAAGATAAAGTCTTTTGGAAATCTAAAAGGAAAGGTATAACATAAGTCAGCATTCAGAGAGAAATGATAATAAGAAGGTTAAATATTATGAAACGTACCACAAGTTGTTGCTCTATTGAAGATCGACAGTGGCCTACCAGGTCAGGAAAGGAAAAGGTAGGTGAGTGGAAGCAAAGGATGAAGAGCTCAAGATAGATTGAACCATTTTATCAAAGTCACCTGTAAGCACTAGTGACACGGGTCTGGAGGGGTTCAATTCTTGAGAAGGAGTTGAAGCCCCCAAACCTTTTTGCATTTGCTCGATGACATGAGGACAATGGGAAACGACGATGCAAGATAGGGGATCATCCTTTGAGGAAGTTGTTTTGGATCAATCGAGAGAAGCTTCAACAATATGACTCTCTAAAGTTTTGCCACATCAATAGTCTCACCCTATTCCGGTGGCGGAGAATCTGGACTTAAATAATCTTAGCCTCCTTAGGAGACGGGCCTGCTACAGCCACCTTGCCTAATTTTCTTTTAGCAATCATCTTCGATCTAGCGATGGCCTAAGTCAAGGATGATGCACCAGATGCGGAAGTTGAGAGAACTGGATCACTTGTGATTAATTTGACCTGAGGAGTAGTTGCTGAAAATTCAAAAAAAAATCGCAAGTCGGTAAATTAATTTAAGAAGTAACACAACAATAAACTACAAGTGCTACGCTTAAGCTTACCAAGGCGATCTGTACAAATTGGAGACATAGGAGAGAAGTCCTTAGGATCACCCAAAGACAAAAAGCGTTTGCTCCAGGAAGCATGTTGAATAAGGGAAAGTTGACCAAGGGCTCTTTAGCCAGAGGGAAGAAGAGAATGTTTTTGAAGATTTGATGGAGTCAATAGTGTAAGCCTATTTCAAATGCTACTTGAGGCAGCAATCAACAGCTTCATAGTTTTCTTATCCTCCTTATCGAGATCTTTAGTAGAAGGACCTAATAAAGAAACGTAGATTAGCAAAAGAAAGTAAACGAATAAAGATAAAGACTATGGTCAACTTACGAGGAGAAGAAAAGACTCCACTGATATTTGGAAAGCATTTGACGAAGAAGACTGCATCTCCCAGTTTGGAAATTTGTTTATCCCCTTTGAGATTAGTTTTTTTAAGGAGGATTGGCTCTTAAAATCTAGTTGTTTAGATTGTTGAGTTTGATTAGTCGGACCAACATTTAGCGGGGGAAGGCCTAACTCAAGAGTCATAAGTTCCAAAGAAAGAAGATATGTTTAAACATTGCGGGATAACTGGATAAGTGCAATTCCCAGATGGGTCATGAACTTGGACAAGAAATGTGACGACCCGGAATTTTGAGCAATATCAATTTAATAATCTTTGATAATAAATAAATTGATTTGATCATTTTACATTATAAATTAATAGGTTAAAATTCTTTAAAGGTTAATAATAATAATTTGTTAATATCTGTTAACATTTTTCTTAACAATATAAATAGGCAAGTTTAATTCTTTTGAAAACTAATGATTAAAAATGTTTTTCCATTTCAAATATATATATTTGTATATATTGGAAATGGGAAAATTGTATTGATTTGAATTTAATAAGTATTTGCAAACTTTAATAAATAACTAATTTGAAATTTGAAATGTTAATTTGATTTAATACTTTTGAAAATGATATTTAAGATTTAAATTAAAGGTTCATTTGTTTTAATAGTCTTTCATTTTAATTTTAACATAAGATAAATTGTTTTAATTTTTTTATATAAAGTGTTAAAATAAATTTCTCAAATTTATAAACACATGTTATGTAGAATTGAATCAAAATATAAGTTATTAGTTAATAAATGTTCACATGAATTTGATTTTGAATATTTATTAAAATTTAAAACTTGTTATTAAAAGGATAATTACATAAATATTACATAATTACTTATATATATATAGTTTAAATGAATTATAAATAAGAAAATAAAATTTAAAATATTAATTAAATATTAAGAACATTTGTAAAACATTAATAAACCATAAATAACACTTGTAAGACATTAATTTAAACATAAGGACATTTGTAAACTTAGGAGCATATGTGTAAGTTAACTAAGAACTTGAAGTGACAAATGTAATTCTCTTGTAAATTTAATTTAAATTGTAAAATAAGAACAAAATTTTTTCTTTCAGCTAAGATTCTTTCTTCATTTCAACAAAATTACAATACAAAAACAAAGAAATAAAATCTAAAAAAACTGTAAAATCTGAAATTAGAAGAAGAAGTAAAATCTGAAACAAAATGAAGAAATCTGGAAATTCAAACAGAGGCAAATGCAAGTTCACCTTCAAGTACAAGCAGACAAGATAATTAATCAACATGCAAAATTAGATTCAACAGCAACAACAGATTTGTTTTCAACATGCAAGAGAAATTGGAAGAGTCGATGGAAATTCTAGAACCTGGAAAGCAAATCAATTTTCTGTCCATCTGCTCCCTGTTCTTTGCTAAATCAGGTGAGTAAACAAATCTTAAAAACAGATTAAAATGGTTTTATTTTGGATGTGTGAATTTAAAAAATATGCAGTTTTTTAAATGCTTAGAATTAAATGTATGCATGCATGTGCATTAGGGATGAATGCCTGTGTTAACTTAAAAGAATGTACTCAGTTGTTTTTGCAAGTTTTAAATTTCTCTTTTGATCCAATATCTCATCTGCGATATAAAATTAGCTTTGATTTGTAGAAGAGAAAATGTTTGAAATTATGTAAAAACACTATTAAAAATAATTACAGGTTTTTAAAGTGAATAATTGGCTCAGAAATTTTAAAATTTACTGTAAAAGAAAAATTGGGGCAAAATTTTATGAACTCAAATATAGGTTTTGATTTCGTAATTGAATTTAATATGGGAAATCATGATTTTTAATGGTAGTATCACGATTTTTAGTTGGGTAATTAGTGAGAATTCCCGAGTTTTCTGTTTTGGACATTATGGCCAATTTTCGACGGTCTGTGGCGAAATTGAGGTCGTGGCTGAGCTTGGAGGTCAAGAAGAGGATGATGATCATCAGAAAAATACTTTGGGTATTTTTATTTGATCGAGTTGGATAGAATTGATCGAGTTAGGTTTTTTTAACGTGAGTTTGTCGTCGTAGTTCGTTTGGGTTTCGCGGCAACAAGTTGCAACCGGAGGTGATCGCACATGTTACCGTGGGTTCTGGAGGTCATGAGGGAGCTACGGCTAAGGTGACGAGGTTTCTCGAGGCTAGGGTTGCCGTGGAGGGCCGATTTCCTGATGAAGGGGGGGTTCGAACTGATGGTTTCAGAGAGTCAATTTTTGATTCTCGATAGGAACGTGGTTGCTAAGTTTCGCATAGCTATGTTGTGAACGTGAATGACTTGTCGAAGTCACGGTGATGGTCGTTGGTGGTCGGGGTGATGGTGCATGTTGCACGCGTGAGAAATGTATCAGGTGATGTTTGTTTTGGGTTGGAGAAGAAAGAAGGTGGAAGCTCGAAGAGTGTTTCGTGTTTCTGTTGTTTGGGCTCGAAGCAAGGAAAAGGGTGGAAAGCCTGGGGAAGTCTCGGGAAATTATTAGGTTTGGCTCGGGGTTTTGTTAGGTTACTCGAGGTTTACTTGGTTTGGTATTTTAAGTAACCATATTTTATAAAATCGGTGAAACAATGAATTGATGATATAGAAATTAATTTTGGAATGTGCAGTTTAAAGGTTTTTAAATCTTAACAGCAACTGTAATAAAAAGGAAATTGTAACAAATATATTTGATTTTGGAAATAAAGTTTTAAAACAAAAGTTAAACAAGTTTATTTATAAAGCTAAATTTGTTTCAAAGTTATGTTTTAAACAAGTTTTATATATAATAAATATGAAAGTTTTTAAAAGAAAATAAGTGAATTTTTGAAATAAAATTTGTATTAAATTTTATTTAATAACTTTGGGAAGTTTTAAAAGATTTAAGTTTTAATTTGAATGTTTAAATTATTTTAATTATAATTTATTCCCAATATATTTTATTTTAAATAAGGTTTAATGATTTAGAATTTGGTAATCAATTATAATAAAGATTTTCTCAAGTAATTTAGAATTTTGGTTTAATTTAAGATAATTGGTTTTCTAAATTAAAAATCTTTTTAAATATAAGAAGTTAAAAGAATCATTTAATTAATTTAAATAATTAATTAAATAATTAATTAAGTAATTAATTAGTGATTAATTTAAAGATAATCACTTTAGAGTTAATTAAGTATAATTGCTTGGTGAAGGAATTAAGTGGTTAATTACGGGAGGTAATTAAGTAAAGGATAATTACTTTATGAAAGTAATTAAGTGACGTGATTAAGGATTAATCACTTGTGTTATTAATTAATAAAAATTAATTAAAGGTTTAAATTATTTAATTAATGGTTAATTAATAAAAGGGTTAAGAGTAATTAATTAATGTGATTAATTACTTGTTAAAGTAATTAAATTAAAGGAAATTTAATTAATGAAGTAATCATTAATTAATGTAAATAATTAATTAATTGTTCATTAATAATTTAGGGATAATTAATTTATAATTAATTTTTAATTACTAAATGTAATTAAAAAGTAATTAATCAAAGGTGATTAATTAAAAGTAATTAATCAAAGGGATTAATTAAAAGTAATTAATTAAATGTGAGTAATTAGTCAAGTAGGTTTAATTAAAATTAATTAATCAAGTCTGAATAATTAAAGGTGATTAATCAGGTGTAATTAATTAAAAAGATAATTAAAGAATAATTATCAGAATAATTAATCAAGTGTAATAATTTTTTTAAAGGGTAATTAAGAGGTAACTACTTGGTATAATTAAGAAGTAATTAATCAAGATGATTAATTAAATTTGTAATTAAGGAATAAGTACTTAAAGTAATTAAGTAGTAATTAATCAGGATGATTAATTGAAGAGGATAATTAAGTGATGTTTAGTTAATTGATTTGTAATTAATTAATTAATAAGTAAGTTGGGTTGTTGATAATCCAAGTGATTAAGTAAGGAATTAATTTAATTAAGGATTAATTAAATTAATTAAGTTTGGATCAAACTTGTTTATGGATGGTTAATGATTGGATGATGAATATCATTGGATGAGTTAATGATATTAGATGATATTGAATGTCATTGGTTGATATGTTGTGATATGAATGTGATATATCTGAGATGTGATATATATGCTGCTTTGTGATATGAGTGGATGAATTTGATAATTTTGAATTATCTATCTATGTGTTATGAATCATCCATTTATGTTAAGTGATATTCTGAATATCTACTGTTTAAACCTTAAGTACAACTTGGACATTAAAATGGCATTTGGTTTCGATGAGACCGGGATCGGGTTTCCATATTTGGATATCCGAAAACCACATCGATTCTAATTAAACGTTAGGTCGTGAATCCAAGTGGAGCAAGTGAAGACTCGAGGTGTAAGAACTATACGTTAGTATAACTCTGTGGGTGATTCCGTAATGAGTTTGATGGAATAGTACTTATAGGTTCGAGATGGTGATTTAGAGTGCAAGGGCTATGGTCGTTGACTCTGAGGGTGATTCCAAAATGAGTGCAACGAGATAGTGCCTTTGGTTCCGTTCGAACCCGGAGCAGACTTGTATGGATTGAATGCTTTCAGAACATCGTCAGGCGGACGATGAGCATTCTAAGATAAATATGTCCTATAACGGTAATCGCAGCCTCAAGCCTCATCAACCGGGAATGGCTAAAACAGGGGAGGTGCAGCAAGGTTAAGTGGGTCATGCCCAAGTAGGACAAGATTTACCCCTGTCTAAAAGTCCCTTTATATTCGGCTGTGTGGGGCAGTTGATTACAACAACTGCCGGGGTGGTCTTGTTCGGGACTGTTCAGTAAGGAATGGTCCCGGCCTTGTGTTGCAGGGGAGCGGACGTACTCCTCGGTACGGTGAATTAGGCCACGTACTGTGATGGGCGGTACCCCAGTAGCCCTGCCATTGATGGAAACCCATTTTCCCTACGAGACCCTACGGTTTTGTTTGTATTACCCACTTTTGTGGCTAGTAGCCGGAATTTAATCATGTAACAATTTCGGCTATTTCATATTTACTTGAAAACCCTAGACATTATTATAATATCACTGGATTTCCTATCAAATGTTTTGGTTAGCATAAGGTAAAAACTTTTCCATGTTTATGTGTGGGAAGTCTTACGTGATATCTTTTCTTTTCAAAGGATTTTCTAAAGTTAAGCAATCCTAAATCGTTTACTCACACCAGACCCCTGTCTGACCCGAGTGTTTATTTTCTGTTTTATTAAACTCTTGGGTACTCATATTATGTATGAGTAGTCAAGTGATTCAGGTTATCCTTGACGAATTTTGGAGGAGCTTTGGAGCAGGAAGCTTCAGCGTGTAGATATAGTTAGAGTTTCCGCTGTGTGTTATTCTGTGTTGATGCTCTTGTATTGTGTTAGACAGAAATGTTATAACTGTCGAAATTGAGGTGTATAGTTGTGTACTCTGATGTATATGATACTAAATATATGTTATATATTATATTTCATTCGTTCCGCTGTGAGATTTTGATGTGTTGTTGTTCTTTCTTCTCTTTCTTTTCTTCTTCTATCTCTTTCTTTCTTAATTAGTGATGCGTCTTTCTGGTGATAGAAAGTCGGGTCGCTACAAGAAATTTGGAAAAGGAAGAAAGTCACCATGCTAAATATAAATGGTAGTATAAGCGAAGTACCCTTCGAAAGCATTTTGAATGGTGTCGCTATCGCTTGGGGGAATGGCTTTTACCCCATCGATGCCAAAGTCATTTAGAATGGCGTCAACCTCATCCTCGGAAGATGTAAGGGAATGTTTAAAAACCGCTTCGACCTTCTTTGGAGAAGATTCTACCATTGGTGCAGTATCTTTTTCTGGTTTTTAGGAGACCTTTTTCACAACCATGATCCTGTCAGGTGAAATCATTTCAGTAAAAAGTTATAATTTATTCTATTATTAAAAAATTTCAAGGATGTCGAAAACCTATTTCAATAATTCAAATATCAACAAAAGTATGTAATCCCATACCATTGAAAGAGCGTTAAAGTAAATTTGGGAATGAAATTCATTGAGCTTCAATAATGTCGAAGGGGTAAATGGAACGAGAACACCTACAAACATCCTTCGACAATGTCGAAAGTCCAAAGAAGATTTTACTATTAAAAGGAATAGATAAACCTACACAACTGGTTTAAATGTAAATATATGCAACAACATTCTACAAGCATGACGAATATTCCTTTCGACAATGTCAGAACCCATGAATTTTGATTTTTCTTAAAGAATATAAATGTTGCCGAACCCTATATACCCATTAAGTCGAAAGACTTGAGTTTTAAGTGATATCAATACAAAAGAAAGGGCTTTGTAACATTTTGGTAGTGTTTGTATAACATGATGATCAAATCACAGTTAACTACAATAGGTTTCGAGTAAGTCAAGAGGGGTGTAAGGTTTCGAAAGTGTACAAACAACCATACATTTTTCAATATAGTAGGTTTCGTTCAAGTTGAAAGGTTTGATTCAGTTTCCAATTTAAACAAAATACGTTTTCCTCACTCCAATTTATGAAAAGAAGAGTGAATCTCTAACTCTCAACATCTCTTAAAGAAAATTAAAATTAGGCATGAATCCAACGGTAGGTTAAATTCACTTTTACATACATTAGGTTTCGAACCCTTTAAAATAAAAGTTGGGCTTTAGAAAGTGTTTATTATGTGACACATTGAGGCAACTTTTTCGAAAAGAATCAGAAGAGTGATGAAACATACTCCTATTTTTGAAGAAGTACATTTCTTATCAGTTACATCAATTCCTTCGAAGGGTGTTTGAGGACGACTTTTCTATCAAGTTAGAAAATCATCGATAAATTTCGAATTAAAATTAACCGCAAATGCATGATGTACTATCGTAGTACGTAGTGAGTATGGGTCGATCCGCAGGGAATTGTTGATTTTAAAAATCTATTCAATCAAATTAAACCAAAGTTGAAAAGAGTGTTAAGCTAGAAAAGGAGAAAACTAACAAACTAACAAAGCAATAAAAATATGAAAGTGTAGAGGCAATTTAGAGATAATTCTACTCTCTAGATCATATAGTTCAACAAATTATGAAATTATGATCTCTCTTTTTTGGTCATTAGTGAATTTAAATAATGTGCTTATCATAAGTATGGCACATTTGTACTATTAATTAGCCCAACATAAGCCATCAAACTTTAACACAACCTTTAAACCACTATTCAAGCCTCATGAAAAATAACAATAAGTTGAAAATGAAATCTATTTTAAGCATGGCCTATTAACTATTAATTAAAAATATAGGCCATCAAATTTTAATTTCAACATTCACTTTATTACCATCATCATATGTAAATGAAGAGGTAATTATCGTTTGTGATTGATTAAGCATAATCTATTTGTTATGAACAACATAGACTATCAAATTCAACATGAAATAATAAATCACATCAACATTCATTTTAGCACAAAGGAGATCAAAACTAACAAGTTATATTGAAGCTACATAATTAGAGGGCTTCAGTACCCCTAAATTGAAGGGGTTTAGCCTCTCATATTTGTTATCAAATCAACAAATGTAGCTTTCAACATTGAACAAAAAGAAGAGGAAAAAGAGAGATAATTAACAAAAAATAAAACCAATCTACTTGCATTAGAATCAAACTACACTACTAGCATGAAAGGAAATAAACAAGTAAAAAAGAGTTATGTATTAAAGTTGCATACAAAAAATTACATAAAAGAAATGACTAAGTAGCCATGAAAAGAAAAAAGAAGCTTTCTTATATTTCTAAGCTGAAAACTAAAGAAGAGAGAGCCTAAAAAGGGAGAGCCTAAGAGAAGAGAGTCTTACATGAAACACAAGGGGTATTTATATAAGTTTAAAACTCTAATTCTCTTTTTTGGGAACTACCCGAAACACCCTCTTAGGAAGTGTGGTGGCCAAGTTACCATTAACTTCAAATAATCATCCACTAAATGTGCATGAAGATTTAATGGCCTTTTAGCATATGCATTAGCTCCTAAGTGCACATTAAGGTAGTTGGGTAATTGGGGTCCTCTATGATCATCACTTTGAATTATTTCCATCTCCATCTCTTTGTATTCACTCTTGTGCATGCATATCTTCATGAAGTCACTTGTAAAATTCACTAAATTTCCTACAAAACAACATAGAAAATTCCAAGTAAATTTTCACAATTTAATAAATGCAAAAAATGACCATTTTGCCCCTATGTAAAGATGAATACGTGATAATTTGAAAATAATTTGAATTTTGGTTTAAACAAGTTAAAATACCCGATATGATCATTTATTTAATTTAAATAGATTAAATATGGTGGTAAAAATATGCACATTTACGTGCACATCAAATACCCCCATACTTATCTTTTTATCTGTCCTCGAATAAAGGAAAAAACTAAGTTAAATCCATTTTCGTAGGGAGCACGATTGCATTGAGCGTATGCAACAAGCCATTAAACATCGGGATGTCCCAGTAGGACGAGTGTTGTCTCGTGAGGGCTTTTAGTGGATACTACCCACAAAATCCAAATGCAGGATGAAAATATTTACAAAATGCAAGATTTATTTACAAAGAGATGAATGCGAGTTTTTGAAAATATTTACAAATGAAGGATTTATTGTTAAATTAACACGAATAAGTTAAATATAGGTTTTGGTCATTATCTTGAAAATTTAAGCCATTTACTCGTCAAAATTTCCAATAAAAACGAAGTTATCATAACAAATAGACTATAGTTTAACTCGTTATTTCGGTTGATAGCATAGTGCAACTATGAAATAGATCCTTTGTTGATTATCAAAGTGGTATTTTCATTTTTTCGATAACAAGTCAAATCCAATAAGTTATAATAGTGCTTAGATTTCAATGTTTACTCTCTCTTTTTTTTGAAAATTTTATGGATATTAACAATATATACATATGCCGAACTCACAAAAACTGAGGTCGGATATATTACCCATGCACTACCTTACGGACTTATGTGAGTGGAATACAGAGCGTAGCGAGTGAACACAAGTGTGAACGCTTATTGACTGTAGGCGTTATTAATAAGAGAATTTTTATATACATACACCTCGCTCAGATAAACTGAGGCCAAATATATTAATCACGCACTGCCTTTCGGGCTTATGTGAGGAATGTACAGAGCATGGCAAGTGTACACACAAGTGTGTACACCTGTCGACCGTAGGTGTTAATAGAAATTATATTCATATATACAAATATATTTATGTATTTATGTATGTATATGTGTATATATATTTGTTTTTTTTAGTTTTTTTAAAAGAGAGTTTTGCAAAATTACCTTAGCACCATTTAACTTAGAAGACAAAAAAATGTTATATCCTTTACTTTAAATTCACCACTTTTTTAAACAAAGATTTTCAGTTAGGATATATTTCATAGTTATCATGTATGAACCTTCCTATATACTAGTTATACTATCGTTATTTGTAATCAAACTCCATTTTTATTTTTGTGAAGACAAATAAATTTTCAAAAATTTTAATTTAGTTAACCAAAACCATATATTTATCTTATAGTGTTTCTTTAAAAATAAATCGAAATTGCTAATTTTTTTCATGAGTTTTGGAAGAAAAATAAAAAAGAAGATGAGTCACCCCGCACACTTGATTTTGACTGTGTCCGTATAGTTAATCCAAGTGGAAGGTGAAGAATAAATAAAAATAAAAAATGACCTATATTTATATGAAAATGAGCGGTATTTACACGAGATCAGAAAGTATATCATCAAAAAGTAAATGAAACGGTCTTCCAAACACCGATTCATTTGTCTCGCCAAGTATGCGAGACATAGCTCAAGCTCGAAAAACCAAACCATAGAACATTTCAAAGTTGAATATTGATTTGGAAAAACGAATGTCATTTTAAAAATCGAATGAGTTTTTTTATTTTTGATGATTTTGGGGGTAGATAAAACAATTGATTGAAATTCAAGTTTATTTTCACCAAATTTAAATTCAAATTTATCATTGAAAACTTCTTCAAAATTATTGATTTCAAAATCAAAATGGTGTAACTCATCCCCATCAGAATTTGACAACTCGTTTTCAAAAAGTCCAAAGAAATCATGTTCGTTAAATTCGTCTTCTTTTATTGGATTATCAACAACTTCATTGCATATCTCAAGTTCAAAATCCAAAGTTGTTGTATTCAAATTTTCGAAATCGAGAAAAGGAAGATCGCATTTTAAATTTGGTTCCATACCCTCAAAAGAATTGAAAGCCAACTCAATTATCGTTTTTCAACAACTTCATTAAGATCGTCATTTTCCATTTTAAAAGTTGTTATTTGTAAATCGTTGATTTGGGTAAAAGGTGGACTATCACTTGACTCTTCACACGTTGGGATTCAATTTTGTTGTTCATAAATTTTTTCCAATGTTTTCATTAACAAATCCATGTGACCTTTTTCCATTTGTTCAACTAAATCAAATTCATGATTATTACTTTGAATTTTTTTAATTTGAACTTGTTGAGGACAAAAATTTTCACTCGCATCGTAGTAGAGATTATTCCCAATGCCATAATCATTTGAAAAATGATTCACATTTCCATTGTGATTTTGAAATTCATTTTGTAGTCTAAAGTTGAATTGGCATGGGTTATTGTAACAACCCGGAATTTTCGAGCAATATCAATTTAATAATTTGTATTAAATATTAAATTGATTTGATATATCTTTGTTAATAAGATTTGAATTGATACTTTTCTTTTTAATAAATAACTAATTGGTAGATTTTATCTGTTAAAATTAATTGATTATTTTCTATTTATAAATGTATATATTTGTATACATTGTAAATAGTTGAGCTTTGTTTTAAAATTTAACTAATAAATTGTGTTTTCAAATTTCTAATATACATTTTAGTGAATTGGAAATTATGATTTATTTAATATTAAACTTTTCAAAGCTGTTAAATAAATAAATATATGGTTTTAAATACTTAAGAAAAATGTTTAAATAGTTTAAAACTTATTTTAGCTTAAGTTTAGATTTAAAATTTATTTACAAAAAGATTTGTTTTTTTAGTATAGCTTGATAGAAATATGGTTTAAAAATATATGTAGGTTTTAATACAATTTTGTCAAACGATACATTAATTTATTTTAGAATAAGTAGTTTATAATAAAAACATAATTTCTTTTATAAATCATTTCAAATTGATAAATGTGTTTTATAATATTAATAAATAAAAATACAAGACTATAAGATTCATTTAGATTTCAAACAAAAAACAAAAGAAATAACATTCCTTTACACTTCAAAAATATATAATAAGAAACAAGAGAAAATATAGAGTGAACATATCAAACAAAAATAAATAGGTATGTAAGTTTGCAGGAAGGAACCAGATAGATGTATGGTTATACAAACAATATTAGTTATATATGAACAAATGAAATATATATCAAAGTGTGAATGAAGATAAACAAAGTATATACAAGTTTAGTACAAACAAGTATGAATAGGTGTGCAGGCTGAAATATATATATATATATATATACACACTAATTGTGTACAAAACAATATAAATATATACTAGACATGAGTACAAACAAGACAAGCATTTAATGCTGGCACAATATTTCTTGTATCAGCCCCAAAGCTAAGTAAATTATTGCTAATATGGTACAAAGTTTATACACTGTGTTGTACAAAGCTTATAATCACTTGTATAAAGAAAAAAAAAATACTACCTGTAGCTTGTTTTAATTACCACCCTGTAAGCTACCTTTCCATATCATCTTTTCATATCAGTTCAAGTAAAATCTGAAGCAAAACTATTTCAAAACCTAAACAAACATCCAAATCATCAAGCAAAACAACTGAGAATCAGAGGAAAGAGTTCAGCCTGAAAATTTTCAACCTGTTCAAATTGAAGTCTCTATCCTTTTTACATGTGAGTAACATTTCTTTCTTTAAACATTTAAAGGTTTAATCTGAGCTAGTATCTCTATGATATATTTTTATGCATATATAATTATCTGTATTGATGGAAACCGGAAGTATGTATGCAAGTTGTTGATTTCATTGTTCTCTGTCTTAGTTTTTTAAAACAACAGACCTTGATTCCAAAAAATTTCTCTCTCATTCTATTTACCATCTGGACTTAGAGTTAAAAACAAGAAGTGTTTGTTATATCATATACTTGAGATTAAAATTTATTTCAAGTCCAACCAATTTGTATTTAACTCAGGAAATCAAGAACATTGATCATATCCTTATATATGTCAAAAATTTAAACCTTACGATTTACCAATTCAGGTATGTAAATGAAATATTTATACTTTAACATGATTTGTAAAGTAAAAATCTTAATTTTTAGAGCAAAAATCGAAGAGTGGTTTGGGTTTGATCGTATTGTACATTTGGGGTTGTCGTGGGGGATCTTGTCGACTGGAGGTGTCGAGTTTCCTCCTGGAGGTGGAGGAGTGATCGGGGAAGCTTGTAAAAATGGCGCAGTGGTGGATAGACAGCGGTGGTGGCAGCGGGAGGCATTCGAAGTTTGGTAACCTAATTTTTAGGGTGGTCAGGAATTCGATCGGGGAGGCTTCGATCGTGCATCGAGTCGTGCACGGCTTTGGGAAATGGTTGAGGGGAGGATGACAAGATCGCGGCCGGAGTTTCACTTGTTCCGGTGGTTGTGGTGGCGAGAACGAGGCCTTTTCCAGGTTGCGTTCTAGTTCCAGTATCGAGCTCGAATGCTCGATTTTGCCTTGATGTTGTTTTCATCGTTTTGATGATCGGGAGCGAGGGTGTAGGTCACTGCCGACTTATCGGAGGCAGTCCCGGTGATCGGAGCATCACCATGGAGTGGTGCATGTGCACGGCGAAGAGCTGTGTAAGGTTAATGGTTCGCGTGGGAAGATGGGTTGGGTACTCTGTTATGTTCTGGAGCTGGAGAGATTCAACTCGAGATCGAGCTCGTGTATGTGGAATAGGTTTTTATTCCAGATTTGTAAAGGCATAAGGAATTCAAGGAAGAGAGGAAGAAGTCGTGTGTTGCAGGGGAGTTCTCGTGGAAGTGTCGTGTTGGACTCGAAGTAAATAAGGGGGCTCGGGTAGAATTTTGTTCAGAGGTTTTAACCTGTAACAGCTAACAGTTTTTAAATTTTTTGTTTTAAATTAAAATCATAGTTAAACCAAGTTCTAAATCAAAGTTTAATAGTGAATTCAAGTTAGTTTTGAAATAGAGTTGGGAACAATAAAGTTTCATAATTTAAATTATTTTAATAACTTAAAAGTTCTTAATATTTAAGTGTATTCAAAAAGAGTTGAATTCAAAAAAAAAATGAAATTTAAATTGTTAAGGAAAGATTTAAACAAAGTTAACTCCAAAATTGAAATCAGGACTTAAATTTGAATTCTAGATTTGGAAATAAAATAAAGCTATATAATTCAAATTGATTTAAATAAGTTGTAAGTGTTAAAATGTGCTTTTAAACATGTGAGTTTAAAAGGGTTTTGAAAATTAGTTTTAAACTTTGTTAAGGATAAATTGGAATTTACTTAGAGAAGTAATTGATGGATCATTACTGGATGTAATTAATTGGACGGTGTTGTTAATGGAAGTAATTGGAGTATAATTACTTGAACTTAATCAAGGGATTAATTAAGCTTGTTATTGAGGAGTAATTAATTAAGGACGATTATTACTATATGTTATTGATTAAGAGGGTTAATATATGTGATTTGAAGATTAGTTTTCTTAATATAATTGATAAAATAACAAGTGAAAATGTAATTAGAGATCATTAATTATTATAATTAATGATGTAATTAGAAATTGATAAATTTGGGAATAATAAATCAATAAAGTAATTACAATGTAATAAATTAAGTATGAATAAAATTAATTATAAATGGTTAATTTATGGATTTATTCAAAGATAATTTCTGTAATTAAATAAAAGATAATTACTGGAAAGTAAGTAAAAGTTAAATTAATCAAAGATGATTAATTGGAATACATAAGTAACTGATGATTGATTAACTGATTCGAAATTAATTAATGTTTATGTAAGCCAGTTTTAATGATGAGGTAATTAATTTAATTTACTTTAAGTTAATTAAAGAAAAGAAATTGATTTAATTCATTTTAAATTAATTATAGTATGATTATTTAATCATTGCTTATATGAATGGATGATCTTGATTTCCTTGTATGGTTTAATATCCCTGATATGAGATAAGTAATGCTATATGATATTGATGCTTTGGTTGAAGTATGATGTGAATTATCTATTATGATGATGTTGATTACCTATTGTGCTATTGTGAATTATCTATCTGTATTGATATAGATAATGGATTGAAATTTTTTTAAACTTTAAAACAACTTAGACCTTAAAGATGGCGTTTTGGATTTCGATGAGATTGAGATTGGGTTTTCCATATTTGGAAGTCCGAAAATCACATCGATCCAAATTAACGATAGTTCGTGAATCTCAAGTGAAGATGAAGATTCAGAGTACAAGGGTTATTGTCGTTAACTCTGAGGATGATTCCAATATGAGTGTAACGAGATGATGCCTTCGGTTTCATTCGAACCCGGAACGAACTTGTATGGATTGAATGCTTTCAGAACATCGTCAGGTGGACGATGAGCATTCTAAGAGATGTCTTTGTAGAGGTAATCGTAGCCTCAAGCCTCATCAACTGGGATTGGCTAAAACAGGGGAGGTGCAGCAAGGCTTCGTGGGTAGCACCCACTTGAGAGTAGGATATACCCCTGTCTAGATGTCCCTTTTTCGGCTTAGTGGTAGTTGGATCTGCAGCCATCTGCGGGGTTATTTTATTTGGAACTGTTCAGTAAGGAATGGTTCCGGCTTTGTGTTGTAGGGGTTGGGAGTAATCCTCGGTACGCTGATCTAGGCCAGGTATTGTGACGGGCGGTACCCCGGTAGCCCTGCCATTGTATGGAATCCAATCTCTAATAAGTGCCGTACGTTTTGATTGTGCCCAACTATGTTGGAATGTGAGATGTAAGCATTTCATCTATTTCTGTATTTTACTTGAAAACCCTAGACCTATTATAATATCACTGGATTTCCTATCAAATGTTTGGTTAGCGTAAGATAAAAATTTACCATGTTTATTTGTGGAAAGTCTTACGTGATACCTTTTGTTTTCAAAGGCTTTTCAAATTTAAGCAACTTTAACCTGTTACTCATACCAGACTCATGTCTGACCTGGAGTTTGTTTCTATTTTTCCTAAACTCTCGGGTACTCAAATTTTTACGAGTAGCCAAGGGATTCAGGTTAGCTTTGACGAATTATGGAGAAGCAATGGAGCAGGAGGCTTCTACGTTGTAGATTATATATAGTGCTCCGTTGTGTTGGTATCTCTATGTTGTATTGTGTATTGAGTTGTATAACTAGACAGGTGTTTATAACTATCTAGTATGTGATGTATTATCTGTGTAACTCTGGTTGATGTTGTATATTATGTAATACTTATGTGATTAATATAATTTATTCGTTCCGCTGTTGAGATTCTGATGTTGTTTCTTCTTTCTTCTCTATCTTTTCTATTTTCTCACCCTTTTCTTTCTTAAAAACGATACGTCTTCCTGGGAATAGGAAGTCGGGTCGCTACAGTTATAATCACTTGAATTTGGAAGTGAATTCAAATTTTGATTATTTTGAAAACTTCGACTTGAATTGTTGCATAGATATGAATTCAATGAATCATTAAATTGAAGTACCTGTTCAAGTAAAGATTCAATGTTTTCAGTACACCTTTCAAGAGTTGAGGGTTGACCATTATTTTGAAAATTTTATGGTGAAAAATTCGAATGGTTTGTACAATAATTGTTATAAAAATATCAAAAGAATTTTGAGTGAAATTATATGGATTATATTGATTTTCATAACTATCGTAAAATTCAAGCGAGTAAGGAAATTCGAACATTTTCAAGAATGTTTTTTATTTTTTTATAAAGGAAAAATATTTAAAAATAAAATTTATTTTTAAAAGGGAAATTGTGTTTTTTTTTTGGTTTTTCAAATTTTTTCTTTGTTTTTGAAAAGGTTTTATAATTTTTTTTGGATTTTGGTTTTTTTAAATTTTTTTGGATTTTTTAAATTTCAAAGAAAAAAGATTTAAAAATTTCAAAGGCAAAGGAATATTTACAAATTTTTTAGTTCTAGATTTTGTTTTTTTTAAATATGCATGAACTAATGCAACTAAATGAATGCAAGGATCTAATTACAAATTATTTATCCTACGTTAACCCAAAATTGTATAATCACACATTGTCTTAAATCAACAATATAGTTCTCGGCCAGGTAATTAACAGAATTTATCTGTGCACCACAGATCACCGTAGCAATGCAGCCGAATGTTTAAGTACCTTCAGAGAAACAACCACTATAATATATACGAATCAACGTAATATTTATAATTGTTATTGCTCTGTCGTAGCTTAGACACCAAGAAATTAAATTATTTGAAGAAGACAAATTTTCAATATACAATTAAGTTTTATCGATGTTTAACCATTATTATTAATCAAAATCTAAGATGAAATGCAAAGTCGAAATTAAACATATATTAATAATGTAACTACGAATGGATTTTTGTTTTTGTTTTTCGATTTTTGAATTTTTTTTTAAAATGCAAGGAAATTACAATGCAAGACAAATAAAAGTAATAGATAGAGGTTAAAAGCAGCGGAATTATTTATAAGCAAGCAAGCAATTTATTTGGGTAAGCAAAGCGAAGCAAGCAACTACTCCTGTCTGCTTTGGCGACCTAAAAATAAAAACGAGGTGTATATGCAGTTTTTATTTCAAATATTTATGGATGGAACACTGAAATGACCCTCCAGTTTTTAACTACATTTTCTAAGATTTTTTTTTTGAATACTTGTTCAATTGAACTTAGTTTAAATTTCTCAGAGTCATTTTCTTCTCCAACAATTTGTTCTGGATTTTAAGTTTCTACCAATATAAATATATCAGTTCAATCATAGAAATATACGCATACATATGATGATATATGTGTTCCTCTTGTTTAAAATCAGAGTATATTATTTATTTATTTTTGACAAGAGCCAATCTGTCTGATTTGAATTTGAAATTGGCCTACTCATAATTTGAATTCCCATACTCTTTGATATATACATTATATAAGTGCATCTTGTTCACATTTATTTGTACTGGATTTGATCATGTTAACCATGATTTTTCTGTTAATTACTATCTTAGCAGATAATCTCAGAATACTTGAGATTACTTATTTATTTTTGCATAGTTTAAATGTTTGTTATTTGCCTAAGTATCAGAAAATGATATCTACATTTATCATTTTCAACTTATGTATTTTTTCTTTAAACCTCTCCTGTTCTTGACTTATACTATTTTGACACAACACAAGTAAATCATTTAATTACTTGTTCTTGAGTTTTCTATGATAAAAGCTCTAGATTTAGAAATGTTTAAAAAGTGAACAACTACTATGTTTTAAGTGAACCAGGTTTTGGATTTAGAATGCTTCCTGCATTGATAATACCAATCAGCTAAAAATACATATTTATCTTTAGTATTTGAAAGAGATCTTTGACAAAACACTTGCTAAAGTAACAAAGGATTTTAAAATGCATTTTTATTTTCAAGCTGCAGACCAACATGATCAACCAAGACCCCATCCTCTTGAAGTTGGTTGAACCATGTGGTTGTGTTAACCAGGCACCTTGTCCATGGCAGATGAAATGTCATTCATTTGCATAATGCCTGCAACCTTTTTAAACTATTTGTTCTTCTCAAAACAACATAGAAAAGAACTTAAACTTTTACAAAATGTTTCAATAAAAGGCTACTAAACACTTAAAAATATATTTCAACATTAAAACCAGATGTTTAGCTTCATATCTAACTGCTTTTGAGTGAATAGAATATGACTAATTCATGTAAGTTTTTGTAAGGCAAAGCTCATTGCACTTATATCATTTTTCTCAGATTTTACACAGAAAATTTTCAAGTCTATTTTTTTTTTATTCAACTCAGATAATTCTTCAATTCTTTAAACCTTAATGCATAGCAAAATTCAACAGAAAATATCCAGTTTAATCTAACTTAAACAATACATTACATAACATCAAATCCAAACACAACTTTCTCATGAATACATGCAGATAAAATCATTTTAAGCTCTTATTAAAACTAAAAAGCATGCTCATCCATTTTTCTTTCTCCTCATTAGCCAATAACCTTTCTTCCTATTTAAGCTTAGCATTCCCTGAAAGAGCATTAGCGGCTGCCTCATTTTAAAATGAGACAACCCCATATGCCATGAGCAAACAAGGGTCAGATCTGAGATCTGGTATGAGCAACATCAAAATATTCAAAGCATTAAGCAAACTGGGTGATGAGCATATGTACTGATTTTGTATATATGTAATTTCTTTAGTCAACTGTTTTACTATGTTTCACAGACTTTAATTCAACAATGATATCTCCATCTATCATTTGTCTACACATATTTAATTATGTAATCATGAATATCAATCTACAACATACACATATTCACTGGAACTACTATGGTTCCGTTTCAACCAACCTAAGAAATATTCATATTCCTATTTCTTCATTTATAGGTGGTATACCTTAATTTAAATTCCTAGCCTCATCTGCTATTAAGGAATCACAGGGACACATTGCAATGAACTAATTCACATCATTGCACAAAGATCTCAGGGCTTAAACAAACCATGTGTCAACTTGCATACATCAAATATAACAAGCATTCCAGCAGCCTTCTTGGCTCACATCCCTAGTTTATTTACTAAATGTCTTGGTTAAAATCCTATCATCAGATAGCTAGTTGAACTTGACATTGTAAACAAGGAAATATCCATGCATCCGACTAGCATACAATTTTCTTTTAAAAACAAGCAGGCAATCATTTTCAAGGATGTTGACATAATGTCTTGATATCAATAGAAATACAAGAATATTTTCAACTGAAAAATAAAGACATGGCATATTAAATTATTTTTGATCTGCAAGCAACTATGGTTGAACCAGATTCAAGATCTAGCTTAACCATAATTTTAGCTTGTGGGTTTTTTTTTCTTTGATTAAGGGCTCAGCACATATAGAATTTCTATTGCACCCTTAACTTCTCTTTTTTTTCAAGCCTCAGCACATATATAAAGTATAATGCAGCTCATAATATTTTTCTTTATTGAAATTCCCATGCCATAGATCTATAACCGTTGAAAGTATTGTTCCCATAATTTTGAAAATCTGAGCCTTAACATTTCTGAGCAAAATAGACAGAAAGTTGCACATCCAAAGGCAAACATTACAACAGATCAAAGATTTCCCAAAAAAACATCCATAACAAAATCATAAAAGATCTAAAAACATCCAAAGAGTATTGATAAAATCATATTCAATAAAACCAGAAATAAACAAATAGTAATATAAAAATTGGCTGCCTCATCTCAGGTCTTAATGCCATGAATTTGGTGAGGTTACTCACCTAAGTATCCTCTCTTTGTTAATCCAGAAAATCCCTGAGTATTCCTTTTTCCTTCCTTTAAAATGTTTTCTTTCTTTTTCTTATTTTCAGTATCTCGGGTAAACTAATTTCCCTGGCTATAACTACTTATTTATAAGCATTTTACTAGGGTTTTATCAAACAAAATTCCATTTTGTCCTGACTAATAACATGCATTTTGCATTTTATATTTTTCACATTTCCATCCTTAATTAACCGGGCTGCATTAGCTGTTTGTGGATAGTACTTCTTTCTTTTTACTTTTCAGAGATGGTTATTATTATTTTTTGAATATCTCTCACTTGTTTAAATCATGTTGAAAGTGTGACCACTATATTTTATACTTTCACTTATTTCTGAAAATCCTTTTTGCTATTTTTGCCTACACATACACATGCTTACTTGTTTAATGTTTTATGCCAATTTAATGTTACTTCTTTTACTTAGCTTCAACATTTTCTGCTCACAGAAAATATACATGTGTATAGGTATAATAAAATTTATTTTGCTTAATTTCCCATGTTTCACAGAAAATACATTTAAGCATATATTTCATTTTTAACTTAGGTTAAGCTTAAGTTACAATCCAATGTTTTAAATAAAGAATTTACCCTCTTATTTTTAAATAAGATTCTTCTGTCTTCCTTTTTTTTCAGTATCTAAATATATTTTTAGTTTCAATATGTATACATATTTATTTAACAGAAAGTCTTTAATTTCATTATATATAGAAAAACACGTTTAATTTGATTAATAACTCATATTTCAAAATCATATTAGAAATGCTTCCTTCCTTTGTTTATTTATTTTATTATCATCATTTTTTTTTCAGAAATTTTAAATCATTTCCTTGTGCCATTTCCAGTGTGCATGTGCACACATACTTTTGCACGTCATTTCATTAAGAAATCCTTCAATATTTGACCCAAATATTTTGAAACTGAATTGTTTTATTTAAATAATTTTCCTCAAAACTTTTAGGGCATTACATTCACCCCTCCATTTAGGAATTGTGTCCTCACAATTTTCTGGTATTTGTAGCAAGCATTCACTGACTTTAGAAAAAAATCTATTAAGCATATGCATAAACAAACACATTCAATCATATTAACCATGCATATCAAATTTTCCAGAAATTCAAAAATTTACCTTTTATTTGTAAAAAGCTTAGGATAATCCATCCTAATCTTATCCTCTAACTCCCATGTGCAGTCATTAGGATCAATACTCCACTGGACCTTCACTAGTTTCAAAGTTTTGTTCCTCAATTTATTTTCTTCTTTAGCTAAAATCCCTACTGGTTCTTTCTCATAAACCATGTTAGGATTTATTTGAATTTGGGTAGGCTTTTCCAGAATTTCTTCTTTATCATGTACCCATCTTCTGAGTTGTGACACATGAAAAACATTATGCATTGCTTTCATTTCCTCTGGTAATTCCAATTTGTATGCTAAAGAACTTATTCTTTCCAGAATTTTATAGGGTCCAACATACCTTGGTGTGAGTTTACCTTGCTTACCAAATCTCAAGACCTTCTTCATAGGTGAAATCTTGATGAAAACAAAGTCTCCCACTTCATATTCCACCTGCTTTCTCTTCCTATCTGCAAACTTCTTTTGCCTACCTTGAGCTGCTGCCATTCTTTTTCTTATTAACCCAATCTTTTCTGTAGTTTCTTTTACATATTCAGGTCCTAGAACAGCCCTTTCTCCTGTCTCTACCTAGCATATAGGTGACAAACATGGCTTGCCATATAAGGCTTCAAATGGAGCCATCCCTATAGTGCTTTGATAGCTGTTATTGTATGCAAACTCAGCTAAATGGAGATAGTCTTCCCAGTTACCTCCAAAATCCAGTGCACATGCCCTTAACAAGTCTTCTAGAATTTTGTTCACCACCTCAGTTTGTCCATCTGATTGTGGATGGTAGGCAGTGCTTAAACACAATTCACTTCCCATGGCTTCTTGAAAACCTCTCCAGAACCTTGATGTGAAGATGGTATCCCTATCACTCACAATAGTTTTGGGAATGCCATGCAATCTTACCACCTCCTTCATGAATACTTGAGCTAATTTTGGTGCATTCCTTTCTGATTTTACTGGGATAAAATGTGCTACTTTGGTTAGCCTATCCACTATTACCTATATGCTTGTGTTTCCTCTTCTAGATTTAGGCAGGCCATCTATGACATCCATAGATATATCCTCCCATTTCCACTGTGGTATGCTTAGAGGTAGTAACAGTCCTGATGGCTTTTGTGTTTCTGCCTTGACTTGTTGGCAGGTCATACACTTTGCAATATGTTTGGCAACATCTGACTTCATTCCCTTCCACCAAAGATTTCTTTTCAAATTTTGATACATTTTTGTACGGCCTGGGTGTATGGAGTACTTACTCATGTGGTATTCATTCAATATTTCCTCCTTTAGTTCTATGTTTTCTGGAACACATATTATGTCCCTATTCCTTAAGTAACCATTTTTATCAATATGGTAGTTCATCACTTCTTCCCCTTTTGATATGAGGATTTTCTTCTCTGATAGTTTTAGGTCTTGTTCTTGCATTCTACCTATTTTCAAAATTAATTCTGACTGTAAGGTCATTAAACTCAGCCTTCCTTTATTCTCATCTGTTATCATGCGTGCCTCATCACTTGCCTCAATTTCCAAATCAGTAAGTATAGATATATCTTTAAATTCTTCTATCATCGACATGGCTACTTTAGCATGTTGTCTGCTCAAGGCATCTGCAACTTTGTTTGCCTTACCTGGTGTATAAAGTATATCTAGATCATAGGCAGCTAGGAACTCCACCCATCTATGTTGCCTCATGTTCAAATCTTTTTGTGAGAAAAGATATTTTAATGCCTTATGGTCAGTGTACAAAATAAATTTTGCACCTAATAAATAATGTCTCCAAAGCTTTAAGGCATACACTACTGCTGCTAGTTCAAGGTCATGGGTTGCATATCTAGTTTCATGTGGTTTTAGTTGTCTGGATGCATAGGCTATCACTTGGTCTTGCTGCATCAACACAGCCCCTAGCCCTGAGCCACTTGCATCAGTATACACAATTAATCCCTCATTTCCTTCAGGTACTCTTAACATTGGTGCATTAACTAAAGCTTCTTTTATTTTGATAAAAGCTTGCTCACATTTTTCAGTCGACACAAAGGCTTGATTCATTCTAGTTAAATTGGTAAGTGGTGATGATATTTTTGAAAAATCTTTTATAAATCTCCTATAATATCCTGCCATCCCCATAAATGATCTTACTTCACTCACTGTGCTAAGCCTCTTCCATGTTTGAATAGCTACTATTTTATTGGGGTTCACTAAAATCCCTTTGGCAGAAATAACATAGCCAAGAAAATGTACTTCCTCTTTCCAAAATGCACATTTTGAAAATTTTGCTTTTAAATCTTTTTCCCTCAATCTAGACAAAACCAGATGCAAATGATTTTTATGCTCTTCCAATTTTTGGAATAAATCAAAATGTCATCAATAAAAATTAGCACAAATTTGTCTAGATAATCTCTAAAGGTTCTATTCATTAAATCTACAAAATATGAGGGGGCATTTGTCAACCCAAATGGCATAATCATAAAGTCATATAAACCATATCTAGTGTTAAATGCAGTGTACTTAACACTTGAGTCTTCAACCTTCATCTGATGAAACCCTGATGCCAAGTCTAATCTAGAAAATATCTTAGCTTCACTGAGTTGATCAAAGAGATCATCTATCCTAGGCAATGGGTATTTATTTTTGATGGTTACCTTATTTAATTCCCTGTAATCTATGCACATTCTCATAGTACCATCATGTTTCTTTACAAACACTACTGGAGCACCCCAGCATGAATTACTTGGCCTTATGAATCCTTTGCCTTCTAATTCTTCTAGCTGATTTTTCAACTCCTCCAATTCATTTGGCCCCATTCTGGTGGGTTTCTTGATTATTGGACTTGCTCCTGGAATGAGACTAATTTGAAACTCCACTGGTCTATGGTGTGGAACACCCTTAACTTCCCCAAACACATCCAAGTATTCATTGACTATGAGAATTTCTTCAATAGATAGTTCACTGAAATTCTTTTCCAAGTCAATTAAATGATATAACTTTGTTTCTTTAGCCACTTCACACAAAATTGTGATTCTCTGGCCTCTAAGACTTTGCAATGATACGGTGGATGAATCTAAATTAATCATGGCTTTAAATTGCCTTAACCAATCTACCCCCAATATGACACCTATATTTGGGTAGTTTAAAACATATAAATTGGAAATAAAAATATTTCCCCCTATGTTTAACTCCACATCCACACAAATCATGTTTAAAAGACTGGAACTCCCCAGTGGACTTTGTACAAGCAATGGGGTTTCAACTAATATGCAGTTTAATTTTAACATTTTAACTATTTCATAAGAAATTAAAGAATGAATTGCTCCAGTATCATATACTACTGCTATGGGTATGGCACAAATAAGTAGTGTACCTTCTACTTGGCCATGATTTTCAGCATCAATTTTCACTGTAGATTTACCTTTGCCTTCCAAATTTGCCAACTTTCCTTGCTGCTTATTCTCAGGACAGTTCCTCTTCATATGCCCCTCTTTCCCACATAGGTAGCATTTGAAAGCTCCCTCCTTTAACTCTGCTCACCTTGGTTTAATGTTCCTTCCTTTCCATAATGATTGTAGACCAATTTCTTTTTAGCATCATTAGCCTTAGTGTCATTGACCTTCTTGCTATCTGTCTCCTCTTTCTTTTTATCATAAGGGTGATATCTCCACTTATTCTTCTTGTTGTTGTTGCTCTTAAAATTTCTATACTTCTCCCTTTCCTTGTCATGTTGCTCAAGTTTCAAAGCCAAGTCTATCACTTGATCAAAAGTCCTGTCTGCATATGGTAACATGGCTCTGCTAAGTCCTGGGTTCAAACCTTTAATATACCTATCATTTTTGGATGCTTCATCTGCCACTAGCATTGCTCTATATTTGGATAATCCCTCAAACTTTTGAGTGTACTCAGTGACATTCAAATTTCCCTGCCCGAGTCTAATAAATTCTTCAAGTAAAGTGGTCTTAGCTGATGCTTGTACAAATCTTGCCTCCAACATCTCCTTGAATTGATTCTAAGTAATTTCATTTTCAATTCTTCTAACTATGATCACCTCCCACCAGCCTAAAGCTACTCCTTTTAGCTGCGTTGAAGCCACTTGCCTCTTCCTTTGATCGTCAAGCTGCATGTCATTGAAAATCCTATCCAATGTCCTCAGCCATGCTTGAATTTCCATCACATTCTCAGTCCGTTCAAAACTTTTGCCTCCCAAATTTGTATAAGCCTTTAATAGTTTTGAAAGTTCCTCATGCGGATTCTCAGGCCTATGGCCAATTCCATCCCTTAAAACCCTTACAAACTCCTGCATATCAAGCATTTGTGGTGCACTTCTTCCTGCTTGATGTGGTCCCCTTCCTACCATGGTTTGCTAACTAAGTTATGGGCAAATGGAGTTAGTATGCTATGAGTATTTTCTATAATTAATATTTTCCTATCTATATTATTTCATCCAAAACAAACAGACATAATACATTTCTATGATACTTAGCAATCAATGCAAACATTTTCTCTGATACCAAATGAAACGACCCTCCAATTTTTAACTACATTTTCTAAGATTTTTTTTTGAATACTTGTTCAATTGAACTTAGTTTAAATTTCTCAGAGTCATTTTCTTTTCCAACAATTTGTTCTGGATTTTAAGTTTCTACCAATATAAATATATCAGTTCAATCATAGAAATATACACATACATATGATGATATATGTGTTCCTCTTGTTTAAAATCAGAGTATATTATTTATTTATTTTTGACAAGAGCCAGTCTGTCTGATTTGAATTTGAAATTGGCCTACTCATAATTTGAATTCCCATACTCTTTGATATATACATTATATAAGTGGATCTTGTTCACATTTATTTGTATTGGATTTGATCATGTTAACCATGATTTTTCTGTTAATTTTTATCTTAGCGGATAATCTCAGAATACTTGAGATTACTTATTTATTTTTGCATAGTTTAAATGTTTGTTATTTGCCTAAGTATCAACAAATGATATCTACATTTATCATTTCAAACTTACGTATTTTTTCTTTAAACCTCTCCTGTTCTTGACTTATACTATTTTGACACAACACAAATAAATCATTTAATTACTTGTTCTTGAGTTTTCTATGATAAAAGCTCTAGATTTAGAAATGTTTGCAAAGTGAACAACTACTATGTTTTAAGTGAACCAGGTTTTGGATTTAGAATGCTTCCTGCATTGATAATACCAATCAGCTAAAAATACATATTTATCTTTAGTATATGAAAGAGATCTTTGACAAAACACTTGCTAAAGTAACAAAAGATTTTAAAATGCATTTTTATTTTCAAGCTGTAGACCAACATGATCAACCAAGACCCCATCCTATTGAAGCTGGTTGAACCATGTGGCTATGTTAACCAGGCACCTTGTTCATGGCAGATGAAATGACATTCATTTGCATAGTGCCTGCAACCTTTTTAAACCATTTGTTCTTCTCAAAACAACATAGAAATGAACTTAAATTTTTACAAAATATTTCAGTTAAAGGCTACTAAACACTTAAAAATATATTTCAACATTAAAACCAGATGTTTAGCTTCCTATCTAACTGCTTTTGAGTGAATAAAATATGACTAATTCATATAAGTTTTTGTAAGGCAATGCTCATTGCACTTATATCATTTTTCTCAGATTTTACACAGAAAATTTTGAAGTCTATTTTTTTTTGATTCAACTCAGATAATACTTCAATTCTTTAAACCTTAATGCATAGCAAAATTCAATAGAAAATATCCAGTTTAATCTAACTTAGCCAATACATTACATAACATCAAATCCAAACACAACTTTCTCATGAATACATGCAGATAAAATCATTTTAAGCTTTTATTAAAACTAACTAGCATGCTCATCCATTTTTCTTTCTCCTCATTAGCCAATAACCTTTCTTCCTATTTAAGCTTAGCATTCCCTGAAAGAGCATTAATGGATGCTTTATTTTAAAATGAGACACCCCCATATGCCATGAGCAAACAAGGGTCAGATCTGAGATCTGGTATGAGCAACATCAAAATATTCAAAGCATTAAGCAAACTGGGTGATGAGCATAAGTACTGATTTTGTATATATGTAATTTCTTTAATCAACTGTTTTACTATGTTTCACAGATTTAGTTCAACAATGATATCTTCATCTATCATTTGTCTACACATATTTAATTATGTAATCATGAATATCAATCTATAGCATACACATATTCACTGGAACTACTATGGTTCCATTTCAACCAACCTAAGAAATATTCGTATTCCTATTTCTTCATTTATAGGTGGTATACCTTAATTTAAATTCCTAGCCTCATCTGCTATTAAGGAATCACAGGGACGCATTGCAATGAACTAGTTCACATCATTGCACAAAGATCTCAGGGCTTAAACAAACCATATGTCAACTTGCATACATCAAATATAACAAGCATTCCAGCAGCCTTCTTGGCTCACATCCCTAGTTAATTTACTAGATGTCTTGGTTAAAATCCTATCATCAGATAGCTAGTTGAACCTGACATTGTAAACAAGGAAATATCCATGCATCCTACTAGCATACAGTTTTCTTTTAAAAACAAGCAGGCAATCATTTTCAAGGATGTTGGCATAATGTCTTGATCCCAATAGAAATACAAGAATATTTTCAACTGAATAATAAAGAAATGGCATATTAAATTATTTTTGATCTGCAAGCAACTATAGTTGAACCAGATTCAAGATCTAGCTTAACCATAATTTTAGCTCGTGGGTTTTTTTTTTCTTTGATTAAGGGCTCAACACATATAGAATTTCTATTGCACCCTTAACTTCTCTGTTTTTTTTAAGCCTCAGCACTTATACAAAGTATAATGCAGCTCATAATATTTTTCTTTATTGAAATTCCTATGCCATAGATCTATAACAGTTGAAAGTATTCTTCCCATAATTTTGAAAATCTGAGGCTTAACATTTCTGAGCAAAATAGACAGAAAGTTGCACATCCAAAGGCAAACATTACAACAGATCAAAGATTTCCCAAAAAAAACATCCATAATAAAATCATAATAGATCTAAAAACATCCAAAGAGCATTGATAAAATCATATTCAATAAAACCAAAAATAAACAAACAGTCATATAAAAATTGGCTGCCTCATCTCAGGTCTTAATGCCATGAATTTGGTAAGGTTACTCACCTAAGTATCCCCTCTTAGTTAATCCAGAAAATCCCTGAGTATTCCTTTTTCCTTCCTTTAAAATGTTTTCGTTCTTTTTCATATTTTCAGTATCTTGGGTAAACTGATTTCCCTGGCTACAACTACTTATTTATAAGCATTTTACTAGGGCTTTATCAAACAAAATTCCATTTTTGTCCTGACTAATAACATGCATTTTGCATTTTATATTTTTCACATTTCCATCCTTAATTAACCGGGCTGCATTAGCTGTTTGTGGATAGTACTTCTTTCTTTTTACTTTTCAGAAATGGCTATTTTTTTTTGAATATCTCTCACTTGTTTAAATCATGTTGAAAGTGTGACCACTATATTTTATACTTTTACTTATTTCTGAAAATCCTTTTTGCTATTTTTGCCTACACATACACATGCTTACTTGTTTAATGTTTTATGTCAATTTAATGTTACTTCTTTTACTTAGCTTCAACATTTTCTGCTCATAGAAAATATACATGTGTATAGGTATAATAAAATTTATTTTATTTAATTTCCCATGTTTCACAGAAAATACATTTAAGCATATATTTCATTTTTAACTTAGGTTAAGCTTAAGTTACAATCCAATGTTTTAAATAACGAATTTACCCTCTTATTTTTAAATAAGGTTCTTCTGTCTTCCTTTTTTTTTTCAGTATCTAAATATATTTTTAGTTTCAATATTTATACATATTTATTTCACAGAAAGTCTTTAATTTCAATATATATAGAAAAACACATTTAATTTGATTAATAACTCATATTTCAAAATCATATTTGAAATGCTTCCTTCCTTTGTTTATTTATTTTATTATCATCATTTTCCTATCAGAAATTTTAAATCCTTTCCTTATGCCATTTCCAGTGTGCATGCGCACACATACTTTTGCACATTATTTCATCAAGAAATCCTTCAATATTTGATCCAAATATTTTGAAACTGAATTGTTTTATTAAAATAATTTTCCTCAAAATTTTTGTGGCATTACAAACACAACAAACAAAACAATTTTGCAAATATTTTTTTTTTAAAAGGTAAAACAAAAATAAACCAAAAGGTAAACACACAAATTGAGCCAACCTTTTCTTTTTTTTTATAAAAAAAAGAAGAAGAAGAGAACAAAAGAAAACAAGGAAAATGAATTTATTTTTGGAAGAGAACAAGTTTTTTTTCTTCTGCTTTTCAAGTATACCAAAATCAAAAGCTAAACGAATTTACACTAAGAAAAACCAAACAAACAAAAGGCAACCGAGGATTGAGACAAACAAAATCTCTTTCTTTCTTTTTAAAATTTTGGATTTTGAAATTTTTTTCTATATATATATATCAAAGAAAGACTAAACCATAATCAAAAACTAGAACAAACTAAATCAAAACAATATTTTTTTTAGCAAAACTGCAAAAAAAAACTTATCGAGGAAGGAAAAAAAACTAAAACAAAATTAAAATTCTTTATTAAGAAATGAAACAAAAACAACTTTTTTTTTAAAGATGGAACCAAAAACAATTTAAAACAAAACTCTGCATTTTTTGGAAGAGAACTTAAAAGAGAGAAGAAAAAATTAGAAACAAGACAAAATATAGTAGCATAAGACAAATGCACGGTTGGAATTAATAAAGCAACCAAATCTGGCCCGTTTCCAAAGCTCGGTTCCTTTTTTTATTTTTGGGTTATCTGATAGCAGGAAAGAGTTTCTATTCTAAATATAGTACTAAACGTAGTTTCCCAAATCAAATTTCGCAACTCAAATTATCAAGTTCAAAACCAAAATTCCACGAACAATTCCGCAATTGTTCTAAGCAGGGCGGCGGTTGATGGAGTTAGGAGAAGTAGCGGTTTTGATGGTTGTGGCTATGAGGAGAGGCGGTTGGGTTTGAATTCGATTTGGGGACTGGAGGTGTTCGCGATTTTGGGTGTGCGACTTTGTGGTTGGAGGCGAAGGTCAATTGGGTTAAGGGGATTGGGTTAAGAGTGTTGCCGAGTTAAGGATGCGTTGGTGGCTGCAGGTTGGGTTGGGTTGGGTTTTCTGGTGATGATTGGCTGTAGAGGAGTTTGTGGTTGAAGTAGAAATGAATTGTTGCAGGGGTTTGTAGGCAATTGCCGAAGTGATGGATGTTTGATGATGTGTTGGTAAATGGTACAGGTATGTGATGCTGCTTGTATGTGTAGGGCAGGGTGTAGTTGGCAGGGTGGATGTCGGTGGTGAATGCACTGGGCATAGGCAATTAGCAAGTGTGGCCAGTGGATAGAGGTACTATGATATGGTGATGGGGGGTTGAATGATGAATTATTGGATAGCGGTTCTGTATAGCACTACTGTCAGTGGCAGGTTGGAAGATTGCAGTCGTAACAGTGATGGGATGTACTGGTGATGTAGAAGGGCTGTGGTGTTCAGGCAATTTGGTGTGTTGATGGTTGGAGTGTTGTGAATAAGGTTTGAAGTGTTAGGTGATGCATACTTGGAAGTGGCTTCGGGAAGGCAGTAGAAGGATAAGAGAAGTATGTTGTGGTCAGGGAAGTGAAGTGTTGCATGTAACAGTAACAATGAGGAGTTGTGCGGGGGGTAGGATGTGGTGGTCAGTGGTGACTTGGGTGACAGAAGAAGGTTGCTAGAGTATGATCAGTTCAAAGTCAAGAGGGCAGTGTGAAGTTTTATAGGCGGGTTCAGGTGGTTTACTGATCAGGGAGGAAGTTTGAGGATGGTGATGAGGCAAATGGTTGTGATAAGTGGGGAGTGAAGTAGTAGTGGTGCTTTGTTGTGCTCTGTTGTGTCATGAGTAAGGCAGAGTTGTAGGCAGGTCTGTGGAACGCAATGGAGGTTTGGGTAGAAGTTTTTAGAATGCAACAGAGGTCTATGGGTTGTACAAATGAAATGCAATGTAATGTAAATGCAATGTAAAATAAAATGCAATGTAAAATAAAATGCAAGTTTGTACAATAGAAAATGAAACGCAAGGTAAATTTGAAGAAATGTTTGTGGAGTTTTTTTTTTATATATATCAAATGCAAAATACAACTTGAACTAGAAAACAATACACAAACACAATGTAAACGAAAATCACACAACAAAAATATTATTTTTTTACGCAACACACAAAAATTAAAGCATACAAAGATCAAATAATTCGAAGAATAGAAAATTAAAATCAAAGCAATTCTCTGGCAACGGTGCCAAAAACTTTTTTGACGACGACTTTTCTATCGAGTTAGAAAATCGCCGATAAATTTTGAATTAAAATTAATCGCAAGCGCACGACGTATTATCGTATTACGTAGTGAGTACGGGTCGATCCGCAAGGAATTGTTGATTTTAAAAATCTATTCAATCAAATTAAATCAAAGTTTAAGAGAGTATTAAGCTAGAAAATGAGAAAACTAACAAACTAACAAAGCGATAAAAATATGAAAGTGTAGAGGCAATTTAGAGATAATTTCTACTCTCTAGATCATATAGTTCAACAAATTATGAAATTATGATCTCTCTCTTTTGGTCATTAGTGAATTTAAATGATGT
This sequence comes from Allium cepa, assembly GCA_030765085.1. Classification (NCBI taxonomy): domain Eukaryota; kingdom Viridiplantae; phylum Streptophyta; class Magnoliopsida; order Asparagales; family Amaryllidaceae; genus Allium; species Allium cepa. The sequence continues at coordinate 385,074,442 of CM060937.1, forward strand.
GTTTATCATAAGTATGACATATTTGTGCTATTAATTAGCCCAATATAAGCCATCAAACTATAACACAGCCTCCAAAACACTATTCAAGTCTCATGAAAAATGACAACAAGTTGAAAATGAAATTTATTTTAAGCATAACCTATTAACTATTAACTAGAAATATAGACCATCAAATTTTAATTTCAACATTCACTTCATTACCATCATCATATGTAAATGAAGAGGTAATTATTTTTTATGATTGTTTAAGCATAACCTATTTGTTATGAACAACATAGACTATCAAATTCAACATGAAACAATAAATCACATCAACATTCATTTAAGCACAAATGAGATCAAAATTAACAAGTTATGTTGAAGCTACATAATTAGAGAGCTTAATTACTCCTAAATTGAAGGATTTAGCCTCTCATATTTGTTATCAAATCAGCAAATGTAGCTTGCAACATTGAACAAAAAGAAGAGGAAAAAGAGAGCTAATTAACAAGAAATAAAGCTAATCTACTTGCATTAAAATCAAACTACACTACTATCATGAAAGGAAATAAGCAAAGAAAGAAAAGAGCGATGTATTAAAGTTGCATATAAAAAATTACATAAAATAAATGGCTAAGTAATCATGAAAAGAAAAGAGAAGATTTCTTTTATTTCTAAGCTAAAAACTAAAGAAGAGAGAGCGTAAAAGAAGAGAGCCTAAGAGAAGAGAGTCTTACATGAAACATAAGGGGTATTTATATAAGTTTAAAACCCTAATTCCCTTTTTTGGAAACTAAGCAAAATACCCTCTTAGGAAGTATGGTGCCAAATTATCATTAACTTCAAATGATCATCCATTAAGTGTGCATGAAGTTTTAATGGCTTTTTAGCATGTGCATTGGCTCCTAAGTGTACATTAAGGTAGGTGGGTAAGTAGGGTTCTCCATGATCATCACTTTGAATTATTTCCATCTCCATTCCTTTGTATTCACTCTTGTACATGCATATCTTCATGAAGCCACTTGTAAAATTTATTAAATTTCCTACAAAACAACATAGAAATTTCCTTCACGATTTAATAAATGCATAAAATGATCATTTTGCCCCTATATGAAGATGAATATATGACAATTTGAAAATAATTTGAATTTTGGTTTAAACAAGTTAAAATACTCGATGTGATCATTTATTTAATTTAAATAGATTAAATATGGTGGTAAAAAATGTACATTTACGTGCACGTCAAAGGGGTTCATTTAAAGTTAAACATATATACTCCGTTTGATCCCTTCGAAAGAGGTCGTAATTGTAAAGTAAAAATGACTACCTCAACCCTTTTCGAAAAGATTGAAAAAAGGTTGAAAAGTCAAATTAAACTTAGCCTTCTCTTTGAAGCCACTGGAAAAGTGTCTTCTTTCCTTATTCAATTTTGACCCAATACTTTAAAAAGTTAATAATTCAATGCCCAACAACAAAAAAACCCTAAATTCAAGCTTTAAAAAAAAAATTCCGAATTAAGCGCAATAAAGTTTGCGCATGGGTGCACATGTAGTAACAACGAACAGTCCCCAAGTCTGATAGAATTTGAATTCTTACTCAAAATTAATATCAAAATCGAATCCAAGAATAATTTCATACGAATGAAAATTCAAATCGTCTTATTGAACTTAGAATAGAAAGACAGATTCAAACCTAAAAAATTTGAAATCGAATCAAAATCAAATGTAGTAAATTAGCTTTAAGAATAAAATAAAAAGCACGTACCATGGATTTGAACGTGTGTTGAATGAATATAAGAATTTAAGAAGAAGCTGTAATTTTTGATTTTTACTGTAAGCTTTTAATAGTAGGTAAACAAAAAAGAGAAGAAGAAGAAGAAGGCGCAATTTATAAAAGCTGCAGATGCTAAGAAAGCCGTCCGATCAAATTTAAAAGAAATGTCAAGATCTGTTTGGGAATATTTAAAGGCGGGAAACTTTGTGAATTTCGAAATGGTTGACTTGGAAAGTAAAGAGCATCCATTCGCAGGGGGGGAAAGTGTTACCACCAATTCACACTTCAATCTTGTCGAAACCATGAAGAGTAGAAGAGAAGAAGTTACAAAAGATGATAACATCAACAAAGCCTTTCGAAGGAATTGAATGGATGCTACAACAAAGATTAAGTGTACTATAAGCTTTCGAAGGGATCGAAAGGGGATGAAAGAACCCTTTCTCTTTAAGTGCTTCCTTTCGAAACAAATGCTTCCGCCTGCATGAAGACGTTTAGAATAAGTTGAGAAACACTGTTCGAAGGCAGCAAATTACAGCCACTCACATGCGCGCTAAACCTTTCGAAACCGAAGGTTTCACCTTCATTCACATTCCACAGAAAGATATTTTGTTGGAGCAACCCCTTCGAAAGCAAAAATAAGCCTTTCGAATCGGTTGAAGCCTTTCACAACAAAGAAAGAAAAGCTTTCTAAAGTTCAATGGAAAAATCCTATACCAGAAGAAGGGGTTTCGCATCAATCAGCAAGTATGTCTTCGAAAGTTATCTCCCGTTTAAAAACCTTCAGCATTTCATCAACTTCGAAACCCCAAAGATTTACCTATTGGTAGAGTCGAAAGCTCATGTCTCTTCTTACTTACAACAACATAGCAACACAAGCTGGAGAAGCGTACCTACCCCTTTCAATGTAGTCAAAAACACTCAAGTCTATTTGAAAGCAATGTAGAAGGATGGCTTAATGTGAACGACAACGAAATGTCTCAGGGTCGCCTTTCGACCAAGTTGAAAGGACTGATTCCAAAGGTGCCAACCCGCATCTATAAATAAAACCCTAAGGGTCTGGTTTAAGGGATTCGAATTTATTCATTTCATTCTTGTACTTTCTTAAATTTGTAAACCCTAATTTTGAAATTAAATTGGGGACTTGATCAATTTGTGTAGTATTAGCTTAATAATAGCAAGATTATGATATTTTTGGATGTGCAACTGATTTAATACTCTTATTGGATTCAGTTTATGATCTGATTATGTCGACTTGATTGAAGGGTCACTTTTTGAGTGAGTTGAAACCCTTAGCTCAACCAATATCCTCATAGCCTTAGCTCCTAACCTTAACTTATCGAAGGGTTACCTTTTGAATAAGTCGAAACCTTTAGCTCAGCTAATATCCATAGATCTATAGATCCTAACCTAAGCCATTGAAAAGCGAAAGTCGGAACCTTTCCATATAATTCATATCCTAAGGTCCAACCCTTGATTTTCCTTAACTGTTTCGAAAGGGGGTTTCGAAAGGATAACTAAACCATTAAATCTAGTTTGAAAGGCTTAATAGGAAGGGATACAGGCGTTTTAATTGAGTCGGAAGGTTGAAAAAGGAGGAATTTTGACTTAACCAGTTGAAAAGGTATAATAAAGAGAATCAGGCCTTTCGATGAAGTCGAAAGGTTGAACAAGAAGAATTTTTAACTGAAACAACCCGTTTTGAAAGGTGGTTTAAAGAGAATTAAGTTTTAGCTATCTTTATCTGATCAAAAAGGAGTTTCGAAGGAGACGTCTACACATTAGACTCTGCTTTGGGTTGTTGAAAAGTTTTCTTTTTAACAGTCATCGAGGGTGAAGCTCCTGAATCAAGTAACAAAAGATCTCGAAATCAACCCTAAATGACTGGTTTCAAATCAAGACTCCCTAAAGAATGCAACTTGACTCCATCAATCGAGAACATCTACTTACTAACAAAAGCGGAACTCAATTATTGGCCATCCAAAAAGAAAGATCCTAAGTTTCCAAAGAAATCTGGGAGGACCGTACTGCCATTATCATATGATGAACGGACACAAAACTAATCAATGCAGAGCTTTTGAAGGGAAGATTACCAACTTTTCAAGCATGGAAAGATCAATAGATTTGTAAAGAAATCGTAGATGAACTAAATGAAGACTAATTCAAATAAGAAAATCTACATGGTTGGGAGTAAGATTCTCCTTAAAATTGAAAATTATCTTAAACGGTCAAAAGACATTGTCCGCGCCAAGATGACCAGGTCAAAGCACCTTTTGGAGGGAGGTCAGAGTAATTCTTTACTGCACCTTGCTATGGCTAGGTTAAAGTATCTGAAAGCCCTTGATCGCACCACGATATAGCCAAATCAAGGCGCTCTCTTGAAGGGGGACGGAGTAAGTCCTTGAACATGCCATGCTATGGCCAGTTCAAAGCATCGACCAGCCTTCAGTCCCGCCTATAAGACCAGGCTAGAGCGTATCCTATATAGAGGACATAGTAAGCCCTAATCCCGCAACACCATGGTCTGGTCAAGGCTCAGTACAAGTCTTTAGTCCTGTCTATAAGGCCTGGCTGCAGCACTTCCTGGACGGAAGTCGGGTAAGTCATTGGGTCTTGCTTTTGGGTAAGCTAACCAAGCACACTAGACAACAACAGACTAAGACGTCCAAGCCCATAGAATGGCACACAAATCATTACCAATATATGAAGCCTAAATGATGGTGAATATCGAAAGAATTAGATACCTGGAACCAGAGAGGTAACATAAAGCAAAAGATTCGAAAAATCAAAGCCCAAAGAGTAGTGTAGGACAAAAGGCTCAGATGAGAATTTCTGAACTTTTATTATTTGAATAATGATTTCTAAACTTTCATTCTTATTGCCAGAAACAGATTTCTAATCCTATTTCTAGACAATAATTCGCAGATTACATTCATTATTAGATATGAATTTATAGCCTTCAGCTAATTTCCCGAAGATGATTTCTGGACTTCACTCATTAATACTCGAATACGGGTTTTGGGACTTTTGTTATTGATTTCAAGACCTCTATTATGGACTTCTAGTTTTCTACTAATTTCCAAATGATAATTTCTGGATCTCTCTTACTAATACCAGAATCCGGGTCTCGAATATTCTACTATTAACTTTTAGACCACATTTATCAATACCCGAATTTGGGTTTCAAGTCTTCTATTATTTCCAGATAAGAATTTTTAAACTCCTATTATTTGACCCAAAATGAGGATTCCTGGTCTACTATGACTTATTTTCAGATAATGATTTTTAGGCTTTTCTTATTATTACCAAATGATTATTTTTGGTCTTCTATCAGTTATTTTCCATAAGTGGGTTTCCAAACTTCAATTATTAGAGCCAGATTTGGATTTTTGGTCCTCCGTTAATTCCATAATTAGATTTCTGGTCTACTATTAATGCAACTATAGTCGAATTTTTGGTCTTCTCTCATCATTACAAAAGTTGGATCTCCGGACTTCTATTATTGTCATACAAGAATTTCCAGTCTTTAATCGTTCCCAGTTGTGGATTTCTCATCACTTATTATCTTCAGATGAGGATCCATTAATTTCCATTATTTCAAGATTCAGATTTTTGGAATTCTATTATTAAGAATTATAATACCATCTCCAATGATACAGACAAACTACTGAACATATTCTTACATAAATCTCAAATTAATGATAAGAAATGTTGTCTACTTTGTACTTTATAGGGAAATATGATTGATAAAGAAGACCAAATGATTCAACAAATACAAAAAACCGTAGCCAACTTTATCAAGAAGCAGATTCAGAAACAACATTACAAGTACAGATAAGGGCTACAAGCCAGGTGATATTTACATAATCTACAAAATTATTTACAAAGTATATTATACAATACATCAAGATATTGGTTTCAAAAGATCAAAACAAGCGTGTGCCTCAAAGGTATTATGCAATCTTATCTAGATTCTTAGAAGTTAAGGGATCAAGAATATGGTGTATTGTCACACAAAGAGTTCCTTTATATTTCTTTTATTTCTTCCTAATCTTATCAGCATCATTGATGGACACGATATGAGTCTTCAGTGCGCGATTAGAAGCGTCATTTGCCACTCTAAAGGTCTTGTTTTGTCTTTCCAATTCAACAATATGTTTCGAAGAAGATATATTTCATGTTCAAGTTTTTGAATTTTGGCCATGTATTCATTGATACGTTGTGAGTGTATTTCTTTTTGTTGATTGTCGAAATATTTATCATTTCAAATTTGATTTTTCGGCACCATTCGCCTACCACTTTTTCATCCAAACCCGGAGGAGGGTTTGTTGCAGCGGGAAATTTATGAATGGCTAAGGAATAAGACCTTTATGATCTCCCAATAGTTGGGGTGATTGGAGAAATTAGTAAATAAATACTTGGGTTATCACCTCCCATGATAAGTTCTAAAGATTTACACTGTGCTTGACTATCCTTCAGTTTTATTTCCAAACACTTACCTGTTGGTAAAGCTTGGACATCTCATGACCGAAGTCGGTCGAAGAATTTGATTTACTTTGAAGTTTCAATTAAGAAACCACCTCATCTTTCTTCTTAATATCTGCTTCAAGACTAGTAATTTGATCGTTAAGACCTTTGGTGATCATCTTTTGAAGCATAAATTTCCTATGCCATTCCAACGCTTGAGTATTGCTTTAGAGTTTGGTAGACGAAGGATCTTTAGATAAGATTCTCTTTTCATGATCTGTAACTAATCTATCCCTAAGACTAGTAAAGCGAGATGAAGGATCTAATGGAAGTGACATAGTCGCTAACTACGTTTCCTATTCAAACAAATGAAAAAAGAAATCAATACCTAAAGAATAAATTTATTTTATTATGATAGTAGGGGTTATAACTCAATAATAAATAAGACAGAGGGTACAACATCATTATTATAGTCAAGTTCACTCTTTGCCCTATCACACTTAAGTCTAGACACATCATTTTTAACATTTTCTAAAGAGTTAGCCGAAAGAGTAATTGTTTATTCAAAAGTGGCATTTCCTTCTAGGGAAACAACTAGAGGGCATTTGCTATAGTCCCATTCTCCAGTAGGGGACTATCACGACCACAAATTAATTTCATATGATATGTTCGAATTTCCTTAAGAAGATTTTCCTATTCCTTGCTTAGAAAATCATAGTGAATTCATGGATGTTGCAAGTAAATCTTTTGTAAATCTCTAAGAAAGCAATATCCCACCAATCTTGATGATTTCAAGAGCGAGGAGTCTCTTCTTAACGTGACAAATTTTCCTAAGTAATCCCGAGTAATAGGGCTGCTTGAGAGATGTTTACTTTGTAATAACGTGATAAAATAAAACGAAGAATAAAAAGACAAACAAAGTAAGGTCCATAGATCAATATAATTACATGATTACAAATTTTCTTCTAGTTCATACAAGATTGATCTTTTAAATATCTCATGAATGAACTTATCCTTATAATATTGGAGTTTTTCTAAAGCCAATATGCAAGGAATTGAGTAGGCCCATGATAAGTTTCAGAAAGCCCCCGGGTGGGGATCAGACTTGTGTTCATCTAAGTATCTCTTATGTAGGAATCTAAGTAGGCCCCCACTGAAATCACCCAAGTATGAGTACTCCACAATTGGATGTCTGCAATAAGCTTTGTACAAAAATTCTAGCAGGATATCTCTATCTTCGATTAACATCCAAAAGAATGTCATCAATTCTTTATTCTCCTCTAAAAGCTTGTCATAACAAAGACGTGCAATTTTCAATTGAGGGGCCACTTCTTGATCTTTGAAAGACGTTAGAACCACAACACTTTTATTAAGCTTATAGTACTTATCAGATAATGCATTGTGTTCTTTTAACTTTTTTATCTAACTCCCTATATAAGACATTTATTTCCGCATGTTTCTTTTCGAGCTTTGTCTTATAAAGGTGTTTGTTTTCTTCCTTATTTAAAATGGTAAAATATGAGCTAGAGTTTTCTTCGAAATGAGAGCCGTTTTGATAAAGAATCCCATACTTGGGAAATCAGAATCCAGGCCTGTAAAGTTTGCTTTCTCTCTTTTTCTCTGACACAAAAATCAGTGTCTTTTCATTGGGGATCAGAGGAGTCGAGGAATTCAGTCTGATCTGTTTCGTGGATGTTAGGATCAGGGTTAACTTTTCTTGATCCATCTTTATTATCTAGAGCCCTAAAAGTGTCATCGACATCCCCTTTAAAAATATTACCACGATCGCCCTCATTATCTCTAGTACCCTGGAATTATTCGTTATCATTATGGTTATCATCATCATTATCATCGTCATTGTCATCTTCGCCAACAATGGCGTCATCATCCTCTTTGTCTTCCTCCTCGTCTGAGTCAGGATCCTCTTCCATAAGAGGAACCTCAAAAGATAGGAGCTAGGTTTATTAATTTCCTCTCTGTCAGGAACCTTAATCCCTTTTTCCATTTTCTTAACCTTAGCCATAAATCTTTCGATTGGCATAGGGTCAAGAGAAGGAAAACTTAAATCCAGGCACTTTTCTATGTTATCAGAATAGGTTATCATGAGCGCATCCTCATAATAATTTACAATAATATTGTTCAAAGAAGTGCTCAGAAACTAAAACTCTTTTTTCTTAACCTCAGAAATAGTGTTGATAGATTTGGATAAAGAATCTTTTTTTCTCTAACCTCTTTAAAAGAGAAGTACACTCCTTCTAAGGTGAAACATGTCTACCATTAACCCTGGCTTTTTCATCCTTGGATTCTTTCAAAGTCATTTTCAGAGCAAAAAATTCATCAGCTAAACTCTGTTTACCCTTCCTCTCATCAGAATTTGTAGATTCTGCCCGAGCAAGAACTCAACCTTTCTTATTCCCTCACTGTGTTTTCTTTGGAAGTAGTTAGAGTAGTGATCTGATCATTTAAAATTGAGACTTCTTCCTCGAGCTTTGATGTTTCAACAAAGGACATAGAAACATCTTCCTGAAGTGAGTACCAACTTGTGATGGTATAAGAGGAAAAGTCAGACATGAGTTAGGATTCAATATAAAAAATAGTAATAAGAAAATCAGGTAGTATAGAATACACCAGAACTTGTTTGTAACAACCCAAAATTTTTAATAAATATTTTAATTCAATTTAAGTGAAAACGTTGATTTTTAATCATTTAAAAATTTGAAATTTTGGAATTTTCTAATGAAATTTTAGATTTGTTTAATGATTTAATTTCCAAATATAATAAAATAAAGATTTTCTGAAAATTTTATATTTTGGTCAACTGTGGTCAAACTTTGACTTTTAGTTGAAACTGTGGCCACCACCTATTCCATCACCAACTCCTTTGCCTTGCCGCGAAACACCATGGTCGTACCCCTTGCTGATGTGACCTGACCACCTGAACCAACACATGGACCCAGACCGAACCACCTTAGCATAGGGTCGAACCCAAAGATCAAGTGCCTTTGCCTTTTGCCTTCCTATTTGACTTTTGGCATGCCATCTCTTCCTAACCCCTAGCCATGCCTTTTTGCTAACCTTAGCCGAGCATGCTTGCTTCTAAACCATCAAGGCCGAGCCATGTTTGGATGATGGCCGAGCACAAGTAGTGTGACCAAGCCCAAACACATGTAGCCTAGCCTACTTGAAGGGTTAAGCCAATCTTGTTTCATTTTGATCCATATTTGCACATTGTTTTGATTTATATTTATGTGTTGAATTTTATATTTATGGATGTTCATATTTATTTGCTTACAAGATTTCAATCTTGGCTCTCCATCCACTCGAATCTAATTCGTGCTTTGTCGTGCTTTTCGAAGTTTGTTCGTGTGTCTTGAATTGTTAACTCCAGCTTTAGAAGGAGATCAGTTTATCACTCTCGACATTCATACTTATATAATTGTTAACAAATGGCATATTAACTGTAGATGATGATATGATAGTAATTTATATATGCCTGTGATATGATATTTCATGATGTTATAACCTGATATTTATTTGTTACATCACCTTGTATGATATGCTTTATTATACCGTTTATTTTATTTACTGTTTCTCACACTACAAGTTCCCTGTAAGAATGAAATCACTATGGGTTGAAATGATACATACCCGAACGGACATTAGAATAAGGAAAAATCTTTATGAGCTAAAATGATAGGCTCAAACAATTTTTATTTATTTTGTTTGACTTGGGATTGCGGGTTTGAAATGATAGAACCCAGATTTTTCTTTTTAAATTACGGATTGAAATGATACATATCTGTATCACTTGACCTAGGTTAGAAAATTATATACAGACCCACGGTTAATTTTAAATATTTTCTGAAAATTTTTAAGTATTTTTGAAATTAAAATATGAAATTTTAACTTAAATTGGATTGAATGATTTCAATAAAGATTATAGTGATTTTTTATAGGTTAAAGATGTATAAGTAAATAAATGGTTTAAAATGTAATTTAAAATATGACTTAACTTTATAATTGAAAATTTAGTTTTATATGGAAATTTTAAGCTTAACATAGTAAGAAGAATATTTTATTTATGAAATGGGCATTTTAAAATAAAGTATTAAGTTATTTGTTAAGATAAAAAAGTTAAGTAAAATAACGTACTTTTGACTTAATAAATGAATTATAGTTTAATTTGGATATTTTATTTATAAAAGTTTATTTTATTTAATCATAAGTTAAATGATATCCAAATAAATATTTCTGAAACGTGGGATATGTTTTATAAGTTAAAAATGGTGAAAACTGAAATTATAATGTTTCTGAAATGTTATAATAAATCTTAGTTTTGTATTGGCAGCATTTCCAAAATGTTGTGGTCTTAAGGTAGCATTTTCTAAGTGCTGCTATTTCTAAAATTATACTATAATTCTGAAATACTAATATATCTACTGTAGCATTTTCTAAGTGCTAATGTTTCTGAAATTGAACTGTTTTTGAAATAGTAACATATCTACTATAACATTTTATAAGTGATGTTGTTTTTGAAATTGAACTGTTTTTTAAAATACTAATATATCTACTGTAACACTTTATAAGTGCTGCTATTTCTGAAAAATACCATGTTTTGAAATTGTTGTAATTGAACGAATGAACTTAGGAATGCTACAATTCTGGAAATTCAATATTTGATTTGAAAGGATAACGACTTCATATTTAATTGGTTTAAATGAATTATTTTGATTTGGAATATAAACCATTTTTGAAATTTATAACCACGGGTTATAATAACGGTTGGTTGTTAAAAAGACCGGGATCAGATATGGGCATACTCTCCGTCGATACCGAAAACCACTTTATCAACCGTGTACGCGGTGGAGATTCCAGAGTGAGGTAGGATGGTGGCGATGTCCTTTGAGGTATGAATGTATACCCGACTCACGTGAGTTGGCATAAGGTGGCTAAAATAGGAGCAATCGACGGTCTAATGAGGTAGCTTCTCTGATCAGTCACACTTCTTCATATGCCACTCTATTACTTTGTGATTGATATGGTGCGCACCTTTGATTTTGGGAGTCCAGCTCGAGGTGGGCGGTAGTGGATGCTACGTGTTACCACTGGCCCGGAAGTGCAATTGTAATATCTACCCTAACATTGCCTAGTTGTGCCGTGTCACCTACCCTAGCGCGCCTTGTAAGATTTTGGTTTTGTGCCGTACCTATGGAGTATCCTCTGGTGGCTTTCTGATCAGGAGGGACTACGGTACTGTATAGACTACTAGTACTATAAAATGTGTTAAGGGGGATATTGGGTAACTCCTTAGCGCTATTTTTAAATATATTATACTTTACTTTAGACATAATTATAGTAGCGTATATTACTACATAGTAAATAGTTTAACGGATCCTTAAAGGATGGGCGGTCCCAAGCATCCTTTAAGTTACTTGTACATTTATATTACAGATCACTTGAGTTGGTTTACATTGTATAAGTATGTATGTCCCGACTCGAGTGTTTTGTGTTTTGCTTTACGCTCGGGTCAGCCTGAGTATCAGCTTTGGATTTCACCTTCTGGAGCTATGATTTGCTGGAGACTATCTATCTAGTTGTTATCTATTTCTTTTCAGTATTTTCAATTCATCTTATGTACTAGTGGATATATATGTATTGGGATTTCCTATTGTATTTCCTTTTCAAACTCTAGTATTTTGTACTTGTTTTGAGACTGTGTTGTAGTAGCGTCATGAACTACTATGGTATTTTCATTTCCGCTGCAAGTTATTCTGATTTATCTGTGTCTGTGATTCTGTGATTGGTTTTATTTGCTCCAAATTATATTACAATCTACTGTTTTGAATTATTCAAGTCCGGCATGTGTGGTTTTATTATCGATTTGAATGGTCCAAAATACTAGGTCGTTGGATTTGGTATCAGAGCTTTGGTTTTAGACAAACCTTAGCATGCGGAGCAAAAAGTCATTAGAGATAGGGTAGAAATACCTTAGAATGAGTGAATTCATTCGTAGAATCATTTCTTTGTGAGAGAACGTATTTTAAAGTATAAAAATGATTTTCAAATGGTTTTCAAAGGACCTTCAAAGATTATTTTGATATAAACTTTTCTTGTTTTGAAATCAAATTTTTCTTAGCTTCTTTCCTTTCCTTATCCACATTGTTAATTAATTCCTTGACTAGGATTTTCTATTCTGGTTGAATCTTATCTTTTGTCTCTTAGTTACCATTGTCCCACTCAGCAAAAGGGCAAGCCTTCTGGTATCTTTGCTATTACCCCTTCTCCTGCTCCTGGGCACCTTTTCTTTGTCTCATTCTCCTGTCCGTGTTTTATTTGATACAGGAGCTTCCCATAGTTGTATTTCTGTCGATCTTTGTGATAAGCTCGAGCGTCTTCTTTTGCCCGAGTTCGCTTCTGAACCTTTGTGTGTTCCAAATTCTATTGGGGGTCCTGCGAACCTTGGTAGGATTTGTAACCAAGTGAAACTTCTCTATTTTGATCAACATTTCAGTGGTGATTTCTATGTTCTGGGTTTTGATTATTTTGATCTATTACATGGAGGAGATTGGCTGAAGAGGCATGAAGCCGTTATCTCTTATAAAACCCAAACTCTTTCTTTGAGGATGTGTGTCGATTATAGGGAGCTGAACAAGCTTCCTATGAGAAAAAGATATCATATGCCTCGCATCAATGATATGTTTGATCAGCTCCGTAGAGCTATTGTTTTCTTTCAGATTGATCTTGCCACAGGTTTCCACTAGTTCGGGGTTGCTAAGGAAAGTATTCCCAAGAATGCTTTCCATACTGAGAATGGTTTCTATGAATGGTTAGTCATGCCTTTTGGTTTGACTAATGCCCCAGCTTTCTTTGTTGACCTTATGAATCGTGTTTTTCGTGACATGCTTAACAAGTTTGTTCTAGTCTTTGTTGATGATATCCTTTTCTTCTCTAAGTCAAGGGATGAGCATGAGTCGCATTTGAAATTTGTTCTAGAGACTCTTAGAAATCATCAGGTGAAAGCCAAATTCTCGAAATGCCATTTCTGGAATGATGAAGTCCGATTTCTCAGGCGTATTGTTTCGAGTGATGGAACTTCTGTTGATCCAGTCTAATTGCTGCGATCAATGTAAGCCTTCTTCTCTTCTCTCTTTGTGGATAGATTGACCAAGTCATATCATTTCATTCCGGTCAAGTCTATTCGTTCTGCTTCTTGTCTGTGGAGATCTATATGAGGGATATTGTTCGTCCTCATAGAGATCCCATCTTTACCAGCCAGTTTTAGAGAGCTTTTTTCAGGAATCTTTGGGTACTCATCTGAACCTGAGCACTGCTCACCATCCGCAGACCGACGGTCAAACGGGAAGAGTGAATCAGATTCTAGAAGATCTTCTTCATGCTTGTGTTCTGGATTATGGAGGATCTTGGGAAGATCATCTCCATCTTGTCGACTTCACCTATAACAACAATTATTAGGTGTAATTTCAATCTTCTATTTTAACCCTATCTTAATCCTTTATCTATCTCATTTTATCTTTGAATTCTTTTGATTAGAATCTCCCAAAATTTGAATTCTATCCTTATTTTGAAACCCATTCTAAAAAGTTCTAAGTGAGGGAGTGTATTTGTATTAATATTGAAAGTTTTATATGTTGTGTTGTTTGGGTTGTTGATGTTGATTTGGGATTTCGATCGATTCGTCTGATCAGCGATATCGATAGAATTTTCAAAATACTTGAACAGAACAAACTGACCCAACTTTGTTTTCAAATTTGATAAATGAAAGTTTTATATGATTTATATATATAATACTTTTATAGATTATATTATCTGTTGAAAACTTATTTTGATAAGATGTGAATAAGTTGATTTTGATTAAAATATAATATGGTTAAATTTTATTTAAAATTATATTTTAATAGAGAGTTTATAATGATTTAAATAAATTAAGGTTGGGAGATAAATTTGAAATTGATTTGAAAGTGGATTTATTTAAGAATTAAACTCAAATAAGTTTGATTTGAAATTTATTGAATTTGAGATTTTAAAGGACATGATTTTTTATAACTTGATTTGGTTTAAGATGTTTTAAATAAATATATCAAGTTTAAAAAAAATTGTAGGAATATTCAGTTATTTGAAGTTTAAAAGTTTTATTTAAAAGTTATTGGATTTATTAAGTAAATATTTCAAAACCAAATAATAGTAAATTGAATGAGATATATACATATATATATATATATATATATATATATATATGGAATTTTCAAAAATTTAGTTTTGAAATTATGGAATATTTAAAGCTTTGGAATTATGGAAATTGAAATGGTTTGTTGAGAACTGAATTGAGTTGAAATTAAATAGTTAATTGAATCGGCTATTGAAATAATAATATTTGATTTCATCTATTGTTTTGAAAACCAATGACTTTTGACACATGATATAAATAAATAAAATTATAAAACATGGTTACAAACTAATTTGGAATTTAAATGAATTTAAATTATGGATTTGAGAATTAATTTCCGGTAATTTCAAACTTTGGTTTTAATGTTTTAAAACGTATATTATTTAAAGGTATGGTTGAATATAATTTTTTTAAATGTTTAAAACTATGCTCTTCTCTTATGTCGCTGGAAAATAATTTTGGTGATGGTGGCTGCATCATCGACATTCATTTTCGAGTTTCGAAGAGGAGAGACCAATTCATAGCTTTGCTACACTTTTGATTTAAATTTCTTAAGTATGGTTTGATTTGATACATATAAGTATATGATTTTAGGTTCAATTTGATCTGATATATAGTATATGTATATAATTATCTCTTAATTGTTTGAGATAAACCGGAGATTTAATTTCTTAAATCTATGATTCAGGGATGATTCAATTATAAACTAAAGTCAAAAAATTTGGATAAATAAATGAACTTGAAATAATTGAATTGGAAAATTTTATTTGTACAATACTAAATTGCATTCCAATATAACTTACCTAATTATTCAGAAGTTAAGTATGTAATTGGATAATATACAATATAAATAGTGTTAAAGGAATTAATAAACTTGAGTAGTTATGATAAGAGTAAATATACTTAATATATGTGATAAGATATTAAGTGGAATAAATTTAATAATAATTCGATGAAGTGGAAGATGAGAGAAGTTTGCTCCTATGGTTCATAGGTCCTTTCCGTATCTCTGAGAGGATTGGTTCTTTAGCTTATCGTCTTGATTTGCCTGGGAAGTTTCTGGAGTGCATAATGTATTCCATGTTTCACACCTTCGTCGATATCTACATGATCCATCTTTGATTGTCCCGCTTTCTGGTCTCGAGAGTTTGGATATTGAGTCTAACCTTATTGTCGAGAGGAAGTCACTTTGTATTGTCGACAGAGGTACGAAGCAGCTAAGAAGAAAATCTGTCAACCTGGTCAAAGTGGAGTGAAGTACGGATGATCGGGATTGTACCTAAGAGACGGAGGAGAGCATGCGTGCTTCGAATCTGGAATTGTTTGTTTTAGGTACTATTTGCTTTCTATCTAATCTTTCCTTGTTTTTGTGTCTCGTTCCTTTTCAAGGATGAAAAGTTTTGAGTGGAGGAGAGTGTAACAACCCAAAAATTTTAATAAAAATTTTGATTAAATTTATTTGAAAACTTTGATTTTTAATCATTTAAAAATTTGAAATTTTGGAATTTTCCAATGAAATTTTGGATTTTGTTTTTGATTTAATTTCCAAATATAATAAAATAACGATTTTCTGAAAATTTTGAATTTTGGTCAACTATGGTCAAACTTTGACTTTTAGTTGAAATTTTGAATTTTGAATTTGAGATTCCCAATCTTTTTCTTTGAAGTTGAACTTGATCTTGATATTCTTTCTGCTTTTTGTTTTATAAAATTCTATTTTATACTTTTCAAATCTGATAAATTTCAGAGTTTTTCACGCGATTAGTTTCAGCATTTTTCTGTTTAATTTCTATTATATACTTTTCCACTTCACTTCTATTTATATTTTAATTTTAATTTTCTATTTTATTTTATTTTTCCATTCTCCACTTTCTGTTTTCTTTTATTTGATTTTGGCTTGGAAATTCAAAAGACTTAGGTTTCTTTTCTTGGAAATGAAGTAAAGCCTCTTTCATTTCTCTAGCCATTCAAACATTTACTCCTTCTAACCGTTCAAAAACTTCCCAATTACTTCTCATTCACGTACAAGTATTTCGCATCTCATCTCTTCTCTTTTTCATTTCCTGGCAGCAAAATTTTATAGTAAGTTTCAATTCTCCTTCTCCCTCTTTTTCATTTTTCTTTCCTTTGTCAACAAGCATAGCTCAGCCATGCATCATCTAGCTGACCCCTCTGCTTCATCCATCACCTTAGATAGGCCTCCACCATCACAACATCATTCTCATGCCATGCCGTGACCACCTAGATCTAAACCATCACCAAAAGCCATGCAAAGCCTAGCCAATCTCCTCAACATCATCACCTTCCTCTTCCCTAGCCTCGGCCACTACCTATTCCATCACCAACTCCTTACCTTGCCATGAAACACCATGGTCGTACCCCTTGCTGATGTGACCTGACCACCTGAACTAAACATGGAGCCAGACCAAACCACTCAAGCATAGGGCCGAACCCAAAGATCAAGTGCCTTTGCCTCTTTGCCTTCCTATTTTACTTTTGGCATGCCATCTCTTCATAACCCCTAGCCGTTCCTTTTTGCTAACCTTAGCCGAGCATGCTTGCTTCTAAACCATCATGACCGAGCCATGTTTGGATGATGGCCGAGCACAAGTGGTGTGACCAAGCCCAAACACATGTAGCCGAGCCTACTTGAAGGGTTAAGCCAATCTTGTTTCATTTTGATCCATATTTGCACATTGTTTTGATTTATATTTCTGTGTTGAATTTTATATTTATGGGTGTTCATATTTATTTGTTTACAAGATTTGAATCTTGGCTCTCCATCCACTCGAATCTAATTCGTGCTTTGTCATGCTTTTCGAAGTTTGTTCGTGTGTCTTGAATTGTTAACTCCACCTTTAGAAGGTGAGTTTATCACTGTCGACATTTGTACTTATATAATTGTGAAACAATGGCATGTGAATAATAGATGATGATATGATAGTAATTATATATGCCTGTGATATGATATTTCATGATGCTATAACCTGATATTTATTTGTTACATCACCTGATATGATATGCTTTGTTATACTGTTTATTTTATTTACTGTTTCTCACACTGCAAGTTCCCTGTTAGAATAGAATCACTGTGGGTTGAAATGATACATACCTGAACGGACATTAGAATAAGGAAAAATCGTTATGAGCTGAAATGATAGGCTCAAGCGATTTTTATTTTTTTGTTTGACTTGGGATTGTAGGTTTGAAATGATAGAACCCAGATTTTTCTTTTTAAATTACGGATTGAAATGATACATATCCGTATCACTTGACCTAGGTTAGAAAATTATATACAGACCCGTGGTTAATTTTAAATATTTTCTGAAAATTATTAAGTATTTTTGAAATTAAAATATGAAATTTTAACTTAAATTGGATTTAAATGATTTAAATAAAGGTTAGGTTTGAAATGATAGAACCCAGATTTTTCTTTTTAAATTACGGATTGAAATGATACATATCTGTATCACTTGACCTAGGTTAGAAAATTATATACAGACCCGTGGTTAATTTTAAATATTTTCTGAAAATTATTAAGTATTTTTGAAATTAAAATATGAAATTTTAACTTAAATTGGATTTAAATGATTTAAATAAAGGTTATAGTGATTTCTTATGAGTTAAAAATGTATAAGTAAAACAATTGGTTTAAAATGTAATTTAAAATATGAATTAACTTTATAATCGAAACTTAGTTTCAAATGGAAATTTTAAGCTTAACGTAGTAATAAGAATATTTTATTTATGAAATGGGCAATTTAAAATAAAGTATTAAGTTATTTGTTAAAATAAAAAGTTAAGTAAAATAAAGTACTTCCGACTTAATAAATGTATTATCGTTTATAAAATTTTATTTTATTTAATCATAAGTTAAATGAAATCCAAATAAATATTTCTAAAATGTGAGATATGTTTTATAAGTTAAAAATGGTGAACACTGAAATTATAATGTTTTTGAAATGTTATAATAAATCTTAGTTTTGTACTGGCAGCATTTCCAAAATGCTATGGTTTTAAGGTAGCATTTTCTATGTGCTGCTGTTTCTGAAATTATACTATAATTCTGAAATACTATTATATCTACTGTAGCATTTTCTAAGTGTTGTTGTTTCTGAAATTGAACTGTTTTTGAAATACTAATATATCTACTGTAACATTTTATAAGTGCTGCTATTTCTAAAATTGATCTGTTTTTTAAATACTAATATATCTACTGTAATACTTTATAAGTGCTGTTGTTTTTGAAAAATAACATGTTTTGAAATTGTTGTAATTGAACGAATGAACTTAGAAAATGCTACAAGTCTGGAAATTGAATATTTGATTTGAAAGGATAATGACTTCATATTTAAATGGTTTAAATGAATTATTTTGATTTGGAATATAAACCATTTTTGAAATTCATAACCACGGGTTATAATAACGGTTGGTTGTTAAATAGATAAGGATCGGATATGGGCATACTCTCTGTCGATACCGAAAACCACTTTAACAACCGTGTACGCGGTGGAGATTCCTGAATGAAGTAGGATGGTGGCGACGTCATTTGAGGTATGAACGTGGACCCGACTCCCGTGAGTTGGCATAAGGTGGCTAAAACAGGAGCAATCGACAGGCTAATGAGGTAGCTTCTCTGATCGGACACACTTCTTCGCATGCCATTCTATTACTTTGTGATTAATATGGTGTTCACCATTAATTTTGGGAGTGTGGCTCGAGGTGCGCAGTAGTGGCTGCTACGCGTTACCACCGGCCCGGAAGTGCAATTGGTATATCTACCCTGGCATTGTCTAGTTGTGCCGTGTCACCTACCCTAGCGTGCCTTGTACGATTTTGGTTTTGTGCCGTATCTATGGAGTATCCTCTGGTGGCTTCCCAATCAGAAGGGACTACGGTACTGTATAAACTACTGGTACTATAAAATGTGTTAAGAGGGATATTAGGTAACTCCTTAATGCTATTTTTAAATATATTATACTTTACTTTAGACACTATTATAATAGCGTATATTACTATATAGTAAATAGTTTAACGGATCCTTAAAGGATGGACGGTCCCTAGCATCCTTTAAGTTACTTGTACATTTATATTACAGTTCACTTGAGTTGCTTTACATTGTATAAGTATGTATGTCCTGACTTAAGTATTTTGTGTTTTTCTTTACACTCGGGTCAGCCTGAGTATCAGTTTTGGATTTCACCTTCTAGAGCTAGGATTTGCTGGCGACGATCTATCTAGTTGTTATCTATTTCTTTTCAGTATTTTCTATTCAGCTTATGCACTAATGGATATATATGTATTGGGATTTCCTATTGTATTCCTTTTTAGACTCTGGTATTTTGTACTTGTTTTGAGACTGTGTTGTAGTAGCTTCATGAACTACTATGGTATTTTCATTTCCGCTGCGAGTTATTCTGATTTATCTGTGTCTGTGATTCTGTGATTGGTTTTATTTGCTCCAAATTATATTACAATCTACTGTTTTGAATTATTCAAGTCTAGCATGTGTGGTTTTATTGTCAATTTGAATGGTCCAAAATAGTGGGTCGTTACATTGTTGTCCGATAATATCTCGATGAATCCGGTACAGAGGTGGGTGGCTGAACAGTAGAAAACAATGGAGAATGCATAATCGACTGGACAACATTCTCAAATTCAGTAGGAGGCACTAGTGACGAGGGACTTGAGGGATTCAGATCCTGGGAAGGAGTTGAATTGCCGAGATCTTTCTATATTTGACCAATAACGCTGGGAGAATCAGATACAACAATGTGAGATATAAAATCATCCTTTGAAGGAACCATTTTAGTTTGATCAGTTGTTGTAGAAGGTAAGTCATCTACAGAAGAAGTGAGATCAAGCTTAGGACCCTCTAAAGCCTTGCCTGCACCAACAAATTCACCCTCTATTAGGGTAAAAAAAGACTAAATATCAGTATTCTTGGTTCTCTTGGGAGTAGAGCTTACAACAGTCACTCCGCTTAATTTCCATTTTGTAATCATTCTAGACCTAGCAATAGCTTGTCTCAATGCTGGAGCATTAGATGCTGAAGACCGAGGGGGTGGATCATTTGTAATTAATTCAGCTGGAGGAGCGGCTATTGAAACCAAAAGGCATAGATTAGCAAAACAATTTAAGGAACAACATGACAGCGTGTTACAAACAATACACTTAAGTTTACCTGGTAGATCTGGACAAATTGGGGACAATGAAGAAAAAAATTTAGGTTACCCAAAGCTAAGAAGCATTTTCTTTTCGAAGTGTGTTGGACAAGAGGAGGTTGTCCAAGAATCTTCTAGCCTTCTATGGCAAGGGAATGTTTCTGGAAGTTGCTAAGAGTCAGCAACGTAAAGTCTATTCCTAACAATACGGTTTGAAGCAGCAGTCATTAACTTTACGA
Organism: Allium cepa; assembly: GCA_030765085.1. Taxonomy (NCBI): domain Eukaryota; kingdom Viridiplantae; phylum Streptophyta; class Magnoliopsida; order Asparagales; family Amaryllidaceae; genus Allium; species Allium cepa. The sequence goes on from CM060937.1 coordinate 385,095,246, forward strand.
TTCTCTTGCCTTCATCGTCAAGTTCCTTAGGAGCAGGGCCAAATAAGAAAACATTATTCAGCAAAATAAAACAAGTTAATAAAAATAATGGCGTAGTCTACTTACGGGGAGAAGAAAAGTTTCCACTAATGTTTGAAAATCATTTGACGTAAAAGAACCGTGTTTCCCAATCCATAATTTGTTTATTCCCTCTGAAACTAACTTTTTACGGGGATTAGTCTAGAAAGTATGGCTGTTCAAATTATTGAGTTTAACAAAGCAAGCTAAATAGTTAAGAATTTCAGCACTCAGAGAAGGAATTCCCCACTCTAGGGCCATGAGCTCCAAAGAGACAAGGTATGTGTATACATTGGGTGATAGCTGGATAGAAGCAATGTGGAGATGACTTAAGAATCTCGACAAGAACTCAGAAGATGGGATGAAACCCGCATGCCAAATATGGATGGCGGTAAAAACAATATCCCTCCCTCGTAAGGATTTTGAATTGTTTCATTATCGCCAGGATAGAAAGTTTCAACCCCTGTAATCCCAAAATCATTGGGGATCGCATTTACTTCATCTTGAGAAGTTACAAGAGAGTGCTTTGAAACTGCCTCACCTTTTTTTTGGAGAAGCTTCTAATTCCGGAACAATATCCTTGTAAGATTTCTTAAAGGTTCTTTTAATACCCATGATCCTACTAAGTGATATAATCTTATCAAAGTTATGATTTATTCAACTACTAATACCTTTCGAAGGCACCAGAAGCCTATTACAATGGCTCAAGCACCTATCGTAGCGCTTGGTTCCATGCCTTCGAAAGGCTCAAAGTTAATTGTAACTGTGTGAATCATTGAGCTTTCCACACTGCCGAAACCATTATCAACATCCCTCATTTTATGGCATACATTCACCTGGACTTACCCTTTGACAACATCGAAGCCCACAGATTTTACTCTCTTTTATAAGAAGCATAGCTATCCACGTAATATCTATTTAAAAAAATACATTGTCGAAATGCTATACTCCAATTAAGTTGAAAGACTTGAAATAAAGTGGCGTTGAGACTAACAAAAGGACATTGAGACGTTTCGACGAAGTTTGTGTTGGAAAAGTGATAATAGCTACATCCCTATTGACTATTATGGGTTTTGGATAAGTCAAAAAGGCATAATGGTGTTTCGAAAGTATCGACACTAAATTGAGATAATGAAAATAGTTGTGCTTATCTCAGTTTTGGGGTTTCGACTAAGTGAAAAGGTTAATTAATTGTTTTGACGATGACAGGAAGTATATTTTTCTTAACTTAAGGGTCGTTAATTTTTAACTTATAGTATCCTTTAAGGTAAATTAAAATTGGTCATAACGGGTTTCGAGTTTGAATCCACATCCATCGGCGACAAATAACCCTAACTTAGACAAATTCGCATTCGAACCAAATTAACGCCATGGATTAACCAAAATCGGCATGAAATTCGAATCTGGGACCATCTTACACGGTTGATTAACTTGAATCATTTTCAAAATTTAAAATAGTAACACGGATTTAAACCTAGAAATTTGAATTTAAAAAAAAACTAGTTTCTAATTTGAAATCGTAAATACTCCCCTTAAATCTTAGAGTTTCGCCTTTTTAATTTTGAGATTGATGGAAATTTGAAGAATATAAGTCTCGCTTTAGAAATTTTCAATTGCAAGTGAAGAGAAAGGAAAACGAGGAGAGCAAACTATAAGCTGAATGAATGGGAGGACGACTATCCAATCAGATTAAAGTAAACGGTCGAGATCAGCTCAGGAATACCAATTGGCGGGAAAGTTTTATACTGAAGCAATGGAAGGTGACGCATCAAAACAGTTGACTTGACAAGTCAAAAGCATTCCTTCGCGGGAGGGTGGGGGGACAAATGTTACTACCAAAAATCACTTCAACCCTATCGAAGCCCAAAAGATTATGAAGAAAAGCTTCATGAAGAACAATAATAATAGGAGGGCCTTTCAAAAGAGTCGAAGGGATGCTATAGCAAGTATTAAATGAAATATGGGCTTCCAAAGGGGTCGAAAGCGGTCAAGCCTATTCTTCCGCTTCAGTTGATATTGTAGGATCGATTTCACCCTAGAGGGGGGAGGGGTGAATAGGGTGATAGTATAAATTATCAAAATTAATTGCGGAAGCTTATAAAATTATTTCAACACAGATCACAGATTAATAGCAGCACAGAAAAATAGCAGAATAATAAATGCAGAAATAGAACGATACAGAATTTACCCAGCTTCGGCAAAACCCTGCCTACGTGCTGCCCCCAAGGTTTCTACTAGAAATTAGATAGTCTGACGCTTACACACGTAAATTCGCGACACCCACTATCGACTAAACCTAACTCTACGCTCAAAACCCTGCCACAACTCAGCCACCGAGTTGCGAATTCTCAAGCTACGCCAGGTAGCTTGTCCCCTAGTCACACGACTAGAAAATTAAACGGTTTAAAAAAGAAAATAAAAATTAAAAACAATTTAAAAATAAAGTATCCCTAATTTAAAAATAAAAGCCCTTATATAATATAAAAGAGAAATAAGCCGTCCCCTTTTGTTTATTATTCGGCCCGTCTTCTTTATTTTTTGTTAGTGGCGGCTTTCTCTCGTTCGTTCCTCTTTGTGGAATTAGGGCTTCGTTCTCTTCGATCCAAACTAGGGTTTTGCGAAGTGCCGACTTTAAATTGATCGAATTAATGATTGTTCACGTTTAGCCTTGATTGATTGTTCTCCTTGTTGCTCACTTCGTCTGCTTCGAGTTGATGGAGTTCGACTTCAATTCGGTATGTGATTTTCATTTATGCTATTCTGTTATGCTTGATTGAACTCCATGGATGAAATTGCCGATGATGATTTGTTTATATAGGGTTTGTACCCCTAGATTGTGTTCGTCTGATTTTTTCTATACTATGCTTTCGGCCGATCGATATTGCTTGGATGCTCGTGATTATTCCTGACTTTGTCAATTTCGTATAATTTCTAGTAGCTTGATTCACACGGTATTGATTTCGATTACGGCTTGACTTATTCATAAACGAATATACTTTCGTTGCTTGATGGTCACGTTGTTGATTCGTGACTTGGTCAAATTACTTGTTCACTACAGTTTAATTGTAATCTGACTTCGGTCTTGATTTGTTCAACTTGAAATTGATTTGTGACGTGAATTTATGGACGTTGATTATTTTCGGCTTGTACTTGGTGTATCATCTATATTAGTGTTTGTTGTGTTCACTTGATTGTTGTGCACTGAGTTTGCTTCGAGTCAGTTTCATTGTGTTAGTTTCATTGTTGCTATGTCACTGGTTCATTTGAAGTTGTAGCTTGCACTTTTGTTGTTTGCATTGAGCATTTTGTATGCTTGCAATTTTGGATTTCCAGTTGCACTTGGTTCATTGTCATTTTGCTGGAATGACTTCGACATTGGCTTTTGTAGTTGGTTCATTACTTTTCCATTGTTGTAGCCTTTGTGCATTGTCGCTATTCCTTTGGTCATGTTGCCTTCAGTTGCTTTTACTATCTGGTCTGACCTACACACTTGTTTATGCTTCTTTTTTTGACTTGATGCCTTGAATTTGAGACCTCGGCAGTTTGGTTTCATTTGGTATCATTTGCCTATCTGCATTACTAACACAGTCTTGCTGCCTCATCAACTTCAAAAGCCAAACAGTTCAAACAAAACATCCCCTCCATATTGCTATTTCATACCCATCACACTGGCATACATTCGACCTGATCATAGTAACAACCATTTGCATATATACCTGATTGCAGCAGCATATATATATATCTTCATAACAGTCCAAACCTCCATCTGCCATCACTTGCATACCATCTGAAGCTTGATATGCTTAGCTTGTAGTTTATGTGTTCTTGTGCATGTATCTTGTAGTTCTGGATGTATGAGTCGACTTGATTATGCATGGTCAGGTTGCTGTGTTGGCTTGATGGTTTTCTTCTTTGGTTGTATATTAGAATCTGGTTAGATGGAACTGTCCAGTTGAGGTTGTTGACTTCATGTTGCCTTGACTTTGTTTCCTGTGCATTATCTGTTACATGAAACTGTAATGTGAATGTTGCATATGAGTATTTGCAGCTTTGTTTTTTTGGTCTCGGATTTGTGATATTTGCATTTGAACTGTAGCATGGTCGTGGTTTTGAGAATGCGACTTCATCACTGATTTGGTTATCATTGATTTGTTTTGGTGCAACTGCCCTTGTGTTGAATCCAGCTAATAGCTCGGGTTTGACCTTGTGCGCGTGTTGTGATTTTATTTTTATTGCATTTGAGTTGAACCCGGCTTTTTATTTGGGTTTGACCTGTGCTCACCTGTCCCTGTAAATCAATCAAGTGTATATTGGTGTGCACGGCCTTGTGGCATGTACAGTGATACACTGTGCATGTCACATTGTTCGTGTGTGATGAATTCAAATATAAATCACGACGAACAACCCAAACAGCTGAGGCAAATATTATTTTCAAAAATTCATATTTTATTTTATATTGCAAAAATATTTCTTTTTCAATTTTACCGCGTTAGTGAATATTTTTGCAGATTGCTCAGATGCTGGATTCTAACTGGAATGAAGTTGAAGATAAAATACGAATTGAGTGAATGCGTGATGTGTAGTGAGGTTAAATGTAAATATGAAATTGTGATGTATTTGTAATCAAAATTGTATATGTATAGTGAGAGCTTGAATTTGTACTATTCAAAATTGTAATAAATATTTGTTTGAATAAAATTTCTGTTTGAATTCAAATTCTGTGTTATTTAATTTTATTCAGCAAATATTTATTTAATCTATGAAAAATAAAATAGTACATTAACAAATACATTTAAACGAATGTATATATGTTTATTATCATCAAACAAAAATCATATAAGCGCATATTCAACAGATATCTTCCATACGAGATGAAAGTAAGGGCTTCCTTGGACATTGCCCCTTCCACATATATCAAACCTTTCGAAACGATTGGTTCCGCCATTGTCTACCTTCCACAAGAGAAGACTTTACCGAAACTTCCTTTTCGAAAACATGATTTTGCAAAGACTAGCCTTTCGAACCTGTTGAACCCTTCCACGAGTATTAAGGAGATTTCACATATGCTAGTATTGCTTCCGCAAGAGTCAAAAGATGGACTTCTGCATTAATCAAGAGGATTGTCTTCGAAAGCTACCTTCCGTAACTAACTAAGTAGACACTTTCAAAGCAGTTGACCCTTTCGCGGGGGCCACATCATCATTTACCATTCCATCCTCAAGGAATGCTTCCACAACCATCTGAATAACAGCTTTCAAAAGCATCATCACCTTTCACGAGTATTGTTTATATACATTTCACACATGTTAGAACATCTTTTTGTGCTTATCCAAGACATCTACAGCAACATAAGTACTGCTTCTATACCACAGATGCAGCCGAAGGCTTCCAGATCTTATGCGAAAGCAATATTAGAGAGGCACTTAGGAGTCAACAGTGATGGAAAGTCATAAAGGCATCCTTTCGACCGAGTCAAAAGGACGGATGTGAAAATGTCTAGCCTGTGCCTATAAATAAGACCCTAGGGGTGCTGTTTGAAGGATCTGATTTCATTGCTTCCATGCTTGTATTTTTCTTGAGCTTGTAAATCCTAATTTCTAAATCACATTGGGGATTTCACTTCATTGTAATACCTAAACCTTTGTATTCATAAAAATTATCAATAAAGTAAATACATAGCACTTCGAATGCATGGAGTTTGATTCATTGTTTATATATGGTTTTATCTAAGGAACATGCACATCTATACCTTTCGAAGGGGTTCCTTTTGAAGGAAGAAGATCCTTTCGACTTAGTTAATATCTTCTATTCCTACTAGATTATGACCTTAGATTACTCTAATCAATTCGAAAGTGATTTCGAAGGAGTCTTTCACTCTTTTTACTTTGCTTTGGACCGTTGATAAGATTTCTAGTTAATAGGCATTTTTGGTATTTCATACCGACACTAAAAAAGCGTGACATGAAATATATTAAAATTATTACTAAAAGAATACATATAAAGGTTAATTTTGAAACTTCGCGGTCGGACCAAAACATTGCGTGTACAAGCCAACTATTAATAAAGATATACTCCCACATGTTATTATACAATGTCTAGATGTATCTCATATTTTCATAGCAACAACCAACTTTTCAACAACATCATCACCTACGCTATGATCCATATCAAATTGCAATCTAAATAGAGCCGTCAATGGATATCTGAAAAATCCAAAATCCGTCTGCATCCAAAAGCCGGATAAATATTCGTTTTTCAAAAAAATGGATGCAGATCCTAAGACAATTACATCCGCATTCGAAAATTATCCGTCCGGTTTTTTTGAAGACTATAGTTTAAATTATGTATAATTTAGAAAAATAAAATATATTCATTTATTATTTATTAAGTTTATATTATATGCACTTAATGCTTAATAACTGCTCAAAACCATTTATTATTATCATGTTTGTTAACTTTTAACATGAGATTGAAAAAAAAATTATATTAAACGATTTTAAAAAAATATATTTATTGATTTATTGGTCGTTAGCGAATAAAATAATTGTTCGATATATGTCTGTATCCGTGAATGTGAATATCTGATATTCTAAAATGAATTCGAATGTGGATATGAATATGACATTATTCACATCTGAAAATTTCAGTTGAATAACCCAAGTCTAAACATTGTTTTGTTCTCAAGAAACAATCTCCATCAAGTCAAACTATACCTATATAAGTGCACCAGCCAAAACCAGAATCAAGGAGTACTAGTACAGATCAGTAGGCATGTCCACACAAGCATGTAGTGCTCAAGTGAAAACAAGATTAATTTCATCTGAATTAGCAAACAAGTGCAAGAGCAGTCAACACAAGTACACTCAAGCCCATGAGAGCATGCTAATGTAGGAAGGCTGCAAAACGAATGGTGCAAGTGTATATACCTACAACTGATTGTCTCAGACTCTCATATCCTCATCTGCAATCAACTACACAACAACATACCAACATCGATCAACCACTCATATCAGATCAGAATAACCATGCATCGTCAACAGCGAGCAACAAAACCAACCAGAAAAGGCAGACTTGCATCACCACAGCTGACCATAGTTCATCAACACTGTTTTATAACCAGAACTCGAAACCATGTTCAGAGTGAAAAAGCAAACAAAACACGTTTTTTTGCATTTTCATCTCTCAAAGCATTCCCAGATCTGTAGTTTGCAAGATCAGCAACCCTCTCAAAGCATCATCAGGCATGCAACTATGTGACAGTGACGCAGAACAAAGACGAACGCAACTTAGATATCGTCGTTTCAACTTCGGGCAAACAAGGCAACATTGGAGTTGATATTCAACAGCAGCACGATCTGAATATCTAGCATTAGATCTCGCAACCAAGTTCATCAGCAAACTCCGCAATTAAGCAAAGAAAAGTGAGCATCTCAAAATAGCACAACGCATCGTCGATAACATCTCCTGACGTCGGCTTAATCAGTGGAATCGAGTTCTCAGGCGGCATGATTTTTGGAGGACGCGAACTAATTTTCAGGCGACGAGAAGCAAGGCGCGACTCCATCATTGAAAACAGCTGGCTCGACGTTTCCTCATCCTCTCAGGAAACTTGCGAATTCAAGCATTACCCAGATCGACTTATCGATCTTCTCCCAGTAGCCGACGGTGGAAATTGGCGGCGCAATTCATAATGAGAACGACAATATTGTGGAGCAGAATCAATTATTTGTGTACAAGAAGATCGAATTCTTTTAAAGGAGGAGGAGATCGATTGCTTTTTTGTTCCTCGAAGAGAATTCGTTTTCTGGATTCATGGAGGGAAAAAAACATGGAAGTATCATTCTCTGTCTACAACCATAAAAAGGAAAGAAGAATTTTTTTCCTAGGCCCTCATTTTTTCTATTATTTGCAAAATTGAATATTAGAGGTACAGTATTTTAGTGAGAATTAAGGAAAAAGACAAACATGGAAGAAAAAAATTAGACCGAAGGATACAAAATTTTATTTTTAGACCGAAGGACAAATGCTAGTCATAAATAGCATTATATTCAACTTTTACACCATACAAAATGTTATTTATATATAGCATTATATTCAGTTTTACACTATACAAAATGCTAGTTATAACTAGCATTGTCCTTTAGCCTAAAAAACAAATTTGTTGTAGCTCTAATTTTTTTTTTTTTTTTTTTTTTTTTTTGCGTTTGTCCTTGTCCCTATTTTCCTGTTTAGTTTATTTGTTTTGCATTTTTGTTTTTAAATTAAACTCTTGATTTCCTGGGATTGAACTATTGTTTGTAGTTCGGTGATTCTCGACTTGGATACAATGTAAGGGCAGGATCACTAGGCATAGAAGTAGTATATTCATGTTAGCAGGGAGTGCGAGTTTACCGTTGTTGTAAGCGTTCGAAATATAATTCTAGTAGTAACATAAATGCAACAGTAAGCACTAACGGGATAGCAACCGAAGCTGGATATATCAATGCGTCGTTTACTTTTTGCATTTGAGTTAACGCATTATTTATCTATTTACATGCGAAATACTTTAAATACCATATTTGCACGCTTCTAACAGCTCAGCATTTGTAAGTTGTAATGCAGTTATTTTATTGCAATTGTTCATATATAAATATGACTGTTCTTCGAAAAAAGTATTTATTTAAAAAAATCAATATGGAATTCGTAGCAAATGTACATGACATATTTTATTGAAAATAATTATGTTTGATGATCACCATAATCTTGAAAATACAAGTGCAATCCTTGAAAAATAATTCTTTGTAAAAAATAATAATTTTTCGTTTGAAAAATAACCTAATCCATAGTTGGGGTTTTGACAGTAACTGTAAATATAGTTTGGAGGAACCGAAATGTTCTAAAAGTTTGAGTATCGAGATCGTAATTGGTCATTAAAATATATGGTTTAAACCATAATAGATTATTGAAAAGTAATTATACGATCTATTACCATGGCACCATGACACTATTTCTCACCTTCTCTTACCATTATCATTTTGTAACATCTCCCTTTTCGAAACCAAAATATGAAACCCCAACATGTTGAAGTCCCCAACATGCTGAAGTTACCTTAGAATTATTTTTAGGCAATAGAATGTGTTTCCCAGGGAAATGACCGGGCAACTTATTACTCAGACTCCCTATCGATCGGCATCAATGAGCATTCGGCATCAAGAAACGCTCGGTATTGAATACCGTTGGGCCAAGAAAAGGATGCTCGGCATAAGATCGATCTACAACCAAAGGCATCGCTCGGTCAAGATATCGTTCGGCCTCCCGGGCGCGTTCGGCATCCAAAGGATACTCGGCCAAAGTGAACGTTCGGCCTAAAGTAAGCGTACGGTCTAAAAGGAGCGCTCGGCCAAAGTGAACGTTCGGCCTAAAGTAAGCGTACGGTCTAAAAGGAGCGCTCGGCCAAAGTGAACGTTCGGCCAAAGTAAACATTCGGCCTACAAGGAATACTCGGCGTAGTATGTTCGGCATCTCTGGACGTTCGGCCCTGCAAACCAACATTCTATACTACTCGGCATCACATCGTTCGGCACAAGGAACGTTCAGCCTCCCAAGAATGTTCGGTAGTCTAAGATGGATCGGCGTACTCCCCAGCACGTCCGACCTCGATTGTCGCTCGGCCCACTCTTCCTATACAACACACGCATTGTTCGACACAAACGCCTTGACTGGCATCCTACCGTTCGGCCTCCCTAGTTCGGCGCGCAGATCTAGTACTATTTGGACCGAGTTATTCAGCCACCAGGGAAGTCCAACCCACCTTCGCCTATAAATAGAGGGGCGGGGGCACAGAAAAATGGATCAGATTTTAGAGAGCACTGGGGAGACTCTGCCATTTTCAAGACTCAATCCAGACTTATTTCTTTTACTTTGCAATTGCATTCAAGTAACAAAAAACAGATTGTATCTGTAATCAACTGTCAAGGAAATCAATGAAAATCAACTATAAAGTGGATGTAGGCAGTTACGCCGAACCACTATAAATTTGGTGTTCTTACTTTGTACATTTAAATTTATGCCCTCTTCTCTATTTTAATTTGTTTTTTCATTAATCTCTCTACACAATCTTCCTAAGGGTGTTAGTGACCAACTTTGATGCTAACATTTTGGCGCTTTCACTAAGAATTGAATTCTCAGGCTATCAGGATCTACTTTGTAGCTACTGGATTGCATAAAACCCCCAAGGGAGATCCATAATCATTCATAGGGCATCTGTTGATTCTACTCAGAGTTACAACCGACAACTCTACCATAGGAAGACCACGAACTAGATCGACCTCTCAAAATGCAGATGCCCATGAAACTGCTAGTGTGCAACAACTTGGACCTAGCAATCAACAAGCAATTCGAGGCGCGGGGCCCTCCAACCAAAACCAAGCAGAAGTTGTTTCTCGAGCAGAATTCAATGACTTGATAAGAGAACTTAAGGAAAGTAGAAAGCAACTTGCTGAGCAAATGCAAGTCAATGCTGACCTCATAACTCAGCTTACTCAGCAGCAGCATCAAAATGCTGGAGGTAGCCCTGCCCCTTACTCTGAAGATGATAGTTCGACTTCAGCTGATGAACCTCCTAGGCGTAGACACCGTAAGGACGAAGATACGCAATCAGGTGCCGCTGATCGATCGACTAGAAACCAAGCCCGTGGAACGGAACCCAACTTCTCATCTTCCATGCGAACCCCAAATTTGACAGCTATGGTCAGGCAGTTTATGAGAGAGAATCAAGGATTGACTAATGAAGATTGGGGAGTGTCTAAGAGTCATACTCCCTTCACGGATTCCATTCTACAGGTTGAATACCCAAGGAAATTTAGCATGCCCACCATTCCTGCCTACGAAGGGAAGACTGACCCCGGACAACATGTAATGAGGTATGGATGGATGATGGATTTTGCAAGAGCCAATGATGCGACCAAGTGTAGGTGCTTTCCAATTACTCTGTCCGGAATTTCCACCATGTGGTTTACTCGACTTCCCCCACGATCTATATCCAGCTTCGACGAATTAGCAATGAAATTCATAGAACAATTTAGGATACACACCACTCGTCCAAAGGACGTGATGTCCTTATCAAGTGTGACCCAAGCTCCAGGAGAGTCACTGAAAGCATACTTGCAGAGATTTCATGTTGCTGCTACTGAAGTGAGCAATCCTAACGACCATGCAATTTTGATGGCAATGATGCGTGGAGTGGATCCCGATTCCGAATTTGGAGATTGGTTGGCGGGAAAGCCCCCAGCCACGCTGGAGCGTTTTTATTCAAAAGCTCATCAGTTCATAAAGAGGGAAAAAGCTCGGTGGACAAGGAAAGACAAGGCACCAAGGCCCGTTCAGGAGACTGTAAAGAGTAACATCGCCGTGAAACCAACCGGCGATAATCCCGGAAAGACTCAAGCCAACGTCCAGAACAAGCTCGGGCAGTCTAAAGGTCCGGAGGTGGAAATCCCGGAAAGAAAAGAGAAACGGGGAGATGGAAGTCAAGGATCCCGACCTACAACGAATACACTCCACTGAATGCACCTCTTGAGAACATCTACTTTTCGACCTGCAACACTTTCCAATATAGAAAACCATGCCCAAAGAAATCAACAGAGGAGCAAAAGCGGACTTGAAAGTATTGCCGCTTTCACGAGTCTTATGGGCACAACACAGAGGAGTGTAGACACCTCCATGACGCTATAGAAAAGCTAATTAGACAGAAGAAGCTACAGATTTTTGTCAAAGACCCATCATATGGGAGGCAAGGAACCTCGGACCCCGGAAGCGGGCCAGCTCCACACCAACCGGAACGTCCTGCTCGAACAGTGGGTAGATTGGTTATCAACACGATTACTGGCGGACCTCACCGTACGGACAAGATTTGGCTGGAGATGGAGTGATACGCTAACTCTTTGAGACATGCGGACTATGAGTGTTGTTCGAATGTAGAGGATGGAACTCCCGCAAAGCAGCAGCGCACGATGAATGATGACATCGTGTTCAGGAGCAGAGATGCAGATAAGGTAGAGGCCCCTACTATCGGCCCAATGGTCATATCTGCAACCATTGGGCCGGCGTTAGTGAAGAGAATTCTAATTGACTACGGAAGTTCCGTTAACATCATCTTCCGGAAGGCGTATGACTAAATGAAGCTGGAAACCAAGGATTTGAAACCATCCAAAGCCAAAATCCATGGCTTTAATGGCGCGACAACTGATGCAATGAGATATGTGGAGTTACCAGTCGAACTAGGACAAGATGAACGTAGGAGAGTGCGAATCCTACCATTCATACTGCTGGATGTTGATTCCCCATACAACGTGTTTCTGGGACGTCCAGCCCTAGCGGAATTCAGGGCAGCTTTGGCCCCATGGTGTTTGACGTTAAAATTTCCCACAGACAAAGGAGAAGGAGTAGTGCACGTTGATCATGCCACCGGTCGAGCATGCTGTGTGGCTGAGCTCAGAGAGGCGCAGCGTAGGGAGAAAGGAAAGGTTGTAGACAGCTCGGTCCGCATACAAAATTCAGACGATTGACAACTAGCGCCCGAACCCTGGCTCGGGCGACATTCTCGGGTCCATAGAGACATAGATTCGAGAGATGATGATGGGGGACCCAGGGAAACAAACACAGCACCGGCTGAACTAACCATTGACATCTCAATTAGCTGCAGCGACCCATCATGAGTCCTTAAAATAGGATCACAGCTCGACCCCATGATAGCCGAAAACCTTACTAACTTCCTATGAGCGAACCTTGATGTTTTTGCTTGGACACATTCTGATATGTGCGGGATTTCTCTTGCAATTGCGAGTCATATGTTGAACATAGACCCGAAGCATGTCCCAGTGAAACAGAAAAGGAGAGGCATGGACCCAGAGAGGTCCGCGACTCTCAAAGAGGAGGTAGACAAACTCAAAACCAATGGGTTCGTTCGCGATGCCCTCTACCCTGAATGGGTATCTAACCTGGTGTTAGTAAAGAAAGCAAATGGAAAATGGAGAACTTGTGTCAATTACTCTGATTTAAACAAAGCATGCCCGAAGGATAGCTTTCCATTACCAAGGATTGACCAACTGGTCGATTCAACAGCTGTACACGAGTTACTATCATTTATGGACGCATACTCTGGATACAATCAAACCTTGGTGCACATCCCAGATCAAGAACACACCAGTTTTGTCACAAACATTGGACTATACTGCTATGTAGTAATGCCATTTGGATTGAAGAACGCATGAGCAACTTATCAACGTCTGGTGAATCGAATGTTCAAAGATCAAATTGGAAAAACGATGGAAGTCTATGTGGATGACATGATTGTGAAGTCACGGCAGTCAAACGACCACATCCGAGACCTAGCAGAGATGTTCGATATACCGAGGCACTTCGGGATGAAGATCAATCCTTTAGAGTGTTCATTCGGCGTAGCATCGGGAAAGTTCTTGGGTTTCATTGTAAATGAACGAGGAATTGAAGCTAGCCCGGAGAAGATCCGGGCTATCCGAGATATACAGGTACCCAGAACCGTAAAGCAGGTGCAAAGCTTGAATGGAAAAGTGGCTGCGCTGAGTCGATTCATATCCAAAGCTACAGACAAGTGTATTCCGTTCTTCGATGTTATAAAGAAAGGAAAGAGAAACTTCGAATGGACAACTGACTACGATGAATCATTCCGAGCTCTGGTAAGGCACTTAGAAAGTTCCCCTGTACTGTCAAAGCCAGTAGACCACGAGATGTTGTACATGTACTTAGCTGTCTCCCAGCATGCTATCAGCGCGGCCTTGGTCCACGAGGAAGACCGGATTCAAAAGTCAATCTACTATGTCAGTAAACACTTGACGGGGGCGGAAAGAAATTATCCAAAGATTGAGAAATTAGCCTACTGCTTGGTGATTGCATCACACAAGCTTCGTCCCTACTTTCAGACACATTCAATTGGTGTTTACACCGACCAACACTTGCGACAGGTACTCCAACGACCGAAAACTTCCGGAAGGATGTTAAAATGAAATATTGAGTTGAGTCTATTCGACATTACCTACCTGCCGCGAAGGGCCATACAAGGACAAGCACTAGCTGACTTCATTGCTGAATTCACTCTACCGGATGAACCGAGCTGTCACAGCTCATACCCCCCGTTCGATGGAAGATGTACACCGATGGGGCATCTTACGACCATCACTCGGGGGCAGGTTTAGTCATCGTAACTCCTGAAGACCGATCAATCTACTACGCTTTGAAGCTTGAGTTTGCAGCAACGAATAACTAAGCCGAATATGAGGCATTGATTGCTGGCTTGAGACTTGTTATTGAACTGGGAGTGAAGTCAATCGAAATCTTCTGTGATTCACAGCTGGTGGTATATCAGGTGCGGGGAGACTATCAAGCAAAGGGGCAGAGACTGGCTCCTTACCTTGCTCGGGTTCAAGAGCTACCGGCGAGTCTCAAATATTACGACATCTCGCATGTCCCACGCGAAAAAAATAAATAAGCCGATTCGTTGGCGAAGTTCGCAAGCACTGGCGATGCACAACAAATGGGATTGTTCCCTGTTGAGACTCTCCATGCTCCAAGTATAGACATAATGGAGATAGATTTCGTGTTAGAGACCGAACTTGAAAAGGAATCGTGGTTGACCCCAATCAAACAATACCTGCTACAAGGAGAATTGCCTTAAAAGAGGAGCGAAAGACGCCAAGTACTACGTAAGGCTTCGCGTTAGGTAGTAGATGGCGGAATAATGTATTGGAGGGGGTTCTTGACCCCCTTACTCCGGTGCATGGCCCATGATGACATAAACCGAGTACTAAAGTAAGTCCATGAGGGGGAGTGTGGTGACCATACCGAGGGGCAAACATTGGCAAAGAAAATCCTTCGCTATGGATACCATTGGCCAACCGTGAATCGGGACACCGTAGACTACGTAAGAAGATGTGACAAATGTCAGATATACGTAAGAATTCTAGAGCTCCGTCGACGGAACTCACACAAATGATTAGTCCGTGACCATTTTCAATGTGGGGAATCGACCTAATTGGTTCTTTACCCATAGCCAAAGGAGGCACGAAATATGCAATAGTAGCAGTAGATTACTTTACCAAGTGGGCAGAGGCAGAGCCTATGGCCACGGTCACCACCAAGAAAGTCATTAATTTCGTTATACGAAATATCATATGTCGTTTTGGCCTTCCACGGACCATCATAACAGACAATGGAACTCAATTTGAAAGCAAGGAGTTTAAAGAATTTTGTCAGAAATATGGAATTGAGAAAAGGTTTGCAGCAGTCGCTCATCCAAAGGCAAATGGTCAGGTAGAAGCCGTGAATAAGATAATCAAGACCATATTGAAAAAGCGTTGGGAAAAGGCTAGAGGAAAGTGGGTAGATGAACTCCCGACGGCGCTTTGGGATTATAGAACCACCCACAAAACCGCGACTGGCCACACTCCATTCGCATTAGCATATGGCACGGAAGCTGTCATACCCATGGAACTTGAAGTTCCAACACATCGGGTAACTTATTACGATCCTGCGTTGAACCAGGATCTCTTATTTGAGTCATTGGACTTCATTGATGAGAAACGCGAAGAAGCTGATTTGAGAGCGGCCTCATACCGACATCGAGTCGCCAGGTATTATAACGAAAAGTCCAACCGAGAATCTTTGATGTGGGAGATCTGGTTTTAAAACGAGTCTTTCCAACCCCATCTCACATGAATCCCGCATGGGAAAGTCCATACATCATCGAACGAAGGCTTGGAGAAGGAACTTTCAAGCTGGCGATCGTCGATGGTGTGATACTCCCCCGAGAATGGAATAAGGAGCACTTACAGCGTTACTACACTTAGTCTGTTTCCTTTATGCAGTAGTTGCATTTATTTCCAGTACGTTTTCATTTCTAGTCCTTGGCATGTAATAAGACAATTCAGTTTGCTTTCATTAATAAAGGCTTGAAGCTATCTTTTTCATAAATAACTAATGTTTCTACGTATGATAGCCCTGTGGCAAGCAATTAAAATTATGTTATTCTGGCTGCCGTACGAACGCTAAAAAACAACTCAAAATCTCCAAGTCCCCGGAGTGCGGACTGGAGTACTCGAAGTCCCTGGAGTGCGGACTCGAGTATAAATGATTCAAAATCTCCAAGCCCCCAGAGCACGGACAGGAGTACTCGAAGTCCCCGGAGCACGGATAGGAGTACTCGAAGTCCACGGAGCGCGGACTCTAGTATAAACAATTTAAAATCTCTAAGTCTCCGGAGTGCGGACTGGAGTACTCGAAGTCCCCGGAGTGCGGACTCGAGTATAAATGATTCCAAACCTCCAAGTCCCGGAGTGCGGACTGGAGTAATCGAAGTCCCCGGAGTGCGGACTCGAGTGTAAACGATTTAAAATCTCCAAGTCTTCGGAGCGCGGACTGGAGTACTTTAAGTCCCCGGAGTGCGAACTCGAGTATAAATGATTTAAAATCTCTAAGTCCTCGGAGTGCGGACTGGAGTACTCGAAGTCCCTGGAGTGCGGACTCGAGTATAAATGATTCCAAACCTCCAAGTCCCCGGAGTGCGGACTGGAGTACTCGAAGTCCCCGGAGTGCGGACTCGAGTGTAAATGATTTAAAATCTCCAAGTCCCCGGAGTGTGGACTGGAGTATTCTAAATCCCCAGAGTGCGGACTCGAGTATAAACAATTCAAAATCTATAAGTCCTTAGAGTGCGGACTGGAGTACTCTAAGTCCCCAGAGTGCAGAATCGAGTATAAACGATTTAAAATCTCCAAGTCCCTGTAGCGCGGACTGGAGTACTCTAAGTCCTCGTAGTGTGGACTCGAGTATAAATGATTTAATATCTCTAAGTCCTCGGAGTGCGGACTGGAGTACTCGAAGTCACTGGAGTGCGGATTTGAGTATAAATGATTCCAAACCTCCAAGTCCCCGGAGTGCGGACTGGAGTACTCGAAGTCCCCGGAGTGCGGAATCGAGTGTAAACGATTTAAAATCTCCAAGTCCCCGGAGTGCGGACTGGAGTACTCTAAGTCCCCGGAGTGCGGACTCGAGTATAAACGATTCAAAATCTCGAAGTCCCCAGAGTGCGGACTGGAGTACTCGAAGTCCCCGGAGTGCGGACTCGAGTATAAACGATTCAAAATCTCCAAGTCCCCGGAGTGCGGACTGGAGGACCCGAAGTCCCCAGAGTGTGGACTCGAGTATAAACGATTTAAAATCTCTAAGTCCCCGGAGTGCGAACTGGATTACTCAAAGTCCCCGGAGTGCGGACTCGAGTATGAATGATTCCAAACCTCCAAGTCCTCGGAGTGCAGACTGGAGTACTCGAAGTCCCCGGAGTGCGGATTCGAGTGTAAACGATTTAAGACCTCCAAGTCCTCGGAGTGTGGACTGGAGTACTCTAAGTCCCCGGAGTGCATACTCGACTATAAACGATTTAAAATCACCAAGTCTCCGGAGCACGGACTGGAGTACTCTAAGTCCCCGGAGTGCGGACTCGAGTATAAACGACTCAAAATCTCCAAGTCCCCGGAGTGCGGACTGGAGTGCTCTAGGTCCCCAAAGTGCGGACTCGAATATAAACGAACAAAAATTTCCAAGTCCCTGGAGTGCGGACTGGAGTACTCGAAGTCCCCAGAGCGCGAACTCGAGTGCAAGCGGTAAAAATTCTTCAAGTCCCCCGAATGCGAACTGGAATATTCTGAGTTCCCATTGTACAGATTAAAAAATGTTCTAAGTGCTTGAAGCATGGAAGGAAAATAAGCGACCCTCAGAGAATCAACGGGCTATGTGGAGACAAACCGAGAAATCTGTGTTACGCACAACAACATGAATTCGAATCATAATTACAAAGAAAACTGAATAATAAGAATCTTTTGAAAAAACAGAAAAGGAAACTAAACTTTATTCAGGAAAAGTTTTCTGCTACAAGCACTCCAAAATTTGGAGTCAACAGCCTGTCTACAAAAATTACAAAAAAAAAACTATTACACGACTCAGATTGACTCTCGTTGAACGAGGACAGTGGCCACTTCTTATGCTTCTTCGACTTCTTCCCAGATGACTCTTCCCCAGAGCGTTTACCCTTGGAACCTTTCCTCGATGGAGGAGTAACAACTGAAGAAGTAGGGGGGACATCCAAGGGCTTGGACCTACCAGGAAGGATGACCTTCAAGGGCTTGTTCAAGGGATCGTCCAGGTCCACTTCACGTGGCTCAACCTTGACCTTGACTGTATCTCTCTTCTCTTTCTCGAGCCACTCCTTCATGCTCAAATCATATGTATGCTCAGAGGCGCCTGTGACTTCTACTTCATAACTCCCGGAGGAGGAATCGGACTTGCCTTCGTCAAGCGCCCCGATCACTTGAGCATCTGGCCCAGGAGCTTCACCAGCATGAGCAGCCTCACTAGTCTTTTCTACCTCCTTGGCGACATTGCTCCTCGGAGTGGGATCGGGATCAGAATGACCTGCAAAAAATCAGAAAAGATGAGCATTAGAATGCAATAGTACTTCACAAAGATTGACGACTTTCAAAACCTCAAAGTGAAAGGTTATCTACCAGTTTCTGGCAAACTCTCTGCCGTCAAAGGGGTTTCGCCCTCCGGGATAGGAGACAAAACATGAATGCCCAAGCCGGGGGCTTCGGATCGTAGCCAATGTGCTGTTCAAAAGGATCAAGTATCGGCCGAATGGCCAGGTGGGTAGGCACATGAACAGGAGGCTCGACCCCAGATGGACCGGCGGCAACTTCTTTTCCTTTCCTGGAGGGGGAGCCTTTGTAATAAAGGGCCTTGGCCGCCGACAGGTCCGAAGGCTCATTTCCCCTCTGATATTCTTTTATCAAGTCCCCTCATCAACCTCTTCGGCGCCGCGCTCGACCTTCTTGATTTGAGTTAAGGTTTCCCACACCTCGAGCAACGATTCAAGATAGCCATCATCCAAAAAAGTTAAGTCACGGTGCATGATCACGCGGGCGTTGAACTCGGTAATAAGCGGGTCGAACGCGGTCTTGATCTCTTCCCTGCCTTCTTCCCTGGCCGCCTCGAGACGGGACTTGTGTCCTCCGACGCTATCTTTTTCCCCTCCTCACGGGCATCGCTCTTTAACGCCTCGACTCTGGAAAGCTCGCCCTCAAGTTTTTCTTTTAAGAGTCGAGTGGCGACGATCTCGTCACGGTATCGTTGTGACTCTTCCTGGGCAGCCATTTTCTCTTCTTTCTCTCTGCGAAGAAGCTCCTCAAGTTCCTTGACCCGGGAGCTGAGCGTATCCCTCTCCTTTTGAACGGAGTCTTTCTCTAAAGCCAAAGCCCCGCATCATTGAACCGCCTCATCAAGCTCTTTCTTATGAGTTGATTCCAAATGAGTGACGGCCTCAACAGTATCCCTGGTGCTCCGATGGGCGACCTCGAGTTCAGACTTATAAGTGGCGATTTCTTCGTCTTGGGCCTTAATGATGTCTCTATCGTGCATCGCCTCAAGCTTCAAACGATCTATCTCATGATGTCGTTCCACAGAGACTTCGGAAAGTTTCTCAGCTAGGTGGATGAAGGCGTCATGTTGAACATAGACGTCTTTCGTACAGGCAAGAGCGCTCTGTTTAACATGACCGGGAATAGGATGAATCGCTGGAAGGAATTTCAGGCCATCGAAGCAGATTCTCGAAAATTTGTCTTTAAGCTCAGCCAGCTTCTCTGCCACTTTTGGTTCTGTTGCAGGAGCAGGGGGAGACGGCTTTGAAAGTTCACCCCTCCCGTGAGAACCTCGGGACTATCGAGTAGAAGAGGAGTCAGAGAGTTGGTCCCGGGGAGCGTCGGGTTGCGACCTCTTATGGCCGTGCTTGTCTTTGCTGTGCTCCGCGTGAGATGAAGTATTCTGGTGGTGCTTTGGCTGATAGTAAGTTTTCTCCGGGATGAGGAGTCCCGGGAATGATAGGCTTTGTTGCCATCACCATCTCTATCTCGATGTCTCTCGGGACCCGAGTCCCGTCCGGACGGATGAAAAATAGAAGAACCACGGAGACGATCGAATCCGTGTGAGCTCCCCATGTCACCTGGACGAAATTAAAATAACAGAGAATTAGTAAAAAGAGGTGTGACGACGAAAATCTAAGTGCGAATTAAAGTGCAAGTGTTCGTGTGTGTCCTAGTGTGCCCCCCGATGGACCAGTAGACTTGCTAACATGGGTTTTCTCTCCCTAACTTTGGGTTGGAATCCCCACATCGCCTTTGACGGGCGAGTGGAACTTGAATGCCTCCTGATCGCCAAAGTCGTAGTTGAGCATTTCATCGGGGATGGAGAGATTCGACAGGCCCTTTAAAGAACTTTCCACATGCTGTGAAGAAGCCTCTTTCTCTGCCGGGATGAGCGTAACTTTGGAAGTTCCGCCAACCTTCTCCTTCCTTATCTTATACGCCAACTTCTTTCTTTGCTTCGAAGGGGAAGATGACGTCTCAAAATCATGTACTTCGACCGGCGGATACTGAGTAACAACCACATTCTCACCTTGTGTTTCAGGAGCCTCACTCTCTTTAATCTCCCCCTCTTCCTGTACATCAGGGGTATGGCGTGATGACGATTCAGCTAGTTTTTTCCCTTTGCCGGATGCGGGCTTGGGAATCGAGACGCCCTCAGGAAGGCTAATCCCGCAACCTTCTGCTAATAGTCCGAATCTCGATAATGACTCATTTGAAATGAGGGTTCGGATGTCCCATTCCTCAACAGGAAGAGCTCTAATGGCGTCGACGGCCTCGGAATACCCTCGGCCCTCGGGACGTGGATTGATACCTGAAAAAATGAAACAAGAAGTCGGAAAAGGCATAACTCCGATCGAGCACGAATGTCAACTCAGGGAAAAGACTTACTGCCTTCAACCCATCTCCTCGCGAAACCAGGAGGGCAACGCACATAGAGCCATTCCTGTTTGTACAGGGCAAATTTGCTACATGCTCCGGTCAAAATCTGACATTTGTGGTGCGGCTCGAGGAACACGAAGGAGGGGCTGTCTCTCCGCTTCTTGAGCATATGAATATATCTAATGTCGCCTGGAGTTGGAGGCCTAGAAAAGACGATCATGAAAAGGAGATAGGTCCTATAAATGAACGCGTGACCGTTTGGGTGCAGCTGCGACGGGGCAATGTCTATGTATTGCAACACGTCCCGAAGAAATAAATTGAATGGAGGCACGCTGCCCATCCAGCACATAAACTTATTGTAGACGGTATATCCAACCGGGGGCAGGTGTGGACGATCATGCCTCGACGGAACCAACACATCGGCAAAGGGGATGCCGTGAATAGAGCATATTCGCCGTAGTGCGACTTCGTTAATCTTCGAAGCCTGTGAATCGATCGGATTATCTAGGAGGATAGATGACTCCAGGGCATCATGAGCTAAATTATGAGCGGGGGAGGTCGACAGGTTAGAAGTGTCTGCGTCCCCTTGTTTGGAAGACGGCCCGGGCCTGTCCAAGATTGTGGCGGAACTGGATTTTTTAGACATCTCCAATAAATAGTGAATTCGGCCAAGCACCTGTGTGAACCATACTTGAAAAATGATCGATATCAGAATTAACAACTCGAACAATCCCCCACGTAGTGTGTGAACTAGTGCAATCAGTCGTGTATAAGCATTAACAATTTGGAAGTCGCAAGATTAATAATATAACACGAAGCTTAAAATCATCGCCTTCGAAGACCGTCATCGCTGACCGTCTCTAAAAGCCTTCCTTATGGCGATCACAGTTTCAGGTTCAGAAAACATTAAAAGAAGTTATCCGATTATGTTAATCTAAGTCCGGATTCATGTCTACTGAGGCTAGGGAGTTAATAGTCCAGATCATTTCGATATGCTAGTATGCTAAAGTCCGTGTCCCTGTCTTGTTACATGATTAGGCAAGGCAATTGATTGTTCGACATTTATGTGTTGTTCGGCATTTATGTATTGCTCGGCTAAGTATCTTTCGGCATGATTGGTCCGACACTTATGCTTGTTCGGCATTGTTATGGTTCGGCACTCATTTTTGTTTGGCCAGGTTGTCGTTCGGCAAGGCAATCGGTCGGTCTGAAAACTTGTTCGGCCAAATTTTCGATCGGCCTAACTACAGTTCGAACCAGTTAGCACTCGGCAGAGTATCATTCGGCCAAAATCCCATTTGGCCGAAACAACACTCAACATCCTCTCCGTAAACTCATGCTTCTTTCCAAACCTTCCCTCCTACCGTCCGGCATGTGATGTGTCACACCGAACCAGAATCATGCCAAGCTCCAACGTTCGGCACTCCACCCGAAAATCCTTCCCTCTCTTCCACCATCCTCAACCGAACAGCGAGGGCCGAGCATTCGGCAAGCCGTACCAGGAAATTCCGTTCGGTATCCCAGCTACCTCCTTCTTCTCCTCCATCCTTTCTTCCTCAAAACTCATTCGACACGAGGGGACTACGTCAAACCATCACACAACTAACCACGGCTCCCTACCGAACTCATCTCAAACCATTCCTCCTTACCTACAGTCCTAAAGATCGAAGTTCGACCCATTTTCGACTACGACTCTAAGTTAACCATGGATAGAGGATAGGAAGAGGAGATAGTACCTATTCGGTAAATCGAAGCTTAGGAGGGATTGATTTGACTCTTAGTATCTGGTTTATAGGTGAAATCGCGAGTTCCTGGAAGATAGCAGAAATAAAAGTGGAAAAGAAGAGAAGGGGGAAGACGCCAGGTTATATAGGGAAGAAGGAGAAGACGAAGAGGCTATGTCCGGTGAAACCGGTCAAAGCCATACCGATCGGTTCGGCCACTGCATGACGTTCGACACGCTAGGTCCGTTCAGTTTCATCCAAACCGTTCGGCCTTCTACGCTACGTTCGCCCGAGAGAATCATGCAACCTCCAAGGAGATTCAACCAAAGCTCAAAGCAAAGCATGGAAGATACATACTTCAAAGCGTATCACGTTCGATCACGTAATACGCTTGGGGGGCAAGTGTTTCCCAGGGAAACAACCGGGAAACTTTGTACTCAGACTCCCCATCGATCAGCGTCAATGAGCATTCGACATCAAGAAACACTTGGTATTGAATAACGTTCGGCCAAGAAAGGGACGCTCAGCATAAGATCGATCTACAACCAAAGGCATCGCTCGGTCAAGATATCGTTTGGCCTCCCGGGCGCGTTCGGTATCCAAAGGATACTCGGCCAAAGTGAATGTTTGGCCTAAAGTAAGCGTACGGTCTAAAAGGAGCGCTCGGCCAAGGTGAACGTTCAGCCAAAGTGAACGTTCGGCCTAAAGTATGCGTACGTCTAAAAGGAGCGCTCGGCCAAAGTGAACGTTCGACCAAAGTAAACGTTCGACCTACAAGGAATACTTGGCGTAAAGTACGTTCGGCATCTTTGGACGTTCGGCCCGGAAAACCCACATTCTATACTAGTCGGCATCACATCGTTCGGCACAAGGAATGTTCGGCCTCCTAAGAATGTTCGATAGTCTACGATGGATCGGTGTTTTCCCTAGCACGTCCGGCCTCGATCGTCGCTCGGCCCACTCTTCCTATACAACACATGCATTGTGCGGCACAAACGCCTTGGCTCGACATCCTATCGTTCGGCCTCCCTAGTTCGGCGCGTAGAGCTAGTATTATTTGGACCGATTTATTCGGCTAACAGGCCCACCAGGGAAGTCCAACCCACCTTCACCTATAAATAGAGGGGCGGGGGCACATAAAAAGGGATCAAATTTTAGAGAGCACTGGGGAGATTCTGCCATTTTCAAGACTCAATCCAGACTTATTTCTTTTACTTTGTAATTGTATTCAAGTAACAAAAAACGGATTGTATCTGTAATCAACTGTCAAGGAAATCAATGGAAATCAACTATAAAGTGGATGTAGGCAGTTACGCCGAACCATTATAAATTTGGTGTTCTTACTTTCTGCATTTAAATTTATGCTCTCTTCTCTATTTTAATTTGTTTTCTTCATTAATATCTCTACACAATCTTCCTAAGGGTGTTAGTGACTAATTTTGGTGCTAACAGAATGAGATCGGGTATTTTTTCTGACGGCCTAAGTAACCAAAACGATTAAAACATTTTTCATTACATGTCAAAGTTCATTATATAATACCCTTCGTCATTCCCCAAAGAGTAAAATAATAATTATTATACTATAACATCAAAAATCTGACATATGAACATGTCGATCCCTAGTAGTGTCTTCGGACTTCCGCATATAATTACTTTACATGACGAAAATAAAAGATACTACAATAGAGAATACTAATAAACTTAATCAACTCAAAAGAGTACCCATGAGTTTATAGGGGAAAAATAATAAACAAATGGTTCAGACATAAGTCTAGTACGAATAATATTTTTCAATCGAAACTCCTCCGCTAGTAGGACCTCGACGATAAAGCATGGAACAGTGTAACGTCCCGCCTTTTCGCACGCTTTAAATCGACACACGTGCCAATTCAAACCATACGGAAGGGCGGATTGTTATGGGGTAAATAAGAAAAACAAAAAAGAAATAAACAAAATAGAATCTCACAGATAGTAATCAATATACAGTTCATAAAACTATTTTACAAAACATTTGATTCTTCTTTATACAATAAATATCAGAGTTCACATACCAAAGGATAATGACAGTGCAGCGGAATAAAATGGTGTAGTGGAATAATATAGTAGATAATAGTACTACAAATCTTTTTCTTCGTCCTCTAGAATAAAATATTCAAATCTTGAAACGCTCGGACTGACCCGAGCGAATTGAAAAGACAAAACACTCGAGTGAGAACTAAAAGATCTTATGTAAGTTAAATCGATGGAAATAAATACGAGTGCAGTAACTCAAGAGATGCTCAGAATTTACATCTCCTAAGGATCCATTAAACTATTTACTATGTAGTATATTTCGCTATTAGAATAGTGTCTAATTGTAAAATAAACTTACTTTTAAATAGCATTAAGTCTTTACATTTTCCACCTTAACACATTTATATATTCCCATAGTCTATGCAGTAACATAATCTCCCCCGTACCGGGCATCGTCAGAGGGCACTCCATAGGTATCGTACAAAACCAAAATCGTATAAGGCGTGCTAGGGTAGGTGACACGACATAACTAGGCAATGCCAGGGTAGATATACCAATTACTATCCGGGCTAGTGGTAGCACGTAACCGCAGTTACCGCCCACCTCGAACAAACTCCCCCTAAAATCAAAAGTAAAGGTGACCACCGAATCAATCCAAAGTCAGAGTATAGTATCGAAGAAGAGTATCCGATAAAGGGCGCTAACCCCCTTGGCCCGAGATTCGCTCCTATTTTAGCCACCTTATGCCAACTCACGGGAGTCGGGTCCGCTTATTTACTTCAAAGGAAACGCCGCCACCATCCTACTTCATTCTGGAATCTCCACCGCGTGCACGGTTGTTAACGCGGTTTTCGGAGTTGGCAGAGAGTATGACAACTTCCGATCTCGGTCTCTTCAACAACCAATCGTTATTATAACACCGTGGTTATTTCAAAATAATTTATACTTTAAACCCAGAATATAATATCTCTTTCAAACCATATAAATACGATATCACTTATATTTTTAAAACCCCAAATCAATATGATATCATTTTTATTTTATAAATATCCCTTTTCCAAAATCATAATACTTTCAAATATATATACCTTGAAACCATAGCTTTGAAACATAACTTTTAATACTTAATGGTTCAAATACTATATTACTTTATAAAATAAAACAGCCTCTTTAAATTTCACAATAAATTCCCAATATCAATTTGAACCTCCAAATAAACCATTTTAATTCCCATATATTTCAAAGCTTAAATATTCTATATTTCAAAACTTTATAGTTCATATATTTAAATCTTTAAATATCCCACTATTTCAAAATGGATTCTTTGATAATTTAATATATATCAAATCCAATTCCTATTATTTAAATTTGAAATGTTTACTTACTAAATCTTATATTATTTAAGCCAAGCCTTTAAACTTCAAATAACAGGATATACTTCATATTTAAATTAACTTGAAAATATTCATTTAAAGTGATTGATATTCATTTAAATCCTCTAAACCAAAATCAAGTTATACAAATCATACCTTTTAAAAATCTCAGATTTATTTAGATTTCAAATCAATTTTTTTTATTCAAGGATAATTCTAAAACACTTTAACTCAAATCAATTTATATTTCTCTACCAGCATTCATTATTTAAGTCATTATACTCCACACATATAATATAAATAAATAGTTCACTGTATCATCTCTTAATAAAATCAACTTTTATTATTAAACTTCTTTTATACTTTAAACCAACTTAATACATAGCTTAAAACCAAGAAATTAATTATATATATAGATTAACATTTATAAATATCCGAATCAATATCTCATAAACCATAAATTTCTTTACAAAACAATAGAAAATCATTTCAAAATATTTTTATGTATAGATAACGCGGTGCCTGTATAATATTTTCTATCCTATGGTCAAGTGATACAAATATTTATCATTTCAATCCGCAATTTAAAAATAAAAATGCGGTTGTATATCATTTCATACCGCAATCCCGAATGAGATGAAAATGCATAATAACTTGCAGTTTTAATAATATAAAATACAGCATCCATTCATCCAATATCACCCATCAACCATTTATCACAATCATCATCAAATTCAAACAATAACATCAATATAGAACGCATAATATACAACAGGTATTAAATAGCAATTTATATTCAAAAATAAATTTAATAGTTGTTTAACTGATAGTTATATGCAATGAATAATTAATTAACAATTTACTGTCAGTTTAAATGCAATGGATAATTTAATTAACAATTAACTGGCAGTTTAAATGAAATAAATAAATAAATAACTAATTTAACTGAAATGATGATTAAATATATGCCAAACATCCATAAATAAATCTCAATTCACATCATACATAAATTTAAAAAATATAAGAACCTTTAGAAGTTGTGAGTGGGTTAAAACACTCACCTTTTGAATTTAAATTGAATTTAAATCCAATTTAAACCCAAAAACTTGACCGTCTCAGAATTCATCCAAACCTACGTCAAAGTGTCCGGAATTATATTACGATCCTAACAAAAAAAATCGCGCTTAAAACGGATATCGTATGTGGAAGATATCATCGTTAAACGATCTGAACTTTAAACTAAAAATAAATAAACAAATATAAAATAAATAACGTACATCACCTTCTTCACGTGACCGTCTCCCTGAACGGAACCCTAATCTTGCGTTCGCACGTTACAGCCGCCATCCAAACTATGAATTTTCTACGCCACCACACCGCCTACCTCCACGATCAGACCGCGTCAAACTACTCCCCCAGTCCAGACGCCTACCCCGGCCCACACGCGAGCCTAGAGAGGTCCAAAACCCGGCCGCCGTCGCGCCCTTATTCGCCAAAATCTGGTGATCTTGCTGCCGAGATCGACCAACCAACGGCATGGATCGCAACTTCCCAACGTCCTCTACAGCGCAGCACAACCCGATCGAGCTAAGGACGCTGATCCACCGCACAAACCGACAACGATAAACAAACGGCCGAGACTGATTTGCGATTTCTGGACAAACGGTGAACCGATTTGAAAAACGAAGAGCACTAGAAGATTACGCTCATTGAGAGCTTCAACATATTTTTTTTTGAATTTTTCTACAGAGTTGAAATTTTTGACTTTGATTTTTGAATTGGAATTGAATCTAAAATTTTGTTGTCTGCCATTGAGGAGGAGAGATAACTGAATTACGTACAAACAAATGAGAATGTGAAAGGCTAGGGTTTATAGCAGGATATTTATAGAGAAATTTGAAATAGACAGATGGATCCGAATAAATAAACGTGCTGAACAATCTATGGCCCGCAAAGCCCGTTCTAACATCGAAACGAAATTAGGTAAACCCAAATATCAAATTAGATGTTTTAAAATATTTTAAACGCGAAATGGAAAAGGTTTCAAGTCCAAATTCCATCGTATGAAGAAGTTATGCTAAGATCAATATTTTCAAATTGATTTCAATTGATTTCAATTTATCGATTTCAAGGCGTTTCGAGTCCGTACGATCAAACGACAAGTCCGATCGCTACGAAACGTGAAATCCTACAATAATTAACTGTTACGGATCCGATGAAACTTGTTTTGTCGAAATCCTAGTTAGTGGCCAAAATGACTATTTTTCCATTAATTAAATAAATTTAAAATAAATCAATTAAATCAAAATTTTAATTTCACTTCTAAAATCGACAATTTTTACCCCTTTAAATTTCTTAAATCATTTACATTAATTTAAACAATTTATATGTCAATTTATATTTAATAAATATATCAAAGTCCAGTATTAACCTTAACTCCATTCAATCCAAAAATTATAAATTAAATTTGCAAAATTTATATTAAATTTTGCTTTCTATTCTACTATTCAATTCATTATTAACAAACGGATGAAATAAATGTTTGGATCAAAATCCTTTACGTTAACATTCTCACTTTTCATCTAAATTCTCTTTTATTTAACATTTTAGACATTATATTCCATTTATTAAATTTTATATAGGTTGGTTTTCACTCCTCAAATCAACCTATCTTCATTCTATAATTAAAATTAACATTTATTATATCTTATAGAATTAACCATCTTCAATGACAAATCAAATCTATCCTAATTGCATAATTTCAGTCAATTAGTTGTGATTGATTCCATATTAAATGTTATTAATTATAAATTGAATCCTCACTAAATTCGTTTATTAATTTAAAAAATCTAGCTCTTCAATAAATAGACATTTTATGGGTATAAATAACAGTGAATTATATTACATTTCCTTAATGTATTTATTAAATTTATTTCCAAATAACGTACTACCTAATTTCCTTTAATTGCAATTTGATTTCCAAATTTTATGCACATACTAAAGAAATTAACATATACCAATTGATTCGTTTAATTCAAAACTTTTATTAAGTGCAATACTACTATATAACTTTATTTCCTTGTTTTTCCCATTCAATACTCAAATATGCCAATTCTAACAACTCCTAACCATTGTATTACATTTCACACAAATGTAACAATTAATTACATTTATTACAATTTATCCCCAATTTCAAATTAACCATCTCAATAAATAGGTGATCTACAATAAACATTATCGTTACTCTTAGTCACATAAATAGGCCTTTATTACTTACAATCAATGTTGGCAATTTATTTGTAATTTCATTCACTTATATTCTATCCCCTTACTTTGCATTTTACTTCTTACAACCTTTTTCTTTTGTTCATTGGTTCAATGTTTATTTTAATTATTCCTTTATTACTAACAAACCTTATTTCATTCATTAATGCCATCATTTATCAATTATTACATAATTCCATTTATTAATATTCATGTTATTCATGCTATTCATGTTTAATTCAATTCCTTGGCACACTAATTCATTTACTAAAGTTTACAATCATTTATTTATATTACTTACCTTCTTATTATATTAAATTAGTAGCATTTCAATTTTCACTTAAGTTTATATTTCCAACCAATATCTAAAATATCTTACATAATATTGAATTCATTCAACCACCTCTGATTATAACATTTCATTAGTTAATTCAATATTCCTGTTTGTTTCTTATATTAAACTTATAACCAAGTATGACAAATTTCATAATTTCAATTAATTGCAATTTCATTTTGAATTTGTAAATCTTAATTTCAATTGCTACATTTAAATTTCTAACATTTTCTTCGTCATAACTTCTAATTTTTTTATTTCTTCCAAAATTTAATTGCAAAATTAAATTAAACTAACAAATTTATTAGTCTAAATTTACGGGTCGTTACACTCTCCCCCCACTCAAAACTTTTCATCTCCGAAAAGGAAGAAGAAGGGAAAAGAAAGAATTAAATAAACAATACGTCTCATTCAAAATAATAGCTTTATAAATGCATAGTTTACAAACTTTATTACTTTAAATAAATATACCCATTTATAATCATTAAATCTTTTTATACTTAAATAAATAAAGTTTGGAAATCATTTTCAAAAAATTTCTAAGTCCAAAATTTACGAAAAATTTCGACAGAGTCTTCTTTGTACGGGGAGGCTCGGGAGAAAATATAATATCAAATATAACAAAATATCACATATAATATCCAAAATATTATATTCCAACACTGAAAAATATATAAATAGCGCTATAAAACCGTAATCCGAGAACGTACCTATTAGTCGGGCAATTAACGCTTATTTTATGGAACCAAGAGCAGTAGCAATTGCTTTCATAGCCTGCATTTCACTTATATAATCTGATAAGAGTTAGAAATTATATAAAATGAAATATTTGAGGCTGTTTTCAACCCCCAACAACAATCAATACATACAATAATCACTTCCAACCAGGTATACAACCATCACATAGAAATCAACACAAATCAATCATTCATTCATATCAACAAACAAATAGTTGTTTGGGTTCAAACTTTAAATTGTACCGAATGAAAAATAAACTACTAAGTGTACCCTTCACTCAACAGTCTTAGGTGAAACTAAATAGATTATTTAATCATCCAACAACTTTTAAAGGATCCTTACCCAAACAACCATAAACCAAAACAAATAACAACAATTTCAAAC
Organism: Allium cepa; assembly: GCA_030765085.1. NCBI lineage: Eukaryota > Viridiplantae > Streptophyta > Magnoliopsida > Asparagales > Amaryllidaceae > Allium > Allium cepa. The sequence continues at coordinate 385,125,997 of CM060937.1, forward strand.
AAAAGATTAAGTTTATTCTTATTAATTCCATTCATTTTCATTTATTGCCTAAAATTATTCATTTTCATTTATTCAGGTCATGTAAGTTTCTTTTTATTGCATTATATTTATGCATTTCTCAATTTCATTCATTTATTAAATGCTCACATTTCTATTATATTTAATTATAGTAACATTTTAATTACACTTAAATTTATAACTTTATAACATCAATCCTTATAAATAAAGAATTTCATTAATTACTTTCATTACCTCAAGTTAATTACTTATATAATATCTATTATATTTTCTTATTAACATTTTCAACTTTTATATCTTTTGATAAGTTTTACATATGCCTTTAAGAATGTAATTGAAAGTTATACAAGTTTTTTCTCAATTCTTTTGATTGATTTAATGTTCAATAATTATATCCTTTATTTCATAGGTTACAATTTAAAATTTCTTTAAATCCATTAATAACTTAGCATTAAATTTCTTATTTCATTTAGCGGTTTCAATTATTAATTACTCAGTCTCCATTTCACTAGAATAATTGAAACTAATAATTTATGGAAACTTAAGAGCTAAATACTGGGTTAAATTTCAAATTATTTTAAAAATAATAGGTAAATATATAGACTTACAACTTATAAATCCAATTATATTTAAAAAAAATAAAAAAAAAATTCACTTTTGTTTATCAAAATAAATCTGTAGTAAAACTACCACAGTGGCCTTCCCACTTCGAAACTCGAAAATGAATGTCGATGATGCATGCACTCATCACCGAAAGTATTTTCTAGCGACAGAGATGGGAGTACAAAACTTATTTCTTTTCCAAATTTCTTTTAAAACATTTCTTTAAAATTATATTGAAATATTTATATTAGAAAATACTTCTAAATAATATCACTATTATATTCCAAAATCATTCGAAAACTTTTTCCAAAACCCCGGACTTAAGTTCTAAGTTCCAATTTGACTTATTTTATTTTCAATCTTATTTCGACTATTAGTTATAAATTTATTACCTAACAACCAATATATTGCAACCAAATATATATATAACATTTAAAAATTTATTTTATATATAGAAAATATAATAGGCAAAATTATTTCATCCAACTATATTAAAAACAAATATTATGTCGGTCTGTCCTATTAAATGTTTAGAAATCCCTATTGATGTCATAGCGTCTCATGCACCAACCAGAATTTATAAATACAAAATGGAACAGACTAACAAAATATTAAAACTTTTTACAATACTAACAAGTACACTCTCTTATATATATACACTCAGCGACTCCCATAGGGTATTACTACCCTATTAATAAAAAGTCAGACCCCACAAAGCCAAGGTTTATCGCTAAACCAAAGCTCTGTTACCAACTGTAACGTCCCGCCTTTTCACACGCTTTAAATCGACACACGTGCCAATTCAAACCATATGGAAGGGCGGATTGTTATGGGGTAAATAAGAAAAACAAGAAAGAAATAAACAAAATAGAATCTCACAGCGGAAGGATAAAATATAATAATCAATATACAGTTCATAAAACTGTTTTACAAAACATTTGATTCTTTTTTAAACAATAAATATCAGAGTTCACATACCAAAGGATAATGACAGTGCAGTGGAATAAAATGGTGTAGTGGAATAATATAGTAGGTAATAATACTACAAATCTTCGTCTTCATCCTCCAGAATAAAATCTTCAAATCCAAAAACGCTCGGACTGACCCGAGCGAATTGAAAAGACAAAATACTCGAGTCAAAACTAAAAGATCTTATGTAAGTTAAATCGACGAAAATAAATACGAGTGCAGTAACTCAAGAGATGCTCGAGATTTACATCTCCTAAGGATCCGTTAAACTATTTACTATGTAGTATATTTCGCTATTATAATAGTGTCTAATTGTAAAATAAACTTACTTTTAAATAGCGTTAAGGCTTTACATTTTCCACCTTAACACATTTATATATTCCCACAGTCTATACAGTACCGTAATCTCCCCCGTACTGGGCGTCGTCAGAGGGCACTCCATAGGTATGGTACAAAACCAAAATCGTATAAGGCGCGCTAGGGTAAGTGACATGGCACAACTAGGCAATGCCAGGGTAGATATACCAATTGCTATCGGGGCTGGTGGTAGCGCGTAACCGCAGTTACCGCCCACCTCGAACAAACTCCCCCTAAAATCAAAAGTAAAGGTGGCCACCGAATCAATCCAAAGTCAGAGTATAGTATCGAAGAGAAGTATCCGATAAAGGGCGCTACCTCCTTGGCCCGAGAATCGCTCCTGTTTAAGCCACCTTATGCCAACTCACGGGAGTCGGGTCCGCGTATTTACCTGAAAGGAAACGCCGCCACCATCCTACTTCATTCTGGAATCTCCACCGCGTACACAGTTGTTAAAGTGGTTTTTGGAGTTGGCAGAGAGTATGACAACTTCCGATCCCGGTCTCTTCAATAACCAATCGTTATTACAACACCGCGGTTATTTCAAAATAATTTATACTTTAAAACCAGAATATAATATCTCTTTCAAACCATATAAATACGATATCATTTATATTTTTAAAATCCCAAATCAATATGATATCATTTTTATTTTATAAATATCCCTTTCCCAAAATCATAATACTTTCAAATACATATATCTTGATACCATAGCTTTGAAACATAACTTTTAATACTTAATGGTTCAAATACTATATTACTTTATAAAATAAAACAGCCTCTTTAAATTTCACAATAAATTCCCAATATCAATTGGAACCTCCAAATAAACCATTTTAATTCCCATATATTTCAAAGCTTAAAAATTCTATATTTCAAAACTTTATAGTTCATATATTTCAATCTTTACATATCCCACTATTTCAAAATGGATTCTTTGATAATTTAATATATATCAAATCCAATTCCTATTATTTAAATTTGAAATGTTTACTTACTAAATCTTATATTATTTAAGCCAAGCCTTTAAACTTCAAATAATAGGATATACTTCATATTTAAATTAACTTGAAAATATTCATTTAAAGTGATTGATATTCATTTAAATCCTCTAAACCAAAATCAAGTTATACAAATCATACCTTTTAAAATCCTCAAATTTATTTAGATTTCAAATCAATTTTTTTATTCAAGGATAATTCTAAAACACTTTAACTCAAATCAATTTATATTTCTCTACCAGCATTCATTATTTAAGTCATTATACTCCACACATATAATATAAATAAATAGTTCACTGTGTCATCTCTTAATAAAATGAACTTTTATTATTAAACTTCTTTTATACTCTAAACTAACTTAATACATAGCTTAAAACCAAGAAATTAATTATATATATAGATTAAAATTTGTAAATATCCGAATCAATATCTCATAAACCATAAATTTCTTTACAAAACAATAGAAAATCATTTCAAAATATTTTTATATAGATATACCGCGGTGCTTGTATATAATTTTCTATCCTATGGTCAAGTGACACGGATATTTATCATTTCAATCTGCAATTTAAAAATAAAATGCGGTTGTATATCATTTCAAACCGCAATCCCGAATGAGATGAAAATGCATAATAACTTGCAGTTTTAACAATATAAAATACAACATCCATTCATCCAATATCACCCATCAACCATTTATCACAATCATCATCAAATTCAAACAATAACATCAATATAGAACAAATAATATACAACAGGTATTAAATAGCAATTTATATTCCAAAATAAATTTAATAGTTGTTTAACCGACAGTTATGTGCAATGAATAATTAATTAACAATTTACTGTCAGTTTAAATGCAATGGATAATTTAATTAACAATTAACTGGCAGTTTAAATGAAATAAATAAATAAATAACTAATTTAACTGAAATGATGATTAAATATATTCCAAACATCCATAAATAAATCTCAATTCACATCACACATAAATTTAACAAACATAAGAACCTTTAGAAGTTGTGAGTGGGTTAAAACACTCACCTTTTGAATTTAAATTCAAATTTAAATCCTATTTAAACCCAAAAATTTGACCGTCTCAGAATTCGTCCAAACAAGCGTCAAAGTGTCCAGAATTTTATTACGATCCTAACAAAAAAAATTGTGCTTAAAGCGGATATCATATGTGGAAGATATCATCGTTAAACGATATGAACTTTAAATTAAAAATAAATAAACAAATATAAAATAAATAACGTACATCACCTTCTTCACGTGACCGTCTCCCTGAACGGAACCTTAATCTTCGGTTCGCACGTTACAGCCGCCACCCAAACTACGAATTTTCTACGCCACCACACCGCCTACCTCCACGATGAGACCGCATCAAACTACTCCCCCAGTCCAGACGCCTACCACGGTCCCACGCGCGAGCCTAGAGCGCTTCAAAACCCAGCCGCCGTCGCGCCCTTATTCGCCAAAATCTGGTGATCTTGCTGCCGAGATCGACCAACCAACGGCATGGATCGGAACTTCCCAACGTCCTCTACAGCGCAGCACAACCCGATCGAGCTAAGGACGCAGATCCACCGCACAAACCGACAACGACAAACAAACGGTCGAGACTGATTTGCAATTCGACGAACGGTGAACCGATTCGAAAAACGAACAACACTAGAAGATTACGCTCATTGAGAGCTTCAACATATTTTTTTTTGAATTTTTCTGAAGAGTTGAAATTTTTGACTTTGATTTTTGAATTGGAATTGAATCTGAAATTTTGTTGTGTGCCATTGAAGAGGAGAGATAGCTGAATTGCGTACAGACAAATGAGAATGACGAAGGCTAAGGTTTATAGAAGGATATTTATAGAGAAAGTTGAAATAGATAGATGGATCCGAACAAATAAACGTGCTGAACAATCTATGGCCCGCAAAGCCCGTTCTGACCCCGAAACAAAATTAGGTAAACTCATATATCAAAATAGATGTTTTAAAATATTTTAAACGCAATGGAAAAGGTTTCAAGTCCAAATTCCATCATATGAAGAAATTATGCTAAAATCAATATTTTCAAATTGATTTCAATTTATCGATTCCAAGGCATTTCGAGTCCGTACAATCAAACGACAAGTCCGATCGCTACGAAACTTGAAATCCTACAATAATTCACTGTTACGGATCCGATGAAACTTGTTTCGTCGAAATACGAGTCAGTGGCCAAAATGGCTATTTTTCCATTAATTAAATAAATTTAAAACAAATCAATAAAATCAAAATTTTAATTTCACTTCCAAAATCGACAATTTTTACCCCTTTAAATTTCTTAAATCATTTACATTAATTTAAACAATTTATATGTCAATTTATAGTTGATAAATTTATCAAAGTCCAGTATTAACCTTAACTCTATTCAATCCAGAAATTATAAATTAAATTTGCAAAATTTCTATTAAATTTTGCTTTCCATTATACTATTCAATTAATTATTAACAAACGGATGAAATAAATGTTTGGATCAAAATCCTTTACGTTAACATTCTCACTTTTCATCTAAATTCTCTTTTATGTAACATTTTAAATATTATATTCCACTTATTAAATTTTATATTTCAAATAAATTAACAAAGCTTGGTTTTCACTCCTCAAATCAACCAATCTTCATTCTATAATTAAAATTAACATTTATTATATCTTATAGAATTAACCATCTTCAATGAAAATCAAATCTATCCTAATTGCATAATTTCAGTCAATTAATTATGATTGATTCCACATTAAATGTTATTAATTATAAGTTGAATCCTCACTAAATTCATTTATTAATTTAAAAAATCTATCTCTTCAATAAATAGACATTTTATGGGTATAAATAATAATGAATTATATTACATTTCCTTACTGTATTTATTAAATTTATTTCCAAATAACGTACTACCTAATTTTCTTTAATTGCAATTTGATTTCCAAATTTTATGCACATACTAAAGAAATAAACATATATCAATTAATTCGTTTAATTCAAAACTTTTATTAAGTTCAATACTACTATATAACTTAGTTTCCTTGTTTTACCCATTCAATACTCAAATAAGCCCATTCTAACAACTCCTAACGATTGTATTACATTTCATACAAATGTAACAATTTATTACATTTATTACAATTTATCCCCAATTTCAAATTAACCATCTCAATAAATAGGTGACCTACAATAAACATTATCTTTACTCTTAGTCACATAAATAGGCTTTTATTACTTACAATCAATGTTGGCAATTTATTTCCATACCACTAATTTCATTCACTTATATTCTATCCCTTTACTTTACATTTTACTTCTTACAACCTTTTTATTTTATTCATTGGTTCAATGTTTATTTTAATTATTCCTTTATTACTAACAAGCCTTATTTCATTCATTAATGCCATCATTTATCAATTATTACATAATTCCATTTATTAATATTCATGCTATTCATGCTAATTCAAATCCTTGGCACACTGATTCATTTACTAAAGTTTACAATCATTTATTTATATTACTTACCTTCTTATTATATTAAATTAGTAGCATTTCAATTTTCACTTAAGTTTATATTTCCAACCAATTTATAAAATATCTTACATAATATTGAATTCATTCAACCACCTCTGATTATAACATTTCATTAGTTAATTCAATATTCCTGTTTGTTTCTTATATTAAACTTATAACCAAGTATGACAAATTTCATAATTTCAATTAATTGCAATTTCATTTTGAATTTGTAAATCTTAATTTCAATTGCTACATTTAAATTTCTAACATTTGCTGTGTTATAACTTCTAATTTTTTTATTTCTTCCCAAATTTATTTGCAAAATTTAAATTAAACTAACAAATTTATTAGTCCAAATTTACGGGTCGTTACACACAGATTCTCCCTTATATAGCCTCAGCTACACAATACATATAAAACTATCATAAGTTATACGTCTCAACAAAATACATGTTATCTTAGAGATAAAGAACACCACTCTGTAAAATTGCATCGAAATTATCCTTGGCAATGTCTTTGAAATAGAATATTGAATCTGTGGTCAGATACATGTTTTGGTTAAACTATTATGAAATTACACTTGACTTCGTCTGTTATATTACTTATACTTTAAGGAATATCCCCAAACAGATGTGGTATCTCATTCATTAGTTTTATAGTGCAAGGCACACTCCAAGCAGTACTGGTTATTCTTTATCTTCAAGCTTTATACTGCAAGGTACATTCACAAGTAGTTTCTTTTACTCTTTAATTTTATATCCCGCAAAGTCCATCCCCATGAAATTTTGGTTACTCTGTAGTTTTGTACTGCGAGGTTCATTCAAAGCAATTTCAGTTACTCTTTAGTCTTATACTGCAAGGTACATCCCTATGAAATGTCGATAATCTTTTTCATTAAGTTTGAACACCGTTAGTGAGTTATATCCACTCTCATGAGAGCATACGTCCTAGTTGAATGTCTCACATCCCTTTGGAAGTCGAATGTCGAACCATACCCTTTAAAAGTAGGCGCATTCATGTGAGCATCCTTACTTGGCATTAGTAACTCTTTTGAACCGATAACATAGTAGGTTCTCACTTTAAATATTTAGTTCTCTTTAACATTCAATACTCCACCTAATTATTGATTTACTAAGTCTCGCATTTAGTTATTCGCTAAGTTTCGTCAGGCTTCAAACCTATCTTTAACCACTTTAGTCTTTAGTACTATCTTTGTAATAGTTTATGCTTTACAAAACTCTAAGTACTAGCCTCGACTATTTTAAGCACCAGACCTATAAGGCGTCTCAACATTACCTCTTAATCGAGAGTTAAAGAGGTACATATTTAACCCTCATTCAATATTCAATAGGTCTCGGTATTAAATCTCCATCAAAAGTTGATGGGTCTCGATATTAGCTTTCCATCGAAAGCCAACAAGTCTCATAAAATCACTACTTAGGGCTTGCATTAAGGAAGCCTAGTTTAACATGTTCTCGTCATAGATTTATTCGACAGTCTCCTTCAGCATTTCGTTTGGAACCTTTGACAATCATCTTTTCCTTTGTATTTTCTTAATTCATTTTACTTAGAACTTTATATTTAGTCCTTCTTTAGTACATTTTAAAGCTTTGGGAGTTAGCCCTTCGGTACAGCTCGTGCTTTGCCACCTCGACTTCCACACACATATAAAACCTATCCACCTGTACGAGTTTTCTTCTCACTTTCCATGTGTCACCTTTGTATTAGCTCAGCTTTTTCCTTTTCTAGTTGGCTATAGTACTTCTTATTTTACTTTACAACCCTTGTTTGAATCTTATCCATAACCACTTAATATTACACACACACACACACATAACATCCATGATTCTAATCCTGATGAATTAATTCTTTATTTGAGCATGGCTTAATCAATGTTGATCAAATAGTGCTATTAAGGAAAATTCATCATTAGTAACTAGGAGCAAGATGATATCATTAAGATATGTATGATGCCGATTGGCTTTTGAGCTTAAATGTCCAAAAAGCCTGTGTGTTTTCTTGGAATATAGTATTCGAGATCTCTTAAGGTCACTTGGAATTGAATATTCAAGAGCTATTAAAGTCACTTGGAACATATCCTCGGGAATCCATATGGCTTTTTGGAATAAAATACTCAAAGTTCACGCCTATCCAAAGGAGATAGAGAAGACAAGTAGCGAATCGTGCAGTAGTCCATTATGCATGTTAATAGACTAGGTTATTGGTCCTTATATTCGAAGTCCAATATTAATATAGGATAGGGAAAATAGTAATTATGCATGTAATTTCTTGTTAATCCGAAGCCTTACGGAGACAATCACGTTGAGCTTTGGGACTAAGGAGTTTTATTATATGCATCTCCATATCAATAATGTTCAAAGTGCATAGTCACGTTAACATGCAAATTAAGTTATTTTCAATGTTATCCATATGCAAAATAGGCTATGTTAACAAGAAAACTTGTTAAGATCCAAAGCAGAGTTTAATGTGTATGTGTCTCCCTCGAAACCACCTTTTAAATAGATAGAGATTTTATAACCTATTGATTCCCTTGAGACCACCCTTCGAATAGGTTGTGCCAGTTGAAACCCCTTATTATATAACCTTTCGACATAGTCGAAACACCTGATTCTCTTTTATAATATCTTCCGAGCTTGTTTAATTTGTTTAGGACTCTATCAAAACCTCCTTTAGACATGGTCAAGGTGTCTTAAGGTTGGGACTTAATGGTCTAAGGAAATTAGTTGAATTAAGTGGTTTCCACTTCCTCAAAAGGTATCCTTTCGATCATGTTGATGTAAACAGACCTAAGTCAGTCATGTAGAATCATTTAATCAACTACTATATCCACGAATGCTATAAATTTGCTCTGAAATATATTCCTATACCACTTGAAGCTCAAGTGTACAAAGTAGTCGTATCCCCAATCTGATTTGAGAATTATGGTTTACAAGGTTTAGAAAGTACAAGTAAGGAGTGAATGAAATCCCTCACCCAAAATAAGACCCTTAATGTCTTATTTAAGGCGCAGGTTGATCACCTTCCGCCTTTATCCTTTCAACGTAGTCCAAATGCCCTCTCTCATCCTTTTGCGTACATCCTTTTAATGCAGTCGAAATCCCTTTCTCCTAACCTTTCTCATTCATTCTTTTTCCTTCACCCTTTTGAATCAAACCTTTTGAACTAGTCGAAAGGATTACCTTAACAACCTTCCCCTGCTGCTAAAGTTTAGGCTTCCTTCTAATTGCCTGATTGCTTTCGACTTCATCGAAAGGTATAGAAGCGCTCTTCACCTAGCTTTTAATGTGCCATGTAATTTGGAAAGGGCGTAGGCTTTCGATGCCATTGCAACGTGCATTTTTTAGGCTTCGAATGAGTTGAAGCACTATAGAAAGCTTAGCTGTAGAAGATACCATTCGAAACCATCCTTTTTGATTAGTGCGACACTCCATCGTTTAGTGTTTGAGGAAGTTACATTGAACTCATGTAATTTTTCCTTTATAAGTGTGGATGGTTTCAACCAATTCGAAAGGCTAATATATGCTTTTGATAGAGTTGCTTTGGTCAAACATTCTTCTAGTGAAGGTAAATGTGGGCAAAACAATTCATTTCGAATGGCTTGGCACACATGCGAAAGTTTGTTATCTATTGCCTTCAAAAGGTACCTTTAACATATTCGAAACTCCTTTACGAATGCGCGTGCTACTGTTTTGAACGGATTTCCTCGAAGCAAAAAGGGTAGCTTTGTAACCTTTCGACCTATTTGAAAGCTCCTTGCTCATCCAATATTTCGCTGAAGCATCCTCTCGAGTTCCTCGAAAGGCTTTGTGATTGATGTTTCTATTTGTACATCCTTTCTTTATAGTCTTCATGGTTTCGACAAAGTTAATATGATTTCTGATGACAACAATTATCATTCTTCATGGATCCTCCTTTCATATTCTTTAAGGCTTCGATTAAGTTGGAGTGGTTTCTGATGATAACATTGATTATAATGAAGGCATCTTCTTAATGCTTGGGAGGCCCCTTTCTAACCATGTCGAAGGCCTTGTTTAATGCTTAGAGAAACTATTCTAATTCATTGGGAACCTCACTAATGCTATTACTCTTTCTTTCATACTTTTACTCTTGAGAAGATTTTATGGATAACATTTAGCCCCTCTGGTATGAAAGAAGCTTTTGTTCTTTAGGACAAAATTCCAAGAATCCTTTTCTGACTGCTCGAACTTCAACGAAATTTCTTTCTTTTTCTTCCTACAAAATAGGCAATAACTTCTGTGAGGATCACAACCTGTTATGAGACCTTGATATGTGACTCTAAACTTTAACATTGGAGTTTAAGATGCTATCAGGTAATGTTACTTAGAAAAGCATTCGGAAAGTACATGACCAACCCTTTTTATTATGAACAACAGAAATGTGGAATAATATCACCTGGCCTACCGAATTTGGTTTAAGTAAATAAACCTTTCAAGAAGGCTATCATACACTCCAAATACTCTTTTCTTGGGTTATGTTTTCCTCAGCCATTGGGTATTAATTCCTTTCTTTAGGTGGCTTTACCTTGTTTCTCTGTTATAATTTTATTTTCATCCCTACACTATATGCTAGTAACTTTCATTCATTCATTAACAAATTGGCAGGCAGTTAGTACTGATGTTTGTTGATAATTAGAAGGCTCTTATTCCCCTTTAATATCATCTTCTAAAAGAATAAAAGTATGTTTGGTATCAAGAAACTCTTGTTCAGAATTCTTGTCTAATAATGGTATGGAACATTGAATTTTCATATAATCCTCAACTCCAATACAAAATTTCAAGACTCATCCAAAAAACTCGCAAAGCCAAAAATTAAATAGGAAATCCACAGCTCATCATTAAAACTCAATAAAGAAATCAAGAAATCATAAAACCAGAAATTTATTAGGAAATCATTTCCAAAAGAAACCGAGAATTCATGAATTCAGGAATTTAATCAAAAACTTACTAGGATCTCATTTGTCAAACAATCTGCTCAAAATTCTATCTAATAATAGCAAAAAGTTAGAAATTCAATAAAAGTCTACAGATCATCATGGAAATTCAATAAAGAAATCAAGAATTCATAAAAATAGAAAATCAGTAAGAAATCATTATGAACAAAAACAAGGGAATTGAAAATTAACAAAATTAGGAATCCAATCAGAATCTTGTTAGGATTTCACCCGACGAATAGACTACTCAAAATTTCACTCAATATAAGTAGAAAGTAAGATAACTATTTAGTAATGGTAGACTTAGTAGGCTTAAGCAAACGAACCTTAAGCCTATCTTGCCCTAATCCTAAAGTTATTCCTAAACACCATGCCAGAGATTTATTTAAAACTCATGCCTCGAATAATGACTAGGATTCTCATTATTAGAAAGAAAGTATCCTATTAATGGATGTGTCATTGATAAAGTGCTTATAAGTTAGTGGTATTATTGTTATATTGGAGCTGAGTAGTTCCATAAAGCTATGTAATCATTCAGAATAGTAGTTCCGTAATACTAATCAACCATTCAGAGTAGTAGTTTCGTAAGACCAGTCAATTGTTCAGCAGATAGTTTTGTTCGGTTGTTCAACTTTTCTATTATTCAACCATTTAGCAGGCAGTTCCATTCAGTTTGCTGGCCATTCAGCGGTGCAAGCTCCGTTTGACTAGTCGGTCATTCAGTTGTGCAAGTTCCGTCCTATTGCTTGGTCGTTCAACAGTGCAATGGTCCAAATAACTTATTAATATACATATAATATATATGGACTCTCTTATCCTAAAGGTCCACCTTATTTCTAAGGTTTTAGATGTGTTTTTCTTGATCTGTTCTTTAAATTAATTCACTTTTAACCTTATAGTAAAAATTTGTTATCTGTTTCACTCCTTCAGTTTTCGTACAAATCTTTATTTTCCATCTCTTTAGTTCTTGTATAGATCTTTGTTTTACATTTCAGATTGCGGATCTCTTTACTCATTTACTTGTCTCGTGTGTTCCCTTTAGGGTGCAGGTTTCTTAATTCCTTGCTATGGGAACTACTTTACAGGCCCCAGATGTATTGCTAGCCGATACTTTGTCCTTTTTGATTATGGCATGTACTACCTTACCCACTCATGTCTATAGAGTAGGGCATCTTCATCCTTTTCCCTTTTTGTTTGTACCCCTATTTTCGAGCTTCATCTTTGATTTAGATAGGGATAACTTTATTCCTTTGACCCCTTGTTCCTTGGGCCTTGACTCTTTGTGGGCATATTTTCCCTTCCTTGTCTATTTGGCGCCCCCTTTGGGCTTCCATTGATTCTAAGGACTGTAGTGTATGTTAAATTGACATTCCTCCAAAAGATTGCTAGTGGGTGCTAGACCAGACCCTCTCTCTAAGAGGTAAACTGGACATTAGAGGTTTTTTTCCTCCCTCTATAAGGTGCTTCAGAGTGGATGTTGGAGGCTTATTCTCAAAAACATTTTTGCTCCGGAGTGGACGTCGGAGGCTCATTCTCAAAAACATTTTTGCTCCAGAGTTAGACATCGAAGGCTTCAAAAACTATTTTGTTGCGGAGTAGAGTCGGAGGCTCATTCTAAAAAATAATTATAATTTTTGGGAAATTTTTTTGTTTCTCCTTTTAAGTGATGCTTACGGAGAAGGCTTAAACAGTTTTTGACCCTCCCCCTAGGGGTATAGAATAGTTCTGGAAACTTTATTTGAGGGAATAGTTCTTGAAATATTTGTTAAAACCTCTTCTGATTCATAGAACTTTTGAAATTGGATTCTTGTTGATAAATTTTTAAACCATTCTTGAAATTGATCTTTCTTCCAACAGGACTTTGAATATCAATTTTTTTGATGAAGTACTTCTTCTTTAACATTATCACCAAGGATAGTTATTAAATCATTTTTGTGATAGAAACACAAATCTAAATAAGGGACTGAATCATCATAATTCATGAACCAATAGTTCTTTAATCAAGAATAAATCTTTCTCGCTAGAATTTTTATAATGAGCTTTTGCAGCTCTTAAATTTTCCTTAGATAAGTGAAGCGACGCACCTTTTTGGATGGTTTAAATCGACAATAAACAACATATGTCAAACTCAAACGATTCAAAAGGGAGGATTGTTAATGGGGTAAATAAGGAAATAAAAGGAAGGAAAGGAAAACAAAACACAAAATCTCACAACAAAATGAAAAATATAATAATCAAATAAACAGTTCATGAAGTTGTTTTACAAATACATTTGATTAGACTTTAACAGTACAATCAGAGTTATATATACAACAGGTAAAATAGGATAATGCAACAGAACAACTTGATGCAGTGGAATAATACTTATAATATAATACTAAACTCTGTCTTCGTCCTCTAGAAATAATGTCTTCAACATTGAAAAGCTCAGGCTGACCCGAGCGTACTGAAAAAACAAGACACTCGAGTCAGAACTAAAAGATCTTATGTAAGTTAAATTAACAGCAAATAAATATGAGTATAATGGGTTCAGAGATGTTTATGGGCTTTTACATCTCCTATCCAGTGTATAACATGCGTGCAATAACTTAAGATATGTTTTGGGATTTCCATCTCTTAAGGATTTATTAAACTATTTATATATAACAATATACGCTATACATGAAGTCTTTATCAGTAAAGTAAAAGTATTAAAATAGTTTTAAGACCTTACCCATATCCCCCTTAACACATTTTATAAATTCCGTAGTCTATACAGTACAGTAAACTCCACCAAACCAATGGGCTATCAGGGAGCACTCCATAGGTATGACATAAACCAAAATTGGGCTCAATAAGGCATATGACAAGGCACGCAAGGCAATGCCTAGGGTAGGATTCTACTGTTTTGCACGCCCAGACTGGTGGTAATGCATAATAGCTACTACCGCCCACCTCAGAACACACTCCCATAATCAAATCGAGGGTGGCCACCAAATCAATCACAAAGTAATAAATATGGTATCGAAGAAGCATGTCCGACAGAAGGAGTGACCTCAATTGGCCCGGGATAGCTCCTATTTTAGTCATATCAAGCTGACCCAAAGGTCAAGGCTGCGTTCTTACCTCATAATAGTAGTGTTTTCTAAACCATCCTACTTCATTTTGGATTCTCCTCCACGAGCACAATTGTTAAAGTGGTTTTGAAATTGGTAGAGTGTATGACAGTATCCGACCCCGGTCTCTTTAACAACCAATCATTATATTTTTCACACCATGGTCATTATATAATACATTTATAATAATAAATCTAGAAAACAGTTTGTACTTTCATATCAAGATATCCATATACGTATTCCAATAGTATAAATATATTCATAAATACCGAGGAAGATTTATTTCAATCAATTTTGAAAATAATTTATAAATCTCTCTTAAACCATTTATAAACTATTTATATGCTTTAAATCCGTTTATAATGCTATTTTTAAATTCCAAAACAGTTTACAACTTTTTCCTTTTTCATAGACTTCTACATAAATTCCTTTAAAATGCTTCCAAATCTCCTTACACAAGTTCTTTTATAAATCACTTAATAAAATCTTTATAAAAATATTTTTTAAAATCTTTTATAAAACAATTATAAAATCCTTTATAAAAATCTATTATAAAATTCTTTTATAAAATCCATTATGAAATCTCTTATAGAACTTTTACAAATTCCTCACAAACTTTTTATAAAATTCTAGAATCTTTTATAAAAATATTTTATCTGTTAAAGTTATTATAAAAGTCTATTTTTATTATCTTAAATCAAAATTATATTTATATATTTAAATTAAATTTAAAATATATATATTAAAACTATATTAAATATTTTATTAAATAATTTTAAACTATTTAAAATATACATTTAAAACAAAGTAGAAATCTTAAATTTACATTTAAAACCAGATATTAAATTATAGTTTGAAGCTTTTAAAACATGTAAAATAAACTAATTTCCAAGTATAATTTTTTTTAAATCATTAAATAAAATTTAAAAGTCAAATTTATAAATCAAACATACTTTACCTTTTAGAAAATAATTTAAAACCAACCTAGGGTGTCCGTATATAATTTTCTATCCTATAGTCAACTGATAGGGTATGTATCATTTCAACTCCAAAATAGTTAAGTTTCCAAGGTATATATCATTTCAACCCGTATCTTGAATTAACAATTTCCAGATCAATAAAATTGCTTGGGTTTATCATTTCAATCCATAACGATTTTCCCTAATCTATAAGATTATTTAGGTATGTATCATTTCAACCCATAGTGATAACATCCAATCATCCAATAATATCAACAAATAAACATCCATCACAATCATCATCCAAATCAGCCAATAAATCACAACAATTAACTAGTTATCGGTATCAGGTATTTAATTAACAATTTAATTTCAATATTAATTTGAATGGAAATTAAATTCAATATACATTCAAATTAAATTTAAATGGCAAATTAAACTACCTAACAGCAACCATTAATATTCTTATCATATCATAAATTTAATTTAACAAACATAGGAACATTTAGTATTTGTGAGTGGGTTAAATCACTCATCTTTGATTTATCGTCAATTTAAAATCCAAATAAAGCATAAATTTTAACAATCTGAGAATGCAGCCTAACCAGTTCTTGAGTGTCCAAAATTTTGATATGATCGCAATGGAAGCAACCGCATCTAAGTTCGAGTTCGTATGAGAAAGTTATACACATTTGAACATATGAAATTTAAAATAAAATAAGAACATTTAATTAATTATCCTTACCACTGCTAAACCCTATGTATGCGGCCCTTTATCACGATCAAACCATGTACTAGTCGTCGTCTCCTAAGCACTGTCGCTGTCGCCTACATCCACATCCACCCAGATCGTAGCATGCCGCCAAGCTCCCTAAGCGGCCGCCACAGACCAAAGCCACGTGACCGTCACCTCCACCTGAAAGCACCAGCATCGCCGCCACCATAATCGCCACTTTTTGACGATCCTTTTCCCAATTGATGCGAACATACCATGTGAATGCACTTTACTCGACGCCCTCTACAAGCCTGAACCCTCCGATCGTCGTATAGTCGATGATCCACCGTCGAATTGAAAACCCTAGGATGGACGGCCAAAATTTCTTCGCAAATTCTGGAACCTAATCTCCAATCGAAAAACGAATCTTAGATCTATATTACATTCGTCGAGAACTTCGCAATGGTATATAATTCGATAGGTTTTGAGGAGTTTCAATTTTCAATTTGATTTCGAATTTGGGAATTAGGGTTTTGGTATCGTCTGAGATTGGGAAGGAAGGAGATAATTGAAAAAATACATACAGAAATTGGAATAGACAGTTAGGGTTTCAAGAAACAATCATTTATATAGATAGAGAAGGATCTGAACGACTGGACATATCAAATTGGGTCGAAACGATAACAACGACCCGTAAAGTCCGTTTCGTTCCTGAAATGGAAGTAGGTAATCTCATATATCAAAATATAAGTTTGCAATATTTTTAGACTCAATGGAACTAGTTTCAAACCCTAATTCCATTATATATAGAAGTTAGCTTTCAAAATCAAATTATATTCATTTAAATTCCATTAATCGATTTCTACGCGTTTCGAGCTTGCACGATCAAATGATAAGTCCAATCACTGCGAACTTGAAATCTTATAAAATTCACTATTAGGGATCCAATGAAACTGGTTTCATCAAAATTCGAGATACTGGCCAAAATGGCTAATTTTCACATTAATTAAATAAATTATTATTAAATTGATTTAATCACTTTCAGATTCAATTTTAAAAATTAACAATTTTATCATTCTTGATTACATAGAAATTGATAATCTTTTAAAATATAAATTTCCATATTGAATCAAATATTTAAATATTGCACTAATTTCAACGTTCAATTACAATTGTAATAAAACCCCAGTTAATTATATTTTAATTTCAATCAGATTCTTTTATCTCGATTTACACTCTTATTATTGAATCAACTATTACCTTACGAAGATAATTAAAATTAGTTTACATTTTATTACATTCATATTCTACAGTTAAGATCTTTTACGTTATTAATTACAATGTTTCAATTTCATTAATTCCATTAATTACCAATTGAATTCCCTATTTAGAATTATAACCAAATTAGCTTTACAATTTTTTTAATCGATTGAAATTACATTAAAATAATTGTCAAAAACATTCAAACGATTTTATTAAATTATATTCTAATTATTTTTCTCATTAATAAATCATAAATTTTAATTTCTCACAATATTAAATTCCAAAATCTTATTAAATTTAATATTTTTAATTATCAAATATTACGGGTCGTCACACTCTTCCCCACTCAAAACTTTTCATCTTCGAAAAGAAACAAAAAGGAATTAAGAACTTGATATAATTTTATTCAAAATAATCAATTTATAAACACTTTAAATTTACTCCATTTAGTTTTAAAATAACTTTGAATAACCGCGTTTTAACAAAATTTTCTAAGTCCTAAATTCATGAAAAATTTCGGCAGAGTCTTCTTTGCATGGATAGGTCCGGAAAAATAACAATATAAATAATTACAATATATATATATATATATATATAAGATTTCAATAATAAAATATCCCAAACCATGGGGAAAAACAATAAATATCATTCCAAAACCGTAATTTAAAACGTACCTATTTATCGAGCAAACAACTTTATTTTTGAAACCAAAAAAAGTATCAACTGCTTTCATAAACCTGTATTCACTTATGTAATCCAAAGAGTTAAAATTATGTAAAAGAATAATATTTTAGTTGTTTCCAATAAATAGAACATGCAGCATACAATATAGCACAATCATATGCAAACGAAAGAAGTACAACCATCATATGCAACAAAGGAAACTATCAAACAATCCATAGCAACCAAACACACGGTTTGTTCAGGTTCAAACACTTTGCATAACACAAGGGTGATAAATAACTAACAGGTGCCTGTTACGCTCAACAACCTTAGATAATTACTTAATAGATTATTCAAACAACCTTGAACAATTTGAAGTATCTTATATTTACACGATGTACATAATTTTTTTATACACAATATCAATTCTAATTGCTTGCTTAAATACACACATTCCACTTTTGAACTAGTATTGTTAACCCGACCACTCTAGTGTGGACTCTGATCCGATTTCTTGATTCCAAATTTCCGTTTCCCTTGCATGTCCATAAACCATGATAGAAAACTTCAAATTCATATCAAAAATTCGTATCAATTGTTCGCCATCAGGAATAGAACGAAAAATCCTAATTCGAATAGATGTGAATTACTACAAATCTTGTATTCAAATATGAATTAGAACTGTTATTCGAATAAATTAATTTACGCACATTTTACATATTTTATTCTATTGGTTTCCTTTCACATCATTATTTACTACTCATTTATTTTCATTCCTTCATACAATATCATTTTTTTCATTCATTTGCTTACACAAAAATTTTCCATTTAATATTTGAAATCATCCATGAATCCATTGTTAAAGTATTTCATCCACTTTAATATTAATATTCATCAATGAATCATTTCAGTCATTTCTTGAGTTTATAATCATTTACTTAAATAGTATTCATTTTTTACTATTTAATTTAATTATAGCATTTCCAAATATTAACTTATGTTTAAAATATTTCTTGTACATCAAATTTTTTATTTGTAGTCATAACTCATTACTTAAGTTTTGCTTGTATAAAATTCTATTACATATTCATATTAACATTTGAACTTTTAAATATTTCTGGTAAGTTATATATCTGTATTGAGTGTTATATAAATTATCTTATTCATTTTAGTTAGCAAAATGTCCAATAGTTAGCATCTTCTAAATTTCATTACCCTTTAATTTGCAATTGAAAATTTTCCAATTTCTTTACAGTTTCATTAATCACTTAGCTTCTAATTTTTATTTTTTATTTTAGAAGTTTCCAACTATTAAAATTAGTTAAGATTTCATTTCATTACAATAATTGAAATCCCTAATTTATAGAAAATTAAGAACTAAATGCCGGGTTCATTTCAAATCATTTTAAAATTATATATATATATATATATATATGCATATCTATTATATATATCGAATCATACTTAAGAAAATAAAATTTAAATTTGTTTATCAAGACAAATGTGTAGCAAAGCTACTGTAGCGGTCTTCCCACTTTGAAACTTGAAAATGAATGTCGATGATGTCGCGATCATCACCGAAAGTATTTTCCAACGACAGAAGAGGGGAGTACATAACTTATTTCCTTTTAAAGTTCTTTTAAAATATATTTTTCAAATCACATTGAATATATTTATATCCAAAAGTACTTTCAAATAATACTAATATTATATTTCAAAGTCCTTCAAACCCAATTTTAAAACTCCAAAACTTAAGTTCTTAAATTTCCAATTTATATTTACTTTATTTGTGAATCCTATTTTGCAACCAATATTTATAAAATTTCACTTCCTAACAAACAAACATATCACATACAACTATATCCATTTATAAAAATTATTCTTTTATATACAAAATATAATACTGGGTAAAATTATTTCATTTATCTATATTTCAAAACAATATTGTGTCGGTCTGTCTTATTAAGTGTTTAGAAATCCCTATCGATGTCATAGCGTCCTATGTACCGACCAGAATTTATAAATATTAAACAGAACAAATTAGCACAATTTAAAAACATATTTTTATAACATTAACAAATATGCTCTCTCATATATACACACTCAGACTCGTTCTATGGGATTAATAACCCTATCTCTAATGAGTTAACCCCAAAGAGGCTAAGGTATCCATAAACCAAAGCTCTGATTCCAACTGTAACGACCCACCTTTTTGGATGGTTTAAATCGACAATAAGCCACACGTGTCAAACTCAAACCATTCAAAAGGGAGGATTGTTAATGGAGTAAATAAGAAAATAAGATAAAGGAAAGAAAAAAAACACAAAATATCATAGTGGAATGACAAAATATAATAATCAAATAAATAGTCCATGAAGCTATTTTACAAATACATTTGCTTACACTTTTACAATACAATCAAAGTTATACACAAAGTAGGTAAAGTAGGATAATGCAGTGGAACAACATGATGCAATGGAATGATACTAATAATGTAATACTAAACTCCGTCTTCGTCCTCTAGAAATAATGTCTTCAACACTGAAAAGCTCAGGCTGACCCGAGCGTAATGAAAAGACAAAACACTCGAGTCAGAAATAAAAGATCATATGTAAGTTAAATCAACAACAAATAAATATGAGTGTAATGGCTCTAAAAATGTTTAAAGGATTTTACATCTCCTATCCAGTGTATAACGTGCGTGCAATAACTTAAGAGATGTTTCAGGATTTCCATCTCCTAAGGGTCCATTAAACTATTTATACATAGTAACGTACGCTATATATGTAGTGTCTATCAGTAAAGTAAAAGTATTGAAATAGCGTTAAGGCGTTACCCATATACCTCTTGACAAATTTTATAAATATCGTAGTCAATATAATACAGTAACTCCACTAAAATGGTGGGCTACTAGGGAGCACTCCATAAGGTACGACGTAAACCAAAATCGTATTGGGCTCGATAAAGCATATGACAAGGCATGCGAGGTAATTCCCATGGTAGGATTCTACCGTTTTGCATGCCTGGACTGGTGGTAACGCATAGCAGCTACTGCTGCCGACCTCAGAACACACTCCCATAATCAAATCGAGGGTAGCCAATAAATCAATCATAAAGTAACATATATGATATCGAAGAAGCATGTCCAATACGAGGAGCGACCTCACTTGGCCCGGGATAGCTCTTCTTTTAGTCATATCAAGCTGACCCGAAGGTTAGGGCCGTATTCTTACCTAATAAAAATAGCGTTCACCAAACCATCCTACTTTATTCTAGATTCTCCTCCATGTGCACAGTTGTTAAAGTGGTTTCGGAATTAGCAGAAAGTATGACAATATCCGAGCCTGGTCTCTGTAACAACCAATCGTTATATTTTTCACACTGTGGTCATTTTATAAAACATTTATAATAATAAATCTAGAAAATAGTTTATACTTTCATATCAAGATATCCATATACTTATTCCAAAAGTATAAATATATTCATAAATACCAAGGAAGATTTCGTTCAACCAATTTCGAAATTAATTTATAAATCTCTCTTAAATCATTTATAAACTATTTATAAAGCTATTTATAAATTCCAAAACAGTTTACAACTCTTCCCCTTTTCATAAACTTATATGCAAATTCTTTTAAAACGCTTCCAAATCCCTTTACACAAGTTCTTTATATGTCCCTTTATAAAATCCTTTATAAAATTCTTTTATAAAATCCTTTATAGAACTATTATAAAAGCCTTTATAAAAAACTATTATAAAATCCTTTTATAAAATCTCTTACAAAACATTTGTAAATTCCGTACAATTTTTTTTACAATATTCTAGAATCTTTTAAAAAAATATTTTGTCTATTAATGTTATTATAAAAGTCTATTTTTATTATCTTAAATCAAACTATAATTATTATATTAAATTAAATTTAATATATATATATATATATTAAAACTATATTATATATTTTATTTTATTAATTTTGAACTATTTAAAACATATATTTAAAAATAAATGAAATTATAAGTTAAAATCTTAAATTTACATTTAAAACCATATAATAACATATAATTTGAAGATTTTAAAACATATAAAATAAATAAATTTCCAAATATTGTTTTATTTAAAAATCGTTAAATAAAATTTAAAAATAAAATTTATAAATCAAACATACTTTACCATTTAGAAAGTAATTTAAAACCAACCAACGCGTCCGTATATAATTTTCTACCCTACAGTCAAGTGATAGGGTATGTATCACTTCAACCCTATCTATCATTTAAACTCGTATTCTTAATCAACAATGTGCAAATCAATAAAATCGCTCGGGTTTATCATTTCAACCTATAACGATTTTCCCTAATCTATAAGACCATTCGGATATGTATCACTTTAACCCATAGTAAAAGGAATTTAAACTTCCAATCATCCAATAATGTCAACAAATAAACATCTATCACAATCGTCATCAAAATCTGCCAATAAATCACCACAATTAACTGGTTATCATTATCAAGTATTTAACTAACAATTTAATTTCAATATTAATTTAAATGAAATTAAATTCAATATAAATTTAAATAGCAAATTAAACTACCAAACAATAACCAATAATATTATTATCACATCATAAATTTAATTTAACTAGCATAAGAATGTTTAGTATTTGTGAGTGGGTTAAATCACTTACCTTTGATTTATCGTCGTTTCAAAATCCATATAAAGCCTAAAATTTTAACAGTCTCAGAATGCAGCCAAAGCAGTTCTAGATTGCCCGAAATTTTGATACGATCACAGCAGAAGAAACTGCTTCCAATTTTGAGTTCGTAAGAAATTATACACATTAGACATATGCAATTTAAAATTAAATAAAATTAAATAAGGGCATTTAAGTAATTATCCTTACCACTACTAAATCCTACGTACGACACCCTTCATCGTGATCGAACCACGTACCAGTCGCGTCCTCCTCATCACTTTCGTTGCTGCTTACGTCCACATCCACCCAGATCGGAGCACGTCGCCCTGCTTCCCACGCTCTACCATCCCAGACCAAGGCTACGCGACCGCCACCTCCACCTGAAAACGCCAGCGCTGTAGCCACTATAATCGCCACTTTCTAGCGATCCTCTACCCAATTGACGTGAATGAATCATGTGGATGCACTCTATTCGACTGCCTCTACAACCCTGAACCCTCCGATCGTTATATAGTCGACAATCCATTGTCGAATTGAAAACCCTAGGATGGTCGGCCGAAAATTCTGGCCAAACAGAACCTCTAATAGAAAAACGAATCTCAAATCTAGATTACGTTCTTGAGAGCTTCGCGATGATATTTAATTCGTAGGTTTAAGGAGTTTGAATTTTCAATTTGATTTTGAATTTAGGAATTGGGGTTTTGGAATTGTTTGACAGTGGGAAGGAAGGATAGAGATAATTGAATAGATACATACAGAAATTGGAATAGACAGCTAGGGATTTAGGAAACATCCATTTTTATAGACAAAGAAGGATAGGAACGAATGGACATATCAAATTGTGTCGAAATGATAACAATGACCCGAAAATCCCGTTTCATTCATGAAACGATAGTAGGTCATCCCATATATCAAAATATAGGATTAGGATATATTTAAACTCAGTGGAACTAGTTCAAATCCTAATTCCATTGTATATAGAAGTTAGCTTTCAAAATCAAATTATATTCATTTAAATTCCATTAATCGATTTCTACGCGTTTCGAGCTCGCATGATCAAACGATAAGTCCAATCGCTATGAAACTTGAAATCTTATAAAAATTCACTGTTACGGATCTAATAAAACTAGTTTCCTCGAAATCCAAGATAGTGGCCGAAATGGCTAATTTTCACGTTAATTAAATAAATTATTATTAAATTGATTAAATCACTTTCAGATTCTATTTTAAAAATTAACAATTTTATCATTCTTGATTACATAGAAATTGATAATCTTTTAAAATACAAATTTCCATATTAAATCCAATATTTAAATATTGCACTTATTTAATTACAACTGTAATAAACTAGTAAATTATATTTTAATTTCAATCAAATTCTTTTATCTCGATTTACATTCTTATTATTGAATCAACTATTACCTCATGAATATAATTAATATTAGTTTACATTTTATTACATTCATATTCTGCAGTTATCATCTTTTACCATATTAATTATAATACTTCAATTTCATTAATTCCATTAATTACCAATTGAATTCCCTATTTACAATTATAACCAAATGAAATTTACAATTATTTCAATTGGTTGATATTCTAATTATTTTTCTCATTAATAAATCACAAATTTTAATTTCTCATAATATTAAACTCCAAATTCTTATTAAATTTATTATTTCAATTATAAGAAATTACGGGTTGTTATAATAAGTATAGATTCTTTTTTCATTATTAAGTTAAAAAAGCTATGAAAATGCTTTTTTCAAGACATGCTTAGTTTAAAATCTTCGGTGTGCATTTACTAATGCCAAATGATATTATTTAAAGATTGTGCAAGTTTATTTTAAAAATAAACGAATATATAATTTCTTTTATTTATAGAGTAATTAGGAATAATCCTTTTTGACTTTTGAAAACAATTTTCTTAAAAACATATTTAGGAAACTTCTCCTCTAATAGTAGAATAACCAATTGAAAAAAAAATCAACATATTTAATATATATAGTTATGCTTCCTAAGGTTTTTCCTAGCAAAAAGATATGTCTTGTTCGCAAGCCCGAAGAGCCATGATGCATGAAAAATAGACTTTCACGAGTAAAGGCATGCTTTTTCTCAAGAGTCCCCACTTTTGGGAGAGTTATGGATATTTACCTTTTATCAGGAATGAGTTTTCAATCGAAGCTTGACGATAATCCCAGATTCCGTAAGAGTAGTTCTTTACACCACATTGATTCAAGCTTTGAGATAAGAATGAGTCATTTTGTTCTAGGCATTTGAGTAGTCTCCCTTAAGTGGCTAGAAATTTGTTTTGCTTTAAGGGTCCATCAAATGCAATGAACTAGTTTTGTTTTTACATGTAAAGACACTCAAATCTCGTATTAATATATGATCGATTTAAAAATACAAATACAATTGGGAAAGTGAATAAGGAAAGTATATAGTAAACAATCGTTGTAGGACTTCATTGCTTAATGAGTCACCAAGCTGCTATTCCCTTGCAGAAGGAGTTAGTTCTTGAGCATTCAGTCCATTCACTTTTTTGCATAAGAAGTCCTTTAAATTTTTTAATAAACTGTTTTAAAGATCTTGACTTAACCGTGTTCTGGATCAACCTTGATATGTCATGACATTTATTAGCCTTATGTCCATTCACTTTTTGGGAGTTTTAATAGTCCCTCTCTTTGCTTGGCTTGGGACGGCTCGATATTTTGTGAGCAATTGAAAATTTTTCGGAGTCCTTTGCTATGGCAAAAATAAGAGAAAGAGATTTGTTAAGATTCACATTGTTGGATTTAAAATTTGCCTCTGACTTTTTCTTCTACTTTTATTTCCTTTCGATCTTTTATTAGAAGACTCGGAGTTGATCTTTTCTTCGCTTTGATTGTGTTGAGAATCCCTTGCAATAGGATGCCTCTTCTCCATCAAAATAAATTTCTGGGCTTGAATATAGAAGTTCGCAGATCTCTACATCCACGAATAAGAAGTTCCTCCCTGAAAGGGTTCGCTCGATCATTCCTAATCGAACTGCCATAAGATTTTATCTATTGGTTGTAAACCCTGCTTTCAATGCTTCTGTACTGAATCTTTTCAAGTATTCATCAAGTGGTGTCCCTGGTTTTTGTTTGATAGTAACTAATAAGAAAAAGTCTATAGTTGGATCCTTGAATACATAAAATTGTGTCACCGATTCATAAGAGAATTGTTTCCGGGAATGGATGGTTTTCATATGGTACTTCTTGTACTGTTTGATAGCTGCTCCTTTAAAAGTTACAAGGAAAAGTTTGCAATGCATTGCCCCAGAAGCGTTGTAGAGAACCATTCATATTTCAAAAGCTACTAAGAGTTCTTTTGGGTCGGCGGTGCCATCATACTTTAGCGGAGGAATTTGAATCTGAGGTGGAATGCTAATCGATATTATTTCGTCTAAAAAAGGAGCCTTTTGTAGGATAACATATTCTCCTAGGTCAGGAATTCCTTTTTCTTTTAGCATATCCGTCATTATTTGGTGTTGGTTGTCTTCTTGGTCCGCTTTGTTTTTGTAGCAATTTTTATTGTTTCTTTAGATTGAACTATTCGATTGCTCAAGGGACCTCTTAGCTTGACTTCCTTGGTTTTCATGTTGGTCTTTATTTGGAGATTGCACTTCTTCCTCTTCTTCTACAAGCTTTAATGATCCTTGAGATGGAGTCCCATGAAAAAATTCTTGCATAGCTATCATTTGTTGTCGTAGATTCTGGACTTTCATCTCATTGTTTTCCAATCTTATTAGGGTTGAAGGTTGTCCAATTTCCATATTCTCTAAGTTAAAGTTTGGGACTATATTGTTTTCCAAATTTGATTGCGATGAAGCTTCTTCATTTGGGATGTCGTTATTGCTCCTCGCTCTTATCATTCTCTTCTTTCGAATGAAGTACTTTATGTAATTAATCTATGGAGGTGGTTATTGGGAATCAGAGGTTTGAGCCCTCTTTTAGCACAAAAAATGTTATAAAGAAAACTTTTTAATACCCCAAAGAAAAGTTTAATGTGTAGGTGTCCCCCTCGAAAACCACCTTTCGAACAGATAGAGATAGTTAAAACCCACTGATTCCCTTAAGACCACCCTTCAAATAGGTTGTGGCAGTTGAAACCCCTTCTTATATAACCTTTCGACATGGTCGAAATACTTGGTTTTCTTTTATAATATCTTTCGAGCTTGTTCACTTAGTTTAGGACTCTGTAAAACCTCCTTTTGACGTGGTCCAGGTGGCTTAAGGTTGTAACTTAACGGTCTAAGGAAATTAGTTGAATTAAATGGTTTTAATTCCACGAAAGGTAGCCTTTCAAGCATGTTAATGCAAACAGACCTGAATCAGATTCATAAAGAATCATTTAATCAACTACTATATCCAAGAATGATATAAACTTGCTTTGAAAATATAACCCTTTACTCTTTGAAGCTTAAGTGTACAAAGTAGTCATATCCTCAATCTGATTTGTGAATTAGGGTTTACAAGTTTTAGAAAGTACAAGTAAGGAGTCAATGAAATCCCCCACGTAAAACAAGAACCCTAAGGTCTTATTTATAGGTGATGATTGATCACCTTCCGCCTTCGTCTTTTTAACGCAGTCGAAAGGCCTTCTTCCATCCTTTCGTGCGCATCCTTTTATTGCAGTCGAAAGGCCTTTCTCCTAAACTTTCTCATTCATTCTTTCGCTTTCACCCTTTTGAATCGGACCTTTCAACCTAGTCGAAAGAATTACCTTGGCAACCTTCCCCTACCGCTAAAGTTTAGGATTCCTTCTATCTTGCTTGATTGCTTTTGACTTCATCGAAAGTTATAGAAGTGCTCTTTATCTAGCTGTTAATGTGCCACGTATGTTGGAAAGGGCATAGGCTTTCGATGCTATCAGAATGTGTAATTTGTAGACTTCGAATGAGTTGAAGCACTATAGAAAGCTTAGCTGCAGAAGATATCATTCGACAGCATCCTATTTAATTAGTACATCACTCCTTCTTTTAGTGTTTGAGGATGTTACATTGAACTCATGTAATTTTTTATTTATAAGCGTGGATGGTTTCAACTAATTCAACAAGCTAATTTATACTTTCGATGGGGTTGCTTTGGTCAAACATTCTTCTGGTAAAGGTAAATGAGGGCAAAACCAATCGTTTCGAATGGCTTGGTACACATACTAAAGTTTGTTATCTATTGCCTTTGAATGGTACCTTTAACATATCTGAAACTCTTTTATGCATGCGAGAGCTACTGCTTCGTAAGAAGTTCCTTGAAGAAAAAAGGGTAGCTCTGTAACCATTCGACCTCTTTGAAAGCTCCTTGCTCATCCAACATTCCGCTGAAGCATACCCTTGACTTCCTTGAAAGTCTTTGTGATTGTTGTTTCCCTTTGTAAATCCTTCCTTTATATTCTTGACGGTTTCGACAAAGTTAATATGATTTCTGATGATAACAATTATCATTCTTCATGGATCCTCCTTTCGAATTTTTTAAGGCTTTGATCAAGTTAGAGTGGTTTTTGATGATAACATTGATTATAATGAAGGCATCCTCTTAATGCTTGGGAGGCCCCTTTTCAAGCTTGTCGAAGGCCTTGTTAATGCTTACAGAAACTATTCTAATGTCTTGGGAACCTCACTAATGCTATTACTCCTTTCATACTTTTATTCTTAAGAAGATTTTATGGATAATAAGCTATGCTTGTCATATTTCGTTGTCTAATATATCATGTTTGACTTTGTCCATGTTCCTTTTCATAGAATCATGAGATCAACGATCAATTGACAATTTTTCCCAATTTGATTTAAAGTTACAATACTTTGATTTTAGAAAGGAGAGAATAAAAACGATCGCTCCTTCTCCATAACACCTAGGTTCCTATTTATAGGGGTGGGTGCCACATGACTTCAACACACTTTGCAATAGTTTAGGCAATTTCAATGTTGTTAGGCACTGGTCTTTGACTGATGATGACAATAATATAACTTCAATCCCGCCTTAGTAGCAGTGGTCTTCGGCGTCGATGATCTTATGCATTAAGGCACCCTTGATTAGTTGTTGATGGTATCAGCTGTGAGCAGCATGAAGCACCGATGAGGAGCGGCATTGATATAGAGTAGAGTTAGGAAATAACACCTTCATCCAGTATAGCGTCGGCATTGATGAATCTCGACACGGCTGGCTTCGATAGCTCTATGGATATTAACAATGTTCATCATCAGCATTGCATGTATAAATTCTATAGATATCGATAATGTTTTCCATCGACACTATGAAATGACGGCCTTGATCATTGGCAATATTAATGATGGGTGGCTTTGATGAAGAGCGACATCGATGGATTATCATCATATATTAAAGTTGAAATCAATTGGATGCCGCATCCATGAAGCATGGTGTAGATTATGCCATTATAATACCGATAGATTACAGACTCGATCATGCTTGATACCACTACTTTCTTTGATAACCTTCGATGCCTATTCCATTCGGCATCGCTTTGTGACATAAGTTCATCCAATCCTATGGATGATACACAGCATTGACGTCACTTTGTGTTCTTGGCTTTGTTGATGACATGCGGTGCAAACATCGTTGAGGATCGACATTAACTCGTTTCCATTCTTTTGTCCCTGCTTCTTTAAAGAGTTGCATCACTAGTCACACGCAGTTTTGATGAGTGGTGATATTAATGCAGACAACCTTTATAATAAGCCCTGTCGTAGAGGAGCTATATTGATAACGAGCGGTATTGATGAGGTGCGTCATTAATGAGAGGCGACGTCAATAATCTTTCTTCGGGACTAATCCTAGCTTATTTTCTTAATGCTACCTTTATGTGATTTATATTGGTTGCTGTTATAATGGCTTACACTCACCTTTTGTAATGACGTTCGATGTCATCTCCTTAAAGCTTTGAATTCAACATCATATTCTCCTGAGAAATTATGTAGATAATATTTGCCCCCCTTTGTGTAGAGAAACTTCTTATACTTTAGTGTAAAATGAAGAAATTCTTTTCTTTTTCGATTACTTGTGAGATTTCCTTTCCAACTCCATTTTCCCATAAAACATAAAGTGAACGATAACCTTTGTTGTTAACTTTATACTTAGTTTCAACTTTAAGCAATCCCCTATGGATTTGATTGAGTTATAAATGGGTATATATTGTCTACATTATTTTGTAAGAGTTAAGATTATAATTTTGCTATAAAAGATCAATAAATAATAATAAGTTTTCAAATGGAAGCCCAAAAATTATCTGGTAATATCATAGGAGAGAGCATTAGAAATTTTCTCTAGCAATGAGTAAAAAACCGTAAAACCATTTGGCAATAATAATATTTTGAAGAGGAAGCTTAGAAAAGTATCTGAAAAGATGATCAGAAAACCCATCTAAATAGAAGATCAGAAAATCATCTGCTAATAATGGAAAAATAAAAAACCTATCTGTTAATAATAATCCAAACAGAAGACTAGAAAACCTATAGAAATAATATAAGACCGGAAATCCATTTAATGGTAATAGAAGATCAAAAATCCCATCTGATAATAATAGAAGACCAAAAACCTATCTGATAACAATAGAAGAGCAAAAATTCAATATGGCAATAATAGTAGAATACTAGAAATCCTTATCTGGTAATAATAATAGAAGACCGGAAATCCTTATATGGTAATAATAATAGAAGACCAAAATTCCTTATCTGGCAATAATAATAGAAGACCAGAAATTCTTATCTAGCAATAATAATAAAAGACCGAAATTCCTTATCTGGCAATAATACTTTCGTTTGCAGAGAATCTTAACCTCTTTACTTTGAAGTATAGTAGTTCATGCTCAATAGGTATTCCTCTATAATGTTTACTTGATTTTGTTTTAGAATACAAATGGTTCATTCTTGACCAAGTTCCTTTTACTTCTCTTTGGTCTTTAGATATTGGAGTCTCCTTTCTTTGCACCACTCTTTGGGCTTTGGACGTCTGAGTCCCTTTCTTTGCACCACTCTTTGGGCTTTATACGTCTGAGTTCCTTTTCTTTTGTGCCACCTGATGTGCACGCAAATGTGCATATTTTTACCACCATATTTATTCTATTTAAATTAAATAAATGATCATATTGGGTATTTTAACTTGTTTTAACCAAAATTCATATTAATTCCAAATTTTCACATACTCATCTTCATATAGGGGCAAAACGGTCATTTAAGTGCATATATTTCTTTGAGAAAAATTGATTGGAAATTTATATATATTTTTGTAGGAAAATGTCTCAAATAGGAGTGGTTTCATGAAGAAATATGCATGCACAAAGAATATAAAGGAATGAAGATGGAAATAATTCAAAGTGAAGATCATGGAGGGCCCCACCTACCCACCTACCTTAATGTACAAATTAAAGGCTAATGCACATGCTTTTGGACTTAATGGCTTCATGTACACTTAATGGGGGATTAAGACATGTTAATGATTACTTGGCCTCCACACTTCCTAAGGGGCATTTTGGGCATTCCCCAAAAAAGTGAATTAGGGTTTCTAACTTGTATAAATACCCCTTATGTTTCATGTAGCCATATCATCCTCTCCTCTTAGTTAGTTAGTTTTAGTTTAGAAAATAAATCAAAACTCTCTTCTTCTTAGTTAATCTCTTTACTTAGTCTCTCTTCTCATTAGTTTAGGCTCCAAATAAAAGAAAGCTCTCTTTCTCTTTTCATGGCTACTTAGCCATTTTTATTTTATGTAACTTTCTTTTCATTTTATGCAATGTTAGTTATTGTTTCTTTTTAATTGCATGTTCATTTCCTTTTATGCAAGTAGTGTAGATTTATTTTTCATGCAAGTAGTATAGTTTTTCTTTATCTTGCTTTCCTTTTCCTTTTCTTTTTCTCTCATGTTGAATGCTACATTTGTTCATATGGTAACAAAAATGAGAGCTTAACCCCTTCAATTTAGGGGTAATGAAGCCTCTAATCATGTAGCTTCAACATTTTGATGTTTATACTCTCTTTTTGTGCTTTAATGGTAACACTTGAAGTGGTTTAATGATGTTGTTTAGCTTTGATTTTGATAGTCTATGTTGTTCATAACAAATAGGCTATGCTTAAACAAACATAACACAAATTGCCTCTTCGTCTAAATATGATTATGACAAAGAAGTGAATGTTGAAATTGAAATTTGATAGCCTATATTTCTAAACAATAGTTAATAGGCTATGCTTAAAATAGATTTTTATTTCCACTTTGTTGTCATATTTCATGAGAGTTAAATGTGTATTAGTGGTTGTGTTATTAGTTTGACGGTTTATATTGAGCTAATTAATAGCACAAATATATCATACTTATGATAAGCACATCAACTAATTACACTAATGAAAAGAAAAGAGAGATCATAACTTCATTTTGTTGATTTATGTGATCTAGAGAGTGGATTTATCTCTAAATTGTCCTCAAACTCTCATATTTTTATCAATTTTCTTTTAGTTAGTTAGCCAATTTTCTAATTTTCTAGCTTAACTTTCACTCGACTTTGGTTTAATTTGATTGAATAGAATTTTTAAAATCATCAATTCCCTGCGGATCGACCCGTATTCACCACATGCTACATTCGTACACCGTGCGCTTGCGGTTATTTTTATTTCTAAATTCGTTCGACGGTTTTCTAAACCGATAGAATTTCCGTCGACGAACAAGTTTTTGGCGCCGTTGCCGGGGAATTATTTTGATTTTATTTTTCTATTCTTCGAATTATTTTCGTTTTCATTTTTGTGTGTTTTATTTTGTGTGTGTGTGTTTGCATTAAAAAAAAGAAATTATTGTGTGTTGTTTGATTTTTATTTGTGTGTTGTTATTGTTTTTTTGGTTGATTGTTCATTTGCATTGCTATTCCAAAAAAAAAAAAATACAAAATTCCAAAACAAAACAAAAATATTTTGTTTCCATCTCATTCATTTTACAATTTACATTGCAATCATAATTGACAGTTTAAAAAGAAAAAAACTGTTACATTGCATTATTGAATTCCCCTCTCTGTTTTCAGTTTACATTGTACAGTATACATATCTCTGTTTTTTCTTTTTTATTTTACAATTACTGTCTCACCCCCTACAAACTGCTGCTGCCACTTCATTCACTATCCCACATACAATACATCCACCACTGCCTTCTACAAACCTTATCACCTTAACACCATACCACCACATACTCTCCTGCTCTGTCAACTGCCTTTGTGCAACCCCACTGCAACAGTCAGACCACCACACCATCATATCTACACAACCCACACAAATCAGAACCTCCTACACATCAGTACATCTCCATAGCCAACTTTGCCTTCATCCTGCTCTTTCATCCGAACCACTGCTCTTCACTACAGCCACATCTACTCAGCATAAACCCTGTGAAAACATCCCCTAGCTCCATATCTCAAAACCTTTCCACCATTACACTTCACTGCCATAAAAAAACTGCTGCTCCTACATCAACAACCATCTGTTGCACTGCCCCAACCACACTGCTGCAACCATTCCTTCATCATCCACCACTTCCACCATCCTCCTACAACTACAGCATATCGACAATCACAGTCCAAAAAAAAAAATAACTTACTGCAACAGTGCCATAACCATCATCACATACCAGTACTACCCACCCTACCTTCAACTATACTGCTGCAGCCAGCATAACCCAAACAACTGTTACAAAGCCTGCTTCCACAACCAGAAACAGGAGCATCCTCCATTACCAGCCCCGACCTTCAACCACAAATTTCCAATCGCGACATCATCCTTAGCCCGCAATAGCCAACCATCGCCCTCATCAGCAAGCACGCGACCATCGAATCGCCACCACCATCGTAACTTCGTCATAATCGAACACCTCGTAATTCAAACAGCGATCATCTCATCAACATATGAATCCCTCCTAACATCAACTTCATCCTCCTCGACCCCAATCAACCGCAAACCTCTGCTTCAAATCACCACAAAGTTGCAATTCCAATCGAACAACCGACCACCACGATATACTCACAGCAGCTCAACCCAAATCCACGACCTGAAAGCCCTAATCGCGACCATCCTAATTCGAACCAAACCAACCCCATCGAATAACCAACTTCCATCACAACTCACGAAAACCAGAAGAGCATCAGAAATCAATTTTCTTGTTTTGGGGAACTTCGATTTTAAGTGGAAACGAACGAGAAAATCATTGTTTGAATTGAGTTAGCATCGAGAAAATCATTGTTTATCTTGGGGACTAATTGAAATGCAATTTCAATTTTGTTTTCTCATCTTTGTGTTTTAATGCTCTTGGGTCAGTATAAGTATTATGGGTTGGGCTGGTCTTTGTTTGTTGGTGAATTTTGGTTTGAAATTGTAGTTGTAATTTTTTTTTCGGTGTTATTTTAATTGGTCCTTTTTTTCTGAAAAAAAATCCTTTTAAGTTCCATCTAAAATAAAATGAATTTTTTTTCTTTGTTAGTGGTTAGTATAATTTTCTTTGTTAAAAAAAAACAAAAAGAAAGAAGAAAAAAGGAGTTGTTTTCAATTGATTCTAGTTTGTTTTGTTTTTCCTTTGTTTTAGTGTTCCTTCTTTAAATTTTTTTTTTTTTAAGTAAAACCTTACTTTTAAGTTTCCTTTCAAAAAAACAACCAAAAAAAAAATTGTATATATCTTAGTTTTTAATTTTCAGGTTGCCAAAGCAGGAAATAAAGGAAGAGTAGCTTGCTGAAAATTGCTTCCTTAGCTAGCCAAAATAAATTGGTCTGCTTGCTAAAAATTTTTGCTTTCATTTCTAGTTTTATTTGAATTGAATTGTTGGTTGCTTGCATTTGCATTTTAAAAAAATAAAAAAATTCATTCGTAGTTGCATTGTTAATACACGTTTAGTTTCTGTTCTGCATTTCATCTTATATTTTGATTAGTAGTAACGGTTAGACATCAATAACTTTTACGAATATATTGACAAGTTGTCTTCTTTGAACAATTTAATTTCTTGGTGTCTAGGCTACGGCAGAATAATAACCATTTATAAATATTACGGTGATTCGTAAATATTATAGTGGTTGTTCCTTTGAAGGTACTTAAACCTTCGGCTGCATTGCTACGGTGATTCGTGGTGCACCGATAACCCCTGTCTGTTACCTGGCTGAGAACTATCTTGTTTATCTAAGACAATTTGTGATTATACAATTTTGGGTTAACTTAGGATAAATCATTTGTAATTAACCCTTGCATTCATTTAGTTGCATTAGTTCATGCATATTTAAAAAAAAAACAAAAAATTCAAAATCCAAAACTAAAAAAAATTGTAAACATTCCTTTTCCTTTGAAATTTTTAAATCTTTTTCTTTGAAGTTTCCAAAAATGAAAATCCAAAAAATTTAGAAAAACCAAAATTTGAAAAAAAAATTGAAAAATAAAAAAAAACAACAAAAATTGATTTCCCTTTTCAAAAATAAATTTTCTTTGTAAATATTTTTCGTTTATAAAAAAAAAACACAAAAAAAAAACATTCTTGAAAATGTCTGAATATCCATATCCACTTGAATTTTACAATAGTTGTGAAAATCAATATAATCCATATGATTTCAGTCCAAATTCGTATGGATATTTTAACAACTATTTTGTAAATAATTCAAATTTCGAACAACAAAATTTTCAAAACGATGACCAACGTTCGACTCTTGAAAATAGCATTGAAATGATTTCATCTTTACTCGAACTTTCTGCACGACAAAATCAAGAGATAAATGATTTATGTAATTCTGATTTGTGTAATAACTCGAGTCATGGATTTCAAAATTTGAATTCAATTCAAAATTCAAACGATTACGATTATAACCCATGCCAATTTAATTTCGAACTCCAAAATGAATTTCAAAATCAAAACGAAAATGTGATCCACTTTTCAAATAATTTTGGCAATGGGAATAATCTCGATAATAATACGAATGAAAAAATTGGTTATCAACAAATTCAAAATGAAAAATTTCAAATTAATAATCATGAATTTGATTTTGTTGAACAAATGGAAAAAGATAACGGGGATTTATTACTTGAAAAATACAAAACTTTTCGTGACAATCATAATCAAATCTCAACTTGTGAAGAAACAAATAATAATCTACCGTTTGTCGAAATTGACAATTCTTGTTCTCAACAAGTTCAAATCGAAAATTTTCAAGTTAATAATTACAAATTTGACTTTGTTGAGCAAATGAATGAAATTTACGATGATCATACGGATTCGTTGTTTGAAACTTATATGAGACAACGTGAACAACAAAATCAAATTCCAACATGTGACGAGTCAAACGATAATCCATCTTTTACCACAATCGACGATTTTCAAACAACAACTTTTGAAACTGAAAATGATGATCCTAATGAAGTTGTTGAAACCACGGTAATTGACTTGGATTTCCATTCTTTTGAGGGTGTGGAACTAAATATAAAATTCGATCTTCCTTTTCTCGATTTCAAAAATTTAAATACAACAACTTTGGATTTTGAACTTGACACATGTAATAAAGTTGTTGATAATTCAATAAAGGAAGACGAATTCAATCAACACGATTTCTTTGGACTTTTGGATGACGAGTTGTTAAATTCCGATGGGGAAGTATTAAATCACCATTTTGATTTTGAAATCAATAATTTTGAAATGTTTTCAATGATAAGCTTGAATTTCAAATTGGTGAAAATAAACTTGAACTTCAATCAATTGTTTTATCAACCTCAAAAATCATCGAAAATAAAACAACTTGTACGATTTTCGAAACGACATTCATTTTTTCAAATCAAGATTCAACTTTGAAATATTTTATGATTTGGTTTTCTACGCTTAAGCTGTGTCTCGCATACTTGACGAGACAAATGAATCGGTCTTTGGAAGACCGTTTCATTTACTCTTTAACGGCATACTTTCTGATGTCTTGTAAATAATCATCTTTTCATTTTCATGTAAATATTAGATTTTTATTTTATTTTTCTCCTTCTACTTGGGTTGACTATGGGGACACAGTAAAAATCAAGTGTGGGGGGAGACTCATCTTCAATTTTTTTATTTTCATGGTTTATTATTGCTTTAAAATCACAAAGAAAAAAAAATTAAAAAAAAATCCCCAAACCAAATTTTCTTTTGATTTATTTTTAAAAGAAACACTATAAGATAAATATATGGCTTTGGTTTATTAAATTGAAATTTTTGAAAATTTATTGGTCTTAACAAAAATAAAAATGAAGTTTGATTACAAATAATAATGGTTTAACTAGTATATAGGAAGATTCATACGTGTTAATTATGAAGTACATCCTAAATGAAAATCTTTGTTTCAAAAAGTGGTTGATTTAAAGTAAAGGAGATAACATTTTTTTGTCTTCTAAGTTAAATGGTGCTAAGATGATTTTTCAAACTCCCTCTCAAAAAAAAATATAAAAAAATAATAATAATAACATCCAAGTATTCACTCTCATTTAAAAGTCCTCACGGTTATGCAGGGGTGATTACTTGGAATTTTTGATTATGTGCTTTCATACTCATTTAAAAGTCCTCACGGTTATGATGTATGGAACACATGTTAAAAAAAAGACTTAATAAAAACCACCTACGGTCGATAGTGTATGCATGAAGGTGTGTGCACTCGCCATGCTATGTACTCCCCTCACATAAGCCCGAAAGGCAGTGCATGGGTGGTATATCTGGCCTTAGTTTAACTGAGCTAGGTGTGTAATTTTTCTTGCAAATAATGAGAGAGCAAGCAATCGAAATCCTAGCACTATTTTTACTTCTTTGATTTGATTTGTTATTGAAAAGAAATGAAAATACCACTTTGATAAACTTTGATAATCAACTAAAGATCCATTTCATAGTTACACTTTGTTATTAACCAAAACAACGAGTTAAACTATAGTCTATTTGATATGATAACTTGATTTTTGTTGGAAATTTTAACGAGTAAATGACATAAATTTTCAAGATAATAACCAAAACCTATATTTAACTTATTCGTGTCAATTTAAAAATAAATCCTTTATTTGTAAATATTTTCAAAAATTTGCATTCATCTCTTTGTAAATATATCTTGCATTTTGTAAATATTTTCATCCTGCATTTGGATTTTGTGGGTAGTATCCGCTGAAAACCCTCACGAGACAACACTCGTCCTACTGGGGACACCTAGAGGTTTAACGGCTTGTTGCATACGCTCAATGCAATCATGCTTCCTACGAAAACGGATTTATCTTAGTTTTAGTTTATTCGAGGACGAATAAAAAGATAAGTGTGGGGTATTTGATGTGCACGCAAATGTGCATATTTTTACCACCATATTTATTCTATTTAAATTAAATAAATGATCATATTGGGTATTTTAACTTGTTTTAACCAAAATTCATATTAATTCCAAATTTTCACATATTCATCTTCATATAGGGGCAAAATGGTCATTTAAGTGCATATATTTCTTTGAGAAAAATTGATTGGAAATTTATATATATTTTTGTAGGAAAATGTCTCAAATAGGAGTGGTTTCATGAAGAAATATGCATGCACAAAGAATATAAAGGAATGAAGATGGAAATAATTCAAAGTGAAGATCATGGAGGACCCCACCTACCCACCTACCTTAATGTACAAATTAAAGGCTAATGCATATGCTTTTGGACTTAATGGCTTCATGTACACTTAATGGGGGATTAAGACATGTTAATGATTACTTGGCCTCCACACTCCCTAAGGGGCATTTTGGGCATTCCCCAAAAAAGTGAATTAAGGTTTCTAACTTGTATAAATACCCCTTATGTTTCATGTAGCCATATCATCCTCTCCTCTTAGTTAGTTAGTTTTAGTTTAGAAAATAAATCAAAACTCTCTTCTTCTTAGTTAATCTCTTTACTTAGTCTCTCTTCTCATTAGTTTAGGCTCCAAATAAAAGAAAGCTCTCTTTCTCTTTTCATGGCTACTTAGCCATTTTTATTTTATGTAACTTTCTTTTCATTTTATGCAATGTTAGTTATTGTTTCTTTTTAATTACAATGTTCATTTCCTTTTATGCAAGTAGTGTAGATTTATTTTTCATGCAAGTAGTATAGTTTTTCTTTATCTTGCTTTCTTTTTTCCTTTTCTTTTTCTCTCATGTTGAATGCTACATTTGTTCATATGATAACAAAAATGAGAGCTTAACCCCTTAAATTTAGGGGTAATGAAGCCTCTAATCATGTAGCTTCAACATTTTGATGTTTATACTCTCTTTTTGTGCTTTAATGGTAACACTTGAAGTGGTTTAATGATGTTGTTTAGCTTTGATTTTGATAGTCTATGTTGTTCATAACAAATAGGCTATGCTTAAACAAACATAACACAAATTGCCTCTTCATCTAAATATGATTATGGCAAAGAAGTGAATGTTGAAATTGAAATTTGATAGCCTATATTTCTAAACAATAGTTAATAGGCTATGCTTAAAATAGATTTTTATTTCCACTTTGTTGTCATATTTCATGAGAGTTAAATGTGTATTAGTGGTTGTGTTATTAGTTTGATGGTTTATATTGAGCTAATTAATAGCACAAATATATCATACTTATGATAAGCACATCAACTAATTACACTAATGAAAAGAAAAGAGAGATCATAACTTCATTTTGTTGATTTATGTGATCTAGAGAGTGGATTTATCTCTAAATTGTCCTCAAACTCTCATATTTTTATCAATTTTCTTTTAGTTAGTTAGCCAATTTTCTAATTTTCTAGCTTAACTTTCACTCGACTTTGGTTTAATTTGATTGAACAGAATTTTAAAATCATCAATTCCCTGCGGATCGACCCGTATTCGCCACGTGCTACACTCGTACACCGTGCGCTTGCGGTTATTTTTATTTCTAAATTTGTTCAACGGTTTTCTAAACCGATAGAATTTCCGTCGACGAACACCACCCTTTGAGTGGTGGTCTCAACTTGGATCATACCCCTTATCACCGTCTTAGGTGATTATTTAGGTCTGTGGTCCAATGCATTTGGTCAACTATCTTTAGGCAGAACCAAAGACTTACCCGACCTTCATCTAGGAGGCGCTTTAGTAAGGCCTTGATGATGGTACTGAAGGCTTGTCCAACAATCTAGGTAGCTATCTTAAGCAAAACCAAAGACTTACCCTATCTCCCTCTAGAAGACGCTCTAGTGAGGCCTTGATGACGACACCCAATGATGACTGATGCTTTTGTTAGGCCCTTTTGGACAGAACCAAAGGCTTACTCTGACCTTCCTCTACGAGGTGCTTTGTCCAGGCCATCTTGATGAGGGACACATGCTTTTTCTCCTTACTACCATCTTAGGCATTGGTTTAGGCATTCCTTTTTATTTTAAGAGATTCAGACTCCTCAACCATGTAGATGCACTTTTTTTTAACTTCTTTATTCATCCATTGTTGGGAAATATGGTCGCAAATGTTTAGCATTCCATGTTCTTGCTAATACATTACCATTAAGGCGACATAGTTTATACGTCCTAGGTAAGAATACCTTGTATATGATTAGGGGTCCTTCCCAATTCGGTCCGAGTGGTCCATCCATCAGATTCTTAGTGTTTGCCATTACTCTTTGGAGCATTAGATCTCCTTTTTGGAAGGATCTTCCTCTTACTCTAAAGTTATAATACTTGGATATATTGCCATCCGTATGGCTACTTCATCTCTTAACTCATTGATTAAATCTAAGGATTTTCTCTAATTCTTGATTCGAATCAAATGCATATGCAATCATTTGATGAGAGGGCACTTAAATTTCAATTGGGAGCATGGCTTCACATCCATATATTAGGAAATATAGCATATGCCCTGTTGCAGTTTTGGTAGAGGTTCTATATTCCCATAGAACAAGAGGTAGTTCTTCTATTCAATTTCCTTTTTCTTTGTCCAATCGTTTCTTTAGGATGGTCTTTACAGTTTTTTTGGCAGCTCCAACAGCTCGGTTTATTTGGGGTGAGATACGGATGAAAAGCTCTTGATGGTTCGATTCTTATTAAAGAATCAGGTAAATTCTTCACTTTCGAATTGAGTTCCATTGTCGGACGTTTTGTATGGGATTCTAAATTCGGTAACGATATTCTTAATTTCAGACTTGAGAACTTTTCCCGATGTGATATTCGGAAGTGGCTCTTTTTATACCACTTTGGAAAGTAATCAACGGCTACCACCTGTATTTAGCTTGTCCCTTGGATATAAGGCAATGTCTCGACTAGATCAATTTCCCATACATCGAAAGTCCATGGGATCGAGATTGAAGTCAATTCGCTTGACGACAGACGTAGGATTTTAGAGAACCTTTGACATTTTTCACACCTCTTTACATAGTCAATAGCATGGTTAGTCATCAGAGAAAAATATAAATCTTATCTCATAAATTTCTTGGCTAACTTCACTCTATTGGAATGATCTCCACAAAATCTTTCGTGGGCTTCTTTTAGCAATTTCGTTCCCGTTTCTTGACTAATAAATCCCAAGTAAGGGAGTGGATATCCTTTCTTATAAATTATTATATTTTCCATAATGAAGGTTGGAGGCTGGTGTTTTATTCTTTTTTCCTCCTTTTTATTTGGTGGTAGCTTTTCTTTTTTTATATTTTCAATGAGAGGAATCATTCAATTACTCTTATATTGATTATTTTAGCTTTCGTATAAGGAGCCTCTTCTTAAAGAATCTCAGTTACATCTTTTTTTGTGTGTTAAGGCTTAAGAGAAAGTCAATACTAAGGAATCATTCTCTTGATTAGAGCTCTTCTCCTCTATACTAGGATTCGATTAGTAACCCACCGACACAAAGTAAGCTTCCGGCGCCCCACGCGAGGTAGCCAACATAGCTAAATAATCAGCTTGGAAGTTCTTACCTCTCGGCACTTGGTGTATTATGTAATCTTCAAATTGGGTCAGCATTTTCAATATCTTTTTGACATATAGTATCAGTTTGGTATACTTCTTCGGATATCTTTGGTTTAGCTGATTCACCATTAATTGTGAGTCACCACAAATCTCAATTCTAGGAAGTTTTAATTGGATGGCTAGAGTGAGTCCTGCTATCATTGATTCATATTCTGCTTATTATTATTAGCTAGGAACCTTAAGTTCATTGCATAACGCAAAAGGTGTCCATCAAGGGTAATAATCACATATCCCGCTCCAACCCCTTGCTCGTTTGTGGCTCCATCTACGAACTACCTCCACTTAAGCTTTAAATCTTTTTTCTTCTCTTATTACTCTCTAATAAATCATGTACACTCATTGATAAAATCAGCTAGAGCTTGTCCTTTGATTGCTATTCGAGGTAAAAATTCAATATCATGTTAAGTAAGCTCTATCCCCTTTATTAGTAGCGTTCCCAAAGCTTCGGGCTTTCTAAAAACTTGTTTGAGTGGAAAATTGGTTAGAACCTTAATTGGAAGTGCCTGAAAATAAGCTCTTAACTATTGTGCTATAAGTTTTAGGCAGTATGCTAGTTTTTTAATGACCGGATATTGGGTCTCTGCATTTTAACCTTTTTCTTGTGTAGTATACTAGAAGTTGGATTTCCTTCTCTTCCCTGATTATGACAGAACTAACTGTGTGTTCAAAAATTTCCATACAGAGATAAAGATTTCCCCCTCTACAAGGCTTGACAAAATAGGTTGTTTATTCAGATGATTTTTCAACTCATCAGAAGCTTTTTGACAATCTTCGCTCCATTCGAAGTTCTTCTTCTTTTGATCACATCGACGAACAGGATGCATTTATCAATTGCCTTGGAATCAAATCTATTTAATGTCTCCACTCTTTTATTTAGGCTCATTACATTTTTACTTATCTTAGGTTCTTCCATTTATTTGATAGCTCGAATTTGATTGGGATTAGCTTCGATTCCTCAAGCATTGACAACGTATCCTAAGAATTTATCGGATTGAATTCCAAAAAAAAATCTTTATGGGTTAAACTTCATCTGATATCTTTGAAGTACGTCAAACATTTCCTTAAGTTCTTTCAGATGATTGCTTCTCTCCTAGGACTTAACCAACATATCGTCAACACACTTTCATGTTTCGACCAATTTGTTCTCTAAACATTCTATTCAC
Organism: Allium cepa; assembly: GCA_030765085.1. Taxonomy (NCBI): domain Eukaryota; kingdom Viridiplantae; phylum Streptophyta; class Magnoliopsida; order Asparagales; family Amaryllidaceae; genus Allium; species Allium cepa. The sequence continues at coordinate 385,168,945 of CM060937.1, forward strand.
TAATCTATGTTATGTTGCTCTGGCATCCTTTAACCCAAAAGGCATTACTTTGTAGCAATAAATTCCCCAATCTATTATAAAACCAGTGTTCTCCTCATCTATTTTGAAAATTAGGATTTGATTGTATCCATAATAAGCATCCATGAAAGATAAGAGTTGATGTCTGTTTGTTGCATCGACTAACTGGTCTATCCTCGGGAAGGGGTAGCAGTCTATTTGGCATGTTTTATTCAAATGAGTGTAGTCAACACACGTCCTCCACTTCCCATTAGATTTCTTGACTAGCACTAGATTAGCTAAACATTTTGGATAAAACACTACCCCGATAAATACATTTTCGAGCAATCTTCTAACTTCTTCTTTCAAAGCATTAGATTGAACTTTACCAAACGACCTTTTTTCTACAGATTGATGTGACATTTGGGTCTATATTCAAAGCATGACACATGACGGTCAGATTTACTCCTACCATATTTGAGTAGGTCCAGGAAAATACGTCTTTATTGGACTGAAAAAACTGAATTACCTCCCCTTTAAGTTTGCTATCTTGCTTTTTTCCAATCTTAACTGCCTTTATCATATCGGTTGGATCTAAGAATATTTCTACAAGATCTTCTATAGGTTTCATTCTTTCTTGCTCTCCTCTACAACCTAATTCAATGATAATTTCTTTGCCTTCTTTTCGTCTTCCACTAAGTTTACTTCCTTCCCTTTTCTTTTCCTTTTATAGAAATCAAATTTTCTCAATGCATGCTTAGCTTTTTTGATAAGCTTTGTCTTTGTTTTGGGCGATGAGTTTGAAGAATCATCATCCAAAGGCTTTTTGGTACCAGTTCATATTAATTTATTTTCTTCCAAATCATAACAAGAAAGATAGCCTCGTTTATATTGCACAATAATAGCAAAGTACATCTCACGAGCACTAACTTGTTCTCCTCTTATGGTTCTTCATCTACTTTCGGTCAGGAACTTCACCATCAAATACTTTGGCAAAACAAAAGCATCAACTTCATCCAAAGCTGGCCTTCTAAAAAAGGCGTTATAATAAGAGGGTGAATTCACAATGATAAAGAAAGTTTCAATGGTCCGAGAGCATGACAGAACTCCCATTTGCACGAGAAGTCTTATCTACCCAACAGGAGTTGACCCTTTATTATTGAACCCAAAAATAGGCTCAAAGCTCGACTCCAGTTTTTCCTTAAGAGTTACCATTTGGTCAAATGCATGTTTAAAGATCATGTTGACTCCATTTTTGGTATCCAACAAAATTTTAGTAACCATAGAAAGTTCAATTTGCATATTGATCATAAGTGGATCATTATGTGGATGATGAACTACTCTTAATTCTTGCGAAGTGACGGTCAAGTTATGCATCTGCATTTCGAACCATGGATTTTTGAGAGGCGATGTAACGACCAGGGAATTTTGACCCTCGAAAATCGACATTAATACGTTCACTGTATAGAATGCCGAGCAATCAAGTATCAGAAATACCAGATCATTAGTGGTAAAGAAGAAAAAGATAGAAGAAGAAATAAAGAATACAACAACATAGAACCTTACAATCGCAGCGGAACAAAATATAATATAATAACAACAGTTTACACAAAGAAAACTGTAACTGTTAATTTACATACAAATTATCAGAGTACAACCATCAACATATAAATATGGACAGTTATATTAACTTGTCCTCAAAAGTGTTGAATATTCAGCCTACAATACACAACGGAATAAAATCAAGTACGTGCAATACGTCTCTGTCATCCAGCTCATCTCTTGAGCCCCATAGCATCCTAACCTGGATCTGTAATACTCGGTTTGACCCGAGCATTACAATATAGTAACCCCCGAGTCAGTCTGGAAAACCAACGTGAGTAAACACACTTAATTTGAATTACTTAAGTTATCAAAATCCTTCGAAAATAATGGTATCTCGTAAGACCGGGTCACACATAAACACGACGGGTTTTTTCCTTATGATAACCGAAAACATTTTATAAAAAATCCATTGATATTACAATAGCGTCTAAGTACAAAGTACTTAATAAAATAGCTGAATTTGTTAAATTAATAAGTTTTTGGCATACTAGACTCTATAATCAAAAGCGTAAAATTTCATAGTGGGTATTGGATCGAAGTGGTTTCGGATGATGCTGATATCCGACTCTGTTTTATTCGAAACGGTAAACGAATTTGGCCAGATTTGATATTCGGTTATTTAACTATCAATTTACACTCATAAGAAATCACTAGGTCCTTTCTATAACTCCCTCAAACATTTATTTCCAAATTCCTTTATATATATTCAAATCTCTTTGATATTCAATATTTGATCAATTTCAAATTCTTATATCCATAACAGGATATTTCCAACACTTAGGAATATTTCCAATCTCTAATTTGAAATCAATTACTTAGAAAAACATTTCCACATAAACCATTTCATAGTTAGGCTATTTCCAAAACAATTTAATTTTATTTAATTCAATTTCCTTTTAAATATACTCAACTTTCAATATACCGCTAGTATTTATAGACTAATATATGTAAATTCTAGATGCTCCAAAGCGTAGATTATTAACTCAATCAACGATAAATGATCAATATTAAATCCATTTATACATTAGAACTGAACTGATTCCAAAATAACTGAGTTAAGTTCTATATTTTAAATACAGAGTATTGGTCAATTCAAGAAATTTATTAAACGATTTATTCTTAATTCATTTAATATTAATAGTTTGTTAAATAATTAATTGATTTATTAACATATAATAAATCAAATAAGGTGTCCCTTGTTATTTCACTTAAATCATTGAAATCGTTAAATTTCCACATTGAAAAACATGACAATATTAACTTAGATAAAAAAAAACATGACAATAGGAACTTAACACAAAAACCCACTCGTCGATTTGATTTTAAACGAATAAGAGAACAAGTTTTTTAAGTTTATTTGTTTTTTTAAAATATAAAATTAAATTAGGTTTAATTCATATATTTTTTCTAACTCCGGCCCATCAACTCCGGCCCATAAAACAAACAAGGCCAATCTATCTTCTCCCTTCCCAATTTCTTCCTTCTTCTGCCCAAAAGCACGAAAACGTGCACGAACACATGTGCACGTATACACTCCATCCAAATCAACTCACCACCGTCCATCCTCACTCATCGCCTTCGACCATGCCACCACACCTACCCACTTGGAAACTGCGGCCCACACCTAGTTCGAAAATTTGAACTTCAACCCAACCTGGAAGGAAACTCGGCCTCACTTAAACTCCTCGCTTACCACCGAAGACCGCCGTCCACCACTAGATTGTGCCATAAGGTTCGGCATTGCCTTCTCCTTGCTTCCTCCTCTCGCGCACATCTCCCTTCGTCCCTTGCCGCCGCCATCGCCTCAAACCCAAACCCACACAAAAATCCACCTAAAACCCTACATTGACCTCGACCAACCTCCATGGCCATCAAAAAATATTTCGAAATTTTTCCCAGGTGCGCCACCCCTTGAACCTCCTCCCTGCCCAATTTAAAATCGCACAATCAACTAGATTGTCAAAATTTCGAAATTCGCCCAATTTCGTTCATCTCAACTTTTAGCCCTCCATACTTCATTAAAAATTTCCAAACCAATTCTAAAAATCATAATTCTATCCAACGATCAATGCTACATCATTCATTTATCTAATTGCGATATTCAGATTTCAGCCATATCTGATGTACTTATTATAAATGGGGGTTTTCTCCCTCCAGGCACCATGAAATTTCAATGAACAAAATTTAAAATGTTTTCCATTTAAAAACAAACAACTTTGGTTTTGACATCAAGTTTTAAAACTAAAGGGATTTTGATATATGGATTTTTAAAGTTGAAGCATACTGTTTTATCCACCATAACATAAATAGAGAAGAGAGGAGAACACAGTGTTCTGATGACGGTTGGAACTATCTATATACATACATTCATAGATTCATAACACACACACACAGATATATATATATGTACACACACACTTGCCATGTATATATATATATATATGTTCCCGATTCATTCATATCATAGTTAAAAAAATATATCACGTTAACAATGTAAGTTATTAACTTACATGAAAAAAAACAGATGTACATTGTTGCTTTGTTTACACTCCTGCTTCAAGCTTTGAACAACTTAAACCCTTTAAATGTTAATGGCAGATTTTTTTTCTTCTTCTTTTCTTTTGAATGCTGTACGTGAATCAATGGACCGTTACACAGTAGGCTATTTATAGAGGAGGGGAGGGGAATAGTTTGACACAAAGGGGGCTGAAGATTGCTTGTAGAGGTTTTCACCTTTCATTCATTTTTTTCCTTTTTGTTGGTTGATGAGATTTCATTTTGGGGGCTGATTTGATTTTGTAAGATGATTTGATCTTTTATGGTGATTTGATTTCATGTGTGGTCTTGACTTGAAGTTTTGTGTGTGATTGACCTGAGATTGCCATCATAAGCGTGTATATACATTTATATGTATGTATAGATATGCATACATTCACATATACATATTTATCCTATCATACTTGCATATATATATATATGTATGTATGTATGTATGTATATGTATGTATGTAACGACTCGAATTTTGCCCGCTCAAAAATCGACATCCATACTTCAAATCGTATTCGAATGTCATAGATTCAACCGTTCAAATCCGATTCGCCGGAGCTTATAACAATCATTAAGTAAACAACACAGCGGAATAAAAGAATAATACATTGATATACAGCTTTGATACAATATCTGATACAACAGATGATCCAATAGATATCAATATACATCAGAGATATGATACATTAAAATAACAGCGGAAAGAAAAATAGATAACATCTAGCAGCGGAACAATATAACTCTAAGATAGTCTTCAAAAGAGAACTCCGAGAACTGCAACTCCATTTCCAAGAATCAATCCAGCAATAGCTCGAACTCCCCATAACATATCACCAAGCTCAACAAGACTGGTGTGGTCCAAAGACTGAACCAACTCCAGATAATCCACTATATCTAACTATCTGTAAAACCCAACTCTAGACTGCTCGTGTAGAAAATAATGAGCACCCAGAGTTTAGGAAAGAAACAATAAACTCCGGATCAGTCGTGAGACTGGTGTGAGCAACAAAAACAGTTTATCTTTAAAAACATTCAATAAAAGATTTTCAAAGTCAATTCGCAATGCTTTTTAAAAATGAGACTACCATAAGGCCTCCCGCACACACACACAATGCAAACGCAGAATCGGAGGAGATTTCTCCTTATGATAGTCAAAGATGCTTGATACGCATTAAAAAGACATTTGATATTATTACTAGTGCATAGTGTAGGGGAAAATTCATTTCGAAAGTAGAATATAAACCTTAGCCAACATAGACATTTCGAACTATGCCTACTATAGCTACCATCCAAACAGTGGTGACCACCTTAAGTGAATGGCAGGTTCTACAACTAATACCGTACAAGTTTCGTATTGTTTCATTGGATTTCCAACAAATGGTCAGGCCAAGGAACTTCCCATTGCCACATGAGAATGCCTCTGGAAAGACATCCCCGAGAACCAAACCGGAACTCTGCCAACACAAGGCCGGGTTACCCCTAACTGGGTAACTACTGACACGAGCACTTCCCGATCGTAAACGACCTTTCTCATGGGATCCCGATAACCAACAACCACAAAGTAATAAATTCGCGGTAACCACATAGGTTAAATATCTGGGCTCCATACCATGATACCACCTCTATCTAGAAGGAAATGTACATACCCTAAAGGGTGCTACCCCTCATAACCTTGCCGCATCTTTCCTGTTTTGACCATTTCCGGGGTGTGAGGTTCGACGAAGTCACGTCCACAAAAACATACTTTATACAAAAGCCATGCTTTGGGTCAACAAATGATCAACACAATGATCACTAAGATAGACGATCAAATAAACGATCCTATCACAATAATCAACACAATGATCATTTCACAGCAACACTCAGCATGTCACATTACCAAATTGGGAATATATCGCTGATAACCTTCAACTACATAACCTCTGAGCTCGTACGTCTCAGAGAAGGGTGTGAAGCTAAGAGAATAAATCCTCCGCCACCAACAGAAATATATTTGAAAGAAATCAGCTTTATATCTCAATTGTAATGTCAGACATACAATCCATACAAGTCTGGTTCCGGGCTCGAACAGAACCGAAGGCACTTACAAAGAAGTCCTTGCAAATCCGGATATTCACAAATCACGTTCGGACATCCCATCACATATGGAGTCTCTATATCGGGGACCAGTCGATGCAAAGACATTCGACGAGTTGTCCTTTCGCTTTCAAAAATATCCGGTCTTCAACACCGGTCTTCAAATGCTATCCATAACGACATATCACATATTCGGAATGGGATATATGACACAAAGGTCCTCTCCCGGCTAAACCGAACAGTGAACGCAGTATTTCAAAAACATATGGACATTGGGATTTCAATTAAGTCACAACTTATTACCCATAACTTTTCTTCAAATGGTTTAACAAATCACCATTTCAAATCTTTTAAACAAAAGGATTCATTTTCACAACCTTTAACGGTTTAAACAATTTTCACATTTTAATCTTTTAAACAAAAGATTCATTCACATATTTTCCAAATCAATTTTCATTTCAATTTGATTTAACTCGTTAAATCTTTAAATCAAAGATTTAACTTATAGCCTTCAAAACAATTTCATTTCAATTTGATTTAAACAAATCATCAATTTAAATCTGTTAAAAATAAACAGATTTAATTCATAGCTTTCAAAAAGAATTCATTCATAACTTAGGAAAATCATTTCTCTATTTAATCTTGCGATTCCCCTAATTAACTGGAATCTCAGTTCTTATCTAAAAGTATTTATCATTTGAAAACAACAGTTTTCATTTTGGAAATCTGATTCATTTATACGAGTTCAATTCCTTGGGTTAAATTCAAATTCCCAAAAATAATACTTTAAAAATGGTTTAATTCATAATGACTAGTATAATATCATTAATCCCTAATTTCAAATTACTGAATTCAATTTGAATATTGAATTCAAATTTAAATTAAAGTACTTAAATTCCAACACTTAATCCAGTTATTCAAAATAAATTTCCATCTTTGAAATTCCATTTCAAAAGCCTTTCATTTCTATTCCGATTCCATTTCCAAAACATTTGAATTCAAATATTCAAATTTAAACTATTTCAAAAATCTGTGACTTAATCGATTTCCTCGTGAAATCCATATTTGTGTGTGTATAAGTGTGGTCCAGGGGTTATACACAGTAGTGCAACATCATACAATTATTACAGATCAGAATACAAGAATATAATTGATAAGCGATATAAGCTGTAACGCTTATCGGTTATATACAGATCACAGATAAATATGTCACAGATAGTAAATTACAGATCACCACATAAATCAGGATGTATCACAAAGCATCATATATTAGGGATATCAAACAATCAAGTCATCCAATAGAATCCAAATATTCGTAAGTAAAATCAGTTAATTATCTGATTAATTTAAATCAAATTAATTTCTTATGAATTATAAGTCCTGGTTAATTAACATTGATAATTTACAAATCATTTTGATTAATTATTCTTTAATCTTTTACTAATTATCCATTACGAATAAATTAATTAACCTTTTATTATCAACCTTTAATTATTAAACAATTAATCTTTAATTATCTAATTCACCATTTAATTAATTATCTTTAATTAATTATTCTAATTAATTTTTCCTTGATTAATTATCATTCCTTAATCAACTTTATTAAATTAAATTTAACCTTTAATTAATTAATCTCAAATTTATTATTATTTTGAGTCAATCACATTATGCTTTGTATTAAATATTGATTTATCACTTGATTAAATCAATCTTTATCATTTATTAATATTTAATTAAATAATTATCCTTTAATTATTCATCATTAATAAATTAGCTCTTAACAAATTAATTAATTTTTTTTTTTATCAGTACTTACTTAACCTTTAATTAATTAATCTTCTTAATTAAATCTTTATGTAAAACTTAATTAAATTAAAATAATTTACTTTTAAGCCTTAAACCAATCCTATACTTAAATGAGACAATTATTTAAAAGAATGAGTTTAAAAATGTTTAAAACTTGCATTTTGTTTTAAAATTTCAAAACTGTTTTTATACCTACCTGAGTCAAACCCGAGGAAATTCACGTTCTACCCGAGCCCTGCTTCGAGTCTTTCCCCAAACCAACCCGAGACTTTATAAATTTTATAAATTTTGTTTAAGTGTTAAATATTTACTCGGCATGAACCTAAAAATACACGAGTCTAACTCGAGCTATCTTGCAAACTTCCCGAGGATTACCCCGAGTCCAAGTTCTTTTTTTTTTTTTTTCCTTTCTTCCCCATGCCACTGATACACATCAGTGGTTCGTGCACCTGCACCATCCACCGCCGATGTCCTGGCCACCACTTCCATCGCCATCTAGTCATCGTTGACCCCCTCAACTCAATCCATCACCCAGCACCCATCACGACAGCACGAATCAAAATTTAGTTAAATTTCCAAACCTGGAAACACGCCGGCTTCAACACCCCAAACCTGTCAACATCGCCTCGTCCACGCCGTGCCGACCATCAGCGAGCTTCCACCTCCGGCCACCGCCTCATCTACACCCCAGCCTTCATCACCCCCAGTCTCGTGCAACTCGATGCACTGTGGACGACGAACAAATCAAATTTCTTCGACCCCAACAAAACTAGGGCTACAGACTTCAACCAACTGCCGACGCCACCACCGTGATCTACTCACCATCCCTATATTTTTCCTGCCATCCCGGTAAGCTCCTCCACCACCACGCACAACCCTAGCACCTCTAGTACCCCTGATCGCCAGAAATCCCCCAAAAACCCATTTCCGTTCAACTTTAAACTGCTACCAAACCACCCCACTAAAAATCACGAAACTCATCTTAAAAATCATCATTTGATATGAGGATTCAAGTTATACACTTGAATTAATGATTCGTGTCATTCGAATTTTCCAATTTTTAAAGTTTGTACTGTAAAATCTTGATCTTCTATCCTACATACCTCTATACATTATGAAACCATTTTTTTATTATAGCCCATACTTAAACACATCGATCTTGTTTTGAAACTAAGGCCTGACATGGATTATAAAACAAGAACTTGAATTATCTTTTTCCTAGCTTTGTTGGGTTGTTCTCTGTAAACCTGATATTTAAATAAAACAGAGAATACTCTGATGAAAGCCACACACACAACACATGCATATCATCACAGCATATACCATAAGATACATATTCATTTCGAAGCAACACACAAGTTTAAACTTTGAAATACAGATGTGTACTCACCTTCCAAATCATTGCTTAAATCCAGCAGTTTACAGGTTAGAGTTTGGTTGATCTGAAGCTTTTCTTTTATTTTCCTGGAACTTGTAAATTTGGAATTTTGCTTTGCTAATGAAGTTGAACTCTTTGCATGCTTGATACTTATTACAGCTTTGAAAATGTTTAAAGAATTTGAGAAAATGTTTACAAATATGCTTAGCCTTGTGAACTAAAGCTGTACATATATAATGTATAGAGGTGTGCAGGTACAAGTGATGGTATCCCCTTTTTTTTTTGTTATAGGCTAGAGGTGTAAACATTAAATGCACCTGTACTTTGAAATGCATTTGTTTACCTTTACTTTTGCTTTCTTTCTTGTCTCGGCTGTACAAATATGTAAAAGTATGGTTTGGATTATTTCTTTTGTTTGAATACTTGAATGTATCTTGTATTTGATTTGTTACCTTTTCTTTTGTTTTTATCTTTTGTTTTGTTTTGTTATTTTGTTTAGTTTACTTTGTATTACAAATAATTTTCTATTTTAATTATGTTTGTATGCATATATTTGTTTGTAATTTATTTCATTTTAAATTTCACAAATCCTAGCTTTCTTTAAAAATACCTACATACATACATACATATATATATATATATATATATATATATATATAAATCTGAAATAACCATTTCTATCAATAAAAATCCATTTGTATAAATATTATACTATTAATATTGTTTAAATACAACTCATTATTTAATTAAAACAATTTATAAAAGAAACTGTCTTTATTTTGATAAATAACATATTTTTATTTGCTCTTATTCTTGCATTTTAAATTTACTTCTATTTTTAGTTTAAATATTTATCATATATTTTACTTTAAAAATTATTGTTTTATATTTCTCTATATATACACATATATTTTATATAACTCAAATTATCATTATTTATAAATTTTTAAATCAATTTATTTATTTATTTTTATACTTGTGTCTAAAGTATACACTTTAATATTTATTTTTCAAACCATTAATATAAGATTTAAATTCAAATCAATATATATATATATATACACACAAGATTTTAAAATTTCAAATTGACTCATATATACCCAAATATACATATATATATATTCACATATATACATATATACATAATATTTAAAAATTTAAATGATTTATATAGAATATATTTGAACTCGGGGAAACTCACTTTACTATTTATAATTAATTTTATAAATTTCTATTCAAAATTTCCTTTAATTATTAATTTAAATTAAATAAAAATTCAGGATCGTTACAGACTTCCCCCCTTAAAAGAATTTCGTCCTCGAAATTCGCAGGCACGAAAACAATACAGAAATATATAAAAGATAGAGAAATATCTTTTCAGATCAAACTGGATATTTTCAAGCCATTCATAATATATTTTATATTAAACACTACTCAAAATATTAGTACATGAGTTATAGTCATACATAACCCACTAACATCCAACTTTTACTACGATCCCAAGTCCAAAATACCTATATAAATACCCCAAAATGAGTCAAACCCGACCAACTACCAATCCTCACTCTCAGAACCCTCCCTCTCATGCCCTGACATGTCCATCACTTCAACCTCATTGTCTGTCTCAAAAATCTCTTCCGGATCAGATTCTTCCAGAATAAGATACCCACCATTTAACTCCTCGTCCTCAATGGGATCATCATCATCCACCGCATTATCTAAATCCCAATGAATTTCTTCATCACCTTCGGACTCTTCCTCTACGTCAGGTTCTTCTTCTGCCTTAACCTCCTCCTCGAATTCCTCCTCAACTTCTTCTTCGAATTCTTCCTCGAACTCTTTTTCTTCGAATTCCTCTTCATTTTCTTCTTTGAATTCGTCTTCATTTTCTTCTTCGAATTCGTCTTCATTTTCTTCTTTGAATTCGTCTTCATTTTCTTCTTCGAATTCCTCTTCATCTTCTTCTTCTTCCACTGGTGGTTGGGGCTGCACTACAGGCTCCACTGGGAATTCCCTATAAACTGATGACTCACCTTCATCATCTCGTACCCTACTGGATGAAGCATAATCACCCACCCTCCTGACCTTTCCTCCTCGGCTAACGCTATTTGTTCTCTACAATTAAAATCAAAAGCCAAATATTAAGATCTTAAGTTTAGAGTTTTATATGTTGAGAAATACATCAAAGTTTATATTTCATATTTTATTCCACCCAAGAAGTTATAACAGAAATTCAAAATTTGTTCTCAACCAAAATCGTTTTATCAATACAATTCAAAAGAATTTGAAAACGAATCAAAGAAAATTGATAAGAAAGTTGTTTCCACTATTGTTACAAAGTATCGACCATTTATAGTCGTATTTCCCTGTCCCCTATCTCGTTCTCTTCTTGCACTCATACTTACTATCAGTAGATAGTAAGAGAATTTACTGAGGCGTTAAAACGGATATCTTAAGGATTACTCATTCTAGGATTTACTTCACCCTATCTCTAATGAGTTACTTAATGTGTTACACTCCTGAGCTAAAGTTCAACCCTTGGCTCTGATACCAAATGTAACGACTCGAATTTTGCCCGCTCAAAAATCGACATCCATACTTCAAATCGTATTCGAATGTCATAGATTCAACCGTTCAAATCCGATTCGCCGGAGCTTATAACAATCATTAAGTAAACAACACAGCGGAATAAAAGAATAATACATTGATATACAGCTTTGATACAATATCTGATACAACAGATGATCCAATAGATATCAATATACATCAGAGATATGATACATTGAAATAACAGCGGAAAGAAAAATAGATAACATCTAGCAGCGGAACAATATAACTCTAAGATAGTCTTCAAAAGAGAACTCCGAGAACTGCAACTCCATTTCCAAGAATCAATCCAGCAATAGCTCGAACTCCCCATAACATATCACCAAGCTCAACAAGACTGGTGTGGTCCAAAGACTGAACCAACTCCAGATAATCCACTATATCTAACTATCTGTAAAACCCAACTCTAGACTGCTCGTGTAGAAAATAATGAGCACCCAGAGTTTAGGAAAGAAACAATAAACTCCGGATCAGTCGTGAGACTGGTGTGAGCAACAAAAACAGTTTATCTTTAAAAACATTCAATAAAAGATTTTCAAAGTCAATTCGCAATGCTTTTTAAAAATGAGACTACCATAAGGCCTCCCGCACACACACACAATGCAAACGCAGAATCGGAGGAGATTTCTCCTTATGATAGTCAAAGATGCTTGATACGCATTAAAAAGACATTTGATATTATTACTAGTGCATAGTGTAGGGGAAAATTCATTTCGAAAGTAGAATATAAACCTTAGCCAACATAGACATTTCGAACTATGCCTACTATAGCTACCATCCAAACAGTGGTGACCACCATAAGTGAATGGCAGGTTCTACAACTAATACCGTACAAGTTTCGTATTGTTTCATTGGATTTCCAACAAATGGTCAGGCCAAGGAACTTCCCATTGCCACATGAGAATGCCTTTGGAAAGACATCCCCGAGAACCAAACCGGAACTCTGCCAACACAAGGCCGGGTTACCCCTAACTGGGTAACTACTGACACGAGCACGCCATTTCCCGATCGTAAACGACCTTTCTCACGGGATCCCGATAACCAACAACCACAAAGTAATAAACTCGCGGTAACCACATAGGTTAAATATCTGGGCTCCATACCATGATACCACCTCTATCCAGAAGGAAATGTACATACCCTAAAGGGTGCTACCCCTCATAACCTTGCCGCATCTTTCCTGTTTTGACCATTTCCGGGGTGTGAGGTTCGACGAAGTCACGTCCACAAAAACATACTTTATACAAAAGCCATGCTTTGGGTCAACAAATGATTAACACAATGATCACTAAGATAGACGATCAAATAAACGATCCTATCACAATAATCAACACAATGATCATTTCACAGCAACACTCAGCATGTCACATTACCAAATTGGGAATATATCGCTGATAACCTTCAACTACATAACCTCTGAGCTCGTACGTCTCAGAGAAGGGTGTTAAGCTAAGAGAATAAATCCTCCGCCACCAACAGAAATATATTTGAAAGAAATCAGCTTTATATCTCAATTGTAATGTCAGACATACAATCCATACAAGTCTGGTTCCGGGCTCGAACAGAACCGAAGGCACTTACAAAGAAGTCCTTGCAAATCCGGATATTCTCAAATCACGTTCGGACTTCCCATCACATATGGAGTCTCTATATCGGGGACCAGTCGATGCAAAGACATTCGACGAGTTGTCCTTTCGCTTTCAAAAATATCCGGTCTTCAACACCGGTCTTCAAATGCTATCCATAACGACATATCACATATTCGGAATGGGATATATGACACAAAGGTCCTCTCCCGGCTAAACCGAACAGTGAGCGCAGTATTTCAAAAACATATGGACATTGGGATTTCAATTAAGTCACAACTTATTACCCATAACTTTTCTTCAAATGGTTTAACAAATCACCATTTCAAATCTTTTAAACAAAAGGATTCATTTTCACAACCTTTAACGGTTTAAACAATTTTCACATTTTAATCTTTTAAACAAAAGATTCATTCACGTATTTTCCAAATCAATTTTCATTTCAATTTGATTTAACTCGTTAAATCTTTAAATCAAAGATTTAACTTATAGCCTTCAAAACAATTTCATTTCAATTTGATTTAAACAAATCATCAATTTAAATCTGTTAAAAATAAACAGATTTAATTCATAGCTTTCAAAAAGAATTCATTCATAACTTAGGAAAATCATTTCTCTATTTAATCTTGCGATTCCCCTAATTAACTGGAATCTCAGTTCTTATCTAAAAGTATTTATCATTTGAAAACAACAGTTTTCATTTTGGAAATCTGATTCATTTATACGAGTTCAATTCCTTGGGTTAAATTCAAATTCCCAAAAATAATACTTTAAAAATGGTTTAATTCATAATGACTAGTATAATATCATTAATCCCTAATTTCAAATTACTGAATTCAATTTGAATATTGAATTCAAATTTAAATTAAAGTACTTAAATTCCAACACTTAATCCAGTTATTCAAAATAAATTTCCATCTTTGAAATTCCATTTCAAAAGCTTTTCATTTCTATTCCGATTCCATTTCCAAAACATTTGAATTCAAATATTCAAATTTAAACTATTTCAAAAATCTGTGACTTAATCGATTTCCTCGTGAAATCCATATTTGTGTGTGTATAAGTGTGGTCCAGGGGTTATACACAGTAGTGCAACATCATACAATTATTACAGATCAGAATACAGGAATATAATTGATAAGCGATATAAGCTGTAACGCTTATCGGTTATATACAGATCACGGATAAATATGTCACAGATAGTAAATTACAGATCACCACATAAATCAGGATGTATCACAAAGCATCATATATTAGGGATATCAAACAATCAAGTCATCCAATAGAATCCAAATATTCGTAAGTAAAATCAGTTAATTATCTGATTAATTTAAATCAAATTAATTTCTTATGAATTATAAGTCCTGGTTAATTAACATTGATAATTTACAAATCATTTTGATTAATTATTCTTTAATCTTTTACTAATTATCCATTACGAATAAATTAATTAACCTTTTATTATCAACCTTTAATTATTAAACAATTAATCTTTAATTATCTAATTCACCATTTAATTAATTATCTTTAATTAATTACTCTAATTAATTTTTCCTTGATTAATTATCATTCCTTAATCAACTTTATTAAATTAAATTTAACCTTTAATTAATTAATCTCAAATTTATTATCATTTTGAGTCAATCACATTATGCTTTGTATTAAATATTGATTTATCACTTGATTAAATCAATCTTTATCATTTATTAATATTTAATTAAATAATTATCCTTTAATTATTCATCATTAATAAATTAGCTCTTAACAAATTAATTAAATTTTTTTTTTATCAGTACTTACTTAACCTTTAATTAATTAATCTTCTTAATTAAATCTTTATGTAAAACTTAATTAAATTAAAATAATTTACTTTTAAGCCTTAAACCAATCCTATACTTAAATGAGACAATTATTTAAAAGAATGAGTTTAAAAATGTTTAAAACTTGCATTTTGTTTTAAAATTTCAAAACTGTTTTTATACCTACCCGAGTCAAATCCGAGGAAATTCACGTTCTACCCGAGCCCTGCTTCGAGTCTTTCCCCAAACCAACCCGAGACTTTATAAATTTTATAAATTTTGTTTAAGTGTTAAATATTTACTCGGCATGAACCTAAAAATACACGAGTCTAACTCGAGATATCTTGCAAACTTCCCGAGGATTACCCCGAGTCCAAGTTCTTCTTTTTCTTTTTCTTTTTTTCCTTTCTTCCCCATGCCACTGATACACATCAGTGGTTCGTGCACCTGCACCATCCACCGCCGATGTCCTGACCACCACTTCCATCGCCATCTAGTCATCGTTGACCCCCTCAACTCAATCCATCACCCAGCACCCATCACGACAGCACGAATCAAAATTTAGTTAAATTTCCAAACCTGGAAACACGCCGGCTTCAACACCCCAAACCTGTCAACATCGCCTCGTCCACGCCGTGCCGACCATCAGCGAGCTTCCACCTCCGGCCACCGCCTCATCTACACCCCAGCCTTCATCACCCCCAGTCTCGTGCAACTCGATGCACTGTGGACGACGAACAAATCAAATTTCTTCGACCCCAACAAAACTAGGGCTACAGACTTCAACCAACTGCCGACGCCACCACCGTGATCTACTCACCATCCCTATATTTTTCCTGCCATCCCGGTAAGCTCCTCCACCACCACGCACAACCCTAGCACCTCTAGTACCCCTGATCTCCAGAAATCCCCCAAAAACCCATTTCCGTTCAACTTTAAACTGCTACCAAACCACCCCACTAAAAATCACGAAACTCATCTTAAAAATCATCATTTGATATGAGGATTCAAGTTATACACTTGAATTAATGATTCGTGTCATTCGAATTTTCCAATTTTTAAAGTTTGTACTGTAAAATCTTGATCTTCTATCCTACATACCTCTATACATTATGAAACCATTTTTTTATTATAGCCCATACTTAAACACATCGATCTTGTTTTGAAACTAAGGCCTGACATGGATTATAAAACAAGAACTTGAATTATCTTTTTCCTAGCTTTGTTGGGTTGTTCTCTGTAAACCTGATATTTAAATAAAACAGAGAATACTCTGATGAAAGCCACACACACAACACATGCATATCATCACAGCATATACCATAAGATACATATTCATTTCGAAGCAACACACAAGTTTAAACTTTGAAATACAGATGTGTACTCACCTTCCAAATCATTGCTTAAATCCAGCAGTTTACAGGTTAGAGTTTGGTTGATCTGAAGCTTTTCTTTTATTTTCCTGGAACTTGTAAATTTGGAATTTTGCTTTGCTAATGAAGCTGAACTCTTTGCATGCTTGATACTTATTACAGCTTTGAAAATGTTTAAAGAATTTGAGAAAATGTTTACAAATATGCTCAGCCTTGTGAACTAAAGCTGTACATATATAATGTATAGAGGTGTGCAGGTACAAGTGATGGTATCCCCTTTTTTTTTGTTATAGGCTAGAGGTGTAAACATTAAATGCACCTGTACTTTGAAATGCATTTGTTTACCTTTACTTTTGCTTTCTTTCTTGTCTCGGCTGTACAAATATGTAAAAGTATGGTTTGGATTATTTCTTTTGTTTGAATACTTGAATGTATCTTGTATTTGATTTGTTACCTTTTCTTTTGTTTTTATCTTTTGTTTTGTTTTGTTATTTTGTTTAGTTTACTTTGTATTACAAATAATTTTCTATTTTAATTATGTTTGTATGCATATATTTGTTTGTAATTTATTTCATTTTAAATTTCACAAATCCTAGCTTTCTTTAAAAATACCTACATACATACATATATATATATATATATATATATATATAAATCTGAAATAACCATTTCTATCAATAAAAATCCATTTGTATAAATATTATACTATTAATATTGTTTAAATACAACTCATTATTTAATTAAAACAATTTATAAAAGAAACTGTCTTTATTTTGATAAATAACATATTTTTATTTGCTCTTATTCTTGCATTTTAAATTTACTTCTATTTTTAGTTTAAATATTTATCATATATTTTACTTTAAAAATTATTGTTTTATATTTCTCTATATATACACATATATTTTATATAACTCAAATTATCATTATTTATAAATTTTTAAATCAATTTATTTATTTATTTTTATACTTGTGTCTAAATTATACACTTTAATATTTATTTTTCAAACCATTAATATAAGATTTAAATTCAAATCAAAATATATATATATACACACAAGATTTTAAAATTTCAAATTGACTCATATATACCCAAATATACATATACATATATATATATATATATATATGTTCACATATATACATATATACATAATATTTAAAAATTTAAATGATTTATATAGAATATATTTGAACTCGGGGAAACTCACTTTACTATTTATAATTAATTTTATAAATTTCTATTCAAAATTTCCTTTAATTATTAATTTAAATTAAATAAAAATTCAGGATCGTTACAATGTATGTATGTATGTACGTATGTTTCCATATGCACTATATTTTATAAACATATACCCATATATATGTGTGTGTATATATAATCATAGGTTTGAAATTTTCCATTATGAAGTTTATATATTTATGTATATATATACATATTTATTTATGTATATAATATTTTTATAAACATATATACATACATATAACTTATATATATTTTTGTCATCAAAATGGAACTTGTATGTATTTGTATATAGATATTTTATCATAAGTTTGAAATGGTGTAATATATATATATATTATCATATTTAGAAGTTCACATTTTAAATTTATTGTAGTTTTCGAAATTAATAGATTCAGATATTTCAATTATCAGAAATTGTATCTATTTGACTTATAAAAATTTATATTTCAATAATTAAAGTTAGTTAATTATCCCAATACCAAATGGCTAAAAATTTGGGTCGTTACAGATGACTCCTCTTGAATTAAAAAATTCCATCCTTTGCTTCTTTGATATAGCCATTCCTATCCCCTTTGCTAGTTTTAGCTAGGTGTAGGCCTCCATGAATAACGTTAACTCTATTCCGGGATGGAATGAAATCTGGCTGAATATCACCTTCTACTAGATTTATAGCATTGTTTGGTATCATTTAGTTGCCATTTTTGGATGAAAAACTTTTTGATTGTCCTTAACAACCTCTTTTAGGTATCTAGAGCGAATCATACATTGAATTATGCATGTTAGTTGTAACGACCCGAAATTTTAGGTCTCGAAAATTCCAGTTAGTTAGAGAAAAGAAGAAAGAGATAGAAGAAGAACAGAAAAGAAACACACAATCTCACATTCGCAGCAGATAAAATATAATATCAATAATAATAGTTATACCAAAGAAAACTGTATCTATCAATTTCCCATCGTTATATCAGAGTTACAACAATTTTATACAACATTGGACAGATACAATTTAACATGTCTCAGATATATACAATAATATAACACAGCGGTAAACACTCCATACGTTCCAGCCATCCAGCTCGCCTCCTGAGCTCCAGAACGTCCCTACTTGAAAATATGTAATACTCGGTCTGACCCGAGCATTACATCAAACTAACACCCGGGTCAAGCTGGAAACCAGCGTGAGTAAACCCATAAAATTTGAAATACTAAATTCAAATCATAAAAGAAAACCCGGGTAACTCGTACTTCACTACGAGTTCATTACTTGTTATGCTCAAAACATATTCCACAAATCAAATTCTATGTCTTCTTACTTAGTTCAAAGGTCCATATTATTCCATTTCAGTATATTTATCCTACATATTAAATCCAAATAGAATTATGTAGAATACAAATCGAAGTGGTTTCGGATATTACTAATACGCGACCCCGGTCTCTTCGAATCCAATGCCATCTTAACTCAAGTTTCAAGTGATTAAATTTAAATACAAGATTTCACTTTTTCATAGCAATTCATTGTAGATAACCACATTATCTCAATTTAAACCCAACAAAACATATCATATCACAAAGTATCACAATCACATACTAGAGATAACAAATAGTCAAAGGTATTCAAATATCCTTCAATCGTTCATAAATAAGATAATTAGTCGTACCAATTCTAATTAATTTAATTAACTGTTAAAGAAATAAATTAATAACTTTATTACTTAAAAATCTTGCTTACTTATCATTAATCCATTATGCCCAATTACATAATCATTCCTTAATTACAACTTGATTAACCATCCTTGATTAATCATTCTTTAATTACCTTAAGTACTTTGCCTTTAATTAATAACACCATTTAATTATTCTCAGACCCATCTCATTGATTAACCTTTAATTACATTCTAAATTAACTTCCCGAATTAATTATTCGACAATCATTTACATTGATAAATTAGTTCACACTCATTAATTAACTATGCCTTAATTAATCAATCTGTTTAATTAATTACTCTAAGTAATTAATACCTAATTACTTCCCTTAAGTAATTACTTAAGTCCTTAATTAATCCAAGGTAACCATTATCTTAATTTCTTAACTAAATCATATAAAACTTTCTTAATTAAAAGATTGAAATTAATTTATACAAAATTCCTAGAGACCTTGATTAATTAAGGTTTTAAAACATATCGTCTCAACCATTCGCTTAATTTTAATAATTTGAATTTGGAAATTAATTAAATAAACTTTCTTATATAATTACGCTAAATAAAAACAACCTAGTTTGAACCCACACATTTTTTTAAAAAACTTTGTTCGTTCATTATTATTAGATTTAGGAACTGATAACTGAAGTAAAAAAACATCTTAAATACTTCGAGCCCAAAGCCCAAAATCACGTGCATAACCCGAGCAATTCTCTCAATCATCCCGATCCATCCTTCTACTCAACCTGGAATACTTACTACTAAAATTTTTGAACCTGCTTGAGACAAAACATACATGATACTCACGCTACTATTATTTTCCGAAGCACCATTCCAAATATTCCGAGAGTAATACGATGCATTTCTACATCTCCACTCTACTGATGATGACAGAAACGAACATGCTCCGTGCACATGCACGCAACCTTGCCAGAGCTCCGATCATCACTTATGTCGCTGATGAGTCGCCCATGACCATCTCATACAACTTCGACCTCACGATCAAACAACCTAACTCGAAATCAAATTCGAACAAAATCAAACCCATCAGGCTTCAACCCGATACCTACCCCTCATCATACGATCGCCACGCGCCGCCGAAACAAAACACCAGTGACCCCGAATTTCTGACCAGAGAGGCTTCGTTGACCCACGCTACTCTTGCACTTGGTCCGGTCACTTCCGATACCTTACGACGTCATATCCTTCCCTCGAATCATGGCAAACAAAACTGGGCTTAAACCCTAGATCTTCCCCTTGCCATCACCACAGTGGTCTATAGGCCCAGCAATTAATTTTCCCATGACCACTATCCTACGATCCCACACCTGACATAACCCCGAAGTACAAACCTATTCCGATCACCAGTAATTGACCAATTTGTAAATTCCGGTCATCTCAAAATTTCCCATAATTTATTCAACTAAGAATCCCGATTCAAACCTTAAAATTCACGGCTTATAAAACGAACAAGATTTTGCAATCAAATCTCCAACTTTAATAAATCAAATTTTGAAGAAAGAATTTAATTTACTGTGTTTCTAACTTCCAGTAACCCCATGCATTTTTACTTCTTCAAAATATTTTTAAAATTTTAATCTTGCCCATTTGAACTTGTTTCATTTAGATATTAAATTCTATAAATGATCATATGATGATGTTTTGTTTTCTACAGGTTTGAAACTTGAAATGTTTAGAACAGAGATTCAAATGTCTGTTTTCCAGACATTCACATCAACAACCAAATATAAATATACACATTTTTATATATTTAACACTTAAAATAATTTTCTTCAAGCATGATTGCCAACAACAAGTAAAAATCCAAATTCCAGAAAGGCCTAATTACTTGTTTTGAAAATGAAGAACATGGCACCCCATTTGAAACATTTTCACAATAACTACTTCCATGATTTTCATACATACATACATATATACATATACATACATACATACATACATACATACATACATACATACATACATACATATATATATATATATATCTGAATGTATCTAAGAAGGTTAAATTTTCTGATGAAATTTTTTCACATGCAAATAATTATCACATCACCAACTAACTAAAACATTACATGCATAAATTTAAAACAAACTTAATTGTTTACTCACCTGAAACTTGATGGGCAGAGCAATTTTAATTTGAACAGCTTTTGTTTTGATTTATAAAACCTGAGTGTCTTTGCTTACGTGATTTAAAAACTTGAATCTGGAATGTGCTTGTCACTGAATCTTGCATGCATGCTATTGAAAT
Source organism: Allium cepa (assembly GCA_030765085.1). Lineage (NCBI taxonomy): Eukaryota > Viridiplantae > Streptophyta > Magnoliopsida > Asparagales > Amaryllidaceae > Allium > Allium cepa. Next base: position 385,190,933 of record CM060937.1, read on the forward strand.
TTATGTGAGGATGTTTCAGTTTCAAAACAGAGAGAAATGCTTGATCTATTTTTTTTTTTGAACTGTTGAATTTAGTTGTTCTCTGATTCCCAGGTTTTCTTCTTTCCATTTTTTTATGCATGCAACATAAATCACTCGGTTTATAAAGCAGAGAACATTCTCTTGCTTTGATTCAGCTTGTTTTTGATCTAGAGTTGCCACTTGATGAAACTGTTTTTCATTTTGGGTGAATCTGAAATGATTTGCTTCAGGCTTTCCTTTTCCAGGTTTGATTCCTTTTTTTTCCTCTTTTGATTAAATTTTAAGTTTTTATTTTGAGAAAAATGAAAGAAGATGAGGATGCTTTGAATTTTGTATAAAGCCTTGTTTAATTCTTGATATTTAATTTCATAAAAAAAAAGAATAAAGGTGCCACATGTAAATTTGCATGATAACACAAATTACAATTGTTAAAATATATGGTTACCAAGCTTACAAATGTCTTCATGTATTTATATTTATTTATTTATTATGGTTTCTTTTCTTTTATATTTATTTATTCATTATATTCCATTTTTTTATTCTATGTTTTTGAGAAATTGCTTTATGTTATATATATACAACTAGGATTAATTTATGGATAAAATTTTATAAAGGAAAATACGTTAAATCCCATTATTTACTTTTATTTCAAATTTAAGACATAGTAATATAAATATACATAGATATTATTCTTTGATGTTTGAAAATAGAATTTACTTAAATAGCCTTTGAAAATCATCATGTTGAACTCAAATCAATAGTTTCGTAATCATAATATAAATATAGATATATGTGTGTGTATATATACTCTTGATTATATGAACACACTTAAAAACTTCAATACTATAAAGTTTGCATATGTCTACTTATATATTTTTTTATTCACCATAAAGTTTACTACTTATAGAAAATTTTATTTTTTTTATAGTTTTAAATCCATTTATATATATATATTCAGATATTTTAAAATTATCAGAATTTTATCTGTTCAACTGAATAAACCAGTTAACTATTCAATTGACAAATATATAAAAATCTGGGTTATCACATTCCTTCCCCCTTTGAATCTTTTCGTCCTCGAAAAGGAACTAAGCCAGAATTTATAAAAGTGCTTATTATTAGAAAATTTATTCTTTGAAATACCTTTAAAACACTTTTTTTAAAAATCTACATAATACTATAAAATGGTTTTATAAAAATACTTTTTATAACTAAATGTTTCAACCAGTCCATCCTTGTTCTCACAGAAATTCGGTCATACGTTGATCAGGTGTAAGACTGAAAATCTACAAGTACTTGGTAAAACAGTTTCAACACCCAGTGAAAATACTTGAAAAATAGTTTTATTGAAAATATAGAAAACATTTTTGAAAATAGAAAAAATATCTTTGGTGAGAATGCTTTGGAAATCATCACCCCCATCCATGGTCACAGTTACATTCCAGGGTTACGTTGCCATCGCAGCAAAAGTCCATGTAACTGCAGGCTCTCCGCGGCCTCTCGATTACGCCACGGAACCCACACAACAGAGCACAATTACACTCCAGGGTTACGTTGCCGTCACAGCAAAAGTCCATGTAACTGCAGGCTCTCAGCGGCCTCTGATTTTCGCTGTCGAAATGAAACTTCTCCACTCCTACATAGGTCACAGTCTACCGATATAAAATCAAACGCAGACTGTTGGCTCTCAGCGGCACACACGACTTTCGCTATGCTATACCATAGGTCGCAGTCTACCGATATAAAATCAAACGCAGACTGTTTTCTCTCAGCGACACACACGATTTTCGCTATGGTATACTCTACTCACAATCCCCAAGAACTAGTTTTGTCCGGACTCCTCACAGGATCAACTTTAGAACCCCCCCTTGGGGCTCATGGCAGCACCACCCGGTGGTACTCCTGAGAAGTTCATTTCAAGGGAGTGCCTTTTTCCCCAGAGCCATCATCAAAACATTTTATACTATTCACATATAGTATCTTCAAATCATACACCTAGTATGATCTCATACAAAGCTCATTTACAAAATCGATTATTCCAAAATCGATAATTCTCAAACTAGGCTTTTCAAATCTTCATATTGATTTTACCCAAAAATCAAAAGCCTTTCCAAATCCAAAGGTTTCCAAAACCTTTTCTAAAATCCTCATAAGATCCTTTATATATATATATATATATGTAGAAATAAATAATTTCCAAAACTTTGGATCATTTCAAATTTGTATAAAACTCCTTTTATACTTCAAACATTTTCAAAGACCCTTTCCTTCTGGCAAAAGATTCAACAAGGGGAGTTTCATTTTATAAAACAAAGATATATACTTTATTTAGTTATTAGTCAAATCAATTCCATTTCTATTCAGATTTACTTTGATTTTCATTCACTTACTCATAATTGCTTCAATCCATTTCGATTATCACCTCTATTCTTATCTTGATTGGGTATTTAACCAATAACAGCTAGAACTCCGACTAGTTTATTTAGAAAATAGCTTGAAAAATTTAAAAATAGATAAGTAGTTGGAAAATAATTACTAGTTTGTAAAATAGGTGTAAAATAGTTAGAAAATAGTTAAAATAATTATAGAATTTTTTTAGATAATTGCAAAATAATAGTAAGATAGTAATTAGTTTTGTAAAATAGTTAAAACATAGTAATTAGATTATAAAACAGTTGGAAAATTGTTAAACAGTTTCAAAAATAATTGTAAAACAAGTATAAGATAGTTTGGATTTTTAAAAGAAAGGTTGTATAAATAATGAATAGCTTGGAAAAATAGGTTTATATTAAAAAAAGTCCAGAGTCAAAACTGCTCACTTCCCAATCTCCATTCTCATTAATTCAATTTAAATTTCCACTTCCATTTAAATTGACCTAATTCTAATTTTAAATAACTTCAATTTCCATTGAAATTGATTCAACCCCAATTCAAGTTGAATTAACCTCAGTTCTTTCCAAATTTAACTTTATTCAACCTTGATATTAAATTCTACTAATTCAAATAAATTTCAATTGAACTAGTTCCAACTTCAATTCATTTCAACTCCAGTTTGAATTAATCTCAATTTCAAACTTCATTTCCAGATCAAGTTGAATTATTCTTGATTTCCTCCCAAATTCAATTCAAATTCCATTTGAATTTAAAACTATACACTTTCACATTATTCAAATCAATCCAATTCAAAATTTCCATTTGAATCTTATACTCATACATCTTCAATCACAATTTCAATAAATTCAAATCAAATTCAATTTGAACTAATTCAAATTTCAAATTTAAACCACCTCGAATTATATAAATTCGAGTTAATACTTCAAATGTTGATTTAATTCCTTTAAATCAGTTTTCCTTTAAAGTTTTTAAACAATTCAATTCTAATTCCAAATTTCAAAATCCCATTTTAAATTATCTTTACTTAACTCATTACAAGGTTTAAGTAAGAGTTTCTATCAACTTTAATTTACAAATTTATTTCTTAACGTTCAAATCTTAAGTACAAAGGAATTCCATAACTTAATTTTAATTTTAAGTTAAATTTTATTTATCTCTATAATGGATATATTACCCCAATTCACTTTTCATCCATTTAAACAAATCCAATTCATAATATAGAGATTATTAAAATCAATAGGATGATATCATCCAATTCATTTTAAAACATTCATCAATTTCCAATTCCCAGATCTCAAACCCATTTTGAGATCACACAAACTCCTAATTCAGATTAACCATTTAACTTCCCAAGTTAAATTCCAATTTCATCTTGAAATTTCCAAATCAGGTTGATCATTCCAACTTATTTAACTTTTTTCCAAGTTAAACTCAATTCACTTAATCCAGTCAACCTTACCAAATTTGAACTTCCATTTCAAATTTTAAACTTCTCATAAATAATCTTCCTACTTATTAAGTTCAAAAACTTATCACTTTTGGGTATCACATCTCATTCCCAATTTAAAACTCAATATTTAGAGTTTATTTCAAACCATCTTTTATATTATGTATATCCACATATATAAATATTAATTTCTTTTACATACCAGGATTATCATATCTAGAAACCAATTCATTATTATCTTATTCAGAAATTCTTTCCAAAATTAAAGATTTAATTTCAGTTTGAATCCATTTCAAACTTATCTTCGGTTTAACTTTAATTTCAATTTGGTTATATTCTATTACTTCTTAATTTAATTTCAATAATTCAACAACCCATTAGCTTGTATTTATTAGAAAGAAATATTGCTTTATATATCAAAATATATTCTTATATAAAATCATTTAAAATCTTTATATAAGAAAGTAACAAGCATGCTCTCACACACACACACACACTCAACTCATGTTAGGGTACCATTTACCCTATCCTTGATGAGTAATCCCACCAGATTCAAGGTTCTCGCTTAACCTTCAGCTCTGATACCAAATGTAACGATCCAAAATTTTCGATCCCGAAAATTCCAGATAGTTAGAGAAAAGAAGAAAGAGATATAAGAAGAACAAAAAAGAAACACACAATCTCACATTCGCAGCGGATAAAATATAATATTAATAATAATAGTTATACCAAAGAAAACTGTATCTATCAATTTCCCATCGATATATCAGAGTTACAACAATTTTATACAACATTGGACAGATACAATTTAACATGTCTCAGATATATACAATAATATAACACAGCGGTAAACACTCCATACGTTCCAGCCATCCAGCTCGCCTCTTGAGCTCCAGAACGTCCCTACCTGAAAATATGTAATACTCGGTCTGACCCGAGCATTACATCAAACTAACACCCATTTGAACTTGTTTTATTTAGATACTAAATTCTATAAATGATCATATGATGATGTTTTGTTTTCTACAGGTTTGAAACCTGAAATGTTTAGAACAGAGATTCAAATGTCTGTTTTCTAGACATTCACAGCAACAACCAAATATAAATATACACATTTTTATATATTTAACACTTAAATCATTTTTCTTCAAGCATGATTGCCAACAACAAGTAAAAATCCAAATTCCAGAAAGGCCTAATTACTTGTTTTGAAAATGAAGAACAGAACACCCCATTTAGAACATTTTCACAATAACGACTTCCATGATTTTCATATATATATATATATATATATATATCTGGATGTATCTAAGAAGGTTACATTTTATGATGAAATTTTCTCACATGCAAATAATTATCACATCACCAACTAACTAAAACATTACATGCATAAATTTAAAACAAACTTAATTGTTTACTCACCTGAAACTTGATGGGCAGAGCAATTTTAATTTGAACAGCTTTTGCTTTGATTTTTAAAACCTAAGTGTCTTTGCTTAATTGATTTTAAAACTTGAATATGGAATGTGCTTGTCACCGAATCTTGCATGCATGCTATTGAAATTTATGTGAGGATGTTTCAGTTTCAAAACAAAGAGAAATGCTTGATCTTCTTTTTTTAACTGTTGAATTTAGTTGTTCTCTGATTCCCAGGTTTTCTTCTTTCCATTTTTTTATGCATGCAACGTAAATCACTCGGTTTATAAAGCAGAGAACAGTCTCTTTCTTTGATTCAGCTTGTTTTTGATCTAGAGTTGCCACTTGATGAAACTATTTTACATTTTGGGTGAATCTGAAATGATTTGCTTTAGGCTTTCCTTTTCCAGGTTTGATTCCTTTTTTTCTCTCTTTTGATTAAATTTTAAGTTTTTGTTTTGAGAGAAATGAAAGAAGATGAGGATGCTTTGAATTTTGTATAAAGCCTTGTTTAATTCTTGATGTTTAATTTCATAAAAAAAAAGAATAAAGGTGCCACATGTAAATTTGCATGATAACACAAATTACAATTGTTAAAATATATGGTTACCAAGCTTACAAATGTCTTCATGTATTTATATTTATTTATTTCTTATGTTTTCTTTTCTTTTACATTTATTTATTCATTATATTCCATTTTTTTTATTCTATGTTTTTGAGAAATTGCTTTACGTTATATATATACAACTAGGATTAATTTATGGATAAAATTTTATAAAGGAAAATACGTTAAATCCCATTATTTACTTTTATTTCAAATTTAAAACATAATAATATAAATATACATGGATATTATTCTTTGATGCTTGAAAATAGAATTTACTTAAATAGCCTTTGAAAATCATCATGTTGAACTCAAATCAATAGTTTTGTAATCATAATATATATATATATATATATATATATATATATATATATATTGTGTGTGTGTATATATGCTCTTAATTATATGAACACACAAAAACTTCAATACTATAAAGTTTGCATATGTCTATTTTTATTTATTCACCATAAAGTTTACTACTTACAAAAAATTATATATATATTTTTTATAGTTTTAAATCCATTTATATATATATATTCAAATATTTCAAAATTATCATAATTTTATCTGTTCAACTGAATAAAACCAGTTAATTATTCAATTGACATATATTTAAAAATTCAGGTTATCACATTAGTACTCTGTGCACATATTTTTTATGTCCATTTTGCCTTACGGTAGGCATGGTAATCTGCACCTCTTCTTGGTTCAAGGTTGGTTCTGGCTTTGTAGACATCTTGAATATTTCCATTTTCTTTCATTGCAGCGAACATATAGGATATTGACTTGTTCAAAGCAACATGATTGGTATTTAGGGTCTCCTCCTATTTTTGCTTCTTGTTGTTGCTGCCATAACCCATTTTTCCTACTTCCTTCTTCATTTGAGCTTTCTTCTTGGCATGATATATTATCCATATGGATGAATTTTTTAGATTGAAAATGGAAATCCTACGAATCTTTGCATTCATGTACATAAAGTTCTCACCAGAACGAGGTTTGCTCAATCAGCCTCGAATGTACAGCCATTAGTTTTTCTCTATCGGTCATATCTTTTGCTTTTAGGGCCTCCATATTGAACCTTTTAATATAATTTCCCAATAACTCCTTTAGTCTCTGCTTAATATTAGCCAACACGATGTAGTCAATAGTGATATCTTTACAAATACATAACTGCACTGAGAATTCATAGGAAAATTGCTTCCAGAAATAGATAGTCTTCTCTTGATACTGGTTGTACCATTTAGCTACTTCTTCTTGAAAAGTAGTAGGGAAGAGCCAACAACGCACAGCTCTAGATGCATTGTACAGATCCATTTGACTTTCAAAAGCCATTAAGTGATCATCTAGATCAGTTGTCCATTATACCCGATGGATGGAACCTTGACACGAGGAGGAATTTTTTGGATATGATTTCTTTTGTAAAGGGAGCTTCCCTATGATTATTGTTGGCTCTATCATCGAGAGTTCTTTTTCTCTTGAGATTAAGAATATCTTTTGCCATTTTTACTGCCATGTCTCTCAAGTTGGGTATATCGCTTTGGTAGTTACTCCTATCAGGTATATGCCCCTTGGAGAAAGAACTTCCAAACTATTCATTGGAGTTTTCTTGCAAACTTTCATGGTAATTTGCTTTGACCTTGTTATCTGCCAATGAATTTGGAGATCACCCGGTTGTTTCATGTTAACAAGAAAACTTGTCAATAATCCAAAGCAGAGTTAAAAGTGCCAATATGTCCTTCTAAACCTCTTTTGACTAAGTAGAGAAAGTTAAGATCTTATTGCTTCCTTTGATACACCTTTCAAATAGATCATTGTTATGAAAATCCTTTCTTGTCCCGCCTTTTGACGCAGTCGAATCAATTATACCCTTTTCTTTTTAAATCTTTCAACCAGCCTAGTTGGCTTATTTATCGATTCGAAATACCCTATTGAAAAAAAGTTGGTAACCTATTGGTTGTCTTTAATGTTGTCGGGTATTGACTAAATGATGGGTTTCGACTTCGTCGTAAGCTTGCCTTTTTAATGGCTTTGATTTGGATTTTAAGTCTAGGGACTTTGGCCAAATTTGATGTTTCAACTCGCTAAAATAGCGAGCTTTTGGAAAATAATGGTTTGGAGCTAAGAAGCTAAAAGTATTGTAAAAATAAAGGGATTCGACTCACTTGGAAGGTATCCTTTCGATTAAGTCGACAGAAACAAAACATAATCGAATCCCATAAAAGTCTCAAAATAGTTGCATAACCAAAAGCATCAAAATCTCATCTTCATTAAACTAATGATGTACAAACCGATCAATTTCCCCAATATGATTTCCAAATTAGGTTACAAATTAACAAGTTTAAGAAAGTATAAGAAGAGAGTGAATGAATTTGGATCCCCAAAACCAGACCTCTAGGGTCTTATTTATAGGTGCGGGTTGACACCTTTTGACTCAGAGCTTTCGACCTAGTCAAAAATTGACTTTGTAGACCTTTCGTCACCTTTGACACCTGCGCATCCCTCTGCATTGCATTTGAATGGATTTGAATGCCTCCGTCTTTGCCGAAAGGGGTGGATGTACCTTTTCCCCTTATGTTGCTTTGTTGTTGCTAGTGATAATAGCATGAGATTTCGACTTTGTCAGTAGGTACATCCTTGGGTTTCAAAGGAATTGAAATACTTAAGGTTTCGACGCAGAAGGGTTCTTTGGAAGATATGCTTGAGGAAAGATGCATAACCCCTCTTTGCTATGAAAGGTTCCGACTGGCCCGAAAAGCTTAGTTATGCTTTCGAAGGGGTTGTTCCAATGAAATATTTTTTCGAGTAATCTAAATGAAGGCAAAACCTTTGGTCTTGAAAGGTTTGGTGCGCATATGTATGGCTATTACTAGCTGCCTTCGAAAGGTATACCTCAAACCATTCAAAACATCTTCATGCATGCTAAAGCATCTATTTTGAATAGAAGCAATTGAAGTGCAAGGGTGCTTTCGACCCTTTCGACCCTTTTTAACACATTTGACCCTTGATTGTAGCTTCCCTTCGACTCCTTCGATAATCCTTGTTGATATTATTATCTCTTATTCTTCCTTCTTTTCTATTCATCTTGGTTTCGACAAGGTTAAAGTTCTAATTTGTGGTAACACTTGCCCCTCCCTCCTTGCGGAGGGATGCTCTTGATTTTCCAAGTCAACCATTTCAAAACCCACAATGTTTCCCGCCTTTTCACATTCTTGAACAAATCCTAGCTGTTTATTTAAGTTTGAACATACGGTATGTTCTTCCCGCTGACTTCTCTTATAAATCATGCTTCTTTCTTCCCTTCTGTCACTTATCTGCAGTAAAATTAATCACCAACAAAAATCAAAAATCTTAATTTCTTAAATAACTCCTATTTCTAGCGAGTTGAAGCTTGAATTCAAAGTAGGTTTTTGTTATTTTACTTTTCAAACTATTTGAATTTTGATTATAAATTTTTTATATTAGGTTTTAATTTCATGATTTGGGTTTTTTTGTTCATATGAAAGTATCCTTAGATTTTCTTTTCCTATAATTTATGTTGTTCCATTTCTCACATCATCTATATATCTAAAATTCATCCGATTTGGTTTTTTTTCTTATGCTTAAATTTGTAGTTTGGGGATTTTTAGATTATCGATGGTAAATTCACGCTTAACTTAACTTAGTTATTGATTTTCTGAAGTTTTGGGTTAAAATTGAATTTGGGGAAGAAGGAGATTTTCAGTTACTTCATAGAGAAGTTTTAGCAGCATGAATCGCATTTTGGCGCTGCAATTTTACCTTCTACCTCTTCGAAAGGAGTTAAGGAAGCAACTTTTGTTTTGCTTCTTCATCCTCTTTCGATAGGGTCAAAAGGTAGTCCAGCTTCTCTCTTAATTGATATCGTCAAAAGGTTGATGTAGTTAGTATGAAGTAGACTTTTCGAAAGCATAATTATACTTTAGTGTATTCTGATACCTTTATAAGAAGTTGCCTAATGTGTCTTACTAAATAATTATCTAGTACGTACTTTCAAAAGCATAATCTTCATTTTATAACATTTTGAAACCTTTAGTACATACTTACTCTCAATTTATTTTAGGGGTCGTGTGGATTTAGAGATTCGTCATTCAGTTTTTTTATAAATTAGATTGAGAATAACATACTTCGTTTAAGTTGTATATCAAATCAAACCTTTCGACTTAGTTGAAACCTACTATATCGATTCAAATTTAGTTGTTGGTATGCTTTCGAAACCATACACCCTTCTTGACTTTCTCGACACCTTTTATAGCTAATTGAGATTTGATCATCCTTTTATACCAATATTGTCGTAACATCCCAATGCATTTTCATTTTTATTAATATAATTCAAATCCTAATCTTTCGACTTAAATGGCATATAAGGCTTCGACATCATTCATATTCTCTTAGTGAAATAAAGTTCATGGGTTTCGACGGTGTTGAAAGGTTCTTTTCTCTAGTTTATTGAATGTTGTTGGCGTATACTTATATTCGAATTGGTTGTGTAGGCTTCAACTACTTCCTTCAATAAAAAATTTTATCCTTGAGCTTTCGACGTTGTTGAACGATGTTTGTTGGGTGTCAACTTCTATTCTCCCTTACAACTCTGTCGAAAGCTCAACAAATTTCAGTTTTCTAACTCTAACATTCTTTCAAGGATATGAAATTTTATGTTTTATTTGATATTCGAATTGTTATGATATCTTTTCAATATCCTGGAAAAAATGTTAATTTCATAGTAAATTATAATTTCTAGCTGAAATGATTTTAGTTGGCAAGATCATGGGCATGAAAAATTCTTCCTAAATACCAGAAAAGGACACAATACCAGTGATGGAATCTTCTCCCAAGAAGATTGAAGCAACTTCCAAACACTCCTTAATATCTACCCAGGATGAGATGAATGCAATTCTCAACTATTTCGGGGTCACTAGGGTGGAAGCTATTCCTCCGAGTGATAATGACACCATCTGAAGCCCTCCTAAAGGGTACTTTGCCTATACCACTATCCACATTTGGCATGGTAGCTTCTTTCCTTTCCCGGATTTCTTATCCAAAATTTTGATCTACCTGGGCATTGCTCCCATCCAGCTGTCTCCAAATATATATACCTATTTTCTATCCTTAGAACTCATGGCACTAGAGTCTAGAATTCCATCGCATAATGCTAAAGTTTTGAACCATCTTATTTGATTAGATTGACTCAGCAACCTGAATAATCAAATCTTTGGAGCCAATCCACTTAAAAAGATAATATCCGAGGGGGTAAACAAATTTAGAGATTGGGAAGCGCATTTCTTCTTTGTTAAATGCTTTCCCAATATTAGTGGGTTTTCTCTTCTCCCCGTAAGTTGATCACATTCTAATAATAATAATTTTTTTATTTAATTACTTCTCTATAATCTATGCTACTTTTTCAGATTCTTCTTTCAAAGAACTGAATGAAGAAGATAAAAAAATGATAAAGTCGTTAATTTCTGCTTCAAGTAGGATTGTGAATAGATTAACCATATCTGATCCTTCAAATAAACGAAAGTTTTCCCTTCTACCAGCAGGTCATAGGATACTTGGTCAACCTCCTTTAGTTCAACACGCCTCTCGGAGCAAACGCTTCCTTTTTTTGGGTGATCTAAAGAATTTCTCCTCAATGTCAATAACTTGTCCCAATCACTCTGGTAGGTTTAAACATAGTACTTGTAGTTTGTTGTTGTGTTACCTTTTAAGTTGCTTCTCTGAATTGTAGTTTTTTGAATTTTCGGTAGCTGCTTCTCCGGTTAAACCAATTACAAGTGTTCGGCTCTCCTTACTTCTATATCCCATGCATCATCTTTGTCATAGACCGTTGCTAGCTCATAGATGGCCGCTAAAAGAAAACTTGGTAAATTGGCTGTGGCGAAACCATCCCTTAAGAAGGCCAACATCGTTGAAGTTCCCGATTCTCCACCACTAAAAGAGGGGGAGTTCGTTGATATTGATAAAACTCTAGAGAGTCCAACTATTGAAACTTCTCTTGATCAACCCGAGGAGACCCCCACATAGGTCTACCACCTATCGCGCATTGTCATCTCCTACTCTCCTCGTATGATTGATCAAATGTAGAAAGACATAGGGACTTCGACCCCTAATTAGGAGTTGCACTCTTCCAGATCCACATCACTATACCTCTGAGTGATTTTGAAAAGATGGTTCAGTCTATCTTGAGTTCTCTATCCTTTACTTTTACCTGTCTGCCTTCATCCGTTTTTGATCTAATGAATCACTGTCGTTCTCTAGTTGAATATAACTCCTGGTTTTCTTAATATCACTTAACCTTATTGTTATCGTTTCTCTTTAAGTTTTTGACCTTTGTTATACGTTTTCTTTCAGATCTCCAAAAGTTGGCTCTCTCTACAAGAGGGTACATTAAAATCTTCCATAGACATCAAGGCTTCGAGAAGAAATTTCAGACTTAAATAGCCAAGTAACCTCCCTGTCTACGGGCAAAAAATGAAGCTATGATGGAATTAGAGAGATTGAAAGCTTCTCTTGCTCAGTCAGAGTCTATTATTTTCAAGGAGAGGAAAGGACATCAACTCCTTATGGATGAAAATTTGGCTTTAAAAATGACCTTGAAAGAATCTAAGGATGAAAAAGCTCAAATGACAGCTCTTCTATAGTGAAGAAGCTGAAGAAAAATAAAAATTCTCTAATGTTAACAATAAAACTTGCTAACACCCAAAAGTAGAGTTGAAAGTGCTAATATGCCCAAATAACTTTTTTGACTAAGTAGAGAAAGTTTGGATCTTATTATTTCCTTTGATTAACCTTTCGAATAGGTTTCTATTATGAAAACTTCTCGTTTTCCAACCTTTCGACCCAGTCAAAACACTTATGTCCTTTTCTTTTAAGTCCTTCAAGCTTGCCGAGCTTGTTTGGTTATTCTTTCAAAACCTCCTTTCAAAATGGTTATGAAACACTAAAGTTTAGCACTAAGGATTCAAGAATATGATTTTTCTGAGTAGGTTTCGACTTCGTCGACAGCTGGTATTCTTATTGGTTTGGGTTCAATCCTAAAATTCAAGGGAAAACAAGTTTAGGTTAAGGTCTTGACTCCCTAAAAAGTGAATGTTTGGTGAATTATGGTTTGGAGCTTAGGACTTAAGTGTATTGGTAAGTGAGAGGTTTCGACACTCTCGAAAGGTACCATTTCGACTTGGTGATGCAAGCAGAACACAACTGAATCAAATAATTACACAAAATGATTGAATAATATCCAATATCAAAATCTAGCCTTTATTGAATTAGTGATGTACAATATGATTAATTCTTCAAATTCGATTTCCAAGTTATGATCTACAAGTTTATAAATTTAAGAAAGTATAAGAGAAGAATGAATGAGTTCGGATCCCCTAAACCAGACCCCTAGGGTCTTAATTATAGATGCGGGTTGGCACCATCCAATCCAGTGCTTTCGACTAGGTCTAAAGGTGGCTTTATATACCTTCTGTCTCCTTTGGCACTTGCGCATCCCTCTGGAAAGCTTTCGAATGGGTTTGAATGCCTCCGTCTATATCGAAAGGGGTGGTTTCGCCATTTTTCTTTGTGTTGCTTTGTTGTCACAAGAAGTAGAGGTATGAGCTTCTAACTCTGTCGATAAGTAGTTCCCTGGGGTTTCAAAGGTGTTAAAGTATTGATGGTTTCGACGCAGTAGGTAGCTTACGAATGCATGCCTGTGAATTGATACAAAACCTCCCTGGATGTTAAAGGCTTCGACCCGTTCGAAAAGCCTGATTATGTTTTTGAAAGGGTTGTTCTGATCAAGGTATCTTTCTAAGTAGTTTGAATGAAGGCGAAAACTTTGGTTTCGAAAGTTTTGGCGCGCATGCTGCCTTCAAAAGGTACTCCTTCTCTTATTCGAAACGTCTTTATGTAAACGAAAGTATCTACTTCGAAAGGTATGCCAAAGGGAGCTTTCGACCACATTCACACTTTCAAAAACTTGTAACATACCTGCCTTTTGGCTGTAGAATCTCTTCGATTCATTCGAAAGATTTTTTGGTGCTATCATCTCTTATTCCTTTTTCCTTCTAGTAATTTTGATTTCAACAAGGTTAAAATAGGAATCAGTGGTAACATTAGCCCCCTTGCGAAGGGATGCTCTTGACTTTCCAAGTTAACTCTTGCGAAATCTATTACATTTCCCAACTTTTCATATTCATGCGTAAATCCTGGACATTCATTTAAATTTGATCGTACGGTTTGTCGTCTATGCTGAGTTTTCTTATAAAGCAAATTTCTTTCTTCCCCTCTATCACTTATCTATAATTGGAAGAAATTTACAGCAAGAATCAAAGTTTTCAAATTCTCAAATAATTTCTATTTCCAACAGTAGAAATTAAAATCCAAAATAAGTTTTTTAATCTTGCTTTTCGATTTTACTTTTCATGGTGAATTTTGATTTATAAAATCCGTCGTGTTTGGATCTGAACTACTGTTTTGATTTAATAGAGATCATTTAGGTTTTAAATTTGCCTGAAAGCATTCATATAATTTATTTTTGTGACTTGCTTCGATTTATTTTCCCCGTTAATTTTCATTCTAAACTTATCTAATCTGGGCTTTATTGTTATTATTATTTTTAAAGAGTTCGTACTTTCATCTCAAAGATTTTACAATTATAAATGGTAAATTCGGGCTCAAATCCATCTTGTTATTGATTTATTTTTTAATTTCTGTGTTAAAAATCAAATTTGGGGAAGAAGGAGCTTTCCAGCTACTTCGCAGTGAAGTTTTGAGCTTTACGTATCAAAATTTGGCGCTATAATTTTACCTTTCTACCTATTCGAAAGGGATTAAGGCGGCAAGTTTTGTTTCGCTTTTCCAGCCTCTTTCAATGGGGTTGAAAGGTAGTCCAACCCTTTATTTAATTGACCTCGCCAAAAGGTTGTGTAGTTAATATGAAGAGGACCTCTTGGAAAGCAGAATTGTACTTTAGTGTATTCTGATACCTTTCGAAGAAGTTAGCTAATGTGTCTTACTAAATAATTATCTAATACATACTTTCGAAAGCATAGTATTTGTTTTTTAAGTTTTGAAACCTTTAATACATTCTTACTTCCAACCTATTTTAAGGAACTTGTGAAGTTGGATATACTTATATTTTTATAAATTGGATTGAATAAAGCATACTTTGTATAAGTTGAAAATCAAATCAAACGTGTTGACTCAATCGAAACCTATTGTATTGATTCAAATTTTGCTGCTGGTATTCTTTTGAAACCATGTACCCCTCTTTGACTTTGTCAAAACCTTTTGTAACTAATTGAGATTCGATCACTATCTTTTACCAATATTGTTGAAACATCCCAAGTCCTTTTATGTTTATGAATATGATTTAAACTCAAAACCTTTCAACTTAATTGGCACGTAAGGTTTCGATAACATTCATATTAGAAAAAATAAGTTCATGGGTTTCAAAAGTGTTGAAAGGATCTTTTACATTGCTTATTGAATGTTGGTAGCGTATATTTTATTCAAATTTATTATGTAGGTTTCAACTACTTCTTTCAATAAAAAAAATTATCCTTGAGCTTTTGACATTGTTGAAGGGTATTTGTTAGGCGTCAATTTCTATTTTCCCTTTTGACTTTGTCGAACACTCAATAAATTTCATTTTTCTAACTCTAACATTATTTCAAGAATATGTATGTTTTGTTCGATATTCAAATTGTTGCAATAGGTTTCCAATATCCTTGAAAGAATGTTAATTTCATAACAAATTATAATTTCTAACTGAAATAATTTCACCTGGCAGAATCATAGGCTTGAAAATCTTCTCAAAAACCAGATAAGAACACAATACCAAGTGATAGAATATTCACCGAAGAAGATTGAAACCACCACCAAACATTCCTTAATATCCACCCAGGATGAGGTGGATGCAATTCTCAACGACTTTGGCCTTACTCGGGTGGAAGCTATTCCCCTAATGATAACGACACCATTCATAGCCCTCCTGAATGGTAATTTGCCTATACAACAATCCACATTTGGCATGGAGGCTTTTACCCTTCCCAGACTTCCTATCCAAGTTCCAAACCTATCTGGGTATTTCTCCTACACAAATATCACCACTATTTATACCTATCTTCTATCCCTGGAACTCATGGCAGTGGAGTCCGGAATTCCTTCACTCAATGCTGAAGTCTTGAATTATCTTGTTTGATTGGTTAAGCTTAGAAACTTGAATAACCAAATCTTTAGAGCCAATCCCCTTAAAAAGCTAATATTTGAGGGGGTAAACAAATTCAGGGATTGGGAAACACATTTCTTCTTGTTAAGTGCTTTCCCAACATTAGTGGGTTTATCTCTTCTCCCCGTAAGTTGATCTCAGCTTTATTTTTCCATTATTTTATTTTCCTTCGCTAACCTATGCTTCTTTGTCAGGTGCTTCTGTTAAAGAGCTGAACGAAGAAGATAAGAGAACTGTGAAGATCGCTGATTGCCGCTTCGAGCAGGATTGGGAACATGTTAACTTTGTTGAACCCCTCCAATTTACAAAAGTATTCCCTCCTGCCAGTTGGTCATAGAGTACTTGGCCAACCTCTTCTCGTCGAACATGCATCTCGAAGCAAGCGCTTCCTTTCTTTGGGTGACCCGAAGAATTTCTCTCCAATGTCACCAATTTGTCCTAATCACTGTAGTAAGTTTAAATGTAGTACTTGTAGTTTGTTATTATGTTATCTTTTAAATTGCTTTTATAACTTGTAATTTTTAAATTTTCATCAACGGCTTCTCAAGTTGAGCGAATTATAGCTAGTCCAGCTCTCTCTACTTCTACTTCCCATGCATCGTCCTTGTCTCAAGGTATTGTTAGGTCGAAGATGGCTGCCAAAAGAAAGCTGGTATAACGACTCGCAAATCCGTACCCTTTGAATCGACAATAATCCACACATTTTCGTTCCAAGAAGCACAGACTGACGGAAAGTCAAGAGAAAGAAAAGAAGAGAGAAGAAGAGAAGAGAAGAAAGAAGATAGAACAAAACAGAACAATACAGAATCTCACATCGCAGCAGAAAACATATAATATCATATCAATGATCTTTACAAAACAGAAACTGTATATACATACATCAATCAGAGTACAAGAATCAAACAATAGCTATCAGCCTGAACAGCTATAATAACATGTCCTTACAATTGTTGATAATATAAACAACTAAGTAATGCAGCAGATAATCAATAATCAAAACAGATAGGTGTATACGAAAATGAAGATCTCCAGCTCTCCTGTTGAACCTCCAATGGCACCAAATTTGAACCTGTAAATATACTCGGTCTGACCTGAGCATTGAAAGGGAAGAACGCCCGGATCAGTCTGGTAAACCAACGTGAGAAACACACTCAACTGAATTTATTAAATTACCAAACTTTTCCTTTATCTAAACAAAAGTATCTCGTAAGACAAGTCCACACATAAACACGGACATGTTTTTACCTTACGATAACTAAAACATCTCATATCAAATCCTCTTATATATTATAATAGTGTCTATTGCACACATAATATTAATCACAGCCAAAATTGTTACATTGGTTAAATTCCAGCATATAGCCCAAAATGGGTAATACAATCAAAATGGCAGGTATGTAGGGGAGTTTGGATTTTCATACAAATAATCAGGTGAAGGGACTACCTTCCGGCAGTGCATCTCTAGAGGATTGTACCGAGGATCATCACAAAGGATCCTCTACCAACATAAGACCAACCCACCTTTATAACTAGATGATACCAAATATATCATCCTCCGGTCATTATCGTCCTTTAACGGGGGTCCTCAAATCATACTAACCACAATAATCAGATACACGAGGTCATAGCGTGTAAAGATATATCCAGAAGAGGATGATCATACCCTACTTGGGAGCAACCCACTTAACCTTGCCGCATCTAACCTTGTTTTGGTCATTTCCGGTTGATGAGACCTAAGGTAACGATTTACTTTTCACAAATCACAATCACATCACTTTGAATGCCACACGACCATTTCCTTTGATTACTAATTGCCTTTCACAAGAATACAATCCTTAAGCTCATATGTCTCAAGGAGGGTGTTAAGCTGAGAGAAGTTGCCTTCTCCGCCACCACTGATGTAGTTTATAAAAACCAATGTATGCAATCTTTAGAAATGCAATGTCAGATAAAGATCCATACAAGTTGTCTAGGAAAAGGACGAACCGAAGGTACTTTCCTTCCACATCCTGTCGGGAACTCCCTATGATTAGTAGCGAATAATCCTTGCATTGGATATTTCATAATAAGAGACCACTGCTACTATATGTATATTGGGATTTTAACCCCAAACGATCAACAAGCCATCCTTCACTATGAAAATCTGAAATATCAATATCATCACAAGCAACCTGCACAATCGTCGCATATAGGTTGGTCCAAAGTGGCTTTCAGATAAATCTGATATCGGTCTCTTCGCACCGACAACGCAAAAGCATTTCTCAACCTCACACAGAAACTAAGCCTCATGGACTTATCACATCTCCAACTTTCAACTTGCTATCCTTTGGGCCAAGAAGGAAGTTCGATAGATTGGAGTAATACTCCGCACTACACGAATCAACCTCCTTAACACAAATGATAATCAAGCCTACATAGAAGGCTATATACTAAGTGTACGACTAAATAGTTCCCACATCAAGTCAAGGAACTAAAACTTGGCCAAATTTGATAGTCGGTTATTTAGCTATCAAAGCAAACAAACAAATATTTAGCACCATAAACAATCACTAGGCCCTTTTACTTAATTTTTTATTAATTAAACCATTTGCCAAATATTCACTTCAAATTATCTTTTTAAAAAGATATAGTTCCCAAAACCATTTCAATATTTCAACATTGGAAAACATTTCCATGTACTTATTTAATAATAAGTAATTCACAATCTCTTTATTTTCAACACTTGGAAAATATTACATATACTTAAATCACGATTAAGTATATATTTCATTCTTTAAGGAAAACATTCTCTTTAATAACTTTTATTTGGGTTAAAACGAATGTTGCGTAAAACATCGTTACGACAAACGAAAATAACTAGTTTTGGGATCCAAAAATTAGATAGACATATAAATCCCAATTACTATACAAAACATTTCCTTACGAAAATCATTTACTATAACAACGGTGTTATAGTCCATCATTTCCTTACTTCTTGAAAACGTCTATTTCAACAATGAATGTTGAAATCTATGGTTTCGATACTTAACACACTTTAAAACATCTTTCAAACTATTTTAACTACGTTTAAAATATCATTCTTTAAAACATTTATTTAAATATTGTTCACTGTCTAAAATCATGAATATAAATCGTTTACCAAATTAAAGCTTCTATACATTTAATTCAAGAATTATCACTATCCAAAATCGTGGATATAATTCTCTAACCAAATTCAACACCTCTACATATTTAATTAAAGGATTATCCACTGTCCAAAATCGTGGATATATCTCCTTTAATAAGCTTTCATATTTACTTATCAAATTCAATTGATTTCGGATTTACAAAACAATGTTTATAAATTCCATTTCTATTTTATAAAAACTTCAATTTATAAATTCCTTTTATTAAAAAATTCCATTTACATCTCCTTTATATGCCAAATCCAATTTATAAGTTAATTACTAATAAATCATTTGTTTTACAAAATCCATTCATCTTATAACTTCATAATTCGTAAATCTTATTCGTTTATAAAATCAATTTATAACTTCCTTTTAACACTTATAAAATTTCTTTACAATTCCATCATTTTGATTTATAAAATATCAATTTTATAAATCTTATATATAAACCATTTATAATAAATCAAAAGTCCAACTTAAACTATTTACAAAATAGTTATCTCCATATTCCAAAAATCACATTCTGATATATTTCACAAAAATCATAATTTTTATAACATAAAAATTATAACTTCTATTTATTCAAAATAAATACATTCCTTAGAAATTCAAAATTAGTAAAACATCTATTTTCAAAATCACTTGAAAATTATTTTTTAATTTGGAAATCATCACTTTAATATTTTAAAATTATCAAAAATCGATCCAATGCTGCAAATGTACTAAATACATCAATCACAGCATCCAAAACATCATATATCATATGATAACAGCATATATCATAATATATGTAAAAAACCAATGCTGGTGAGGAATCCAGTTGGATCCCTCCAACCTGTCACCTGCAACAAATATACATATTAGAAAATATGTACAATGTCCGCTTCAAGGCAGACGCGCGTACAAAAGGATCATTTGCTCATACACGGGAACATATAGGGTCTCATCTGCTCCAATAGGTAGGAATATATCCAAATACCAATCAATATATAGATAATATATCATATATCATCCAAACAATCATCAATCATCATAAATAATATTTATTCTCACTTATATAAAAATATCAGTGAGTCCGAAAGAGTGAGTTGTACTCATATTGATGCCAATAGCAGTTGTAGTGTTTTATTCCAAATAAAATTACTAGACATTTAATTTTACCCAAAATTTACACTAGTTCCAGTCAACTTCAAACTAGCTTTAAAATGCAGTGCTCATCAATACGGACCCAACGCAACTTGTATCGTCAAAAACGGACATCGTATGAAGAAGTTATGCATTTTTAAAGTTCATACGAATTAATATATATATATATATATATATATATATATATATATATATATATATGAGTTCATTACAATTTATTTTTTAATTTTAAAACCCTATATTTTATCGTGGCCATTGATTTCTCCACTTCAGTTCTGGGCCGTGTATTTTGTTCTTCCTCCATCGGGTTTATACCAGCGAAACAAACCCATGAGCCGCCGACTTCATCGAATTAACGCGCCTCCTACACAAATCGAGACGATGATTGGGGACCATAGTTTGAAAGCCCTTCATGAGAATCACCTTCTCCTAGAACCACTTCGCACTCGGCCAACCCCGGCCTCGTAAAACACACACATATTCCAGGCGAACATGGCTCAGATTCGCCTCCATATGACGACGATAGCGAAAATCCACCGTTGGATTCGTAGATCACACTATGCTCTTTAATTTGTTAGTTGGAAATTTTTCACGAAAGTGTATGGATTTAGAGAGATCGAGGGAAGCAAATTCGAGCGTGCATTTCATGGTGGTGACTTGCCCTAGTTAGATTAGGTTTTAGTGTAAAATGAAAATAATCAAGTCCTTTTAAAGAAAATTTCGCGCGCACTATTCACCCGAAAAATTTTCGAACTCAAAACGAAGCGTGCCGCCTGGCATTTATAATGTTTTACCCAATTCGAAACATAATGGATTATATAACGGAAGCCAATTCGATCGTATTTGGAAGTTTCAAAACGAATTATTTAAATTTAAAATTCACCAAAACAGATTTCAACGCATTTTAGCTTGCACCGGACAAACCATAAATCCGACTGACACGAAATTTGAAATCTTACAACAATATAACATTACGGATCCAATGAAACTAGTTTCGATGAAATCCGAGATTGTTTGAAAAATGGCTATTTTTACTCGTCAATTAAATATTAAAATATTCAATTTCTACAATTTAACTTTTAATTCAATTTAAAAATTTCTCTAGCATCATTCTAATTCAAATATAATTTAATTCAACTTTATAAATCATTTTTATTCGCATTAAATTCAAATTTCAATTATTTCTGTAATTTCAAATATTAAATTAACAATTCAATTATCCAATTAAATCCCTATATTTAAAATTTAAGTTACTCAACTAATAAAATTAACTATGAATATTTAAAATAAATTAAATATATGAATTTCAAATGACTAAAATTCTACGTCGTTACAACTGGGTAAAATGACCGTGGTAGAGCCATCCCCTAAGAAAGCCAAGATTGTTGAATTACCCAATTCTCCACCACAAGAAGAGGGGAGTATGTTGATATTGATAAAACCATGAAGGGTCCAACTATCGAAGCTTCTCCCGATCAACCTAAGAAGATTCTCACTAAAGTCGTTCCCCTCTCTCACATTGCCATCTCGAGCTCTCGTAGTGTGACTAGGGAGAAGTAGAAAGATTTTGGGACTTCGAACCCTTCCTAAGAGCTGAATCCTTCTAAACCATCATCTCCTACGCCCTCAAGGGATTTTGAAAAGATAGTCCAATCTATCTTGAATTCTTCATCTTTTGGCTCTATTCACCTGCCTTCCTCTATTTCTGATCCTGCGAGATATTACCGGTCCCTTATAGAACAACAACTCTTGGTACCTTTCACTTTACTTAAATTTATTGCTTTTGTTTTTCCTTAAGTTTTTTACTTATGTTGTACATTCTCTTTTAGATTTTTAGGAATTAGCTCTCATTACATGAAAATGCATCAAAATCCTCCGCTGAATTGTCTAAGCTCCAAGAAGAAATTTCACACTTATATAGTCAAGTTACCTCCTTGTTCGAGGAGAAAAATTAGGCTTTGGTAGAGTTAGTGCGAGCGAGGGCTTCTTTTGCCCAATCAGAATCTATTATTTCTGAGGAGAGAAAATCTTATCAACTCCTTGCTGATGAAAATTAGGCCTTGAAAATGGCTCTTAAAGAATTCGAAGATGAAAAAGCTCGAATGGCAATAAAACAATCTTCTCTGGAGAAAATGCTGAAAGAAATAAAGACACTCTAAAGTAAGCTATCGTTATTATTTCTGATGCAAAGCAGCGGGTATCTTGATTCCTTGACAATTCTCTTGAGAACATCATTGTCAATTCTTTTGAAGATGCTATGATGCTTGCTTATGCCGACAATGTCGATAAATGCTCAGACATGAGCTTTCCCTCACTTGACCCTGTTCTTGTCGATAGGGTTATGGACAAAATTAAAAGGAGGGAGCAAGGGGTTGAAGTCACTGAATGAGAGGAGTTTAATGCCTCTAAAATTTTATCTTCTGAAGTCCCTTCCTTCAAAATTGACTTCGAGTTCGAAGATGAAAGTGACAATGATGAAGTCTCCGAGGAAGAGGGAGGCAACGATGATGATGATAATGATGATGATGAAAACGACGATGTAGATGGGGTTCAATGATTAAGTGGCGACAGGGGTGGTCACTGTTACCTGGCACCGTGGCCTGGCTACAAGACAATAGTTGTAGAGGTGATAGTTGGCACCACACAAGATTCTAACTAAGGAAAGGCTAGACATATAAAGTGTTTGGTACATTTGATATGCTGCAGCATTTCTGTATGGCTCGGTCAAAGGAGGGAATGCCTCGTTCGGTCTGAATTATTCGAGATGCCTCATTCAATCGAGATGGCTCGGTCGAAGGAAGGAATGCTTGTTCGGTCTGAATTGTTCGAGATGCCTCGTTCGGTCGAAATGGCTCGGTCAAAGGAAGGAATGCCTTGTTTGGTCTGAATTATTCGAGATGCCTCGTTCGATCGAGATGGCTCGGCATTTCTCGTTCGATCTCGAGGAGTTCTCTCCAAAAATTCTTGTTCAATCTCGGGGATTTCTCTCCAAAAGCTGTTCAGTCTGGAAGGTCCAGTAAGTATCGTTCGTCCAGTTTAAGGAGATGAAGTGGCTCGGTCTGGATGGTCCAGTAAATGTCATTCGGTCAGGATTGAGGAGCCATTGTTGTTCGGTCGGGGCTGGTTTGGGACGAGCGTTCGGTACATCTGTTTCAGTGCAAGATGAGGGAGTTGGTTGATTCTTGGAAATCCACATTGAGGTGAAGAGTTCGACATTGCTCCACTTTGAGATCCATTATGAGTTGCTCCGAGTACTTGAAGTTTTACTTCGAGACACTTGCTAAATGACCACCAATCGACCATGATGGTTCAGAGTTCCTAGATCTGCCGATTGTCGTTTAGCAAGCATGGACCGGCCAGTTCGAGATCGCCATGTATGGGTCGAATCACCTCGGCCTTGAGCCTGCACTGGACGTTTAGCCTTTCATCTATAGATAGGGGGGCAGGGGTACAGTTTAAGGGGACCTTTATTCGAGAACACTGGGGAGATTCTGCCATTTGGAGGACTCATTTATTTTCTGTTAAAACTTGTATTCAAGTTGTTGGTGTACGGAATGTATCTGTATTCAAGTCTTTGAGAAAAGCAAAAAAGATTACATTAGCAGTGGACGTAGGCAGTCACGCCGAACCACTATAAATCTGGTGTTCTCGTTTCTTTCTATTTTAACTTCATTCTATTGTGATGCTCCTCTGTTTTAATTTACCTTCTTCATTAATATCTCTACACAACTGGAGGGTGTTAGTGACTAATTTTGATGCTTTCACTGAGAATAGCGTTCTCACGTCATTAGGATCTACTTTGTCGCTAATGGATTGAAGAAATTCCCCGAAGGAGATCTAAGTCATTCACGAGAAGTCCATTGCTTCTACTTAGAGTTCCTACCAATAACTCTACAATGGGAAGACCTCGTACCAGATCAGCCTCTCACAATGCGGACGTCAACGAGACCGCTAGCGTCCAACAAGTAGAACCTGGTAATCAACAAGCTAATCTAGGCGCAGGAACTGCTACTGTCCTAAACCAAACAGAGGTAGTCACTAGAACGGAGTTCAACGAGTTGATGACAGAACTCATGGAGAGCAGGAGACAACTTAATGAGCAAATTCAAGTGAACGCCAACCTCATGACTCAGCTTACTCAACAACAACATCAGAATGCTGGAGGAAGTCCCGCTGCCTACCCCTCGTCCGATAGCTTCGCTTCGTCTGATGAACCACCCAGGCGTAGACGCCGTAGGACTGAAACAACGCAAACAGGTACAGCTGAACAATCCACCAAGGATGGTCCAGGTTCCCTACCTGGAGCCATGGTCCCTCATTTACACCAGGGAAATCGTACTTAAGTTGGAATAGGAAACATAGGATCCGGGGAACGAATGGAAGCTGGACGACCAGTTCACCAAGGTCACAATGACGCAGGTCCCCAGGACACGCATTTGGTTGATCGCCAACCAAGGAGGCATCAACCGAAATGGTCTCGCAAGACTGATTCCAAATTGCCACCTTCCATACAAACCCCAGATCTATCATCTATGGTCAGGCAGCTGATGAGGGAGAATCAAGGCTTATCTAATGATGATTGGGGCGTATCTAGGAGCCATACTCCATTCACAGATGCTATCCTACAGGCCGAGTACCCTAGGAAGTTTAACATGCCGACTATTCTGGCCTACGAAGGGAAGACTTATCTCCAACAGCATGTAATGAGATATGAGTGGATGATGGATTCAGCTAGAGCAAACGATGCAACTAAGTGTAGATGCTTTCGAAAAACTTTATCTGGAATTGCTACCATGTGCTTCACCCAACTTCCTCCACGGTCTATCTCCAACTTTGATGAGTTAGTGACGAAATTTGTGGAACAGTTCAAGATTCATGCAACTCGTCCTAAGGATGTGATGTCCTTGTCAAGTGTGATCCAGGCTCCATGGAAGTCGTTAAAGGAGTACTTACAAAGATTTTACGTTGCTGCTACTGAAGTCAGCAACCCGAATGACCATGCTATTCTAATGGCCGTGATGCGAGGTGTAGATCCAGATTTGGAATTTGGTGATTGGCTGGCAGAAAAACCTACGACTACTTTGGAACATTTTTATTCAAAGGCACATCAATTTATAAGGAGAGAGGAAGCCAGGTGCACGAGGTGAGACAACGCACCAGGGCCTGGCAAGGAGACTGTAAAGAGAAACATTGCTGTAAAACAATCCGGTGATAACTCGGGGAAGGTCCAGATCAATGTCGAAAAAAAGCCAAAGCAATCTAAAGGATCCGGAGGAGGAAATCTCAAAAAGAAAAGGGAAGCAGGAAAATGAAAACCAAAAATCCCAACTTACAACGAAGACACTCCTCTGAGTGCATCTCTTGAAAAAAAATACCTATCGACTTGTAATACTTTTCAATATCGAAAGCCACGCCTAAAAGAGTCCACTAAGGAACAAAAGCGGACACTTAGAGTGCAGCTAGAGGAATATGACACTTAGAGTGCGGCTTATATTGGGAGAATTTACTCCACGCCCCCATCAGGATCTGACACTTAGAGTGCGGCTAGAGGAATATGAAAGATGGTCTGTCAAACTGTCCCTTGAAACAATAGATATAGCGGATATCACCAAAAACGGGGAGTCAGAATAGGATGCTCATGAAAAGAATACAAGTGTCGTAGATGAACGCGTGACTATTAGGATGTAGCTGTGCTAGGGCGATCCCGATGTACTGTAACACATCACGGAGGAAGGAGTTGAAAGGTGGCATGCTACCAACCCAGCACATGAATTTATTGCAAGCTGCATATCCAACTGGGGCACGGTGAGGACGATCTTTTCCCGATGGAACCAATACATCGTCAAAAGGGATACCATGAATTGAACATAGTGGGCGAAAAGCGGTTTCATTGATTTTCGAAGTTTGAGAGTTAGTTGGATTATCCAGGATAATCGCTCCATATATAGCATTAGGTGCCGGAGCAATAACTGCAATGGATGGATATGGAATACCCTACATGGAAATTGTCGATGGGTCCGAAGTACCTACTGCTTCCTGTTGAGAACTTGGCTCAGGTTTATCTGAAACTGTAGCGGAGATTGAGGTTTTAGACATCCTTAACGAGCATCAAACTTGGGTAGATACATGTTTGAACTATACTTGAAAGCTAATTGATATCAGATATAACGATGGTAATACATCCCCCCGTGTGGCGTGTGAACTAGTGTTGTGACTCAAACGTGAGTGCGGGAAAAACTAAAGTTTGAAACATAAGTGTCTTCGGATACTGTCATCGCTGACCGTCGCCGACATTTTATCATGTGACCGATAATGGTGGTCTTGAAATCAAGCGTTGGCATTAAAAAGTATGAAGGCTAAATGTCTACACTTGATGGGTTAAATTTACATTGAACAATATTCAAGTTGTGGAGTAGTTAGTTCAAGTTAAATCACCTAGCTAATGTGCTTTGTTACTGGTCATTGTGCATTATCCAGCACATGATTGTGGAGGTGAGTTATACAAGTGAATGATATGTTTGAATTAAATTAGGTTTTGGTTACCAATGCCAACCGACTACCCTATAGGACGACCGAACCATCCGGAATTCTCTTTCTTTCTAACTACCGGACCGAGTTCCCTAAACTAAACCAAGCCTCTATCCTTAAAAACCAAACAGCCACATTCCTAACTCACGTTGACCGACCCACTTCCTTAATTTCCTACCGACTTGTGCTCCTCCCTCGAGGCCGAACGACTCGCTCGATCGAGATACCGACTGCTCTTAAAGATTTTGACTAACCCACACTCGCTCTTGAATTACCAAACCCCTCTTCTCCTTATCTTTCTTCATTGAGCGACATCCTCCATCCTCCACCTAAGTCTCGACATTCAAGTTGAGGGATGACAACTACTCTTCCTAGCCAATTTATGACATCATCCATTATAAGTGGGTCGAGGCCCTAGTTTAAAGTCCATTCTTATTCTCAATCCATCTCTTTCCCACCACTAAAATCGTCTCTTACCTATTCTTAAACTCTATGTGATTCCGAGTTTGGAAAGAAATTCGTACATAGAGAGAGCGCTCAAGATATGCGCTGGTTTCGATAATATTGGACTGGGGATTTGTTCAAATTTAGGAGCATGTAGAGTCACGAGGTAGGTAATCTGGATTCAGCAGAAGAATAGGTAACAAGTAAAGCTTGAAATGGAGTGCGCTGATGACTTAAAGAAAATAAAGTAGAAGTGAGAAAAGGGAGAAGGAGTGAAGGCCTGGATTTATATACGAGAGTGGAGAGGTGAACGGGCTATATCTTGTAGACCCAGTCATTATGTTTCGAGAAGCCAACCACTCGACGTGCTAACCCCAGCTCAAGTAAACTGACCACATGGTTCGGCCTCCGTAAGCAGGACCACCCCTTTACTAAAAAAAGAAGAGAAGAGATAAAAGAGAAGAAAATAACATCAAAAACATACAAGACATTAGGAAGGTCCATCATGTTTCAGCCTTCGTGAGGTTATATACGTTCGGCTTTCGAAAGTAGAAACAAATTACCGATTCAAAGCGTGTCGTGTTGTCTCACACAACATACTTTAGGGGACAAATGTTACCCGACACTTTGGCCTGGCTACAAGACAATAGTTGCAGAGGTGATAGTTGGCACCATACAAGGTTCTGACTAAGGAAAGGCTAGACATATAAATGGTTTAGTACATTTGATATGTTGCAACAGTTCTGTATGGCTCAGTCAAAAGAGGGAACGCCTCGTCCGATCTGAATTATTCGAGATGCCTCGTTCGGTCGAGATAACTCGATCAAAGGAAGGAATGCCTCGTTCGGTCTGAATTGTTTGAGATGTCTCGTTCGGCCGAGATGGCTCGGTCAAAGGAAGGAACGCCTCATTTGGTCTGAATTATTCGAGATGCCTCGTTCGATCGAGATGGTTCGGCATTCCTCGTTCGATCTTAGGGAGTTC
The DNA here is from genome assembly GCA_030765085.1 of Allium cepa. Classification (NCBI taxonomy): domain Eukaryota; kingdom Viridiplantae; phylum Streptophyta; class Magnoliopsida; order Asparagales; family Amaryllidaceae; genus Allium; species Allium cepa. The sequence goes on from CM060937.1 coordinate 385,219,315, forward strand.
TCTCCAAAAATTCTCATTCGATCTCGGGGATTTCTCTCCAAAACCGATTCAGTCTGGAAGGTCCAGTAAGTATCGTTTGGCCAGTTTAAGGAGACGAAGTGGCTCGGTTTGTATGGTCCAGTAAATGTCGTTCAGTCAGGATTGAGGAGCCATTGTTGTTCGGTTGGGGCTGGTTTGGCATGAGCGTTCGGTACATCTGTTTCAGTGCAAGATGAAGGAGTTGGCTGATTCTTGGAAATCCACATCGAGGTGAAGGGTTCGGCATTGCTCCACTTCGAGATCCATTATGAGTTGCTCCGTGTACTTTGAGGTCTTAATTCGAGTCTCTTGCTGAATAACCACCGGTCAGCCATGACGGTTCAGAGTTCCTAGATTGGCCAATAGTCATTCGGCAAGCACGGACCGACCAGTTCGAGATCGCCATATATTGGCCGAGTCACCTCGGCTTTGAGCCTACACAGGACGTCCAACATATCTTCGTCTATAAATAGATGGGAAAGGGTGCAGTTTAAGAGGACCTTTTTTTGAGAACACTGGGGAGACTCTACCATTCGGAAGACTCATTTCTTTTCTGTTAAAACTTGTATTCAAGTTGTTGGTGTACAGATTGTATTTGTATTCAAGTCTTTGAGAAAAGCAATAAAGATTACATTAGCAGTGGACGTAGGCAGTCATGCCAAACCACTATAAATCTGGTGTTCTTATTTCTTACTGTTTTAACTGTATTCTATTGTGATACTCCTCTGTTTTAATTTACTTTCTTCATTAATCTCTCTACACAATCTTACTCAAGGGTGTTAGTGACCAATTTTGGTGCTAACAGTCACACTGATGTTCCTGAAAAAGACGGCGATGACAACACAAGGACTTCTGAAAATGTTAATCTTGGTCCATCTCTTCATGAAGCAAGCCCATATGAACCCTCTACACCTTCTGGCCCTCAGGTTGAGCCTGCTTACAATAGTGTTGAAGAATCAAGGGAGAAAAAGCAAGTCTCTCAAGCGTCTACTTCGGTCGCTCAAGTATGGGATTCTTTGTTAAACGGCTTTCACTTTAAAGATAATAATAGCTTAAATCCTTTATTTTAGATAAGAAGGAAATTGTTCTTCTCTATAAAACCAAACTTGAAAGAAAACAAGCGTAAATAAATTGTCTGTATAGGGAGATAGATAAATAGTTGAAAGAACACAATATTCTTTCCGATAAATATCATAGGATTAATAGAAGTGCGGCAGTATTAGCATCCTTGAATCATCAAGAAGCTACGCCACGACTAAGAAGGGCGCGCCTTCGATATGATGGTCTTTTAAAAGAGAATCGAGAGTTGATCATGATCTTTTAGATGTTGATTAAGGAGAGAAACATTTTGGTAGACTTCCTATACAAAGTTTATTGCAGACACCGAACTATAAATTTCTTATATTTAGGTGATTTTAGTGGGGGGGGGTCTACTTAGGCATTTACACAAGAGATACTCAGATGAATTTGGATCTGATCCGCATCTTGGAGCATGTTGGAACTTACCACGAGTAAGATTGATTCCCCAAGAACTACCTCCTGACAAACTCAAACACTATAAGGACAAGTATATTTCAAAATTATTCACAAAGTCAATTTTGTACGAACCAGATGAACGGTCATAATTATGTAATAATATTGATTTGTGAATTTTTACTCTAGTCTTACTTTTATACTTAGTTGTATTTTATTCTATTAGCAGAGAATGAATGTCCCTCAAGAAACTTAGTCTCAAGAGATTATCTAAGCCAGTATGTTAAACTAAGAAGAGATTATATCGAAAATCCATCGATTTTGAAATCTTCAAAATTAGCCAGATATTGCTTTCTAAGAGATTTGCAAAAAAATTATATGGAACATCGTCATCTCCGTTTTGATTTTATCGGTGAAGAAAAAGAAAAGCTGTTTAAGAAATCCGGATAAATCTTTCTCCTGTTTTTTCATCTGCCGCAAAATCAACAAGGTCTACTTCCCTTTCCATCCAAAAGATCCCTACTACGACTAACTCACCTCCTGGTTTAGATGAAAAAGTAGTAGGAGAATTGTGTAAGAAAGTTAAATTTGAGACAATGAAGTAGTTTGATGAACAATAAAATGTAAAATACTCACAGCGCATAAATGAGTATGCTACTAAGATTCAAAAGCTGGAATGCCAACAAAGATTTTAATCGTGCTGTGAAGACTAACATTGAGTCTATTGACGACGAAGACAAGATGAGCATATTTGAGTGGGGGGCGGTAGTCATCTTTGCTACAAAGGCGGATGGTTCCCTTAGACTTTGTGTACACTATAGGGAGTTGAATAAGCTCACGAAGAAGAACCATTACCCACTTCCCAAGATAGATGCTCTTTTCGATCAGTTGGTTGTCTCTTCAGTATTTTCTTAGCTGGACTTAGCCACTGGATTTCATCATCTTAGGGCCACTTATGATAGCATAGATTAAACAACATTTAGGACACCTGATGGATTCTTTGAGTGGTTGGTTATGCCATTTTGGTTGACCAATGCCCCAGCCTATTTTGTAGATCTGATGTGCCGTGTTTTTCGAGATGTCCTTAGTAAGTTCGTTATAGTGTTTATGGACGACATTTTGGTGTTTTCCAAGAGTATGGAAGAACATGCTATTCATCTTAAGGAGGTTCTTCGTACACTTCATGTTCATCAGTTGAAAGGAAAATTCTTGAAGTGTCACTTTTGGCATGAGGAGGTGCGTTTCTTGGGGCATGTAGTCTCAAGAGAGGATCTAGCTGTGGATCCCACTAAGGTAGTAGTGGTACAGGATTAGAAGGCCCCTAAGAATGCTATTGAAGTTAGAAGCTTCCTAGGTTTGGCTGGTCATTGTAGGAAGTTTATCAGAGATTTTGCTAAGATTTCATCACCGCTGACTTGCCTCACTAAGAAGAATGTGGCATTCGTGAGGGACGTGGATCGTGAGGATTCCTTATGATGCCAAAGAGGGCCCTTACTAATGCACTAGTGTAATTTTTACCCGACGGAGCTAAGCCTTTTATAGTATACACTGATGCATGCGGGATTGGCCTTGGGGCAGTATTGATGCAGGAGGGGAGGGTAGTATGCTATGGGAGTAGACAGTTGAGAAATCATGAGTAGAACTACCCTACCCATGATTTGGAGCTGGCTGCTATTGTTTTCGCGCTCAAGTCTTGGAGACATTACTTGCTAGGAGAGAGGTTCGAGCTTTTCACTGACCATAAATCATTGAAGTACCTGTTCTCACAAAAGGATTTAAACTTGAGGCAGTAGCGTTTGATGGAGTTTCTGGCATCATATGACTTTGAGATAGCTTACACCCCTGGCAAGGGGAACCTGGTTGTGGATGCATTAAGTAGGAAGAGGATAACCCTTGGCCCAATGTTCGTGGAGTGGAAAAGCTTAGTGTTTATTTCCACCTTTGATTTTAAGCCCTCTACAGACATTACTCCTGGATTATTGGCAGCAATTGAGGTTACACCTACCCTGATAGATAAGATTGGCTCAAAGAAGCGAGAGGATTTAGAGCTTGTGGATATTCTGGATAGGATTAGAAAAGGAGAGGTCTCTAGACATCTCTAACACTATTCCACTGATAGTAAAATGTGGTTAAGGAGAGATGGAAGACTTTGTCTCCCTCGCAATGGTGATTTGATGGGTGAAATTCTAGTAGAAGCACACCTTCTCATATGACTATCCATCCGGGGGTGATATGATATATAGGGACATAAAGAGAGTGTATTATTAGAGTGGCATGAAGAAGGATGTAGCAGAGTTTGTGACTAAGTGTCTTGTGTGCCAAATGTTTAAGGAAGAGCAACAGAGGTCTGGTGGATTGCATCGACCATTGGATGTACCCGAATGGAAGTGGGATTGTGTTTTGAATGACTTCATAGATGGTTTATCCCAATCTAGGAAGGGGAATACCAGTATTTGGGCAATTGTAGATCGTTTGACTAAGAGCGCCCATTTCATTCCAATCAAGAGTAAGAGGACAACACCTTATTTGGCATCCGTATACGTTTGTGAGATAGTCTGACTTCATGGAGTTCCCTCTAGCATAGTGAGCGACAGAGACCCTATCTTTACTAGCGAGTCTTGGAGGAGCTAGCAAGAGGTTTTAAGGACATAGCTTAGATTGAGTACAGCCCATCACCCTCAAATGAATGGCCAAACGGAGAGAGTAATAGAGTTTGTGAGGATTTGTAGAGGATGTGGATTATTAATTTTGGAGGGACTTGGGAGGTGCACCTTCCTTTAGTGGAATTCTCATATAATAATAGTTTTCAAGCTAGCATTGGGATGGCTCTTTTTGAAGCCCTTTATAGAAGATCTTGCAAGTTGCGTTCGTGTTGGTTGAAGTCTACAAAAAGATTGCTACTTGGCCCTGACATGGTTAGAGAGACTTTGGAAAAGATTGATTTGATTAGAAGAAAAATGAAGATTTCCCAAGATAGACAGAAATCCTATGTAGATAAGTGGAGAAGGCATATCGAGTTTGAGGTAGGAGATGTGGTTTTCATTAAAATGTCTTCGCTAAGAAAGGTAGTGAGGTTTGGATCAAATAGGAAACTTGCCCCCAAATTTGTAGGACCGTTCCCCATTTTGGAAGTGGTAGGGAAGATGCGTATTGGATAAAGCTACTGAAGAGGCTCGCAGGAGTTCATGATGTTATTCATGTTTCGCACTTGTTACATGATTCAGTAGAGGTAGTGGAACCTAGCAACTTGAGGAAGTTGAAGTGGAGAGAGAAGCATTGGGTCATCGCGTTCCTACCAAGATCGTTGGAAATGATACCAAGAAGCTTAGGAATAAGGAAGTCTCTTTGGTTAAGGTGCAGTGGGGAGATAGTATTGAGGACGCTAGGTGGGAGGCTGAGGAGAAAATACGTATCTCTTGTCTGCATCTCTTTGATGGTACTTCTTGAATTTCCTATTTCCATCTTTAGTTTTGAATATGTTCTTTCCTTTAGTATCCTTCAGGAGCGTAGATCTTATGATTTAACCTATGGATGATAGAATTGAATGTAAACATGTTTCTAGAACATGTTATGTATGTTGGACGCAAGTGGTTGCAAGTGTTTGCTAGTGGATGCTAATGGACACATATACACACACTGGGCACTATTATCTCTTAGAGATCGGCCTAACTAGGTTAATAAAGCATATGCATATGGATGTATATGCACTTGCATTTTTATTTCATGGTTGCTATGAATGGGCGATTATCATATGATTATTGCATTTGGATGATGATTGTAGCATACATATAGACTATCAGTTATCATTAGGGAATTTGCATTCATTTGGATATATGGCACGGACATGAGTGCATAAAAAGGAGGTCCACTGAATCAATAGACCACCTAATTTTTTGCATTAGTTAGGGATGTTGACACTACACTATTGCGTATGTCATAAATTACATTAGAAAGCTTAAGGACAATGGATGAAATGGATAATGGTTGAATATTTAGTTGTGGAATTTGGATGAAAATATTTAATTCATTCTTCTGTTCTTGTAGATTTCAAAGGTGAAATCCTTTAAGGAGGGGAGAATGCAACACCCCACATTTTTAGATAATTAAATAAGCAAAATAATTATTAAACAGTGAAAATGAGCATTTTTGGAATTGTCATAATTTAGTTATGGGAGATGCACCATTGTGTCCATGGCAATTTTCTAATCAATTTCCATATATAACTTGTCGAAATCCGAGCTAGTATGAAGAAGTTACGAGAGAAACAAGATATCAGAATAATATATATATATATATATATATATATATATATATAGATTTAAATAAAAAAAGGACCCTACGAGTTGACCCGCAAAACCCCCAGGTCGGGCCGCAATTCCCTCCTGGGCGTAAAAACGTCCAGGAGCAAGCCGATGAATCGAAAGGTGATTTTTGTGCGATCTGAGGCGTTGTTTTCTGGATCCAACGATTCACAGCGAGCCTGTAACATGGTTGCACAAGATTAAATACTAAAATCTGACGGTATGAGATTCCCAAACTCCACTATAACTAGAACCTAGCTTAGCTATTTTCTCATAATTAGATTTTCTCTCAATTAGGTTCATTTCCTGAGGTTGAACCCTAAGTAGAAATAGTTTTTATGCAAGTTTTATCTTTTCTTTATCTTCCTTTCATGCTAAATTTGTTGCTTAGTCAATTATCTTTATCTTGCATTTTGCTTAGAAATGCTAGTAATTACTTTCACTCACCAGACTTATTTTCTGACCCACTCTTTCATCTTTCCTTTTTCCCTAATAGGCCAGCAGAGCTAAGGATAGTCGATTCAGGTTGCTTGGAGATTTATTTTCTTAATTTTCTCATTTCAGATGTATTCTTCTTCATCTTTTTCATTTGGCTTATGATGGGTTAGCACTTGTGAGAGGGATTATTATTCTTATTTTTGTACTTTGATTATTTAAGACCGAGATGTATTTTCATGAGACATGAGAGATGTTGAGTTTTTGAGATTTGTTATGTTTTTATGACTTATTTTGAGATGAATTTTAATTCTTAATGATAAGTTATTATTTAAATGTTTTCTACTGCTTTTACTTATTTGTCTTGTGAATCTTAGTCTCTGTGATGCTTTAACTATACCTACAACGCACCACATCCTTTGGCGTGTCCTTTTTGGGAATACTAAGGGGCATGGGGTGTTCCAATAAGTATCATAGACTTAACAGAAGTGCGGAAGTGTAAGCATCTTTCAAAAATCAAGAAGTTTCCCTACGACTGAGGAGGGTGCGCCTTCAATATAATGGTCCTTTGAAAGAGAATCAGGAGTTGATTACGGTCTTTTGGATGTTGATTGAAGGTAGACTTTTTATATAAAGCCGATTGTAGACATGCAACTGCAAATTTCTCATGCTTAGGTGATTTTAGTAGGGCTTACTAAGGCATTTACACAAGAGATATTTGTGTTAGTCCTCGAGATGATGGTTTTGATGACAACAACCTTAGGAATTGTTATAAAATATAAATACTATCATTATAGTTTAGATATATATGTATATACAGGATTTAATCATGCAGGGACCAAGAATGAAGACTGTATAGTATAGGGATTCAAGATATCAAGATTGAAGACTCATGAGTATCAAGATTATCAAGAGTTCAAGATTTCAAATAGTAAGTAATTTAATTAGGAATTTTGTTAAAACTCCTAGAAAAGCACTGGCATCTTAAAATCCGATTTATTCGTGGAATGGAATCCACTTCGAGCCTGTTAAAGGGATGGAATCCTAAGTAGGATGGAACCTACGAAAAATCTAGTGGAACATTTTTTTGTATCCACTAACTTTCATTCAAATGTTTTACAAAATTGTATCTTGTTTTCAAAATGATTTCAAAACCATCCTTTTTTAATGATCAAAAACATCTATCCTAGTTTAAAATACTTTTAGCCTCAAAATAATCTTTATTTTCAAAATCAAATTATCCTTGGTATGAATCTATCTTTTAATAATAATATATTTAACTTTTGATATTTATACTTAGATTTAAATATAAAATTATAGTAAAATTTTATATATATCAAAATATTATTCTCTATATTTATTTATGTATTTTAACTATAGTTAAGTATATTTATAAAATTTGAAATAGTTTTAATACAAGATGAAAGTTATTTTCAAAGACAAACAAAATTACCAAAAATACCTTAGGCATGTCGACAACCTCAAGTACACCTTGTCGACATGGTAGCAGTTGATTTCAAAAATTTGAATTTCAAAAGAAGTGTCTATTCGTCATATCCTTTCATGAATGGACATGGTTGTTATTCTACTATAAATATGGGTAGTTTTGAACGAATTTATATTCAATTTTTCTCAGATTTCACTCCTCTTCTATTTCCACATTTCTTCTTACCATTACTCTGCCGAAATCACCATTGAATCTGACTAGATCATCTTTGGTTTGATTCTCTATCACTATCTCAACAAGATCTCCGTGCTATTCAGAGTTATAGGCTTCTTTGTAATTAACTAAGTGAGAAAAGGTGTGATTGTAGCCTAGAAAATCAATTGGGTGGGCTTGTTGCCCGCAAAATCAAGTATCTCTACCCAGAGGATTTTGAATCTGGAGTGTTGTACATCGTGGCCTTGAAATCGAGGGTGTAATTGTACAATTGCTTTTGAAAGGAAATCTGTACTTGTATACGAGACTAGATGTACGATAACTCCGAACCAGTATAAAATCCAGTGTGTTCTTTCCTTTATCGCTTTTACTTTATTTCTACATTTGTGTTTGATTCTGTGATCATATCTGTGTCGGGAATATTGCATACATTTGTGTTCAAAATAATATAAACTCAAAAAGATTTAGTAATTCCTTAAAAACTATTCTCCCCCCTCCCCTCTAGTGTTAATTCTAGCCTTAAGATCCGTAATCCGCATTTCTCAATTTGGTATCGGAGCATGGTTTTCAAAGTTTCATAATCTGAATTTTCAAAAATTTTCAAAATAGCTACCAACACTGGTACTGTTAACACTACCAATAATGATTTTATTATCCCTGTCACTAGTTCATTTGTAGAAGGTCAGTCTACTGTTAGACCACCACTTTTTAGTGGCAGTAACTATGCATATTAGGCATGTAGGATGAAAATATATTTACAATCTATAGGACTAGACACTTGGAATGTCACACAGACTGAATATTCTGAACCCACAACTGATTTTGCACAGTGGACTGCTGAGAAAAAGACTGTTGCACAAAATAACTCTAAAGCTATGAACATCCTGTTTTGTTCACTTGATAGAAGTGAATTTAATAGACTTTCAGTTTGTAAGTCTGCATATGAAATCTGGAAAACTTTGCAAGTTACTCATGAAGGAACAAGCAAAGTTAAACAGACTAAAATTTCCATGCTCACAACCAGCTTCAATTATTTAAAATGAATTCTAATGTGTCTATTTCAGATATGTATAGTAGATTTCAGAATATTTTGCATTCTCTGATATCTTTAGGAAATGAATTTTTGGAAGAAGTTCAAGTCAGAAAAATCTTAAATTCTCATACTCTAGAATGGGATCAAAAGACATTTGCGATCGAAGAGGCAAATGACACCAGTACGTTCAAGATAGAAGAATTAATTGGAAATCTAATGTCGTTTGAATTCCAAATGATTGAGAGAAGAGAAAGCAAAACATCTGAAAAGAAATCAATGGCATTCAATGCATTGACCAATGGAACTGACTCAAACAGCGATAATGATGAAGAGATAGCCCTTATGACTAAGAATTTTTGGAAATTCCTGAAATACAGAAAGATGAATAATCTCAAGAGAAACAACTATAAGAACTCTGGAAATCAAAATGTAGTGCCAAACATTATCAAATGTTTCAACTGTGACGAACCAGGCCATATCAAAATAGATTGTCTGTATCCAGATAGACAAAATCTTCCTATAATCAATGATTTCGTAAAGAAACGAAAACGTGCATTTACTGCTACTCTAGATGACTCAGACTCGTCCTCAAGCGATGATGATCAGAAGATAGATAATTCAAATATGTGTTTCATGGCAGTTCACGACTCGGATGAATTCAGAGGAACGGACTCCAAAAAAGGTACACATTTACAATACAATTGGTTGAAATTGCATGCTCAGAATTGGATGCTTGATTGATTGATTTTGAATTGGTGTGTTGTTTGAATTTTAATTTTTTTTTTTTTACTATTTTACCATTATTTTATTGTTATTTTTATTTTTATAGTATCATAGTATTTCATGGAATATACTATAATTTCCGAAATATTCCAGATATATATATACATTAATAATATATATATATATGTGTGTGTGTATGTATGTATATTAGAATACTTAAGAAAAATAAATCATAGAAATTCAGTGACACCTGTCGACAAGGGTTCCCCCACGTTGTCGACAAGGGTACAGAAATTTGAAATTCAAATTTGAATTCAAATGGTTGAATTTCCCTCCATATTTTCACTTCATTCAATTCTATGAAAAGTCACCTTTTGACCAGAGAATATGTCCCTTGAGAATCTATTTATCCATTATCTCTTATCACAACTTTTCACTCTCATTTTTAAATTCAAACTTTTATCTCAAAATTTCAAGCTCTCAACTCTCTACTCTGAAGGCTTATTCAAGCAACCCTTCCACAATGAGAATTTCCAAAAAGATAAAAGAGCAACTCTACAATGATCCAGAGGCTATAAAAGCATATATCAACTATGCTAACTATGGAAAAGTCCATCCCGGGAAGTTTGCTTTATTTTAAGATTTCTCTACTTATGAAATTGATTCTCTTTTTGCAAACAATCAAGTTCTTAGTCTTATTGATGCTTCTCAAAATGATTTTGTTTGTTATCCAAATCTTGTTAAAATTTTCTATGCAAATATCAACCGTGGATTTTATAATGGAAATGATGATGAAATTTGGAGTAGTGTCAAAGGCACTAGAATCGTTTTAAATTGTGATCTTTTGGGTACCATTCTCATTTGCCAGAGCACGGGAATGGGTCTTTCTAGTTTTAATATCGATGAAAATGATTGTGAGACATTTCATCACATTTTCGAAGGAAATGATAATTTTGAATTCAAAAATTGAAACTTTCGACCATAAGCTGGAATTGTTAATCTTCTTTTACAACATACTTTGACCCCAAGATCGGAAAGTTTTGACAATCCAACTTCAAAATTTTGCAAAGAACATTTTCCTATTTTTGGAAATTATGATATTAATTGAGTGCAAGTTATTTTGGATGAATTTCGTCCAAAAATCTTGAAATGGGTGAAAACACTTTGTATCATGGAATCTATCTTACTCGGATTTTTCACTATTTTTGAGTAGATTTCAAAGGAGAAGAATTTGTTTCAAGAAAGGTTTTTAATCACTCAAACATTCTCTTATAAAAATTCCATTTGTTTTTCAACCTTATGAGACTCTTGCCAAAAAGGAAAAGCATTTGGCTCATGAGGAGATGAAAGAGGAGGAAGAGGAAGAAGAAGAAGGGGATGAAATGGAAATAGAAGAAGAAGAAGGTGAAAAATCTTTGGAAAGCATTGACTATCCTCCTAATCCAACCAACAAAACCTTACTCAAAATCAAAAGACCATTGTCGAGAATCAACGGATTCTTAAACGGTCCGTTAATAAGAAATTGGATAAAATGTCATCCAAGATGAACAAGTTTTTCTCCAAAGTTAGCAAGAAGCTTGGATTATCTTCATCTTCATCATCCTCTAACTAGTTTTACCTTTTTATGTCTTGTTGTATTAGTTTTAGTTTGCTTTGATTTGAATGTTCGTGTAGTTCTTAATATTTAATCATTGTATCATTCTATTATGAAATGAAATTGAAATTACTTTTCTGTTATCTAGCTTATCTTATCTCCAGAATAGATGTTAGTATATTATATAAAGATATATATACACACACAATTATTCACAAATTCAAAATAAGTCATCAAAATTGACTAACCCCTGTCGACAACCCCCTCTTGACCATGTCGACATGTACTGGTCAAAAATGACTTTACATTTTAAATTTGAAATTTGAATAACTACCTTATGTGTATTCATTTCGAATGAATTTTTACACCTATAAATACTTATTTCTTCCAGAAATTCATCACTCAAAATCATTTCTTATCTACTTTATCTACATTTCTTCTCACAAACTCAAAAATGGCCAATCCAATTCATAGTTTAACTGAGAATCTTGAAGAAACCCTTAATTCATTTAACAATAGTCTCTCTTTCATTCTTCATAATCAGCGACACTTAGAGTTAAGTCAAATGCAGATGATCAAGGAGCAAGAAAAGCATTTCGATGCGATGGATGATTTCGTCCTTGCACAAAGATGATAATGAAGCACATCCTCCAGTCTCTCTCACCAATGATAATGAAAATTGGGATGCCATTAAAGAAAACCCTAAATTTGGAAAAGAAGGATGGGTGGAAGTTCCTCGTAATGTTAGATTTTATTTGATTGCTTTGTTTGATTGATTGCTTGGATTGATTTGATTTGATTTGATTTGGTTTGGTGTGGATTGATATTTGGTGTGGATTAATATTTGGTGTGCAGAACATGTATAAAAACACATTGATATTTATATGATCGTTAATTAGTTATCACGCCTATCAGTACAATTATCTATTAATCTATCTATTATATACTCAAATTGAATATTATATTAATGCAGGTATTTTAATGCAAGAATAAGGGGGAGTTATATAGTTTGGAGTTAGTTTTTATTGATGACAAAGGGGGAGAAGTACAAAATAGGACAGTTAGGCATAGATTAAGAGGGAGTTATTAGTTTTAGGGGGAGTTATTAGGATAGAAGTAATATTTTATAAACAAAGGTTGCATCATCAAAAAGGGGGAGATTGTTAGTCCTTGAGATGATGGTTTTGATGACAAAAACCTTAGGAATTGTTATAAAATATAAATACTAATATTATAGTTTAGAAATATATGTATATACAGGATTTAATCATGTAGGTACAAAGAATGAAGACTGTACAGTATAAAGATTCAAGATATCAAGATTGAAGACTCATGAGTATCAAGATTATCAAGAGTTCAAGATTTCAAATAATAAGTAATTTAATTAGGAATTTTGTTAAAACTCCTAGAAAAGCACTGGCATCTTAAAACCTAATTTATTCGTGGAATGGAATCCACTTCGAGCCTGTTAAAGGGATGAAACCCTAAGTAGGATGGAATCTACGAAAAATCTAGTGGAACATTGTTTTGCATCCACTAAATTTTATTCAAATGTTTTAAAAAATTAGATCTTGTTTTCAAAATGATTTCAAAATCTTCCTTTTTAAAGATCAAAAACATCTATCCTAGTTTTAAATACTTTTAGCCTCAAAATAATCTTTATTTTCAAAATCAAATTATCCTTGGATTTACACTATCTTTTAATAATAATATATTTAACTTTTAATATTTATACTTAGATTTAAATATAAAATTATAGTAAAATTATATATATATCAAAATATTATTCTCTATATTTATTTATGTATTTTAACTATAGTTAAGTATATTTATAAAGTTTAAAATAGTTTTAATATAAGATGAAAGTTATTTTCAAAGAAAAACAAAATTATCAACAATACCTTAGGCATGGCGACAACCTCAAGTACCCCTTGTCGACATGGTAGCAGTTGATTTCAAAAAATTGAATTTCAAAAGAAGTGTCTATTCGTCATATTCTTTCACGAATGGACATGGCTGTTGTTCTACTATAAATAGGGGTAGTTTTGATTGAATTTATATTCAATTTTTCCCAGATTTCACTTCTCTTCTTCTTCCACATTTCTTCTTACCATTACTCTGCCGAAATCACCATTGAATCTGACTAGATCATCTCTAGTTTGATTCTCTATCACTGTCTCAACAAGATCTCAGTGCTATTCAGAGTTAAAGGCTTCTTTGTAATTAATTAAGCGAGAAAAGGTGTGATTTTAGCCTGTGAAATCAATCAAGCGAGAAAAGGTGTGATTGTAGTCTAGGAAATCAATCGGGTGAACTTATTGCCCGTAAAATCAAGTATCTCTACCCAGCGGATTGTGAATCTGGAGTGGTGTACCTCGTGGCATTGAAATCGAGGGTGTAATTATACAATTGCTTTTGAAAGGAAATCTGCACTTGTGTGCGGGACTGGATGTAGGGTAACTCCGAACCAGTATAAAATCCGGTGTGTTCTTTCCTTTATTGCTTTTACTTTATTTCTGCATATGTGTTTGATTCTATGATCATATCTGTGTCGGAATGTTGCATACATTTGTGTTCAAATTAATATAAACTCAAAAAGATTTAGTAATTCCTTAAAACACTATTCACCCTCTCTAGTGTTAATTCTAGCCTTAAGATCTGTAATCCGCATTTCTCACAATTTGGATCTGATCTGCATCATGAAGCATGTTGGAACCTACCACCAGTCAGATCGATTCCCTAGGATTTGCCTCCCGAGAAACTTAAATATTATAAGGACAAATTTATTTTAGAATAATTTACAAAGTCAATTTTGAATGATGAACATTAGTAATTATGTAATGATATTAGTTTGTGAATATTTTGCTCTAGTTTCCTTTTATACTTAGCTTTATTTTATTACATTATTACAAAAGGAATGTCCCCCAGGCAACTTTATCTTTAGAGATTATCTAAGCAAGTAAAGAGAGTATCTAAAAAAGGCATTGATTTTGAAATCTTCTAAATTAGCCAAATATTGCTTTCTTGGAGATTTGCAAAGACTTTACATGGAACATCCTCATCTTCATTTTGATTTTCTTGGTGAAGAAAAAGAAAAGCTTCTTAAGGAAACCTAGACATATCATACCAATTAATACGTGGTCCTGATAGTCATCCTACCGGGAAGTGGGACCATAGAAAATATCCTTCGGTTATTACCCCGGAAGGACTTAATGTTCCTTTTGACTCAACTGTTTTTGTTTTTGCTAATTCTTTGTAAAATTAGAAATGCTATTTCCCAACTTTAGATATGAAACAAGTGTCTAATTGTACTTTTTCATTTCATTTTTACTTGAGTTGTAACCCTTTATTGCTATAATAAAGAGATTGATTATTCTAGTCTTAACTTCATTTTCTTTTTTCTTTTTGTCTGTTTAAATAGGAGTTACAGTTATATATAATGCCATTCTCGTTAGATTCTACATCTCGTTTCATCAGCATCAAAGGTCGACTGTTAGTAGATATTGAAAAGAGAAAACTCGTTAATGATCTTTTATCTTCTTACTTTCAAAACAATACCGCAGCTTTTGAATGGTGCATAAGATATTTGCTTCAAAAGACAATCATTAGAAACCTTAGTGATCAGATTGCCAATCTTGAGGCGGACATTAAGAGTAAAAATTAAGTCAAATCCTTCAATTGACTTTGACCATAAAATGTCGGTAACTCTCCAACAAGTACGTGATTTGGAGATTACGTTGATCCATAGTCAAGTTCAATGTGAATCGCTTGAATTCATTATGGGAAGTAATATTTCAAACATTGATTCACCAGCTTCTTCCATTGTTCCATCTGTTACAAAATTAACAAGGTCTACTTCTCTTGCCATCAAAAAGTTACTTACCATGACTAATCCCCCTCCTATTTTAGATGAAAAAGTAGTAGGTAAATGATGCAGGAGTCAAATTTGAGATGATGAAGTATTTTGCAACGACCCAGATTTTTAACCATAGGTTATTGGAATAATTAACAAATTTTAAATATTGAAATATTTATTTTTATAAGACGAATAAATTTATTTTTTGATATTGGAATATCTGAATATATAAATTAGATTATATAAAATTTTAAATGTCTGAGAATAATAAAATAGGTATAGACATATATTTGTATATAAACTTCACCGTTTCAAAACTTTTGATAACATAAAAATACTAAGCTTCACGATGGAAATTTCAAACTTGGGTTAATGTGTGTGTGTGTGTATATATATATATGTCTAAATAAAAATGTAAATGTGTATATGATATGAAAATCTATATGTAAATATACATAAAGTTTTGTGATGTTTAGGAATATATATAAGTATATATATGTATAAGTTTTTATATAATAGTATACATGCGTAGGTAAGTATGTAATTTTACATATAGTCAAAAAGGTATAGGAAAATGTATATATATTTATATGATATATGTACATACACAAGGACACATCATGATGAATAAAGATCAACTCAATTATACAATAAATCAAATCATTCAAATTTGCAATTTTATCAAATCAAGTCACAAATTTCAAATCAAATTAGAAAAAAAAGAAAGGAAAAGGTGAAATACTGCACATATGCTTAGCCTTCAGCCTTCTTGTAACCAACCCCTCCTACCTATATCTATATATATTTGCACTGGCTTGGTTATTCACGTTTACCATTTAATAAAAAAAAGATTAAAGCTGCCATTAAAGCCTTAAAGAACTAAATACTCAAAAGCAGGAAGGAAAGACAAAAATAAAAGAAGCAGCAATGTCTTTTTTTCTAAAGCGTGTGAGTAAGCACATAAACTTTCTTACTGGTTGTTATGTGTGTGTGTGTGTGTGTGTATTTCTACATAGCTGTAATTTGAATGAATCTTTTACTCGTGTCAAGTATACAACTGTTGATAAGTATACATGCTTTTGTATATGCATGTGACACCCTATAACCTAAGGAAATACTGCACTTCTTCTAAGTAGCCTCTATTCTTCTTCTGTTTTTTTGGAAAATGCTAGTAAGTCTTCATTTCAAAAATCAACAACTCGAAATCTACATAGATTTAAAACTTAGTTCCAAAACGTAAGTTGTTTATTTTTGAGTTTAATATATTTTAAATTTGCTTTGTTCAATTTTATCGAGCAGTTAGAAAGAAAATGGCATCTAACCGTGAGTAGGCGATTTTTTTTTATAAAATTTCAACTTTCATAATTTAAGAAATGAATTATACGTTTGTGTTCGATGTTGAAAAACTCGTTTTTTAGAGGTGGTTTAAGAAATTTTAAAGTTGTGGGGAAGGAGAATTTGGGAGATGAAAGTATTTGGGTGAAATGGAAAATTTCAGTGACGTAGGTGATTTTGTGGCATGGTGTTTGGCATGACGGAGGGTTAACCGATGGCGAGCTTGGAAAAAAGGAGCGGCAATTTTTAGTTGCGTGTGGTGGCTCGACAAGGAAGATTTAGGGTTTTATGGTGGTAAGTTTGGGTCTCGATCGTGGACTATAGTGAAGCGAAGGGGAAAGATGAGGTGTACGCACCTGGGGGAGAACCTAGAGGAGGACGTGGCGAAGATTTTGGCGAAGTTTGGTGCAAAATGGTGGCCGTAGGTGATGGGACGAGGTGGGTTTAGTTGCACAGTTTTCGCCTAGGCATGGGTGGAGTTCAAATTTTCGAACAATGGACTCATTCGTGGTTTCAGGTGGTGGGATACAGTGAGGAGGTCGAGAGTGACTCGCGTAAGTGGTCGACGGTAAGATTGATGTCAGTGCCTCATGTGTACGTGCACGTTTATATGCACGGTTCCATGCACACGAGTGAATGTAGTAAGGAAAGGAAAAGAAAATGGAGTGGTAGAGGAAGAAAGAATAATGGTTTGAGCCATTTTAATTTTTTTGGGCTGGGTTGTTTTTGGAAGGAATTAAAAATAGTTTTATTTAAATATCTCGTAAAACTTAAAACTTTTGTTTTTACTTCATTTTATAAGAAAAAAGAGGTCGATGAGCAGATTTCTATGTTGAGTTTCCATCGTTGAACATTTTCATCTAGACCAAATCGGTAAGATTTCTGCAATTTAAAATTTACTGATTTAAAATAGTTCAAAATAAATAATTAAGTATTTTCTAAATTTATTAATTATGGAAAAAACAGTTAATTAATTGTTAAATGAACTGTTTACTGAAAATAAATTATTTTGTAATTTCCTTGATTAACAAGTGATGTGATTTAAAATATAACTGGACTCAACTAAGTGAAGTAGTTCAGTTCTGAATGGTGAATGGATTTGATATTGACTATAAATCGTTGATTGTGATTAACGATCTATGTTTTGGCTTTTATTTTGATATTGATTTCAGTAATCTTTTGACCGTGCCAATAATTAGCCAAATAAATACTGTTCGATTAATTAAATTAAATGTGATAAATTGGGTATTTGTTTAGCGGAATAAAATATCGTTCCGCTAATTTTTTGGACTCCAATTGGTAGAATAAGTCACCATTCTGCCATTATTACTGAATATATGTGCTTTTGGACATTGACTAGCAGAAAGTAAACCCTGTTCTGCTATTATACTGGTATGGACATTTATTTATTATTCTGATATTTATATTGAGCAATATGATGTCGGATTAATTTTAAATATAGATTGTTGTGAATATTAGTATTTGTTATTCTGAATTGTAATGGAATGAATGGTAACTTTATTAAGTAACATTGAAATTAATAAGCCTCTTTTCCGATTTGGAAGTGATTTTTGAACCAAAATTGCTTTAAGGATGATTATTAATTATTAATGATAATTTAAAGTTAATTAATAATTATTTGATAATGAATTGAAGTTAATTATTTTATTATTCTTAAAAAAATTATTTAAAAAGTATTTAATTATTGTTTCAAAGCTATTTAATTATTTAAATTGTTTAAATTATATAAATTATTGATAAAAATTATTTATAATGATTTGATTAAGGTTAATTATTACTTAAGGATTTGTTTATATTAAGGTATTATATTTATTCCAAAGATACTTTGTTTAAAAATTAGTTTTGTTTTTAAAAATAATATATTATATAGTAAACTTTTTGAAAAGAGTATTTTTCCTAAATTAAACTTGGGAGAATTTATTTAGAAACTTTATAAGTATTATTTTAAGATAATTATTAATAAAGTTTCAAAAAGTAATGGTGCGCTTTCATTGCGTAACCGGAGGTAGAGATTGCCTACAGCTAAGTTTGGATTTCTTTGGGATAAAGACGTAATCATCGAGATGCGTATCCATGGTTGATACCGTAGAGTACTTTCCACATTTATTTAAAAAGTTTCAAATATTATTGAAGGGAATGGTTTGTGAATATACTTATTCCTATGAGATAAGAATATACCTTTGATTAGAGATCTAAAATATTGGAATTTAAATTAAATAAGGGTTAGTGATTTCAGTGGGAAATGAAACCTTGATTGAATGATTGTTTATTTGATAATTAAATAACCGACTATCAAATCTGGACCAAAAACATAACTCTGGAAATATCTAGAGGAAACACGGGAATTATATGGTACAGTTAACGTTGGAAGGTGTTATACTGTACGTATAAATTTATTTCATTCTTCTAGGACGATTATAAGGAAATCCGCCCTCTAACTGTTAGGAGATGATCTCCAATCTTATTTTCGTCTGTTTATTTTCTAAAGAACCGGGATTGAGTTTACCTGAAATATCGAATGCTGTTTCGAAGAATCCAAGATTGGATAAGTTATCCGAAAACCACTTCGATCCAATGAATACATTTCAAAATGAAGACAGGAGCATGGAATCAAAGATGGAGCATTGAAGTGCAAAGGCTAATGGCTACTAATCCCGAGAATGATTCCAAAATGGATGTAGTCGAAATATTGCCTTCAGTTTCATTCAGACCCAGAACGGACTTATATGGATGAATGCTATCAGTAAATTGTCATTGGAGGGGCAATAACACTTCAAGTGTAAATGGTTTAAAGGGAAACCATAGCCTCAAGCCTTATCACTCGGGAATATCTGAAAATTAGGGGAGATGCAGCATGTAACAACCCGATATTTCGTGCCATTCACATCCACACATGTCGGACTTGAATTGCTTAAAATACTAGATTGTTAGTTTATATTTGGCAAAACTCAGCATATACAGTAAATAAATCAAACACAGAATCACAGACACAGAGTATTTAACAATAAGCAGCGGAAACAGATGAATAGTAGTTCATGAAGCTACTATATATATATATATATATAATAGAGTATGAAACGAAATACAACGGAAATCAAGATACATAGAAGTCTCAATTCATAGTTAAATAACAAAATCTGAATATATCACTGGAGTCAACTGAATTAGTTGGATCTCCAAGTGAAGCTCCAAGCTCCAAAGGTGAGTCTCAAATGCTTTGACACTCAGTCTGACCCGAGCATAAAGCAAAATACAAAACACTCCAGTCAGGATTAACATTCTTATATCAATAAATCCAACTCAAGTGAAATATCAACTAAAATACAAGTAACTCAAAGACTATTTGGGATAACCATCATATAAGGATCCGCGGAACTATCTACTATGTAGTACAATCCCTATTATAATATGTCTATAGTAAGATAAACTATTAAAATAGCATTAAGGCGTTACCCATATCCCTCTTAACACATTTTTATATATTCCCATAGTCTATACAGGTATGTAAACCCTCCGTAAATTGGAGGCTATCAGAGGGCACTCCGTAGGTATGGTATAAAACAAACTCGTAGTGGGCTCGATATGGTAGGTGACACGGCACAACTAGGCAATGCCAGGGTAGATATACCAATTACACTTTGGGCTGTTGGTAACACATAACTCCAGCTACCACCCAACTCGTCCAACACTCCCAAAATCCGAGGGTGCACCCAATCAATCACAAAGTAATAAAATGGTATCGAAGAAGTGTGTCCGATCGGAGGAGCTACCTCACTTGGCCCGTCAATTACTCCTGTTTTAGCCACCTTAAGCTAACTCACGGGAGTCAGTTCCATGTATATACCTCATATAGAATCTTCGCCAACCATCCTACTTCATTCTGGAATCTCCACCACATACACAGTTGTTAAAGTGGTTTTCGGTATTGGCAGAGAGTATGACAATAACCGATCCCGGTTTCTTTAACAACCAAACGTCATTATAACATCGTGGTCATTTCAAAATATCATTTCCATATCCAAAATATCATATCCATTTCAAAACCATATCAATACGAGATCATTATTCACTTAAAATATATCCATTTCAAAAATTATGGCACTTTCCAAAATTATAACTCTTTCTAATTTATAAAACTTTGAAACCATAACACTTTGGAAATCATTACACTTTGAAAACATAACTTTGGAAATCATAATACTTTGGAAACATAATACTTTGGAAATCATAACACTCTGAAAACATAACTTTTAAATCATAACACTTTCCTCTTAAACAGTTTAGATATTAAATAATAGTATATATACAGTAAAATAGTTTATATAATAAAATAGTTTATATGTTAAAGAGAATTATAAGTTAAAATAGTTTATATTAAAATAATTAGTATATTAAAATATTTTTTATTAAAAATAGTTTATATATTAAAATAACTTATAAAATAAAATATTTATATATATATATATATATATTAAAAATGCTTTATATGATAAAAATAGTTTCCTCAAAGTTCACAAATCGATTCAATCAACTCAAATTCCAAAATCCCATTTAAATCAAATCTCAGCTCTTCCATTTCAATTCAATTCAAACTCTTAATAACCTATTTAAAATTTTATATCGATTTCAAATATAGATTTGAATTACAAATTAAACCATTTAACTTCAATAAATTTCCAAGTCTAAATATTCAACATTTACAATAACTCAATTTGATAATTTTATATATGTTTCAAATTCACTTTATTATTTAGTTTTGAAATATTCACTTCAGCAATCAAAAAAAATCATTTAATTAATATCTCAAGCTACAAATTTAAAAAAAACTAAATATCCCATTTCAATTTATTTAAATTTGAAAATATTCATTTAGTCGCTTTTAATCAAAATCAAGTTATAAAATCCCATTTTAAAATCTCATATTCAATAAGTTTCAAATTGACTTTATTTAAGAAAAATCCTTAGACAAATTTAATTTCAAATCAATTTCAAATTTATCTTTCCAACCCTTGTTTTATTAAAATTATAAAAATCTACTTTTTTAAATATAATTTTAAATAAATACTTAAAAACACATTATATACTAATTAAATTAAACCTTATTTAATTACAGCTTATTATTAAATTTATTTTATATTAAAACTAATTTATACTATTTAAAATAGTAAAAATTATAAGTAAATTCTTAAAATTTATAATTTCAAAACTAAGTTATAACTTTAAAATTTCCAAACATAAAATTTGAAAAATCAAGAATTTAAACATGTATAAAATAACATTTATATATAATATTTTAAAAATCAATATATATATAAAACCATATATATTTATTTTTAAACCTAGGAAATCATTTCAAATATATATAGAACAACGGTGTCTGTATACAATTTTCTATCCTATGGTCAACTGATATGGATATTTGTCATTTCAATCCTTAATTTTAAATATCTACGGGTATATATCATTTCAACCCGCAATCCTAAATTCAATTCAATGAAAATCTCTTGGATTTATCATTTCAACCCATAACAATTTTCTCCTATTCTACAAGATCGTTCGGGTATGTATCATTTCAACCCATAGGGAATTCTATAGTACAGGGAACTTGCAGAGTGAGAACATATATAATAATATAACAATCAGCAACATGCATATATCATCAGTGATAAATTAAAAGAAAAAATAAACAACAGGATATGGTGTCATATCTCATAGGTGAACAATTACAGATAATAGCATATCATATATAGCAATTATATAAATAACAGCTAAATCTAGTAGCATATTTCAATTGTCATTTCAAATAAAATTAAATTTAATAAATATAATAATGTTAATCGTGAGTGATTGCTCACCTTTCGAGGCTAGAGACATTTGACAATGAAATGGGTTATGAATCCAAGCACGAATTTCCAAAGCAAAGCAAGATGGACACGAATTCAACGAACAAGGCTGATAAATAGGAATTGATGAAATAAATCAGAATCCGCTTGATATAGACTGAAATGAAATATAATATTTTTTCTTCTTAAAACCAAAAATCAATCTAAAATACATACTTAAAATCTATATATACCTATATATGTATTTTAAAACCAATTGTCTAAATAAAACCATTGTATTTACATTCAAAATAGTATTTATAAAAGTCAATTTAAACTTCTCCATGTACATTTTAAACATTAACAGTAATCATGAGTAAACATATACATACACTTTCCCAAAATATTAACATAAATATAAACATAACATGTTATATAAATATATGCATACCAAACTGTTAATTAAACATATTTTTATATAAAGCCATGCATATATGTTGAATAAATATTTTAAACACATATCCCCATTTCCCTCAAAATATAAGTATATTACAAAAACAACAGAAGACAAACAGCTCTCAAATTGAAATTATATACGACTACAAAGATTTATATACGAAATAACATATATATATATATATATATATATATATATATATACACATACCTTGCATAAACATGCATTTCACAAAACTCAACTCACGTACACACACATATGTGTAGCCCAAACTCATATATACTTATCTGTATAACAAATATATAATCCTATATGCTTATATACGTATTATATTTTAAACAGTATTTATTATAAAATTAATATAAACTTACCTTATTATATCATATAAAACTATCAAATATACAACTTACATACATTTTATATTTCTATAAATCAATATAAATACATAAACATATCACTATATATATATATATACAAACTCGTAAATATACCTTTATGAAATATGCATTCGGCCATGCTGGCTTAGAGAGAAAGGGTAGTCACGATGACTATGGGGAAAGATGTTCGTGGGTTGGAGAAGTAAGGTGGATGACTGGACTTCGACGAAGTAGAGGGGATGCGGAGTGGAGGAAAGTTTCAATGGGTAGTATGCGGAGGTGGTGAGCGGGTTGCGGCTGCTAGTGGTAGGCGGGGAAGGAAGCAAATGGATTGGTGAATGGTTCAGCGCGGAGGGCGACCAATGACGGGGTGCTGGCGGCATGGGTGGCGAAGGAAAGGGATAGGTGAGGGGGTGTTGGGAAGAGTGATGACGTGCTGTTCGTGGAGGTGTGAGGCAAGTGGGGAGAGGCTAACGAGGATGGAAGGCGGAGGCTGGAATGGATAAGAGCAGGTGAAAGGCGAAAGTGGCTAGGTTGCGTGGAAGAAGTGGAAGAAATATAAACTTTGCTTAAGTGTTAAAATATAAATTTTCTAAACGATGAAAATATGTTGGAACCAGAAATATATGAAACGATAGGAATATTGAAAACCAAAGGTCATCAATTAAATCCAAAAATAATAAAAGCACAGACTGTTGATATTACATATTTGGCAATAGAAAAGACAAAAGAAGCAAAAAGTTCCAATACGGAACCGATATGAAAATTGTTCTATTGATTTCGTTGTCTTTTGGACTTCAAAACACACAAATGAATGTACTGTGGAGATCAGAACGACGAGATGATCAAAACGGTATACAGATATCAGCGATACGACCATCCTATCAAAAGTCGATAATCAGTATCGAAAATGTTGCTATAATGCCGAAATTAAGATAAACGGAGAAATAGCAGTCCAAATTTGACGAAACGAAATATGATGTCTCACTCAGAAGATGATTTACAAATTTATTATATAAAAATATTCAGGTTTGGAAGATATTTTATTATCATCAAATATTAACCGATTTAAATTGAAATCCAATTACACAATAAAATATACTTCCATATTTTCTAACAAAAATTTGACATTTGCCATCTCTTAATAGACGCATCTCAAATATCAAATTTTATTTCCAAATTCAATTATTTAAAATTTCACAAAATTCGAGTTAATTACGTTATTAATACCTTAAAATTTACGGTTCGTTGCATAACAAGGCTAAGTGGGTCGCTCCAAATTCGGGTATGTTCATCACGTTTCTAGATACCCTCAGATATTATTACTACAGTACACGGAAGGAACTCAGAAAGAGCGAGAACACTTGGAGTGATAGCATATTCGATCTATCCAAATTAGGTGTAGTCTGGTCTTGTGTTGTAGGGAATCCCAGCGAGGTCTTCGGTACATTTTTCTAGATATGTACTGTGATAGGTGGTACCCCAGTGCCTAATCATTTATATGGAATCCATTTTCCAATACGTGCCTTTATGGTTCTAATAGTAGAGCCTAGTACGCTGGAATTTAATAATGTAACAATTTCAGCTATTTGTATAAGTATTTGTACTTAGACGCTATCATAATATCACTGGATTTTGTATAAAAAGTGTTTCATTATCGTAAGGGAGAAACCCGTCGTGTTTATGTGTGGCATGGTCTTACAAGATACCTTTGATTTTAATAGGATTTTGAAAGTTAAAATGAATAAAATTCCTTGTGTTTTAAATTCTCACATTGGTTTTAGAAGATTGACCCGACGTGGTTTTTCCTTTATGCTCGAGTCAGACCGAGCATATTTCCAGGTTTAGATGGATATTTGGAGCTTCAGGAGAGGAGCTGGAGGCTTAGAGACGTATTCATGTAGATGATTTATATTTCCATTGCATTTTAGTTGTGTTTATCAGCAGTTGTGAGGACATGGTGTTATAACCGTTCGTGATGTATAGGTTGATGAACTTTGATTGTTATATGTTATGTAAATGTTGCAGTTTTTTTTTATGTAAAGACTTGTTCTATATTATAGATTATTCATTTCCGCTATGAGATTCTATATTGTACTATTTTCTTTCTATCTCTTTTTCTTACATCCACCTTCCCGCGCAATTTGGGCGGGCATGTGTGGTAAATCATAAGTTTGAACTGTACGGAAAAGTGGGTCGTGACATCGTGGTATCAAAGCTCAGGTCGAGCGAATACCTAGGCTTTGGTATGATAGAACTCATTATAGATAGGGTTAGTGATGCCTTAGATGAGTAACTCATTAGAGATAGGGTCATTAGCGCCCTAGAATGAGTTTCAATGTATGTATATACACAAGAGCATGTATTTGTTAGTGATATAAAAAAAATTTGTATTGTGTTGTTTTTTCTGTTGAGTGGCTTAAGAATTCTGGTCGGTGTGTTTGGCCAACGTTATCGATAGGGATTTTCTAAACACTTGGACAAGACCAATTGACACGGTATTGTTTTAAAATGGGTAAATGGAAAATTTTTACTTGGAAATATATTTTGTATAAAAGAAAAGTTTTCCATAGTTATTCTTGGTTGTACTTGGTGTTAGGGGTGATAGTATTCCATCTTTATCATCTAGGATTCGAATGGTCATGCTCGTCCATTTTTGAGCATTGACTATTATCCATAAATCTATCTTGAATCTTTCTTTGGAAATCTAGACTGGGAAATAGTAACTTTGGGAGCATTGAAACGAATACCTTGTGAATTAAGTTTCACAATTTGAATATGAGGCATTCGTTAATAATGTTTAGTCAGAGGTTGATTTCTAAGAGTATTTATATAAAAAGAGAATTTGAATATTCTGGAGTGAGTAAGTTAGAAATTTAACCTTGATTCGATTAAGTTTAAGTAAATGTTATTAAATGAAAATTTGGAATATTTTGAAATAATATTTAAAAATGGTTGAATATAAAAGTAGGTTGTATTAAATTTGGTTTTATAAAAGGAAGTTATTGAAAGAAAATTCTAGATATTTCTGGAATAAATCTTGAAAGATGGTTTATAAGCTAGAGTATTTTTGCAATAAAATTATATTTGGAAATGATTTCCTTTAAAAGGAGATGACTTATAAATTTGATTTGTTATGATGTCCTGATAAATAAAGGGGATTTAAGTCCCGATGGTTTT
Source organism: Allium cepa (assembly GCA_030765085.1). Lineage (NCBI taxonomy): Eukaryota > Viridiplantae > Streptophyta > Magnoliopsida > Asparagales > Amaryllidaceae > Allium > Allium cepa. Next base: position 385,245,600 of record CM060937.1, read on the forward strand.
GGATAATTGGTTGTCAAGGTCTAAAGGGTTGATAATAGTATTGAGAAATTTTCGAGTTTCTTAATAGGGAATTGTTACTATTAGGACCTTGTTATATAATTGTTTAGATAGAACAAATTTTGATTCAATTTCAAAAGTATGGTTTGATTTGCTATAAAGTAAGAATTTATTTTATTATTTAAAATGATTTTGGAGAAAGGAAATAATAATTTTAATAGAGATAGCTTTGGGTCTTAAAGGGGTTTTCGCTATACCAATATTTTGGAAATAGTTGACTAGAAGTATATTTAAGGATAAATATCTTTGAAAAAGAAATTTGGTGGAAAATGGGCATTTCTTTAGATTTTTTTGGGAAATAAGACCCAATTTGTATTGTGACGATCAGAATAATCTTCTAAGTGATAGTCGTAAGTTTGCTTAGACAAACGGTATTGAGCACTTAGTGGATTATTCTCTTGTCATTGTACGATTGGGACGAGCTTGAACCCGAATGAATCCATAGCGAATTGAAATTTGATATTTTGTTGGGATATTTTTCTATAAATATATTTATGGTATTGTTTCAAAATGGGTTTAAAAGAAAGAAGTGAATTTTAGTCAACTAGTTCGAGCAGCTTGGAAATAACTGAAATGGGTAAGGGACGCGTTGGGATGATAAACGTTTCTCTTGGGTATTATTCTTCTTGTAAGGAAGTATTACTGTTTGGTAGTACCCATCTCCTTTGTAAAATTTTGGAGTTACTAAGGCTAATTATATATGTATATTCTATGGATTAAATACATAGTATGGTTTCAAAAAGTGTTTTAAATAAAAACAGTGTGTTTTAAATTCTTAAGTGAATTCAAAGTAAAATTTTGAATTATGGTTTTGTATACACTTAGAGGATGACAGGGGATTTTATAAGTTAAGCTATGTATTACAAAAATGTTTTCATAAATAATTTAGAGGTAATATAATTGGTATTAGGGATAATCAATTAAATAAGTGTGTGAAAAGGACATAGATCGTTTCTTCTTCCCATATAGTTTGATCTAATATTCAAGCATAAGGCTTGAGGTGTTTCACACCTTTCCGAATAAGGATATATTACTCGATTTTGACGGCGAGCATTTGATGAATGTTCTTGATATGGAACCAAGGTTTTCTATCATAGCTACAGCCATGCAAGGAGAGCAGAGGTTCCTAATCAAGGAGCCTGATCGAGGTCCACATTAGTAAATCGAGTGAATGATACTGGTTTAAAAGTGAAGTCGTGTATTCGAGTAGTGATCGAATCAGATTCTGTATATGTATGGTCTATGGACATAGTGCGGGCTTATGAATAATAGCGAGTGTTCTTATACTAGAAATTTCGGGGATGAAATTCTTTTAAGGGAGAGGAATGTAACGACCCTGAATTTTAGCCATCGGTTAATGGAATAATTAACAAATTTTAAATATTGAAATATTTATTTTTATAAGACGAATAAATTGATTTTTATAATATTGGAATATTTGAATATATAAATTAGACTATATAAATTTTTAAATGTCAATTTTGGAGAATAATAAATAAGATATAGACATATATATGTATATAAACTTCACCATTTCAAAACTTACGATAATATAAAAATAAAAGGCTTCACGACGGAAATTTCAAACATGGGATATATATATATATATATATATATATATATATATTTGTGTGTGTATCTAAATAAAAATGTAAATGTGTATATGGTAAGAAAATCTCTATGTACATATATATAAAGCTTTGTGATGTTTAGGAATATATATAAGTATATATACGTATATGTGTTTATATAATAGTATACATGCATAGGTAAGTATGTAATTTTACATATGGTCAAAAAGGTATAGGAAAATGTATATATATTTATATGATGTATGTACATACACAAGGAAACATCATGATGAATAAAAATCAACTCAAGCATACAATAATCAAATCACCCAAGTTTACAATTTTATCAAATCAAGTCAAAAATTTCAAATCACATTAGAAAATAAAAGGAAAAGGTGAAATACTGTACATATGCTTAGCCTTTAGCCTTTTTGTGACCAACCCTCCCTACACACACACATACATATATGTATATGTATATGTATATATGTATATTTGCACTGTCTTGGTTATTCACTTTTACCATTTAATAATAATAAAAAGATGGAAGCTTCCATTAAAGCCTTAAAGAGCTAAATATTCAAAAGCAGGAAGGAAAGACAAAAACAAAAGAAGCAGTAATGTCTTCTATTTCTAAAGCCTGTGAGTAAACACAGGAACTTGCTTACTAGTTGTTATGTGTAGATATATATATATATCTACATAGCTGTAATGTGAATGAATCTTTTACTTACATCAACTATACAAGTGTAGATAGGTATACATGCTTTTGTATACGCATGTGACAAACCTGTAACCCAAGGAAATACTGCACTTCTTCTAAGTAGCCTCTGTTTTTTTTTTTGGAAAATGTTGGTAAGTCTTCATTTCAAAAATCAACTCGAAATCTACATAGATTTAAAACTTAGTTCCAAAACATAAGTTGTTTGTTTTTAAGTTTAGTATATTTTAAAATTAGCTTTGTTTAATTTTATCGAGTAGTTAGAAAGAAAATGGCATCTAACCATGTGTTGGTCATCTTTTAGAAAATTTCAACTTTCACAATTTAAGAAATGGATTACATGTTTGTGTTCGATGTTGAAAAACTCGCTTTTTAGAGGTGGTTTGAAAAATTTTAAATTATGTGGAAGGAGAATTTGGGAGATGAACATATTTGGGTGAAATGGAAAATTTCGATGACGTAGGTGATTTCGTGGCATGGTTTTTGGCATGGAGGAGGGTTGATCGATGGCGCAGCTTGGAAAAAAGGAGCGGCAATTTTTAATTGCGTGTGGTGGCTCGACGAGCAAGATTTTGGGTTTTATGGTGGTAAGTTTAGGTATCAGTCGCAGATTTATGGTGAAGCAAAGGGGAAAGATGAGGCGTGCGTACCAGGGGAAGAACGTAGAGGAGGACGTGGCAAAGATTTTGGCGAAGTTTGGTGGGAAATGGTGGCCTTGGGTGATAGGACGAGGTGCGTTTAGTGGCACGGTCTTCGTTCAGGCATGGGTGGAGTTCGAATTTTCGAACGATGGACTAGTTCATGGTTTCAAGTGGTGGGATACGGTGCGGAGGTCGAGAGTGACTCGCGTAGGTGGTCGGCAGCAGGATCGATGGTTAGCGGCTCGTGTGTACGTGCACGTTTATGTGCACGGTTTCGTGCACACGAGTGAATGAAGTAAGGGGAGGAAAAGAAAACAGAGAGGAGGAGGAAGATAGAATAATGGTTTGGACCGGTTTTTATATTTTTTTGGGCTGGGTTGTTTTTGGAAGGAATTACAAATTGTTTTATTTAAGTATCTTGTAAAACTTAAAACCTTTTTTTTACTTCATTTTATAAAAAAAAGGGTCGATGAGCTGATTTCTGCATCGAGTTTCCATCGTCAAACATTTTTATCTATACCAAATCGGTAAGATTTCTGCAATGTAAAATTTACTGATTTAAAACAGTTCAAAATAAATAATTAAGTAATTTCTGAAATAATTGATTATGGGAAAATCAATCAATTAATTGTTAAATGAACTGTTTATTTGAAATAAATTATTTTATATTTTCCTTGATTATCAAGTGACGTGATTTAAAATATAAATGTACTTAGCTAAGTGAACCAGTTCAGTTCTGAATGGTGAATGGATTTGATATTGACTATAAATCATCGATTATGATTAATGATCTATGTTTTAGCTTTTATTTTGATATTGATTTCGGTAATCTTTTGACCGTGCCATTAATTAGCCAAATAAATACTGTTGAGTTAATTAAATTGAATGTGGTAAATTGGACACATGTTTAGCGGAATAAAACACCGTTCCACTAATTTTGTTAATTGGACCTCTATTGGCAGAATAGATCACCGTTCTGCCATTATTACTGGATATATGTGCTTTTGGACATTGAGTAGCAGAAAATAAACCTTCTTCTGCTATTATACTTGTACGAACATCTATTTATTATTCTGATATTTATATTAGGCAATATGATGTTGGATTAATTGTTAAAAATAGATTGTTGTGAATATTTGTATCCGTTATTCAGGATTGTTATGGAATGAATGGTAACTTGATTAAGTACCATTGAAATTAATAAGCCTCTTTTCCGATTTGGAAGTGATTTTTGAACCAACATGTTTTAAGGATGATTATTATTTATTAATGATATTTTAAAGTTAATTTTTTTATTATTCTTAAAAAAATTATTTAAAAATTATTTAATTATTGTTTCAAAGCTATTTAATTATTTAAATTGTTTAAAGTATATAAATTATTGATAAAGTTATTTATAATGATTTTATAATGATTTTATTAAGGTTAATTATTTATTACTTAAGGATTTATTTATATTAAGGTATTATATTTATTCCAAAGACAATTTGTTTAAAAATTAATTATGTTTTAAAAATAATATATTATATAGTAAACTTTTATAAGAGAGTATTTTCCTAAATTAAACATGGGAGAATTTATATAGAAACTTTATAAGTATTATTTTAAGATAATTATTAATAAAGTTTTCGAAAAGTAATGGTGTGCTTTCATGGCGTAATCGGAGGCAGAGATTGCCTACTGTTAAGTTTGGATTTCACAAGGATAGAGACGTAATCATCGAGCTATGAATGCATAGTTGATACCGTAGAGTACTTTCCACATTTATTTAAAAAGTTTCAAATATTATTGAAGGGAATGGTTTGTGAATATACTTATTCCTATGAGATAAGCATATACCATTTATTAGAGATCTAAATTATTGGAATTTAAATTAAATAAGGCTTCATGATTTCAATGGGAAATGAAATCTTTGATTTAATGAAAGTTTATTTGATAGTTAAATAACCGACTATCAAATCTGGACCAAAAACATAACTTTGGAAATATCTAGAGGAAGCATGGGAATTATATGGTATAGATACCATCGGAAGGTGCTATACTGTACGTATAAACTCGTTTCATTCTTTTAGGATGATTATAAGGAAATTTGCCTACAAATAGTTAGGAGATGACCTCCGATCTTATTTTCGTCTGTTTATTTCCTAGAGAACCGAGGTTGAGTTTATCGGAATATCGAATGTTGTTTCGGAGAATCCGGGATCGGATAAATTATCCGAAAACCACTTTGATCCGACGAATACGTTTCGAAATGAAGACAGGAGCATGGAACGAAGATGGAACATTGAAGTGCAAGGGATAATCACTACTAAGCCTGAGGATGATTCCAAAATGGCTGTAGTAGGTGTGAGAAATGCGGATTACGGATCTTAAGGCTAAGATTAACACTAGGGGGGTGAATAGTGTTAATAAAGGATTACTAAATCTTTTAGAATTTATGTTAATTTAGACACAAAAGTATATAATATACAGAAACAGGAATAATCACAGAAACAAACACAGATGTAGAAATAAAATAAAAGCAGCAAAGGAAAGAACACACCGGATTTTATACTGGTTCGGAGTTACCCTACATCCAGTCCTGCAACACAAGTACAGATTTCCTTTCAACAGCAATCGTACAATTACACCCTCGGTTTCAAGCCTACGAGGTACACCCTCCAGAATTTCGATCCTTTGGGTAGAGATACTTGATTTCCGGACCACAAGTTTACCCAATTGATTTACCAAGGCTACAATCACACCTTTTCCCTTTTGATTGATTTCCAAGGCTACGATCACACCTTTTCTCACTTAATAGATCACAAAGAAGTCTATAACTCTGCATAGCACTGAGAACCTTGTAGAGATAGTGATAGAGAATCAAAATAAAAGTAATCGAGTATGATTCAATGTTAATTTCGGCAGAGAAATGATAAGAATATGTATTAAGAAATGTGGAAGAAGAAGAGGAGTGAAAACCAGAAAAAAGTGATTAAAAATTCGTTGAAACCGACCCCTATTTATAGAAGAACAACAGCCATGATCATTCAAGAAGAGTTATGGGGAATAGACACTTCTTTTGAAATTTGAGTTTTTGAATCAAACTGTCACCATGTCGACATGGTCATGCTAGGCATGTTGACATCCCAAATGATTTTTTGGTGTTTTGATTTTCTTTGAAAATAACCTTTATCTTATATAAAAAATATTTTAAACTTTATAAATATACTTGACTATAGTTAAAATTCATAAGTAAATATAGAGAATAATATATATATATTTTAACTATAATTTTATATTTAAATCTAAGTATAAATATTTAAAAGTTAAATATATTATTAAAAAGATAGTTTAAAATCAGGAGTAATTTGACTTTGAAATTAAAGATAATTTTGAGGCTAAAATTATTTAAAATCAGGATCGAGGGTTTTGAATCTTTTAAAAGGAAAGTTTTGAAATCATTTTGCAAACAAGATAATTTTGTAAAATCATTTGAATTAAAATTAGTGGATACAAAACAATGTCCCACTATATTTTCATAGGTTCCATCCTACTTAGGGTTCTATCCCTTTAACGGGCTCGAAGTGGATTCCTTTCCACGAGTAAATTGGATTTTAAGATGCCGGTGCTTTTCTACGAGTTTTAACAAAAATTCCTAATACAAAATACATATCCTTGAAATCTTGAACTCTTGATAATCTTGATACTCATGAGTCTTCTATCTTGATATTTTGAATCTCTATACTGTATAGTCTTCATTCTTGATACCTGCATGGTTAAATCCTGCATATACATATATATATATATATATCTAAACTTATAATATCAGTATTTATATTTTATAATCTATTCTAAGGTTGTTGTCATCAAAACCATCATCTCATGGACTAACAATCTCCCCCTTTTTGATGATGACAACCTTTGTTTATAAAATATTACTTCTATTCTAATAACTCCCCCTAAAACTAACAACTCCCCCTTGATCTATGCCTAACTACCCTATTTTATATTTCTCCCCCTTTGTCATCAACAAAAACTTACTCCCCCTCATTCTTGGACTTCAGTACCTGCATTGATAAACTATACAATGGAATATATATAGATTAATGAATAATTATACTTATGAACAAGATAACTAATTAAAGACAATATACATTTCAATGTGTATATATATGTTTTACATAGCAATCTTCAAACCAATAAGAAATCAAACCGCACAAAGTATCAATTCAAACCAAATCAATTCAAACAAATAAAACAAAGTAAAGAAATTAAACGTTACGAGGAACATCTACCTGTTACCCCGTCTTTTGGCAAGGCCGTGACACCAAAAGATTGATCGAAAAACCAAAGATAATTCGTCTCAGAAATTGGTTATACATTGCTTCGCTATGGATATCGATGAATTTTGTCCGAGTTCGGATCGGGCTACAATTGACCAGACATGACAAGCAAAGCCATAGAAACTGACATCTCAAATTTCAGGTTAATCAGAGTTTGTATGAATGAGATATGATCGATACAAGTTAAAAAAATGTGTTGGTTCGTATCCATCCGTGTTAGTATCGATGGGTTTCATATCCATCAAAAAACCATGGTTCGTATCCATCAGGTTGATGCGTTTCGTATCCATCAACCATACACAGTTCGTATCCATCGATCCCGTATGGATCAGAGCAACATCTATTCGAATCCATTAGATTCGTATCCACCAGGTTCGAATCGATGACGTTCGCATCGATCAATCGCCACCACTTCACATCCATCGGTGCACCCTGCTTCAAGTCGATCAGTCTCGTATCCATCCCCAAGCACTGCTTTGCATCGATCGACCTTGCAACCATCAACAGTGACGAGTCACTATTTCGTATCCATGAAATCTGCCCTGTTCGTATCCACTCGGTTCGTCTCGATCTAGTTCATATCGATCAATGATTCGCATACATCGATGCAAACTGGGTCATGGCACTCGATATGAACAAGGTGAAATTCGTGGATACGACGCGGTCAACTTGGAGCAAAAGGTGGATCGATGCGAGATGTGTGCGCCATATCGTCTCAAAGGCACATGCATCCATCGATTCGAAGGCATGGAGTCGAAGTGATCGACTCGAAGCGAACAGCCAACCTAGAAACTCCAATTCGTATCGATCATATCTCCCAATCCACAGATCCAAATGCAACAAAATTTTCACAGTGGCTTCCATACAAGGTAAAGAATGTTCCTGCCAAGTTTCAGCTCGATTGGAGCAATTTTTGATGGATACGAAACCAATTCGTATCAATCACAGATCGAGTCGAAACGTGGTGGGACCGATCGTGTAGGCCCACTCACGTGCCAGAAGAAATCTCCCGAAGTTTGAGCACGATCTCAGCCCCCTACGCCTATAAATAGCCCACTGAAGCCTACAGAAGAGAGATCTTTCCGGCCATTGAACGTCAAGACTCTGCCGTATTCAATCCTACACCTCATTACTGCAGTTGTATTCGAATTTCAGAGCAATCATCAATTGTAATCTGCTGTAACAGATTAAGTTATCAAGTGAATCAATAAAATCATAAGCTTCAGAGTGGACGTAGGAAAGATCGTCGAACCACTATAAATTCTGTGTTGTTTACTGTTTCTGTGGAGTTTCTTAAGTGATTTGTATATTTATTCCTTTACATATCTGATATTTGACATCTGTGATTGTGAACGGGTACTTTCAACAACTATCGGGTGTTTGTGACCAATTTTGGCGCAAACATTTTGGTGCTTTCACTGAGAATTGAACTCAGGAGTTCCATCAATTGAGAGTTGATTCAGAGAGTTTGAAAATTCAGATTTGAGAACATATGACAAGGCAAACTAGTAAAAGACAAAGGCCAGAGCAAAGTCCGCATGAAGGGAGTCAAGAGGCTTCCTCAGGGGCAAACCAAGCATTAATCCTCATCACCCGGGATGAGATGGAGACAATGATGAAGAGACAGGAGGAAATGATCCAGAATTTGCTTCAACAGATTGGGCAACTTGGAGCACAAAATCAAGGAGCAACCAGAGTTTCGAACGGAGCAAGACCATTTGGCGCAGCGCCAGAACTGGGGGGCACACACTTAGAGCATGTCGACCCGATCCCGGGAAGAGAGACAGGGCCATCCGAGCAACCTAGTGACGATAGAGGAATGAAAGCTCAGCCAGGGGGGCAGACACCTGAAAGCTCACACGGACTCGGGGGGCAGATCGAAGGCAGTGAACGAGGACTGGTGCTTGGAGACAATAATAGATTGGCAGAGATGGTCAGACGAGCCATGAGAGGGTATTAGTAAATAGAGATCTGGAGGATGTACATAGGAGTCTCTTTACTCCTACGATCGGGAAAGCCAGGAATCCACCAGACTTTAAGCTACCATCAGTAGGAATGTATGATGGGCGGACGGATCCAACAGTCCATCTTACGAAGTATATGAGGCATATGGAGGTGCTGGGGGCATCAAAGGAGGTTATGGGCCGGTGCTTTCGACTATACTTAGCAGATATTGCGGCATTATGGTTTAGGCAATTGGAGAGTGGATCTATCGAGACATGGAATGATTTGATTGAGAGGTTTAAGAGGCAATTCAGGGTCCACATTACAAGACCCAAGAATGTGATGACTTTGGAAACTATAAACCAAAAAGCTGGGGAGACTTTGAGGAATTTTCTGACGCGATTCAATGCGGCAGCAGCTTCGTGGATCGACCAGATCCATCTATGGTTATGATGGCAGCTGTGTCCAAAATAGCTGACGGCACAGAGTTCAAAAATTCATTAACTAAAGATCCGCCTGTGGACCTAGGAGAATTCTATCACGAGGCAGAAAAGTTTTTACGGCTGGAGGATGCAAACGTTGAAAAAGAGGAAGGAGAAGGAATTGATGTTTATGCGGTTAAAGGTGGAAATCCCCCTGAGAAAGGTGCAAAAACTAGCAAGGGAAAACGAAATGCCGAGGATAACGATAACAGATCAATGCGACCGCGGTGGGAACCAAGATTTACCACATACTCAGAGTTGAACGAGACTTTGGAACAAATCTATCATGATACTAAGGGACAGGTCCCTTATCGAAAGCCAACGAGGAGAGACCCGACTAGCAACGAGAGAAGGTCGGACAAGTATTGTTCATTCCTTGAGTTGAACGATCATACCACAAACAACTATAGATATCTAAAGGACGAGGTGGAAGGACATATCAGGAATGGTATGATGCTTCAGTATGTGAGGAGGCGAGCTCCAGTGGTGGAGCCAGAGCGACCACCGTCTACATCAGCTAGGGGTGATCCTGAACCGGGACACCGTATGATTATCAATTGATCGAAATAACGATGAACAAGTCGTAAGCTTCCCACTAACACCATTAAATCATTCACAGATGTACGAGATCGAACGCTCCCCAGGCATGCTCTGAATGATTATTGACCGTCTCATAGTGGGAATTTACACTTCGACATCTTTACTTTGCTTTTGTTCTGTTTTGATTTGGACATTTAGACTTTGTTTGTCGAACAATTTATATTTTAAAAACTCATCAGTTGAATAGATATTTGGTTTTGATAATTCAGAAATGGCTAAGCTACTTACACATGTACGGGGTCGCGAACAGTCCTTCGGTATGCTCTGAGATGGCGATAAACCGCCCTGACAAACGATCCAGGGACCCACTCGAACGTGAACCTGGTATCGATAACACTAAGTCCCTCCCGGGCACACTTATTCGCCTCGAACGGCACCCGACCTCGAATGGTCACCATTCGCCTCGAACGGCACCCGACCTCGAACGGTCCCAATTCGCCACGAACGGCACCCGACCGCGAACGGTCCCACTTTGCATTTTGCCACGAACGACATTCAACCGCGAACGGTCCTGTTTCACCTCGAATGGCATACGATCCTGAACGATCGTCATTCGAGGTCATACAAAATTATCAAGTTCTTTACAGGTTGCTAACAGGATATGAACATCCAGCTCATGGCATTACAAAACACCCCATCCTATGGCAAGGCATGTTTTGGGGGGCAAATATTACCCTGCCTTTTGGCAAGGCCGTGATACCAAAAGATTGATCGAAAAACCAAAGATAGTTCGTCTCAGAAATTGGTTATACATTGCTTCGCTATGGACATCGATAAATTTTGTCCTAGTCCGGATCGAGCCACAATTGACCAAACATGACAAGCAAAGCCATAGAAATCGACATCTCAAATTTCAGGTTAATCAGAGTTCGTACGAATGAGATATGATCGATACAAGTTAAAAAAAATGTGTTGGTTCGTATCCATCCGTGATCGTACCGATGAGTTTCGTATCCATCGAAGAACCACGGTTCATATCCATCAGGTTGATGCGTTTCGTGTCCATCAATCATACGCAGTTCGTATCCATTGATTTCGTATCGATAAGAGCAACATCTATTCGAATCCATTAGATTTGTATCCACCAGGTTCGAATCGATGACGTTCGCATCGATCAATCACCACCGCTTCACATCCATCGTTGCACCCTGCTTCGAGTCGATCGATCTCTTATATATCCCCAAGCACTGCTTCGCATCGATCGACCTCGCAACCATCAACAGTGACGAGTCACTATTTCGTATCCATGAAATCTAACCTGTTCGTATCCACTCGGTTCGTCTCGATCCAGTTCGTATCGATTAATGATTCGTATCCATCGATGCAAACTGGGTCATGGCACTCGATACGAACAAGAAGAAATTCATGGATACGACGCGGTCAACTCAGAGCAAAAGGTGGATCGATGTGAGATGTGCGTGCCACGTCGTCTCAAAGGCACATGCATCCATCGATTCGAAGGCATGGAGTCAAAGTGATCGACTCGAAGCGAACAGCCAACCCAGAAACTCAAATTCGTATCGATCATATCTCCCAATCCACAGATCCAAATGCAACGAAATTTTCACAGTGGCTTCCATACAAGGTAAAGAATGTTCCTGCCAAGTTTCAGCTCGATTGGAGCAATTTTTGATGGATACGAAACCAATTCCTATCGATCACAGATCGAGTCGAAATGTGGTGGGACCGGTAGCGTGGGCCCACTCAGGTGCCAGAAGAAGTCTCCCGAAGTTTGAGCACGATGTCAGCCTCCTACGCCTATAAATAGCCCCATGAAGCCTACAGAAGTGAGATCTTTCCGGCCAATGAACGTCAAGACTCTACCGGATTCAATCCTACACCTCATTACTGCAGTTGTATTCGAATTTCAGAGCAATCATCAATTGTAATCTGCCGTAACAGATTGAGTTATCAAGTGAATCAATAAAATCATAAGCTTCAGAGTGGACGTAAGCAAGATCGCCGAACCACTATAAATTCTGTGTTGTTTACCATTTCTGTGGAGTTTCTTAAGTGATTTGCATATTTATTCCTTTACATATTTGATATTTGAGATCTGTGATTGTGAATGGGTACTTTCAACGACTATCGGGTGTTTGTGACCAATTTTGGTGCAAACACTACCCATCCTTCTTCTCCAAAATAGGGTCTACTTTAATTGCATCCCAATTTTCATTGTCATTGGTGAGAGAGACAGAAGGATGTGCTTCGTTATCATCCTTGTGTGGAGAGGAGATCATCCATCATATCGCATCGAAGTGCTTTTCTTGTTCCTTGATCATCTGCATTTGATTGAATTCTAAGTGACGCTGATTTCGTAGAATAAAAGAGAGAATATTCTTGAATGAATTGAGGGTTTCTTCAAGATTTTCAGATAAATTGTTAATAGGATTAGCCATAGTTGAATTAGTGAAAGAAATGGAAGATATAGATGATAAGAAATAAATTGCAGTGAAGAATTCTGGAAGAAACAGGTATATATAGGTTTAAAAATTTGTTTGAAATGAATAGACATTTGGTAGTTATTCAAATTTCAAATTCAAAATCAATTGTCATTTCTGACCAGTACATGTCGACTTGGTCTTATAGGGAATGTCGACATGGGTTAGTGAAAATTTATGACAAATTTGATTTTGTGAATAATTGTGTATATATATATAAATTTATATAATATACTAACATTTATTCTAGAGATAAGATAAGGTAGATAACAGAAAGAAAATTTCATTTCATTGCATACTACGATAATACAATGATTAAGCACACAACAAACTACATGAACATTTGAAATAAAGCAAACTAACACAAATACAACAAGATACGCAAAGATAAAACTAGTTAGATGATGAAGATAGTCCAAGTTTCTTGCTGACTTTGGAAAAGAACTTGTTCATCTTCAAAGAAATATTATCCAACATTTTACCAACGGATCGTTTTAGAATCCGTTGATTCTCCACAATAATCTTTTGGTTATTGAGAAGGGTTTTGTTGGATGGATTGGAAGGATATTCGATGCTTTCCAAAGAAGTTTCACCTTCTTCTTCTTCTTTAATTTCCATTTCATCCCCTTCTTCTTCTTCCTTTTCTTCTTCTTCCATTTCCTCATGAGCCAAACGCTCTTCATTTTCGGTAAGGGTCTCATACGGTTGAAAAACAAATGGAATTTTCATAAGCGAAATTTTGGAATGATTGAAAACTTTTCTAGAGACAAATTCTTCGCCTTTGAAATCCACTCCAAAATAGTTAAAAATTCAAGTGAGATAAATTCCATGATATAAAGTGTTCTCACCCATTTCAAGGTTTTTGGGACGAAGTTCATCCAAAATAACTTGCGCCCAATTAGCATCATAGTTTCCGAAAATAGCAAAAAGAGCCTTGCAAACTTTTGAAGTAGGATTGTTAAAATTTCCCGATCTTGGGGTAAAAGTATGTTGCAAAAGAAGATTAACAATTCTTGCTTTTGGTCGAAAATTTCTATTTTCAATATCGAAATCGCCATCTCCTTCGAAAATGTGATGAAATATCTCACGATCATGTTCATCAATTTTAAAGTTAGAAATATCCATTCCCGAATTCTTGTAGTTGAGAATGGTACTCAAAAGATCGCAATTCAAAACAATTTGAGTGCCTTTGACACTACGCCAAATTTCATTTTCATTTCCAACATAAAATCCACGATTTAAATTCGCATAGAAAATTTTGACAAGATTAGGATAGCAAACAAAATCATTTTGAGAAGAGTCAATAAGATTTAGAACTCCATTGTTTGCAAAAAGAGAATCAATTTCATAAGAAGAAAAATCTTGAAAAATAACAAATTTTTCGGGATGAACTTTGGCATAGTTAGCATAATTAATGTATGCTTTAATTGCCTCTAGATCATTGAATAATTGCTCTTTGATTTTTTTGGAAATTCTCATGGTTGAGGGGTTGCTTGAAGAAGCCATTAGAGTAGAGATTAGAGAGCTTGAAGTTATGAAGAGAGAGTTTGAATTTGAAAATGAAAGTGAAAAGATATGATAAAAGATAGTGAATAAATAGATTCTCAAAGGACATATTCTCTGGTCAAAAAGTATCTTTTCAGAGAAATGAATAAAGTGAAAAGGTGGATGGAAATTCAAACATTTGAATTCAAATTTTGAAATTCAAATTCAGGTAGCCATGTCGACATCATGGTAGGGATCATGTCGACATGTGCCTTTGAATTTTTATGAATTGATTTTTCCTAAGTTCTCTAATGTATATATATATATTATTGTCTATATATATTTCTGAAATATTATTATACTTATAATATATTTCAGAAATTATTTAAAAAAATAATAAAAATAATAATAATAAATAGAAAATAAATTTTAAAATTCAAACAACACACCAATTCAAAATCAGTCAATCAAACAATCAAGCAACTAATTCTAAGCAAGAAATTTCAACCAATTGTATTGTAAACATGCACCTTTTACTGAGTCCGCTTCTCTGAATTCGTCGGAGTCGTGAACAGCTGTGAAACACAAAGTCGAATTATCTGTCTTTTGATCATCATCACTTGAGGACGAGTCTGAGTTATCTAGAGTAGCAGTAAATGCATGCTTCCGTTTCTTTGCTGGTTCATTATTCATAGGAGGATTCTGCCTATCTGGATACGGACAGTCTCTTTTGAAGTGGCCTGGTTTATCACAGTTGTAACACTTGTCATTATTTGTCACTATATTCTGATTTCTAGAATTTTTATAGTTGTTTCTCTTGAGATTATTCATCTTTCTGTATTTCAGGAATTTCCTAAAATTTCTGGTCATAAAGGCTATCTCTTCATAATTATTGCTGTTTGAGTCTGATCCATCGGTCAATGCATTGAATGCCATTGATTTCTTTTCAGATGCTTTACTTTCTCTTCTCTCGATCATTTGAACTTCATACAACATTAGATTTCCAATTAATTCTTCTATCTTCAAAATATTGATGTCATGTGCTTCTTCGATCGCAAGTGTCTTTTGATCCCATTCTGGAGTTAGAGGGTTTAAAATCTTTCCGACTTGATCTTCTTCAGAAAATTCCTTTCCCAAAGATATTAGAGAATGCACAATATCCTGAAATCTACTATACATATCTAAAATAGACTCATTAGCATTCTTTTTAAATAATTGAAACTGATTTGTGAGTATGGAAATTTTGGTCTGTTTAACTTTGCTTGTTCCTTCGTGAGTAACTTGCAAAGTTTTCCAAATTTCATATGCAGACTTACAAACTGACACTATTGTATTCATTTCTATCTAGTGAACAAAATAGAATATTCATTGTCCTAGAATTATTTTGTGCAACAATCTTTTGCTCAGCAGTCCACTGTGCAAAATCAGTTGTGGGTTCAAAATATTCAGTTTGTGTGATATTCCAAGTGTCTAATCCTATAGATTGTAAGTATATTTTCATTCTACATGCCCAATATGCATAGTTACTGCCATTAAAAAGTGGTGGTCTGACAGTAGACTCACCCTCTACAATTGAACTAGTGACTGGGATATTAGTGTTAGTAACAGTACCAGTGTTGTTAGCCATTTTGAAAACTTTTCAAAAATCAGATTATGAAACTTTGAAAACCTCGCTCTGATACCAATTGTGGGAAATGTGGATTACGGATCTTAAGGCTAAGATTAACACTAGATACTTGATACTCATGATTTTTCTATCTTGATATCTTGAATCTCTATAATGTACAGTCTTCATTCTTGATACTTGCATGGTTAAATCCTGCATATACATATATATCTAAACTTATAATGTCAGTATTTATATTTTATAATCTATTCTAAGGTTGTTGTCATCAAAACCATCATCTCATGGACTAACAGTAGGAATAGTGCCTTCGGTTTCATTCAGACCTAGAATGGACTTGTAAGGATGAATGCTATCAGTACATTGTCATTGGAGGGACAATGATCATTCCAAGTGTAAATATTTTAAAAGGTAACCGTAGCCTCAAGTCTCATCAACCGGGAATGAATGAAAATCAGGGGAGATGCAGTAAGGCTAAGTAGATCGCTCCCAATTAGGGTATATTATCACCTTTCTAGATACCCTCGGATATTATTACTACGGTGCATGGAAGCAACTCGGAAAGGGTCGGAACACCCGGGATGATAGCATATTCGGTCTATCCAAGTTATGGGTCGTCCGATTTTGTGTTGCAGGGGATCCCGACGAGGTCTCGGTACATTTTTCTAGATTTGTACTGTGATAGGTGGTAGCCCAGTGCCTATTCATTTGTACAGAATCCACTATCGAATACGTGCCTTTAGGGTTTTAGTTGTAGAGCCTAGTATGCTTAAATTTAATTAATGTAACAATTTAGGCTATTGTAATATGTATTTGTACTTAGACACTATTATAATATAACTGGATTTCCTATAAAAAGTTTTTAATTATCGTCCTGCTCCGTAAGACCTACAATATAGATGCTCCATCGTCTTGCTCCGTAGCTATATCTGTAAAGGACTGCTTCGTAAGGCCTATAATATAGATGTCCCACCGTCTTGCTATGTAGCTATATTATAAAGGACTGCTTCGTAAGGCATACAATACAGATATTGCACTACTTACTACGAAAAATTAAATCGCGTCTGCACTAGTCTATGCCAGTGCTCGGACATACACAACATACCACCCAGTGCGTACATTGAGGACTACGTAATCATTCTGTCTACTATCTAAATCCTACCAACAAGGTCTACATTGTACAGAATTCAGTCAGGGATTTTCTATATCTGTAAAGGACTGCTTCGTTAGGCCTACAGTACAGATATTCTAGTTTGTATGTCTCTTTTTCGTCGTGGCTATGGCCCCACACAGCCACCGCTCAACTAATCGATAGACTTCTAAAGATTTAAATGGTCGTCACTACTACAAACAATCTAATATCCAAATGGCGGTGCCCCTCATCCAATGTCTCGATAGTGAAAGAATCATTGGCCTGATGGTTTAACATAGCTTTCCCGAAATCGCTCTTGGTCTTGATGCTGGCCGATATCCGTAGACGACTATCCTTAAACTCACTTGCAAGTACTAGACATATGAATACCTAACTCCGAACACCAAGCCCTTGTGACTGCCGACAAAGGTCTGCTTCGTTATGCCTACAATGCAAATGTAGTCAAGGTATACACTCTTGATCGAATAGCTACAGACCTGCCTCCGAGGGTGCAGCTTCGTTAGGCCTACCCAAAGGGTCATCAAAGAGTATCCACACATTCCGTTGAAGTCTCGTACTTCCTTGAAGCCTAAAAATACTAAGTTGGACATGCTTCTTCATTTTTGAAATCCGAGATGAACTTCTTCGTTAGACGCTTCATCCTTTGGGCTGCTCCAAACGCATCTCAATTCTTTTATTAGACCCTAAGTCTAATCTTTTAATTTGCATTTAGTTCCCTTTCTTATTCTGTTGGCTACTTATTTACCCTAATTAGCATATTGTTGCCCTCATCTCACCTCTATCTATTGTGAGATTTCCATTTATTTAATAGGGAATGCTGTTGGTATGAGCCACATTCATTATCTTGCTTACTTAACTTAATATAAATCTTAAGTTCATTAAAATAAGTCTCTTTTATCATTCCTACTTTATTTGCTTATTAACTTAATATAAATTATTTAATAAGCTTCTACCATTATTATTGCTCATTAATTTATTCAAAGTCTCAAAATAAACTTTTCCGTTCTTATTACTTAATTATAACATGTGTTATAATTCTACATGTAATTGTCGTTTTCTCTTCTTTTATAGTCCATACATAATTCCAGCATTTCTTTTCTATTTTAATCTTCCTTCTGTTATCATGATATAGAATATTCTTTTATATTTTTTATATTATATAATTCACTTATCATAATAATTATCTTCTTAAATAGTCTGCGAAGTGAATGCAGACCTAGGTTCTACAGCTTCAAGTTCTTATCTAATAATTTGCTTGATCATGTCATACTTTGCTTTATTATCTTCTATTCTAAGAAGTAATTCTATTTTATTTGGTTGGTTATGAAAACTATATTTTAAAAATCCATTTCCATATTTTAATATTAAGTAATACCATAAACAATAATCTGTAACTGCTAGATATTTCGTTTACTATTTTGGAACAGTGTAAAATACAATGGTTTCTCTATTTTACACTAATTCTCGTATTCTTTCTTTTATTCTAGCTGTTACGTTCATTGTTGTCTTTTAAATATTATAGAATTGTATCCTATTTTCTAAACCAACCAATTAACCTTTTAATTACTCCCAAATCCAGTTATTAGATTAATTAACTTTTTTCATTTTAACGTAATTTATTATAGTAATTTCATTCCTCAAACTTTTATTGTTTTACATCTTATTTCCTTCATTTCAGTATTCTTAATTATTTAATCCATATTCACGTTTAATATATTCTAATCAATATGTGAAGAAAGAGGAGAAAATAGAAGAAGAATGACGCTTGCATAGAAATCCAAAATGTAAAAACTGATGTAAATAAATACTAATAATGTAAATAAACTGTAAATCCCTTATAGTTCAGCATAACTTAACTAATAGGATTAATTGTTGAATACAATTATATAAACGAGAATTTAACGATAACATATCTTAAACTTAAAAGATATATAAATAAATCCACTCACGTTGCTAGCTTTCCAAATCTCACTGTTTTTATTTTAGATCTGTCCCTAACATCTATATTCACCTCCCTTGTAATCCTTATTTGGAATTACAAACGATATATTTACAGACCTATAATATTTGAAAGAGAAAAGGAAGAGATTTGGATTAGAATAGCAAATAAAACTCAGATCTAGGGTTTTACCTTTGACATAGCCTTCTGATTTGAACCAATTCCTAATTCCCTAATTAATTTTATTCTCTTTCTATTTAGATCTAAATTCGTGCGAGTTAGATTTAAAATTTTGTTATTAAGAAAGTGTAGAAGAGATAGAAAAATGGCAGAGTTTCAGTAGGCAAGAGAAAAAAATGAGAATGAAAATAAGGCTCTGCACCTATATTTATAGTGGTTCAAATAAGTGCTAACCATTAGATATAAAACCCTAAAATCTAAAGCGTACACTCAGTCTATGGACATTAAATTAATATGTTTTCTTCTGCATTTGTTTTTGTTTCAAATTGATTCTCCACCAATCTTTTCACTAACCACTTTCCCCTTCTCTCTCGCAATCTATGGAAACGTATATTTTTAAATGTGACGTTTCTTTTAAATAAGATTCCCCTATTAATCACTCAATTAATAGATTTCATATATACCTAAAATTAATTTACTATCCAATTAATCCCTGCCTGTGATTTCTTACCAAATTAATATGCCAATGAACACCACATTATTTCATCACATATATGCATATTAATTTATTTTATTCCCATAATTATTGTGTGCATATATTCTATAATTGAATTTTGATTCACAATCTTAATTATATATGTTACCATAAGTCTCCATGTTTATTAATAGACAATTGATTGCTTGCATAAATTAATCTTCCTCCTTTTTAGTATCTTGCGCTAACATATATGTTTCTAATCATATCAATTAGTTGCTACAATATATGTTCCCATTCTTGTCAATTCCTGTCAATTAATCACCTCTACTAATTAATTGAATATTAATTTTCCTTTTAAACAAACAACGTCAATTAATCTTCCCTAATAATTTATTTTATATAATTTCTCTCTCTAATTTATTTGTTACACACACACACACACACACACATATATATATATTCCAGATAATATTAATTAGTCGCCCCATTTACAAACATTTCTTTGTTTTAAAATTTCAAACTTATATAACTTAATTAAATTATTTGCATATGTAATTGTAATTTAACAAGGGGTTTTACATGGCCTATGGTTTTTGTATTTGTTGATCCATTCAGTCTTCCTTTTTTGATCTCCTTTTCCTGAAAAGTGTGACATAAACAACATTCATTATCATTAACTTGAGACTTATATAGAAGTTTATCCACATCATATTCGGAGTTTAACAGATCATTATATAATAAATGAGAAATAATTCTATAATTGAATATGGTTAAATGCCATGAAATCCATCTTTAATAATGATGAGGGAGAAAGCTAGGAATCTGATTTCTATCATATTGACAGAACACCGAATATCTAATCATAGAAGTTCAAAAATTTATCTTTCGGAGATAGCTAATAAATAACCGGTAATTAACCATGTAATTAAAGTCCAAAAATCATTGTTGAAAGTTTGTAGTGGAAGTCCAGTGAACCTAATTTGGGGATTAGTAAAATAAATCTCAAACATTAGTTGCTCTGGAACTCCAGATTCGGGTATTAACGAGTGAAATTCTGAAAGTTAAAGATTTAAAACCCAAAATCAGGTATTAGAGGATAATAACCAACAGTCCATAATAACTTCCATGACAGAAATCTAGAGTCCAGATTCGGGAATTAAGGAGTGAAGTCCAGGAATTATTAGTAATTGTCCTGAAACCCAGATTCGGGTATTTGTGGATGATTATCAGAAGTCCATAATAATAATCTTCTTAATAGAGAACTTTTGCATAGATTCGGGCATTAATGAATGAAGTTCTTAATAATGAATGACCCGAGACCTAGATTCGGGTGTTAATAAACTAAGTTCAAAAATCCTCTTTTTGGGAATAAATCGGAGGCTGTAGATTCTCATTTAAGCCTTACGATGTGCACGTATGTGCATATTTTTACCACCATATTTAATCTATTTAAATTAAATAAATGATCATATTGGGTATTTTAACTTGTTTTAACCAAAATCCATATTAATTCCAAATTGTCACATATCCATCTTCATATAGGAGCAAAACGGTCATTTGTGTGCATATATTTCTTTGAGAAAAATTAGTAGGAAATTTATATATATTTGTGTAGGAATTTGATCTCAAATAGGAGTTGTTTCATGAAGACACATGCATGCACAAAATGAATACAAAGTAATGAAGATGAAAATAATTCAAAGTGAAAAACATGGAGGACCCCACCTACCCACCATCTTAATGTACAAATTAGAGGCTAATGCACATGCTTATGGAATTAATGGCTTCATGTACACTTAAACGATTATTAGTAGAAGCTAATGATTACTTGGCCTCCACACTTTCTCAAGGGCATTTTGGGCATTCCCCAAAAATATGAATTAGGATTTAACACATGTATATATACCCCTTATGTTTCATGTAACCCTCCTCTTCTACTTAGTCTCTCTTAGTTTAGTTTAGGCTGAAAATAAAACTCAAAGCTCTCTTTCTATTTTCATGGCTACTTAGCCATTTCTTTTATGTAATTTTTATGCAACTTTAATATATTTATCTTTTGTTCTTGTTTATTTCCTTTCACGTTGTAGTGTAGATTTACATTCATGCAAAGTAGAATAGTTCTAATTCTTGTCAATTAACTCTCTTTTTCCATTAGCTTTTATTTTCCTTTCGTTTTGCTTTCATGTTGCTAGCTACATTTCTTAACCAAATGACAAAAATAAGAGGCTAAACCCCTTCAATTTAGAGGTAATGAAGCTCTCTAATTATGTAGCTTCAACTATTTGTTAATTCATGCTCTCTTTTTGGTGCTTAATGATGATTAATGAAGTGTTTTATTTGTTGTTTTTGCTTTGAATTTGATAGCCTATATTGTTGACACCAAATAGGCTATGCTTAAACAATCACTAACACAAATGTCTCTTCATCAAAATATGATTATGGCATATGAAAGTGATTTGAAATTCAAATTTGATGGTCTATATTTCTAATCAATAGTTAATAGGTCATACTTAAAATAGATTTCATTTTCATTGTCAAATTTCATGAAAGTTAGAAAGTGGTTTAGGGGGTGTGTTATAGTTTGATGGCTTATTTTGGCTAATCAATAGCACAAATATGTCATATTTATGATAAGCACATCAACTAAAGCACTAATGACCATAAAAAAGATATCATGATTTCATATGTGTTGAACTACATGATCTAGAGAGTGGATTTATTCTCTAAATTGTCATTTAACTCTTATATTTGCTACTCTTTTCTTTTAGTTAGTTAGTTAATTCTCTAATTCTCTAGCTTAACTTTTACTCGACTTTGATTTAATCTGATTGAATAGATTTTTAAAATCAACAATTCTCTGCGGATCGATCTGTATTCACCACGTACTACAAGTGTACGCCGTGTGTTTACGATTATTTTTATTTCAAAATTCGTTCAGCTATTTTCTAACTCGATAGACAATTAGCTGTCGAACAAGTTTTTGGCGCCGTTCCGGGGAATTGTTTTGGTTTTAATTTTCTATTCTTCGAATTATTTTCATTTGATTTTATTTTGTGCTTATTTTGTGTGTTTTAATTTTTGTGTGTTTGCATTTAAAAAAAAGTTGTTTGTTTGTGTGATTTTTGTTTGCATTTTGATTGTGGGTTTTTTATTTTCTTGTTTGTTTTTGCATTTGCATTTCATATTAAAAAAATACACAACTTCAATTGAAAAGAAAAAAAAAGTTTCATTGCCATTGCTTTTCACATTTTACATTTATAATTTTCATATACAACTTTGATTTTCATTTTATAAATTTCTATTACAATTTGCATTGCAACCTCCTCTCCCCTGCACAGTGTCTACATCCCTTGCCACTGTTGCTCTTCTGGTCACTGCCACATCCACTCCACAGCCATCAGTTAACCTGCATACAACCAAAACTGTGCCTTTAATCTACAAGCCATTCAAATATCTGCTAACATCCACCCTACTTCACATTCAACTGCATGTTTCACACATATACCTTCACTGAATCTTCCACTGATACACTGCAGTACACAACTTCCTTTTCTTACCACCACCTCTGCCTCCAGACCGATGCAGTGCACAAACATTCATCACTCCCTCACACAGCAAAAATCCACCAACTTTCAATCAATTGCCACTGGCTAGCCAAAAATGTGCACTGGCCACAGTTCTACACTTCTAACCTCTGTCCAAAAATACCCTACCATACTAACCACATCACTTCTTTAAACTACCGTCATTCAACCAACCTCCACCTCTATTGCATATCATCAATACTTCCTGGACACCACACAGACCAACCATTCAATTCATAAAACTATGATACCATCAAACTTCTTCACGAGCCACTTCATACAAACCATTTCATACATATATCACACTGCTGTCAAAAGCTACTACACATTGCCAACTTCGTCTACTGTCTTCCTCCTCACTATTCATACATCTCCTCCACCGACATCCCTGCTTCAACACCAAACTACTCCATCTCTGTCAAACTACATTCACCAAAAAACATCAACTACACTGTCACCAAACACTTTCCCCTTCCTTTCCCTACAGTCAACCTGAACACACCCCACTGTCTCCACATACCAGGCTACAACACTACACCCTACTCATACTCGACCTACAAATCAACTCCTTGGTTCATAAACAACTCCCCATCACTGCCATACTTCCAACGTCTACTACCACTGTCTGTAGCCCAAACACAGGCCATCAATTACAGACCCAATTACAGATCATCCACCCTTCTGCCCACTGCACTTTAAATTCCATACAAACCCTCACACTACAGCCAATTTTTCAACTGCCATCTGCCATCGTTAACAGATTGCAACCATCACTACTGTGCCTTCACTTTCGAACCCCTTTCGCCATGAAAATTGGACTTCTGTTGGGCCAGACAGTCTCCCCAATTCACTACAATTCGTTCCACCGCATCCCATTCATCAACCTCTTCAACTCGTTGCAGCTCCCCCAAACTCGTGACCACCACATCCAACAGACATCACCACCTCCAGCATCGCGAGCACCATCCACTTCGAACCCATGCCCATGAATTCCAATCGCACTCCTGCCTCAAACCTAATCGAACTCTGCCACCCAAAGTCGAACTGAAACTTCAATCGGAATCCTCTCCATCACCTACTCAAACCAAAGACATCGAACCACCTTCGAACCCACAGGAGCTAGCATCGAACAAGCAACCCAAGTCATTTGACTTCAAACTCCCATCATCATTGCAAGAAGAGCCGCATCCCTCTGGAATTGCAATTTAGCTTTTAATCACAAATTTGAATTTCGCGATTTCTGAAATTCGCCTCTACTGTTTTTTTTAGGAAAATAGACACAAGGGAGAAGCTAAAAAAAATTTAGTCTCAGGGACAGCAAGTTTGCTTTTTAGTCTGAAAGACATTTTCTAGTGTAAATTGAAAATGATGGTTACAACTATCATTCTGCGATTTACAATAAAATGTCCTTGAGCCTAAAAAACAAAATTTTTATCTCTAAAACTAAATTTTTCTTCAACTTTTTTCTTGAGCCTAAAAACCCTTTTTTTTGAATTTCGAGATATATTTTTCTTTTACTAAAGAGAGAACGAGGGGGTTTAAGTTAATTTGAAGTTGTTTAATTGCTTTGGGTAGCAGGCCGAGATTACTTGCTCGATAATTCTGAAGTGATCAACTTGTGTTGTTTGATTTTAAACCTTTTTCCTTTTGTTTTCTTCACCTTTAAAAAAACATGTTAGGAAAATTAATAACAAATTTCAACTTGTTTTGTGTGTTTTCATTTTCATTTTCATTTTGATTAGTTTACTTTGACGTTAGTACAACCTAATTTGAAAAAGAAAAAAAAGGAGAAGTGTGCTTATTTGTTTTAATTTTTTTTTTGTTTCATCCTTTAAAAAAAACATTAATTTGTTTTATCTTCTCTTTGATATAAAAAAAAACTTGTATCTATCTTTTTTTATTTTCAGGTTGCCAAAGCAGATTAGAAGAATTATTTGCTTCGCTCTGCTGTAAATTGCTGGCTTGCTTATA
Organism: Allium cepa; assembly: GCA_030765085.1. NCBI lineage: Eukaryota > Viridiplantae > Streptophyta > Magnoliopsida > Asparagales > Amaryllidaceae > Allium > Allium cepa. The sequence continues at coordinate 385,270,796 of CM060937.1, forward strand.
AAAAAATTGCTGCTGTCATTTGAATTGCATTGTTGATTGCTTGCATTTGAAAAAAAAACCAAAAACAAAAATCCATTCTAGTTGCATTGTTAATACACATTTAATTTCTGTTTTGCATTTCATTCTAGAATTTGTTAATAATAACGATTAGACATTGATAACACTTAATTGTATATTGACAAGTTGTCTTCTTTGAACAATTTAATTTTCTGGTGTTTAGGCTACGGCAGAGCAATAACCAGTTATAAATATTACGGAGATTCATAAATATTATACTGAATTGTTTCTCTGAAGGTACTTAAACCTTCAACTGCATTGCTACGGTGATTCGTGATGTAGCGATAAATCATGTCCGTTACCTAGCGGAGAACTATCTTGTTGATTTAAGACAATGTGTGATTATACAATTTTAGGTTAACTTAGGAAAAATCATTTATAATTAACCCTTGCATTCATTTAGTTGCATTAGTTCATGCATATTTAAAATAAAACTTCAAAAATCCAAAACAAAAAAATTGTAAATATCCCTTTTCCTTTTCCTTTGAATTTTTTTAATCTTTTTCTTTGAAATTTCAAAAATCCTAAAAAAATAACTAGAAAAACCAAAATCCAAAAAAAAAAAATTATAAAACCTTTCAAAAACAAAGATTTTTTTTTGAAAAACTCAATTTCCCTTTTTAAAAAATAAACTCTATTTGTAAATATTCTTTCCTTTATAAAAAATAATAAAAACAAAATAAAAATTCTTGAAAATGTCCGAGTTTCCCACACACTTGAATTTTACAATAGTTGTGAAAATCAATATAATCCTCATGATTTCTCTTCAAATTCGTATGGATATTTTAACGATAATTATTCTTTAAACAATTCGAATTTTGAACAATAAAGTTTTCAAAACGATGACCAACCCTCGAATCTCGAAAATAGCATTTTATCTCTACTTGAAATCTCTACACAACAAAATCAAATGATAAATGATTTTTGTAATTCTTATTTGTGTGATGACTCAAGTCAAAATTTTCAAAATAATCAAAATTTGAATTCACTTCAAAATTCAAATGACTTCGAGTATAACTCATGCCACTTCAATTTCGAACTCCAAAATGAATTTCAAACTCAAAACGAAAATGTGATCCACCTTTCAAATAATTTTGGCAATGAGAATAATCTCGACTACGATGCGATTGAAATTTTTTGTCCTCCACAAATTCAAATCGAAAATTCTCAAGTTAATAACTACAAATTGGATTTTGTTGAACAAATGAACGAAATTTACGATGATCACATGAATTCATTGTTTGAAACATATATGAAACAACGTGAAAAACAAAATCAAATCCCAACGTGTGACGAGTCAAATAATAATCCATCTTTTACCACAATTGACGATTCCAAATAACAACTTTTGAAACTGAAAATGATGATCTTAATGAAATTGTTGAAAGCACGGTAATTGAGTTGGATTTCAATTCTTTTGAGGGTGTGAAACCAAATTTAAAATTCGATCTTCCTTTTTTCGATTTTGAAAATTTGAATACAATAACTATGGATTTTGAAAATTATATACGCAATAACCCAATAAAGGAAGACGAATTTAACAAACCGGATTTCTTTGGAATTTTCGAAAATGAGTTGTTAAATTCTGAAGGGGACGATTTACATCACCATTTTGATTTTGAAATCAATAATTTTGAAGAAGTTTTCTATAATAAATTTGAATTTCAAATTGGTGATAATAAACTCGAATTTCGATCAATTATTCTATCAACCCCAAAAATCATCGAAAATAAAACAACTCGTACGATTTTCAATAAAACGACGTTCGTTTTTCCAAATCAACATTCAACTTCGAAATCTTTTATGGTTTAGTTTTCCGAGCTTAAGCTGTGTCTCATATACTTGACGAGACAAATGAATCGGTCTTTGGAAGACAGCTTCATTTACTTTTCGACTGTATACTTTCTGATCTCGTGCAAATACCGTTAATTTTCATTTAAATAAAAGTCATGTTTTTATTTTTATTTTTCTCCTTCCACTTGGGTTGACAGTGGGGACACAGTCAAAATCAAGTGTGGGGGGAGACTCATCTTCATTTTTATTTTATTTTTCATGGTTTATTTTTGCGTTTTCTTTTAAAATCTCAAAAAAAATTTAAAAAAAACCATAAACAAATTTTCTTTTGCTTTATTTTTTAAAAAACACTATAAGAAAAATATATGGTTTGGTTTATTAAATTGAAATTATTGAAAATTTATTTGTCTTAACAAAAATAAAAATGAAGTATGATTACAAAAAACGATAGTTAACTAATATATAGGAAGGTTCATATGCGATAATTATGAAATATATCCTAACTGAAAATATTTGTTTTAAAAAGTAGTTGATTTAAAGTAAAGGACATAACAATTTTTTTCTTCTAAGTTAAGTGGTTCTAAGATTATTTTGCAAAACTCTCTCTTTAAAAATAACATATAAAAAAATAAAACATTTGTATATATGTAAATATTATCTATTAACACCTATGGTTGACAGTTTTACACACCTGTGCATACACTCGCCATGCTCTGTACCTTTCTCACGTAAGCCCAAAAGGCAGTGCGCGATCGGTATATCTGGCCTCAGTTTATCTGAGCTAGGTGTATATATAAAAATTCTTTTTAATAACGCCTACAGTCAATAGGTGTTCACACTCGTGTGTTCACTCGCCACGCTCTATATTCCTCTCACATAAGTCCATAAGGTACTGCATGAGTAATATATCTGGCATCAGTTTATCTGAGTTAGGCATATGTAAATATTGTAAATATCAATAAAATTTTAAAAAAAAAATTAAATAAGTGAGAGTAAGCAAATGAAATCCTAGCACTATTTTTGACTTATTTGATTTGACTTGTTATTGAAAAGAAACGAATATACCACTTTGTTAAACTTTGATAATCAACTAAGAATCTATTTCGTAGTTACACTGTGTTATCAACCGAAACAACGAGTTAAACTATAGTATACTTACTTTGATAACTACATTTTTGTTGGAAATTTTGATAAGTAAAGGTCTTAAATTTCTTGATAATAACCAAAACATATATTTAACTTATTTGTGTCAATTTAAAAGTAAGTCCTTCATTTGTAAATTCGTTCGGCTATTTTCTAACTCGATAGACATTTAGCCGTCCGAACATCTTATGTCTTACACCGCTCTTTGGGTAGGTGTTACTTGATTTTCCTCTTCCCAAATATGGACGTCTTAGTCCATTATTCGATATGCCTCTTCTTGGGCTTGGACATCTAATTTCGTTGTATGATATGCCGCTTTTCGAGCTTGGACATCCTAATCTATTTTTTAATATGCCGCTTCTCGAGCTTAGATGTCTTAGTCCATTATTATTTGGTGCGCTTGGTTAGCTTATCCACAAGTAGGACCATAGGACTTATCCAATCTCCCTCTAAGAGGCACCTTGACTTGGCCATAATGTGTTGTGGCTAAGGGCTTGTGATGCTTTAATCTGCCCATAGCGTGAGGCGGATAAAGGCTTACTCTAAACTCCCTCTTGGAGGCGCCTTCACCTGGCCATAGCGTGGCGCGGCCAAGGGCTTGTTGATGCTTTAATCTGGACATAGTGTGGCGCTGATAAAGGCTTAATCTAACCTCCTTTCAAGCGGGGCCTTGATCTAGCCATAGTGTAGTGCGACCAAGGCCATAGCGTGGTGTGGATAAAGGCTTGCTCTGACCTTCCTCCAGGAGGTGCTTTGACCTGGCCAACTCGGTGAAGAAAGGCTTTAACTGTTTAAAATAATATCCAAGTGCAAGGAGAAATCTACTCTCAACCATGTTGATTTTTCCTAGTAAAGTAGTTCTTTATCGACCTCATCTACGATCATTTTACAAACCCATTAATTTTGCCTTGTTTAAAAAAGTTGATTATCATTCCTTCGAGTGCTCGGCATTGATTTGTCTCATGTCCATTCATCATGTGATAGTGCCAATAGGATCCTCCCAGATTCCTCTTAAATTTTTGATTTTTCTTCCATGATGGCTAATTGTTAAGCTCTCTTTGGTTAGTAGATGAACATTCTCGATTGATGTTGTCAAATTGCATTCCTTTGGGAGTCTAGATTTGAAGCTTGTCTTCTGAAGACGGTTTCTAGATTTTTTATTACTTGGTTACGAAATGTATCCTCAACAACCAACTTTATTTTCAAAACCCTTTGAAGTTCGTGTGTTGGGAATGTCCCACTTATGGCCTGTAACGACCCGTATTTTTTATGAATAAAAATATTAAATTAAATAAAATTTTGGAATTTAATATTGTGAGGAATTAAATTTTATGATTTATAAATGGGATGAAATTATTAAAATGTAATTTAATAATGTTGATTGAGTGAAATTGAAAACTGTTTAATGTAATTTCAATTAATTGTAATGGTAAAGTTAATTTGGAATGTAATAGTAGGTTATAAGAAATAAAATGAATGTCTCATTAAAGAAATTACATGTTATTAATTGAAATTGGTTATTATAGAATAGGAAATCAATGATGTGGTAAGTAGTTGTTATCCTTGGTTGTAAGCAATAAATTTGTAAATGTGTTTAAATTACTTAAAAGGTAACAATTGTTTATTTATCATCTCATTATTTAATCTGTATGGAATTAATTTGGAAATCAACAAAATTTAATGTAATTAAATATTGCAGTTAATATGCAGTTAATATGGTAAAGACGTTAATTGTAAGGTAATGAGAATAATAGACGGAAACTTATTTTAATTAATTCATAAGGTAATTGTTGATTTAGTGTAAGAGTTTAAATCAAAATAAAAGAATTTATTGGAATTTAAAATACAATAAACTGGGGTTTTATTACAGTTGTAATAGAACATTGAAATTAATGCAATATTTAAATATTAGATTTAACATGGAAAACTGTATTATAAAAGATTATCATTTTCTATGTAACTAGAAATGATGAAAATTGTTGACTTTTAACTTAGAATTTAAAAGTGAATAAATTGATTTTAAAATAATAATTTATTTAATAAACGTGTAAAAATAGCCTTCTTGGACATTGTCTTGGATTTCGACGAAACTAGTTTCATCAGATCCGTAATAGTGAATTATTATAGGATTTCAAGTTTCGCAGCGATCAGACTTACCGTTTGATCATGCGAGCTCGAAACGCGTAGAAATAAATTAATGTAATTTAAATAAATATAATTTGATTTTAAAAGATAACTTCAATATGCAATGGAATTAGGGTTTGAAACTAGTTCCATTGAGTTTAAAAATATTAAGAACATATATTTTGATATATTGGATGGCCTATTTTCATTTCGGGGACGAAACGGGCATTTTGGGTCGTTGTTATCGTTTTGACCCAATTCGACCCATTCCATCCGTTCTTATCAATCTCTATCTATAATAGGCTGTTATAAACCCTGGCAGCTTCTTGTTTTCATTTTCTATACATACAAATTCTACCTATCTGTTCAATTATCTGTTCGTTCTCAATAGCAGACATTTCAAAACCCTAATTCCCAACTCCAAATCAAATCGAAAATTCAGACTCCTCAAACCCTATCATATAATCTATCATTACGAAGTTCTCAACAAACGTAATCTCCATCTGTAGTTTTTTTTTGCAATTAAACTGCGGTGCCAAAAATTGGCAAAACATTCCCGGCCGTTCATACTAGGGTTTGCAAATCAACGGTGGATCTTCATCCAATCGACGATCGGAAAGTGCTGCAGGGTAAAGGGCATCAAGAGAGGTCGATCCATGTGGTTGGATTGTCAAGATCCTCTGCCAGTTCGTTAGAAATTGGCCATGAATAGGGGCAGCAGTAGAGCAACAGGGCATGGCCGGAGATGGTGGTGAGCATGGCGCAGGGGCGGCCGATCGTGGCGAGTTCGAAGGAAGGGTTTGATCTGGTCGAAGATGATCGAAGTTGGCGTGATTAGATGGTGAAGACTGCGGCTGTACGTAGGTTCATAATCGAAGCACATGCTGTAGAGGGTTTCAGGTGGTAATCAAATTTCAAAATTTCCCCTGTTATTTTAATTTTAATTTTAACTTCAATGTTCTAAGCTTATAACTTTTGTGTACAAACTCGGACTTGGACGCAGTTTCTTTCGTTGGGATCGTATCGAAATTTTGGACAACATGAAAATATTTTGGTTGAATTTGGAGACTGCTCAACTTTTGGGCTTTTATTGGATTTTTAATTGACTATAAATCATAGATGAGTGATTTAACCCACTCATGCAATACCGAACCTTCTTATGTTAGTTGAATTAAATTTAAAAAGTGATAAGAATTTTATTGGTTGCTGTTTGGTGATTTAAATTGTCATTTAAATTCAAATTGAATCTATATTGAATTAAATTAACATTTATATTAATATTGAATTTAATTGCTAGTTAATAACTAATATTGATAACTAGTTAATTATTGTGAATTACTGGTCGATTTGGATGTTGACTGTGATGGATGACCATTTGTTGACATTTTGGATGATTGGATGTTTATTTATTTTTATATATCCTTGTTATTATCCTATTTATTATTTAACATCCTATAAATTATCATTTGAACCATTTCGAGTGAATTAAGAAATAGGTTGAAATGATATATACCTATGACACCTTGATGTGGATTGAAATGATATATATTCATCCCTATAATTAAAAATTGAAATAACTAATCACTTGTCCGTAGAGAGAAAATTATATACGGATACCGAATTGGTTAAATAAAATGGTTTTACATCTTGAATTTGGATTTTAGTTAAACGATATTGTTTTAAAGGAAATAAATTGGGGTTTTTATGAGTTGAATTATTTCTAATTGAAGCTTTGAAGTATTGAAATTGGTTAAAAGAAATTGTTTAAGAATTGAAGTGGAAATGTGAAGTTATAATTGATATTTGACTTTAATTCGGCAAATTGAATTATTTTAAAGTATGGATCTTAAAATTTAACAATAAGGTATAATTTAATTAAGTGGTTTAAATTGGTAAATTGATATGGAACTTGAAATTGAGATAAATTGAAATGGTTTAAAATAAGAATTAAATTGGAATTTAAATTATTAAATTGAATTATTAAATTGAATTTGAAGTTAAAAATGAATGTTTTCGGAAATTGAATTTATTTCGAATTTAAATCGAAATCAAGTTGATTTGAACTAAATTGAAATTGAATCAATTTAATTGATAGATTGAAAATTAAGTTTTGTTGAATTGAAATTGGACATGGGTCCAGATTTGTAATGGAAAGAAACAGTTGATTTGACATTATTTTCAAACAAAATTATTTTAATATAAACTGTTTAAAATCTGTTTTTTTTATAATCAAATTGTTTTGATTTTTCGAAACTATTTTACTATATAAAATATTTTCAATACTCAAACCATTTTTTAATAACTGTTTTAAAATCTCTAAGCTATATAAACTATTTTATACTATTTATAACTATTCAAATTATTTTCTAAATTTTCGAGCTGTGCAAGGTTGAGATTTTTATATTCTATCACTGATTTAAATGCGAATGCGGTTAAATGAAGTTATAACTTAAGTTGGAATTTGGAATGAGATTTTCAAGTGGAAATGACATATTTTGAGTAAATATGATGATTTTGAAAAGAAAGATATTTTGAAGTTGATAAGATATTTTGATATCAAATATGAACCTTTTCGAATTGTAAAAGAACCAACCAGTGTGAAAAATGACAGTTGGTTGTTAAAGAGACCGGGGCCTCTTATTAGCATAATCCCTATCAATATTGGAACCGCTTTAAGAACTCTGTACGCGGTGGATGTTATCCAGAATGAAGTGGTTGAATTGGGGCATTTGCCGGATTTGAAGAAAGAGAATGCGGATGGTTGACCCCGACACTTGTGCCAATTTGAAATGAATAAAACATGATGGATTGTTACAGCCAAGTGAGTTAGCTACCCCTAGCGGACACACCTCTTCGTATTACTATATTGATGTTGGTTCGATCGGTGCACCTTGATTTGATTTGATTTTGGGGGCGTTGGACGCGGTGGACGGTCGTAGCTACGATGCGTTACCACTGGCCCCGTGACCATGACTGGTAGTGTCCTATCTTAAGAATTGCTTCACTTCCCTTATCATACTTTTTATCCTTATTCGTGCCCACTATGATTTTGTTTTAGTATGGTACCTATAGGGGACTCACTGGCTACCAACGTTACTGGTTGTGTTACAGGAACTGCATAGACTACTTGCTTAAAAATGTGATAAGTGGGATCAATGTATAGCCTTAACACTAAGAAAAATATTTACTTTACTAATAGACACTATATATATAGCGTATCTTACTACATATAGATAGTTTAACGGAATCTTATGTAATCGAAAATCCCGTAACATCTCTTAAGTTATTACACGCATGTTATACAATGGATAGGAGATGTAAAATCCCGTAAACATCTTTGAAGTTATTACCCTCATATTTATTTGCTGTTGATGTAACTTACATAAGAATTTTTAGTTTTGACTCGAGTGTTTTGTCTTTTCATTACGCTTGGGTCAGCTTGAGCATTTCAGTGTTTAAAGACTTTATTTCTGGAGGACGAAGATGGAGTTCGGTATATTATATTATTATTATTCCACTGCATCATTATTGGTATGTTGTTGGTTGTACTCTGATTTTGTTGTAAAAATTGTGTAATCAAATATATATTGTAAAACAGTTTCATGAATAGTTTATTTGATTATTATTTTTTGTCATTCCGCTGCGAGATTCTGTGCTTTGTTTTTCATTCTTTTCTCTTATTTTATTATTTATATCATTGACAATCCTTCCTTTTGAATGGTTTGAGTTAGATATGTGTGGTTTATTGTCGATTTAATCCGTTCAAAAAGGATGGGTTGTCATAGTTGGTATCAGAGCTTGGGTTTAGAGATACCTTAGCCTGCTGGGGTTAACTCATTAGAGATAGGGTTACTAATACCCTAGAATGAGTCAGAGTGTGTGTGTGTGTGTGTGTGTGTGTGTGTGTGTGTGTGTGTATAAGAGAGAGCATATTTGTTAGTGATATATAAAATGTTTTGTATTGTATTAATTTGTTATGTTGAGTATTTATGAATTCCGGTCGGTATATAGGACATTATGGCATAGATAGAGATTTCTAAATACTTGAATAGGGTAAACCAACACAGTATTATTCTTGAAATTGGTAAATGAAATTTTATTTTATTTTGTATTTAAAAGAATAATATTTCATAAATTGATATTGTTATTTTTGTTATGTTGGTTGTTAGAAAATGATAATATTCAATTATCATCATTTATTGTTTGGTAAATTAAGGTTCTTAAAACAGTTGACTATTATATGTTATAAGAAAATGCAATTCAATAAGTATGGTATAAATTATGATTCACTGATAAAATTAATTTATTTGGAAATTTGAGAAATCAAATTCTGGTGTTTTAAAATTGGTTTTAAAAGATTTTGAAAAATAATAATATTAGTATTATTTGGAAGTATTTTCAGATAGAAATATTTTCAATAAGATTTGGAAGAACTGTTTTAAAGAATTTTAAAAGGAAATACGTTCTGTACTCCTATCTTCTGTCATTGGAAAATAATTTCGATGATGATTGCAACATCGTCGACGTTCATTTTTTAGTTTCAAAGTGGGAAGACCAATATAGTAGCTTTGCTACACATTTGTTTTGGTGAACAAATTTTAATTTATTGTCTCAAATATGATTTGATATATATAAAAGATACGAGTACATATATATTATTTCAAAATGATTTTAAATGAATCGGGTATTTGAATTCTTAAGTTCTTGCTAATTAATTATTTCCAGTTGTAGAAATAAAGTGGAATTTTAATAGTTGGAAACTTCTAAAATGGGAAATAAGAAATTAAAAGCTAAGCGGTTAATAGGACTGTTAAGAAATTTGAGATTTGTCAGTCGTAAATTAAAAGATATTTAAATTTAAGAAGATGTAAACTATTGAACATTTTTGTTAACTAAAATGAATAAGGTAAATTTGTATAACACTCAATTCCATTCTAAAAACATATACAAAACTTAACAGAAATGTTTAAAAAGTTTTAATGTTAATAGGAATATTTGATAGAATATTATACAAGTAAATGCTTAAGTAACAAAAATGCTTCAAAATAAACATATGTTTATAGATAAAAGAATTAAGATGTTACAAGAATATTGTAAACTTAAGTGAATGTTTTGAAGTTATTTATAATTAAAGTGAATAGTAAAAGTGAATACTATATAACCTAAATGGTTATAAACTTAAGAAAAATGTTAAAATGATTCAGAAATAAATTAGTACTAAATGATATTATATATGAAGAAATAAATGTGAAATTAAACTGCAAAGAAACTTAAGTGTGAAATGATTTATTAATGAATATTAATATTAAATGAAAATCAAGTTATACAAGTAAATAAATGGAAATCAAGCTGCAAAGAAACTTATGTAAAACTTTAAGGTGTATTTATTGATGTTCTAAATATTGAATGGGAAATAATCCATGTAAGTAATGAATGCAAATTAATAAAAGATAATCTTGTATGAATGAATGAGAATATAATAAATGAAAAGGAAACGATGTGAAAAGAAACCAGTAGAATAAACTTAAATAATATTTAAAATTCTTTGTTGTTTGACTTATTGGATGTTTGGGAAATGACAACTTCTAATTGTTTAAGGTTGTGTGAATAATCTATTGAGTAATTACTAAGGTTGTTGAGCATTAGATACACTTGGTAGTTTATGTATCACCCTTGTACGATGAAAAGTTTCTGAACCTGGACAAACCATTAGTTTTGATTGCTATGGATGTGTGATGAATTCTTTTGTTACATATAATGGTTGTACTGCTTCTATTTGCATACGATCGTTATATTGGTTGTGTTGCTTAGATTATTAATTGAAACAACTAATATACTACTCTTTTACAAAATTGTAACTATTTTGGATTATATAAGTGAAATACAGGTTTATGGAAGCAATAGATGTTGCTTTTGGTTTCGTAAATAAAGTTTGTTTGCCAAACAAATATTATGTTTTTGGATTACGGTTTTCGGAATGATATTTTATTGTTTCCCGTGGTTTAGGATGTTTTACTATTGAAATATGATGTATATTATAATTATTGATATCATTATTTTTTCGGACCTAACCGTACAAAGGAGATTTCCAAAAATTTAGGACTTAGAAATTTTTTTGTGAAAGAAATTATTTTCAAATTTTATATTAGACTTAAATATGTAAATTTAATTGTTTTTAACTTGATTATTTTGAATAAAATATGTCTAATTTCTTGATTCCTTCTTGTTCTCTTTTAGGGACGAAAAGTTTTGAGTGAGGGAGATTGTAACGACCCGTATTTTTGATAAATAAAAATATTAAATTAAATAAGATTTTAGAATTTAAAATTGCGAGAAATTAAAATTTATGATTTATAAATAGGCAGAAATTATTAAAATGTAATTTAGTAATGTTGATTGAATGAAATTGACAACTGTTTAATATAGTTTCAATCAATTGTAATGGTAAAGTTAATTTGGAATGTAATTGTAGGTTAATAAGAAATAAAATGAATGTTGTATTAAAAAGACAAATAACGTGTAATTAATTGAAATTGGTTATTATAGAATAGGAAATCACTGATGTGGTAAGTAGTTGTAATCCTTGGTTGTAAATAATAAATTTGTAAATGTGTTTAAATTACTTAAATGTAACAATTTTTTATTTATCATCTCATTATTCAATATGTATGGAATTATTTGGAAATCAACGAAATTTAATGTAATTAAATATTGCAGTTATTATGGTAAAAAACGTTAACTGTAAGGTAATGAGAATAATAGATGGAAACTTATGTTAAATAATTCATAAGGTAATAGTTGATTTAATTTAAGAATTTAAATCAAAATAATTTTTTTTATTGGAATTTAAAATATAATAAACTTGGGTTTTATTACAGTTGTAATAGAACGCTAAAATTAATGTAGTGTTTAAATATTGGATTGGATACGGAAAACTATATTGTAAAAGATTATCAATTTCCGTGTAATCGGAATGATGAAAATTGTTAACCTTTTATTTTGAATTTAAATGTCATTAAATTGATTTTAAAGTAATAATTTATTTAATTAACGTGTAAAATTAGCCTTTTTGGACACTGTCTCAGATTTCGACGAAATTAGTTTCATCGGATCCGTAATAGTGAATTATTGTAGGATTTCAAGTTTCGTAGCGATCGAACTTATCGTTTGATCGTGCAAGCTCGAAACGCGTAGAAATCACTTAATGGAATTTAAATGAATATAACTTGATTTTAAAAGCTAACTTCTATATACAATTAGGGTTTGAAACTAGTTCCATTGAGTTTAAAATTTTTGAGCACATATATTTCAATATATTAGATGACCTATTTTTGTTTCGGAGACGAAATGGGCTTTCCGGGTCGTTGTTATCGTTTCGACCCAATTCGATCTGTTCCATCCGTTCTTATCTGTAACGACTCAGAATTTTTGTCATTTGAAATTCGTATATTTAATTGATTTTAAATATTAACAAGTAAAATCTGTAAGTCGAATAAATTATATTTCGAATATCATGATTTCATTGGATAACTAAATCGATAATTTAATATTTGAAAACTACAGAAATAATTGAAAATTTGGTTTAATGTGATTAAAATTGATTTGTAAAGTTGTATTAAATCATATTGGAGTCAGAATGATGTTATAGAACTTTTGAAATTGAATTAAAAGTTAATTTGTGAAAATTGAATATTTTAATATTTAATTGACGAGTAAAAATAGCCATTTTTCAAACAGTCTCGGATTTCGACGAAACTAATTTCATCGGATTCGTAATATTATATTATTATAATATTTCAAATTTCGTGTCAATTAGATTTACGGTTTGTCCGGGGCAAGTCAAAACGCATAGAAATTAGTTTAACCGATTTAATTTAAATTTGATCGTTTATGTAACGTCCCGGAATTTTTGACAATATCAATTTAATAATCTGTAGTTAAAATTAAATTGATATTGATAATCTGATAATAATTATTCAAGTGAATATGATAATTTTCTTCAATAAATATTTAAATTGATTATTTTATCTTTTAAATAATAAATTGATTTCTATTTTCAATATAAATATTTGGTTTATATTTTAAATAGATTGGTATTGTTTTAAAATTTAAAATAAATACAATAAAATGTTTTATGGTTTAATAAAATGGATATTTTATTTAATAAAATATAATTTATTGTAAAATGATTTTAAATTAATAAAAGAGATTTATAAAAATAATATTAATATTGTATTGTCTTTCTAAAATAAATTTTGAATAGAAATTGCAATTGGTTATTTCAAATTGAATTTTTATTTTGAAATTGTTTGGTTTTGTATCTAGTTTGAATTTAAATTTAAAAGTATAAAGTCTTTATATTGTTTCAATTTTTATTTGTATAAATTTCATTTGTAAACATGGTTTGTTTTCTTTTATAATTCATACACATATTCAAATTTACATTAACAACTTAATTTAAGCTAATATAACATTAATTTGTAATTAAAAACTAATTATTTTAAAAGAGATAACATGTGTTATATTTATATGCATTCATTTTGACAAGTGTCTAATTTAAGACAAGTGTTAGTTTTAGTTTTTAATTTTCTTTTTTTTCATAAAATCTGAAATACATTAGTATGCATCTTTACTTCATATTGCATTTCCATTTCTTTGATCGAATGAGAACAAAAATTCAATTTTTCATATTAAAAATCCTCAAGCACAACTCCGTATGATTCAAAATCTGCATGTTCAAATCCTTCATTTACACACCACAAATTCAAATCTGCATCTATTAACCCAAAAATCTGCACTCCAAAAATCTGCATGCTCCCCTCATCAAAGAAGCAATTTTGCATGTTCCTCTTCATAAAAATTCATATGCATATTACTCAAAAATCTACAAATCTGCATATACAAATTCACCTAAACCATATTCAAAACTGCATGTTCCTCCTCATAAAAAAATCCAACCTCTGCATATCCAGAACTAAGATCAGAATACTGCATTTCATATTCTAATTCAAAGAAGAGCCTGCACATGCTTGTTTCTGCATAAATGAACATTTGCATGCAAACATCTTGGTCTTGGAAAGCATGAGCAACAGAGAGGAGCACCTGCATTTTTTCATAAAGCCTGCATATGTTTGTGTTCTGCAAATTCAAGTGGTCAACAGGGGGGTCTGCATTCATCAAGTGGTGAGTAACAATTTATTTTAAAACTAAATTAAAATGATATAGTTGCTTAAATTAGTTTCCTGATAAGTATGAAGGATATGTCTGTGTTTGTGTATGAGATGGAATGCCTGCATTTTTTAGTTTTCTGCATATTCAACTGAGCTCTGCATTTTTCAAAAGTGAGTAACATTTATATCTCAAATTAAATAAGTTGCTTGTTAAATGTTGAGATAAATATGTTGTGTACTTATATAAGTTTGAATGTACATGATGTTTATGCTCTACTGTGATCTCTAATTCATCTTCCTATTGAAAGTAATCCACCAAATATGGTTAAATTTGTGTTAGAATCTGTTCTTCAAATAACTAAAACTGTTTGCTTATTTAGATTAAAAATCAAAATATTTTTAGGTGAATTAATTACTGCATGGAGATAAATAAACTTTAGCAAGCTAAAGATATAAGTAGTGTGGACTCTGCATGTTAATTCAAAACAAATTTTCAATGAGTTAACATGGTATTTCAGAATCACAAAACTATGTATTAATTGAAGCTTGATTTTTAAATCAAGTTCTAGTATTTTTAGGTGCTTGACAATGAAACAGTTTATTCTTAAACCAAAACTGAGTATAAGCAAAATTCTTGCAAACTGTAGTTTAAGGAAACTTAAAACTCTCCTGAGTCATAGAGTAAGGATCATTGATCCTCAGAAAAATAAGTGATTTATTTAAAACTGTTTAGAGTTAGTACAGTTTAAAAAATTTCAGTTAAACCTAGTTTTGGAAGTGGGTCTAAGCTTTTAGTCAGTGTGAAGAGAGGGAATGATCGAGTGTTATGAAAGTTGGTGATGGTGTAGATGATGGGTGAGGGAACTCGGGGCCGAAAGGTTTGATCATCAGATGATCGGAACGACAAGCACTCGCCGTTGACAGGTTAGAATGTAAACCTGTAATACTTTTTACAGGTTTTGATTTGGGGGTTTCAGAGCTTAATATTGGAATGCTTGAACTTTTGTTCAACCTGGTGTTGTAGTTAGGGTATTGAGGGGTTTTGGAGGTTGTTGGATCATCACGAGTGATCGGCAGTGGTGGCAGCGACATGTTTTCAGGCATACTGTTTTGATTTTGGATGTTGCAGGGAAGTTGTGGGGAAAGTGGAAGAATGACTCGAAGCAGGGTAGTGTGGAACTCGGAGTAAGTGTGAGGGAAACTCGAAGTAGAAAATGAGGTTCTCGGGTAGAACCTGTAGATTAACAGGTTTCAGGGGAAACTGTTTATTTTTGAAATCTGGGTTTTCAAAACCTATCAAACCTGTAGTTTTTAGGTTTTAGAAAGTTTAAGTTTAAAAATAAAATTCAAGTTTGTATTTTAGATTTAAATTCAAGTTGAATTTTGATTTGAGTTAAAATTCCAAGCATTTAAACCTGTTTTCTGTTTATTTTTAAAATTTGGGTTTCATATTTTAAAATCTGTAGTTGTTTAAAAGTAAGGTTAGGTTTAAATCAAATTCAAGTTTGAACTTTTTGATTCAAGTTCAAACTCCAGTTTTTAAAATAGAAATTTAAGTTTAAAATTTAACTTATTTAACTATATCATGTTGATAAATAGTTTAATCATTTTTAAAAATGAGATTTTAACATATGAATAGATTTGAAGTTAATTTTATAATCTGGAAATTAAAAAGTTAAATTTGAATTTCAGCTTTAAATTTCAAATAAGGTTTAAATTTGAAGTTTTAAATTAAAGTGGAAACTTGAGTTATTAAAGGTTTAAAATGGAATTAACTTTAAAATTTCATATAGTATTTGTTTGATTGGCAATTTAAAAGTTTTAAATTTATTTAAAACTTTGATAAGTTTAAAATTATTTTATTTTAAATTTGAATTTAAATTGAAATTGAAAGGTAATTTTCAAAAGTACTTAGATTTGAATTAAATTGTTTTAAACATAATTTAGTTATGTTTATTTTGAAACTTGATTAAGATTTATGTTTTAGAATTAATTAATAAGGTAATTAAGATTTGTTAATTTATTTAAATTAATTAATTTGGAATTAATAATTGATTAATGATTAATCAATTTGAAATTAAGGTTATTAATTAAGTTATTAATTAATGATAAATGAATATTAATTATGTAATTAAGTTTTAAATCAAGGTTAATTAATTTAATAAATAACTTTAATTAATAAATGATTAAAGATAATCTAATTTGTAATTAATTTAAGTTAATTACCGTATAAAATAATTTAAGGATGGTTATTGAAGGTCATTAACCATGATTATTTAACAATTAATTAATATAGTAAATTTTTATAATTAATTAGATTAATTAATTTAATAATAATCAATTGTAAATAGTTTGAGTAATTACTTGATAAAGTAATTAAGAAATTAATTACTTATTGTAATTAATTTAATTAAATGAGATTGTTTAATTTAATTAATTAAGTTTAATTAATTTTAAACACTTGGGTTAAGGATAATTACTTTATGTTTTGGAAATTACTTAGTTAAGTAATTATATAATAATTACAGGTTGTAATTAAGGAGATGTTTAAGTATGAAGGAATTTGGATTAATTATTTAAATAATTAATCAAGGTATTAATTAAGAAATTAATTTAAGGATAATTAATTTGGTTTAATATAGTAATTAAGTTGTTAATTACTTTGAGTAATTAATTTAAGAAATAATTAAGATCATTAATTATTTAATTAATGATATAATTAAGGATGATTAATTAGGATTAATTAATCAATAATAAGTAATTAGAGGTAATTAATTAATGTAATTAATTAAGGATAAATGTAATTAATTATGATTAATTAATTTAATTGAAGTAATTAAAGGTTAATTACTGTTTAGTGAGAATAATTAATTTGTAAAATTAATTAAGAATAATTACATGAATGTAATTAAGTTTAATTAATCAAGAGTGATTAATTAAGGCAATTTATTTTGAATGATGGATTAATTGATTGTAATCAATTAAATGATTGAGTAAGCAAGATAATTTGGGTAAGCAATTAATTTAATTTAATTTAAATTAATTAAAGATAAAGAAATTAATTTAATTCATTTTAAATTAATTTGAGATAGGGATAATTAATTTAATTCATTTTAAATTAATTATAGTATGGTATGAGTAAATCTTTGCTTATGTATGGATGGATGTCATGGATTGACTTGGATGCTTTGTGATCTCAATAATGAGATAAGTATTGTGGTATGGATGTTTGATGATATTGTGATGATAATATAGGTTATCTATTGTGATGTTGATATGTGGTATATCTATTTGATATTGATGATGTGGATCACCTGTTATGTGATAATGTTGATTATCAGTTATGTTTTAAGTTATCTATCTGTGTGTATATAGATACTGTAATTGAATTGTTTTAAACCTTTAAAACAACTTGGACCTTAAAAGACACGCTTTGGTTTTCGATGAGACCGGGATCGGGTTTCCATATTTGGATATCCGAAAACCACATCGATTCCAAATAACGTTAGGTCGTGGATTCAAAGTGGAGCTTTGTGAAGACTCGAGGTGTAAGGACTATGAGTCATTATAACTCTGTGGGTGATTCCGTAATGAGTTGACGGAATTAGTCCTTATAGATTCGGGATGGTGGATTAAAGTGCAAGGGTTATTGTCGTTAACTCTGAGGGTGATTCCAAAATGAGTGTAACGAGATAATGCCTTCGGTTTCGTTCGAACCCGGAACGAACTTGTATGGATTGAATGCTTTCAGCACATCGTCAGGTGGACGATGAGCATTCTAAGTGATATGTCCTATAAAGGTAATCGTAGCCTCAAGCCTCATCAACCGGGAATGGCTAAAACAGGGGAGGTGCAGCAAAGCTTCGTGGGTCGCGCCCACTGGAGAGCAAGATTGATCCCTGTCTAGAAGTCCCTTTATATTCGGCTGTGTGGGTGGTTGCTAGCTACAACCACGGGGTTGTCTTGTTTGGAACTGTTCAGTGAGGAACGGGTCCGGCTTTGTGTTGCAGGGGATGAAGGGAGTAATCCTCGGTACGGTGATCTAGGCCACGTACTGTGACGGGCGGTACCCCAGTAGCCCTGCCATTGTATGGAAACCAAAATCCAATAAGTGCCAACGGTTTTGATTGTATTACCCACTTTTGTGGCTAGTAGCTGGAATTTAATCATGTAACAATTTCGGCTATTTCTTATTTATTTGAAAACCCTAGACACTATTATAATATCATCGGATTTCCTATCAAATGTTTTGGTTAGCGTAAGGTAAAAACTTTTCCATGTTTATGTGTGGGAAGTCTTACGTGATACCTTTCTTTTCAAAAGGTTTTTAAAAGTTAAGCAACTTTAACCTGTTACTCACACCAGACCCATGTCTGACCCGGAGTTTATTTTTGTTTTTCATAAACTCTTGGGTACTCAAATTTTTATGAGTAGTCAAGGGATTCAGGTTAGGATCTGGATTAGCTTTGACGATTTGTGGAGGAGCAATGGAGCAGGAGGCTTCTACGAGTAGATATATATAGAGTATTCCGCTGTGTGTTCTCTGAGATGTTATTTGTATTGAGTTGTAAACTAGACAGGTGTTTATAACTGTCTAGTATGAGTTGTTTATGCTGTGTATCTCTGATGTATATGATACTATGTAACCTATTATGTGATTAATATAATTTATTCGTTCCGCTGTGTTAGATTCTGATGTTGTTTCTTTCTTCTCTTCTTTCTTTCCTTCTTCTATCCCTTTCTTTCTTAATTCATGACGCGATTTTCTGGGAGTGAAAGTCGGGTCGTGACATTGTGGTATCAGAGCATTAGGTTGAGTGAATACCTAGGCTCTGAAGTATATCTTTCTTTAGGGAGCATTAGGTTGAGTGAATACCTAGGCTCTGAAGTATATCTTTCTTTAGGGAGCATTAGGTTGAGTGAATACCTAAGCTCTGAAGTGTATCTTTCTTTAGGGAGCATTAGGTTGAGTGAATACCTAGGCTCTGTAGTAGTGTCTTTTTTGAGAGAGCGTATTTGTAATTTTTATATATCATATATATATTTATTTCTACCTATCTGTTGGGTTACCTGTTCAGGTTTTCCAATTTGAGTTATAAAGGTAGATGGGGTAGTAGTGTGTGTAACACGACTACCATTGGTTGGAGTTTGAATGTTTGAGGTTAGAAGTGTTTTGTTGAGACTGTAGGCCTAATACCGTCTCGATTGAGTTCTGAAGTGATGAAGAACTTCATTGATCTCTGAAGGAAACCTGTTAAGGTTCGGAGTTCAGAAGCAGCTGAGTGGACCCGTTTTTCTTCGATGGGTTGGCTAATTAAGTTTAAGTTGTTATATTTGGTTAAGAGAGAACGGTTTTCCTTGGATTTGGTTTGGGTTGATCGCAAAAGTGACTTGCGATTGATGGAGTGTTCTCTTGGGTTATCTGAGTTTTCCTGAATGTCTTCAGGAAGTCAGAGTTTGGTTTGCATCTGGAGAGTGAGCTTCCTTATCGGCTGGGATTCCAGAAGTGGTTCGGGTGGTTCAGCCTAATAGTAGAATGGTTCTAGGAGATTGAGTTGGTGTAGCAGCTTGGAGTTTTTGGAGGAACTCCTGAATGATTCTTATGGATTTGTTAAACCATATCTTTGGGGTATGTTGTTGAGTTGTGCTTGTGTTCTTCTTCAACAATTCTCTTCTTTGGATCAGAGTTGAGCAGCGGAAGCAGTTGGGGAGTGTATCTGCTTTTCTTTCTGGACAGGAGAAGTAAGTTGTTGTTTTCTGATGTTGAGGAGTTGAGTTTGAGTTCTTGGTCTTGGTTGATCTTGAGGAGATCATTTTGTTGAATTGATTGGTCTGGTTTTTTCTAGAAGCATCAGCGTAGGTTGAGCTGAGCGGGTAGGCTGTAGGTAGCTCAAGATCGTCCGAAGAGATTTTGTGGATAAGAGTCGAAGAGATTTGGACTCTGAAGTCGGAAGTTTAATTTTGGATAAGTTTTCTCTGATCGTAACTGAGCTATAAGTTTTGGTAAGTCTGTGAAGTAGCTCTGTAGTGTTTTGGATCTTTTCTGTGATCTTGGAGAATAAGTGATGGGTCTACAGGATTGAGTTGCCAGTTTGGATAACTGGGAATTGATGAGTTTCACGTATCTCTGAGGGAGTAGGTGTATGATCTGTCTCTGGTTGTGGAACCAGCAGTTTTGGAGTTTTGGTTAGTGAGTCAGACTCGTTTGTAGTCTGATATTTTGTCTAGTGTTATAAATATAGTTCTATAGGAGCTTTGTAGCTTCATAGTATTGTTTGTTTGGATTTTCTAGGGCGAGTATCCCGGTGGATATATATATATACACCTGGGGAAACTCGATGAAATTTTATCCAGATTTTGTCTGGATAATTAGGTTTGTTTGATTGGTTGATTGGTTGTTAGCATATGTTTGATATATGCTTGTGTTTAAAATTAAAATTTAATCAGATTATTAAATTACCTTTGTTTTAAATTTCGAGGACGAAATTCTTTTAAGGGGGAAGGATTGTAACGTCCCGGAATTTTTGACAATATCAATTTAATAATCTGTAGTTAAAATTAAATTGATATTGATAATCTGATAATAATTATTCAAGTGAATATGATAATTTTCTTCAATAAATATTTAAATTGATTATTTTATCTTTTAAATAATAAATTGATTTCTATTTTCAATATAAATATTTGGTTTATATTTTAAATAGATTGGTATTGTTTTAAAATTTAAAATAAATACAATAAAATGTTTTATGGTTTAATAAAATGGATATTTTATTTAATAAAATATAATTTATTGTAAAATGATTTTAAATTAATAAAAGAGATTTATAAAAATAATATTAATATTGTATTGTCTTTCTAAAATAAATTTTGAATAGAAATTGCAATTGGTTATTTCAAATTGAATTTTTATTTTGAAATTGTTTGGTTTTGTATCTAGTTTGAATTTAAATTTAAAAGTATAAAGTCTTTATATTGTTTCAATTTTTATTTGTATAAATTTCATTTGTAAACATGGTTTGTTTTCTTTTATAATTCATACACATATTCAAATTTACATTAACAACTTAATTTAAGCTAATATAACATTAATTTGTAATTAAAAACTAATTATTTTAAAAGAGATAACATGTGTTATATTTATATGCATTCATTTTGACAAGTGTCTAATTTAAGACAAGTGTTAGTTTTAGTTTTTAATTTTCTTTTTTTTCATAAAATCTGAAATACATTAGTATGCATCTTTACTTCATATTGCATTTCCATTTCTTTGATCGAATGAGAACAAAAATTCAATTTTTCATATTAAAAATCCTCAAGCACAACTCCGTATGATTCAAAATCTGCATGTTCAAATCCTTCATTTACACACCACAAATTCAAATCTGCATCTATTAACCCAAAAATCTGCACTCCAAAAATCTGCATGCTCCCCTCATCAAAGAAGCAATTTTGCATGTTCCTCTTCATAAAAATTCATATGCATATTACTCAAAAATCTACAAATCTGCATATACAAATTCACCTAAACCATATTCAAAACTGCATGTTCCTCCTCATAAAAAAATCCAACCTCTGCATATCCAGAACTAAGATCAGAATACTGCATTTCATATTCTAATTCAAAGAAGAGCCTGCACATGCTTGTTTCTGCATAAATGAACATTTGCATGCAAACATCTTGGTCTTGGAAAGCATGAGCAACAGAGAGGAGCACCTGCATTTTTTCATAAAGCCTGCATATGTTTGTGTTCTGCAAATTCAAGTGGTCAACAGGGGGGTCTGCATTCATCAAGTGGTGAGTAACAATTTATTTTAAAACTAAATTAAAATGATATAGTTGCTTAAATTAGTTTCCTGATAAGTATGAAGGATATGTCTGTGTTTGTGTATGAGATGGAATGCCTGCATTTTTTAGTTTTCTGCATATTCAACTGAGCTCTGCATTTTTCAAAAGTGAGTAACATTTATATCTCAAATTAAATAAGTTGCTTGTTAAATGTTGAGATAAATATGTTGTGTACTTATATAAGTTTGAATGTACATGATGTTTATGCTCTACTGTGATCTCTAATTCATCTTCCTATTGAAAGTAATCCACCAAATATGGTTAAATTTGTGTTAGAATCTGTTCTTCAAATAACTAAAACTGTTTGCTTATTTAGATTAAAAATCAAAATATTTTTAGGTGAATTAATTACTGCATGGAGATAAATAAACTTTAGCAAGCTAAAGATATAAGTAGTGTGGACTCTGCATGTTAATTCAAAACAAATTTTCAATGAGTTAACATGGTATTTCAGAATCACAAAACTATGTATTAATTGAAGCTTGATTTTTAAATCAAGTTCTAGTATTTTTAGGTGCTTGACAATGAAACAGTTTATTCTTAAACCAAAACTGAGTATAAGCAAAATTCTTGCAAACTGTAGTTTAAGGAAACTTAAAACTCTCCTGAGTCATAGAGTAAGGATCATTGATCCTCAGAAAAATAAGTGATTTATTTAAAACTGTTTAGAGTTAGTACAGTTTAAAAAATTTCAGTTAAACCTAGTTTTGGAAGTGGGTCTAAGCTTTTAGTCAGTGTGAAGAGAGGGAATGATCGAGTGTTATGAAAGTTGGTGATGGTGTAGATGATGGGTGAGGGAACTCGGGGCCGAAAGGTTTGATCATCAGATGATCGGAACGACAAGCACTCGCCGTTGACAGGTTAGAATGTAAACCTGTAATACTTTTTACAGGTTTTGATTTGGGGGTTTCAGAGCTTAATATTGGAATGCTTGAACTTTTGTTCAACCTGGTGTTGTAGTTAGGGTATTGAGGGGTTTTGGAGGTTGTTGGATCATCACGAGTGATCGGCAGTGGTGGCAGCGACATGTTTTCAGGCATACTGTTTTGATTTTGGATGTTGCAGGGAAGTTGTGGGGAAAGTGGAAGAATGACTCGAAGCAGGGTAGTGTGGAACTCGGAGTAAGTGTGAGGGAAACTCGAAGTAGAAAATGAGGTTCTCGGGTAGAACCTGTAGATTAACAGGTTTCAGGGGAAACTGTTTATTTTTGAAATCTGGGTTTTCAAAACCTATCAAACCTGTAGTTTTTAGGTTTTAGAAAGTTTAAGTTTAAAAATAAAATTCAAGTTTGTATTTTAGATTTAAATTCAAGTTGAATTTTGATTTGAGTTAAAATTCCAAGCATTTAAACCTGTTTTCTGTTTATTTTTAAAATTTGGGTTTCATATTTTAAAATCTGTAGTTGTTTAAAAGTAAGGTTAGGTTTAAATCAAATTCAAGTTTGAACTTTTTGATTCAAGTTCAAACTCCAGTTTTTAAAATAGAAATTTAAGTTTAAAATTTAACTTATTTAACTATATCATGTTGATAAATAGTTTAATCATTTTTAAAAATGAGATTTTAACATATGAATAGATTTGAAGTTAATTTTATAATCTGGAAATTAAAAAGTTAAATTTGAATTTCAGCTTTAAATTTCAAATAAGGTTTAAATTTGAAGTTTTAAATTAAAGTGGAAACTTGAGTTATTAAAGGTTTAAAATGGAATTAACTTTAAAATTTCATATAGTATTTGTTTGATTGGCAATTTAAAAGTTTTAAATTTATTTAAAACTTTGATAAGTTTAAAATTATTTTATTTTAAATTTGAATTTAAATTGAAATTGAAAGGTAATTTTCAAAAGTACTTAGATTTGAATTAAATTGTTTTAAACATAATTTAGTTATGTTTATTTTGAAACTTGATTAAGATTTATGTTTTAGAATTAATTAATAAGGTAATTAAGATTTGTTAATTTATTTAAATTAATTAATTTGGAATTAATAATTGATTAATGATTAATCAATTTGAAATTAAGGTTATTAATTAAGTTATTAATTAATGATAAATGAATATTAATTATGTAATTAAGTTTTAAATCAAGGTTAATTAATTTAATAAATAACTTTAATTAATAAATGATTAAAGATAATCTAATTTGTAATTAATTTAAGTTAATTACCGTATAAAATAATTTAAGGATGGTTATTGAAGGTCATTAACCATGATTATTTAACAATTAATTAATATAGTAAATTTTTATAATTAATTAGATTAATTAATTTAATAATAATCAATTGTAAATAGTTTGAGTAATTACTTGATAAAGTAATTAAGAAATTAATTACTTATTGTAATTAATTTAATTAAATGAGATTGTTTAATTTAATTAATTAAGTTTAATTAATTTTAAACACTTGGGTTAAGGATAATTACTTTATGTTTTGGAAATTACTTAGTTAAGTAATTATATAATAATTACAGGTTGTAATTAAGGAGATGTTTAAGTATGAAGGAATTTGGATTAATTATTTAAATAATTAATCAAGGTATTAATTAAGAAATTAATTTAAGGATAATTAATTTGGTTTAATATAGTAATTAAGTTGTTAATTACTTTGAGTAATTAATTTAAGAAATAATTAAGATCATTAATTATTTAATTAATGATATAATTAAGGATGATTAATTAGGATTAATTAATCAATAATAAGTAATTAGAGGTAATTAATTAATGTAATTAATTAAGGATAAATGTAATTAATTATGATTAATTAATTTAATTGAAGTAATTAAAGGTTAATTACTGTTTAGTGAGAATAATTAATTTGTAAAATTAATTAAGAATAATTACATGAATGTAATTAAGTTTAATTAATCAAGAGTGATTAATTAAGGCAATTTATTTTGAATGATGGATTAATTGATTGTAATCAATTAAATGATTGAGTAAGCAAGATAATTTGGGTAAGCAATTAATTTAATTTAATTTAAATTAATTAAAGATAAAGAAATTAATTTAATTCATTTTAAATTAATTTGAGATAGGGATAATTAATTTAATTCATTTTAAATTAATTATAGTATGGTATGAGTAAATCTTTGCTTATGTATGGATGGATGTCATGGATTGACTTGGATGCTTTGTGATCTCAATAATGAGATAAGTATTGTGGTATGGATGTTTGATGATATTGTGATGATAATATAGGTTATCTATTGTGATGTTGATATGTGGTATATCTATTTGATATTGATGATGTGGATCACCTGTTATGTGATAATGTTGATTATCAGTTATGTTTTAAGTTATCTATCTGTGTGTATATAGATACTGTAATTGAATTGTTTTAAACCTTTAAAACAACTTGGACCTTAAAAGACACGCTTTGGTTTTCGATGAGACCGGGATCGGGTTTCCATATTTGGATATCCGAAAACCACATCGATTCCAAATAACGTTAGGTCGTGGATTCAAAGTGGAGCTTTGTGAAGACTCGAGGTGTAAGGACTATGAGTCATTATAACTCTGTGGGTGATTCCGTAATGAGTTGACGGAATTAGTCCTTATAGATTCGGGATGGTGGATTAAAGTGCAAGGGTTATTGTCGTTAACTCTGAGGGTGATTCCAAAATGAGTGTAACGAGATAATGCCTTCGGTTTCGTTCGAACCCGGAACGAACTTGTATGGATTGAATGCTTTCAGCACATCGTCAGGTGGACGATGAGCATTCTAAGTGATATGTCCTATAAAGGTAATCGTAGCCTCAAGCCTCATCAACCGGGAATGGCTAAAACAGGGGAGGTGCAGCAAAGCTTCGTGGGTCGCGCCCACTGGAGAGCAAGATTGATCCCTGTCTAGAAGTCCCTTTATATTCGGCTGTGTGGGTGGTTGCTAGCTACAACCACGGGGTTGTCTTGTTTGGAACTGTTCAGTGAGGAACGGGTCCGGCTTTGTGTTGCAGGGGATGAAGGGAGTAATCCTCGGTACGGTGATCTAGGCCACGTACTGTGACGGGCGGTACCCCAGTAGCCCTGCCATTGTATGGAAACCAAAATCCAATAAGTGCCAACGGTTTTGATTGTATTACCCACTTTTGTGGCTAGTAGCTGGAATTTAATCATGTAACAATTTCGGCTATTTCTTATTTATTTGAAAACCCTAGACACTATTATAATATCATCGGATTTCCTATCAAATGTTTTGGTTAGCGTAAGGTAAAAACTTTTCCATGTTTATGTGTGGGAAGTCTTACGTGATACCTTTCTTTTCAAAAGGTTTTTAAAAGTTAAGCAACTTTAACCTGTTACTCACACCAGACCCATGTCTGACCCGGAGTTTATTTTTGTTTTTCATAAACTCTTGGGTACTCAAATTTTTATGAGTAGTCAAGGGATTCAGGTTAGGATCTGGATTAGCTTTGACGATTTGTGGAGGAGCAATGGAGCAGGAGGCTTCTACGAGTAGATATATATAGAGTATTCCGCTGTGTGTTCTCTGAGATGTTATTTGTATTGAGTTGTAAACTAGACAGGTGTTTATAACTGTCTAGTATGAGTTGTTTATGCTGTGTATCTCTGATGTATATGATACTATGTAACCTATTATGTGATTAATATAATTTATTCGTTCCGCTGTGTTAGATTCTGATGTTGTTTCTTTCTTCTCTTCTTTCTTTCCTTCTTCTATCCCTTTCTTTCTTAATTCATGACGCGATTTTCTGGGAGTGAAAGTCGGGTCGTGACAGTTTATCTCCGTAACTCCCACATATGATCGAATTGGCTCTCAATTCCTTTTCCATTGTGTCCGAAACGTGGGTTAAACCCTAAAAACGTTAGCCGGCACGCTTCATTTGGAGTTCGGAAAACCTCGGATGAATAGTGTTTTGGCAATTTTCTATAAAAGGACCCCATTATCTTCATTTTTCACAAACCCTAAAACAACTAGGTTTAGCCGCCAGCAACATTTCAATGGCCGGTGATTCACGATCTTCTTCTTTATTTTTCTTCCAATCCGTAAACTTTTACAAGAAATCTCCAACTACAAAAATATAGAGCGCGATGAGACGAACATCTTCAACGGTGGAGATCGTATTTAACGAAGCAGATCGACGACAAATTAGCCTCAAAGGGCACGCGTTCGAGCTCAGTTTTCACGTGAGGGGTTGACCGAGTTCATCCATATTTGTGGTGGTAGTAGAGCTTTGCTAGATGCATCTAGTAGTGATCGTTGATCGAGCTCCAGTGTGTTGAGGTGGGTGCGAAAATTCGTATAAAAGTGGCGGCCATAGGTTTTGTTTCGTTCGTACAAACCTGGTGGTGGAAGAAGATTAAAGCACGGCCGAGACTAAAGGAAGCAAATCGTACGGTGCAGATTATAGTAGGGTTTTAAAATATAAAACGAAAATTGAAATTTATTTATATTAATTCGTACAATGTTTAAAACATGATTACTTTTTCATACGAGGTCCATTTTGCAAGAAAAGAGTTGCGTCGGCTTCGTATTGACGAGCACTACGCAATGGAGCTGGATTGGGATTTATTTGAGCTAGTGTGAATTTTGGATAAAATTAAACGCGCGTTTAATTTTATTCGAAATAAAACACTGCAACTGTTATTGGAAGCAATGTGAGAACTTGTAACAACTCGGTATTTCGTACTGATTAATTATCGCCTTCAGACGATTACCTATCCTAGCTATTTGCTGTTTGGAATTTTTAAAACCAGTTTGAAACTCTTTTGAAAAATCTGTTAAGTGTTGATGGGCTCTGAAAATTAAATAGTGGTCCATGTTTTTTTTATTGGGCCGTGATAATTCTCAAAACAAATAACCCATCCCCCTATTACTCATTTTCTCATTTTTCGTTCGTTAACCCTAAAATAAAATCGAACGAAGAAAATTAATGGCGACTTCGTTCTCCTTCCTCTTCGACAAAGTAGGGTTTCGAGAAATCAAAAGCGTCGACCATGCCGATCGATTATTCGTGCTCTTCAATGTCAAGGTGAGTGGTTCACACTCACATCTTAAATTCAAACCTGGTACAATGATTTGCGTTCGATTTGGTTTCGTCATAGATGAATTTTTGACTTGTTTGAA
This sequence comes from Allium cepa, assembly GCA_030765085.1. Classification (NCBI taxonomy): domain Eukaryota; kingdom Viridiplantae; phylum Streptophyta; class Magnoliopsida; order Asparagales; family Amaryllidaceae; genus Allium; species Allium cepa. Next base: position 385,299,011 of record CM060937.1, read on the forward strand.
TTCATTACTTTCGTTGCTTGATTTTTGACAATCACGACTTGATGATTTTTGGTCTCTGTGATTTCGTCCATTTGAATTTGATTTATAGGGCTTGATTTTCTGAATCTTCAGTCGTATATATTTATTTGAATTTGTCAAATTATTTTTCTCGGCCACTTGATAGATGTTGAGCGATGGTGATTTTTCTTGACTTGTTCATAAACGTATATTTGATAATGCTTGGTTGTCACGGCCTGATTTGTATTTTGAGACCACTACGGCTCGGTTTTCATTTGACTTCGGTCGCTTGATATGTGTATGGGATGCCATGACACTGTATTATCACCATCGTATTGATAATGTCTCTGGCCATTTTATTTTGAAACTGCAGTTGTTTATTTGTTAATTACGGCTTTGAATTGTGTCTTGGGTTGAAGTCGCTCTCTTATTGTTCACTGGTCTGCATTGGCCAGTGTCTCCACCTGACTTCGACGTTGGTTACTTTGTTGCTTTGGGATTAAATGAATCTTTATTAACTTGTACCTTGGTTATTTTGTTTCGCTGACATTTTTAATTTGATTGCCAAGGCGTCGAGTTTTTTTTCGTTGTCATTGGCGTGGGTTGAAAACTTGATTTGTGAAAATATTTTAAGTTGGACATTGACATTTTCGAACTCTGTTTTGACTTGATAATGTCTTCGACATCTTAACTATGGCTTCAGCCCTTGACGTAGTTCGAACTTGTCTTGGTTGACTTCGACATTTGAACTATTTTGATTTGGGCACTGTCTCGTTTTGAACCTACTGCTTCGATTTTTCTCTGTAGCATACTGTGGCATTGTTTCATATATATATATATATATATGTATGCATTAGTGTATGTATATATGTGACTGTTTGCCACACTGTTTCATGGTTCTCCGATCATTGAAGTGTTGCATTGTTTTGGTTGTATAAGTTGGCTTTGGCATCACTCTTTTCCACTGTCATGTTTGCATTTGAGCTTCTTTTGATTTTGCACAGCTTCATCATGTCACTTGATCTGTTTCATTTGAGTTGTATTTAGCTCGGTGGTTGTTACTGCATTCATATTGGTTTAGATGTGCACTTACTTGGGTTTTACTGAGCTTTGGCATTTGTTTGTTCATTTGGTTTTGTACTGATATGCTTCACTGGTACATGTGCATTGCTCACTTCTCTGATCTTGTTTGTTGGTGCACTTGGTTGCCCTTGTGATCTTGTGGTGGTTGTAGTTTTGTTGCAGTCTTACCCTTGTTTCCTAGTGGTGATTGCAGTGTCATACTACCAGGCTTGAGTTCATTACATGCGGTCTTCATTTGTTAATGCATTGTATAAATACACATGCCAATTTATTTCTGCTTTGATCTGGGTCACTGGATAGCATGGGTGCATACATTGTTGTTTCACCGGTTGTTGTCCTGTTGCGTTATAACCTTGCCTTAACTTGAATTGGTCTGATTGCTTCCATATCATGGCTGGTTTGAGTTTTGATGTCACTACATGTATGCATACCTGCGTATATACATGTTTACTACATTTGAGTTGCTGTTTCGATTGCAGTTTGATTGTGTGATGTTGCATCACTTGATGTTGCCTCTGGTTGCTGTCTCGATTCATTCCTGTGTATCAGTGATGCTTATGTCTTTTGAACACTTGAGTTTCACTGTGCATAGTGTATATCACTTTTACCACTTAAGTCATTCAGTTTGAATTTATATTTCATGAATGCTTGCTGCCTTGACCTGTTGCACTATAACTATTGAGGCAGTGGCATTGATATTTGAATCTTCATTGATTTTGGTTCGTTTGTGTGCGTCATCACTGTTGTGGCAAAGCAGTGCACGCAAGCGTGAACTGCAGCCACACGGTATTGATTTTATTGGTATTTCTTTTGCTTTTGATGCGTTGATTTTTTGTGTAATGCATGTTGTAGTGGCGAGGCAGTACATGCTTGCGTGTACTATAGCCCTACCCGAGTTGATATCTTAATTGATATTTCAATTGTTTGAATTGTTTCGTGTTGCCAATTCATCATATTTTGAAGCGTATTTTGATTTGGTTTAATTTGATCATTTTGTTGTTTAACACTATTATGTGTTACATTTACCGTTATCCGATTTCTTTATTTAAGAATCAGATAGGTAAATTTATTGTGACTATCGTCTATTTGATTATTTAATTATTATTGTTTCCATGCATTAATAACTGAGTTTGAATTAGATTGACCCGTGTATTATTTTCTTTTGAATTTAATACTAGGGTCAGATCGAGTATTTACAGGTTGTAGATTTTTAGCTTCGGGTTGCTGCTTGAGCTATGAAGACTTTTCATATCTTTTGGAGTTGTCGTGTCACGGTATAGGTTGATATGTATTCATGTATGTTAGTCGATAATGTACTTGTATATATATATCTTCCAGAGTCGACAGTTTTAGTTGTATCATATGTATTGTGTCAAATGTATTGTAACTGACATCAGTTATTATATATATGAGACTTTCTGTTTTATCTGTGTTCCGCATTTATATTATCTGTGTTATTATTATATATTTTGTCCTAAACTATTATGAACCAACGTAGTTCGTTATATATTGGAATTGGGGTATGTCGATGGGAGCAAAAAAATTAGAGATGAAAAATGAAAGAATATATATATATACCACTCCTATCGAGATAACCAATACTAGTGTAAGGCCTAACTACGGATGACCGCTCCTCAACAGCCTTATTCTCCACGCTAGTTGACAGCATTACACCGTAGTGTTCTTGGGTAGCGTGGGCATAGAGGTGGGGCGCCACAACTTGGTATCAGAGCCTGGGGTTTAGGACAAATATAAAACATAACTTAGATGGAACATGTGATACAACTATTTGTCAATGTTTTATCTCTCATCTTTGCATATGATTATCTTTGATTGTTAGGTATGAATTCGTAACGCTTATTCATGTGCATTTGATTTTGATTTCGTGAAAGTATTTTAGCTTCTGCCTCCGTTTTCTTTACAAACTCAAGTTGGGTTTTCAATGATGAGGATTTTGTTCTTGTGTTTTCGGCTTTTAATTGATTTAGCCAACGTTGATTTTGTTTGAATTTGGCCAATTAAAGCTATTTTGACCTCTAGAATTTGTTCCACTTTTGTGTTATGCTATGGGTGTCATTGTGTACCTGTTACACTGTGATGAAAAATAGCTCGACCGGTTGCAGATTGAGTGATTTTGATTTTCACTCATATCTAGTTCGAATCTCAGCGATTTTGAACTTGATATTTTATGTTTTCCTCGGCTTGATTTCCATTCGACTTCGGTCACTTCGTTTTTATGAAATTGCTAATTTCTTGATTTCCAACACTCTGACTTTGTTTGCCGTTGAATTCTTTGATGATGATGTTGATTCGTTTTGTACTCGGCTGTGGCCATTAATTGTTGACTTCGACATTGACTTGATTTTTATTTTTGTTGAAGTCATTTATGCATTTATGCTCGTTTTGCTTTGTTTTTCCAATTGTTAATCGATTCTTCTTTTCCGATTAGTTGTTATCACCTTTGTCGACTTTGATAACTTCTATTTCTGGAATTTTTGGGTATTTCTACTTTGATGGATTTGGAATCGAATTCTTTGGATTTTATTCACGTCTTCGAATGTGAATTTTAGTGAATTGATTTGGTTTTCAAATTTAATCGATTCTTGATTATTTCCCCGATTTGTTGCTATCATTTATTAGCAACTTTGATGACATTTTCTTCGGGATTTTTGTGAACATACTTTTTGAAGGATTCGGTATAGATTTCTTTGGATTTTATTCACATCTTTATATGTGAATTCTTGTGATTGATTGTTTCTACAATCATTTTTGTGATTCGTCACTTTAAAAAAATATAAAGGTTTTCTATACTAGTAGTAAATATCAAAACCCTTTTCTCCAAATGATTTCAAAACTATTTTACTACAAAGCTCTTTTTCTAAAACCGTTTTCCAATCTATTAGTATATACAAGCCTTTATTTCACTCATATGAGAAATCTAATTAAACGGCTTAGTAAAACAAGTGGTATGAAACGCTTGTGTTTACTTCGTCGGTTAATTTTTGGACTTGTTCGATTGAACCTCTTGTGACAATTTCTAGTGAAGATCTACAGTTTGTTCGTAAATATTTAAGTTAAGCTAGTGGTTATGGGACATGAAGCTAAACTTTTATATTCACTAACTTAGTGTAATTGACACTTCTCGTTGATCATGACGATCATTTTTATGATTTAGACTAGCAATTGTGCGATGTCTCTTTGTTTGCAAGGTTAGACTAAACCTCATTGGTGTGATTCCGACTCACACATATCTTTTTGTCCGCGAGGTTAGTCTAGACACCATTTGTGTGATTCCACTCACACATACTTTCTTTTTGTTTGCGAGGTTAGACTAGACACCACTTGTGTCATTCCACTCACACATACCTTTTTGATTTTTGGTTAGTCTAGACCTCATCTGTGTGATTCCACTCACACATACTTTCTTTTTGTTTGCGAGGTTAGACTAGACACCACTTGTGTGATTCCACTCACACATACCTTTTTGATTTTTGGTTAGTCTAGACCTCATCTGTGTGATTCCACTCACACATACTTTTTTTTTGTTTGCGAGGATAGACTAGACACCACTTGTGTGATTCCACTCACACATACCTTTTTGATTTTTGGTTAGTCTAGACCTCATCTGTGTGATTCCACTCACACATACTTTCTTTTTGTTTGCGAGGATATACTAGACACCACTTGTGTGATTCCACTCACACATACCTTTTTGATTTTAGGTTAGTCTAGACCTCATCTGTGTGATTCCACTCACACATACTTTCTTTTTGTTGCAAGGTTAGACTAGACACCATTTGTGTGATTCCACTTACACATACCTTTTTGCTTTTTGGTTAGCCTAGACCTCATCTGGGTGATTTCGACTCACCCATATGGGGTAGCTCCCCATGGTCTTCGGACCGTCATGTGATAGGCCTCTTTCCCTTTTTCTGTGATTTCTGGATTTCTTGTGTAGATTTCTAGAATTTGTGTTTTCTGGATTTCTTGTGTAGATTTCTAGAATTTGTGTTTTCTGGATTTCTTATGATGATTTCTAGAATTTGTGCTTCACCAATTTTCGTGATTTCTACTGATAAGTTTTATCAATTTTTGTGCATTGGTGAATTCGTGTGTCATTGACTTGTTATGAATACAAGTTTAGGGTATGATACCCTTTCCTATCTTTGAGAAGATTCTTATGACATTTTTGATGAATGAAAATTCATTGGTATTATATTTTGATTGCCAATTATTTCGATGAGATTTGACGTATAAAAATTACTGTCGCTTTGACTTTAGTAACCGTCAATTTTAAAATGGATTTTCAAGTGTTATCCCGCAACGATGATTTTGTTGTCCGTTTTTACGGTATTTTGAGAAGTGCAATTTCCTTGTCGAAGTTACTATTGATATTGCTGTTATAATCACGTGTTTTAAAAATTTTTAATTTTTTAAATTGTTTCAAAATAAAAATAAAAATTGTTTTCAAAATTTTTACAGTTTACACTTTCAAAAGAATGAGGAAGTGATTTAAACGTTTCAGAAAAATCGAGGACTATGACCCCTTTCTTTTACGGATTCGCTTAATTCCGGACTTGTCCGTTTGAGAACGTGAAATGTTATTTTTAGAATACACAATTTTGCACTTTCAAGGAAAACGATGAAGTGAATTAAACGATTTAGTAAAACTCGTGGTTATGGGACATGTGCGTTTGCTATTTCGGTTAATTCCGGACTCGTTAATTGAATATTTGATAATCGGATATTTGTGATTTCTGATTATCGTTTTTGATAATCTTGTGATTTCTGATTATTGTTTTTGATAATCTTGTGATTTCTGATTATCGTTTTTGATGATAGGATATTTGTAATTTCTGATTATCGTTTTTGATAATCAGATATTTGTGATTTCTGATTATCGCTTGTGATAATTAGATATTTGAGATTTAATTATCGGTTGAGATAATTAAATATTTTTCGATTTGATTATCGCTTGTGATATTTAGATATTTGAGATTTAATTATCGGTTGAGATAATTAAATATTTTTCGATTTCATTATCGTTTGTGAGAATTAAATATTTGTTGATTTGAAAATTTGATCATCGTTTTCGATGATTAGATATTTGATGTTTTCTGATTTGGTATCTTTACCGTTTTGGTAACTAGATATTTACAGTTTTTCGATTTGCGAATTTTGTTTCTAATTATCTTTGTTTATAATTAGATTTTTGCTGTTTTCTAATTATCGTATCGATAATTAGATATGGCTATTTTGTGATTTCTATATTCAATTGATAACAGAATATTGCTGATAATTGCATTTATTCAGTTTTGTTGTTTTCTGATTTTCCAATGGATAGATATATTTTTGTTGAGAATTGTGAATTTCTTTTATGAAATTAAGAGATTTCTTTAGTGTTTATATTCTCGACTTTTATTTTTCTAGCTTAACCAGTTTATGTTAGAAAAGTAATTGTTAGTGACGACCTTAATTATGAAAATTGCGGGGACGCAATTTCTTTAAGGAGGGGAGTCTGTAACAACCCGGTATTTTGTACCGATTAATTATCGCCTTCACACGATTACCTTTCCTAGCTATTTGCTGTTTGGAATTTTTAAAACCAGTTTGAAACTCTTTTGAAAAATCTGTTAAGTGTTGATGGTCTTTGAAAATTAAATAGTGGTCCATGTTTTTTTTATTGGGCCGTGATAATTCTCAAAACAAATAACCCATCCCCTTATTATTCATTTTCTCATTTTTCGTTCGTTAACCTAAAATAAAATCGAACGAAGAAAATTAATGGCGGCTTCGTTCTCCTTCCTCTTCGACAAAGTAGGATTTCGAGAAATCAAAGGCGCCGACCATGCCGATCGATTATTCGTGCTCTTCAATGTCAAGGTGAGTGGTTCACGCTCACATCTTAAATTCAAACCTGGTACGATGCTTTGCATTCGATTTGGTTTTGTCGTAGATGAATTTTTGACTTGTTTGAATTCATTACTTTCGTTGCTTGATTTTTGACAATCACGGCTTGATGATTTTTGGTCTTTGTGATTTCGTCCATTTGAATTTGATTTATAGGGCTTGATTCCCTGAATCTTCAGTCGTATATATTTATTTGAATTTGTCAAATTATTTTTCTCGGCCACTTGATAGATATTGAGCGATGGTGATTTTTCTTGACTTGTTCATAAACGTATATTTGATAATGCTTGGTTGACACGGCCTGATTTGTATTTTGAGACCACTACGGCTCGGTTTTCATTTGACTTCGGTCGCTTGATTTGTGTATGGGATGCCATGACACTGTATTATCACCATCGTATTGATAATGTCTCTGGCCATTTTATTTTGAAACTGCAGTTGTTTATTTGTTAATTACGGCTTTGAATTGTGTCTTGGGTTGAAGTCGCTCTCTTGTTGTTCACTGATCTGCATTGGCCAGTGTCTTCACCTGACTTCGACGTTGGTTACTTTGTTGCTTTGGGATTAAATGAATCTTTATTAACTTGTACCTTGGTTATTTTGTTTCGCTGACATTTTTAATTCGATTGCCAAGGTGTCGAGTTTGTTTTTGTTGTCATTGGCGTGGGTTGAAAACTTGATTTGTGAAAATATTTTAAGTTGGACATTGACATTGTCGAACTCTGTTTTGACTTGATAATGTCTTCGACATTTTAACTTTGGCTTCAGCCCTTGATGTAGTTCGAACTTGTTTTGGTTGACTTCGACATTTGAACTATTTTTATTCGGGCACTGTCTCGTTTTGAACCTACTGCTTCGATTTTTCTCTGTAGCATACTGTGGCATTGTTTCATATATATATATATATATATATATATATATATATATATGCATTAGTGTATGTATATATGTGACTGTTTGTCACACTGTTTCATGGTTCTCTGATCATTGAAGTGTTGCATTGTTTTGGTTGTATAAGTTGGCTTTGGCATCACTCTTTTTCACTGTCATGTTTGAATTTAAGCTTCTTTTGATTTTGCACGGCTTCATCATGTCACTTGATCTGTTTCATTTGAGTTGTATTTAGCTTGGTGGTTGTTACTGCATTCATATTGGTTTAGATGTGCACTTGCTTGGGTTTTACTGAGCTTTGGCATTTGTTTGTTCATTTGGTTTTGTACTGATATGCTTCACTGGTACATGTGCATTTCTCACTTCTCTGATCTTGTTTGTTGGTGCACTTGGTTGCCCTTGTGAACTTGTGGTGGCTGTAGTTTTGTTGCAGTCTTACCCTTGTTTCCTAGTGGTGATTGCAGTGTCATACTACCAGGCTTGAGTTCATTACATGTAGTCTTCATTTGTTAATGCACTGTATAAATACACATGCCAATTTATTTCTGCTTTGATCTGGTCACTGGATAGCATGGGTGCATACATTGTTGCTGGTTGTTGTCCTGTTGCGTTATAACCTTGCCTTAACTTGAATTGGTCTGATTGCTTCCATATCATGGCTGGTTTGAGTTTTGATGTCAATACATGTATGCATACCTGCGTATATACATGTTTACTACATTTGAGTTGCTGTTTCGATTGCAGTTTGATTGTGTGATGTTGCATTACTTGATGTTGCCTCTAGTTGCTGTCTCGATTCATTCCTGTGTATCAGTGATGTTTATGTCTTTTGAACACTTGAGTTTCACTGTGCATAGTATATATCACTTTTACCACTTAAGTCATTCAGTTTGAATTTATATTTCATGAATGCTTGCTGCCTTGACCTGTTGCACTATAACTATTGAGGCAGTGGCATTGATATTTGAATCTTCATTGATTTTGGTTCATTGATCTTTTGTGTACATCATCACTGTTGTGGCAAGGCAGTGCACGCAAGCGTGAACTGCAGCCACACGGTATTGATTTTATTGGTATTTCTTTTGCTTTTGATGCGTTGATTTTTAGTGTAATGCATGTGGTAGTGGCGAGGCAGTACACGCGTGCGTGTACTGCAGCCCTACCCGAGTTGATATCTTAATTGATATTTCAATTGTTTGAATTGTTTCGTGTTGCCAATTGTAACGACCCGGAATTTTCGAAGCCGAAAATTTCCAGATAGTTATGAAAAAGAAGAAAGAGATAGAAGAAGAAGAACAGAAGCATCAACAACTCACATACGCAGCGGATAAAATATAATAATAAATAACAGTTTACAAAAGAATTCTACATCTATTGATTACATTTAATATACATCAGAGTTTCATATATATACAGTCACAGAATATGTACAATTATCATGTCTTAGATTAACAATTTTATATACAGCGGAAAGATTCTATCGCCAATGCCATCCAGCTCGTCTCCTGAGCTCCAGAACGAACCTACCTGAAAATCTGTAATACTCCGTCTGACCCGAGCATTACATCAAAGTAACGCCCGGGTCAGGCTGGAAACCAGCGTGAGTAAACCCTTCTAACATGGAATACAAAAGTATATAACTCATATAAACCCGGGGTAACATATATCAATTTATCCAATTCATAATTTGCTATAGACAACACTTATTTCACATATCAATTCCCAAGTACCAAACTCAGATAAAATAATCCAATTCACTTAAATCGTTTTACTCCAACTTATTGATTTCACACAACCATTTATTTTTATCCGAAGTGGTTTCGGGTATTAACTAATACCCTACTTCGGTCTCTTCAAACCCAATATCATTCTTCAAGTCAAATTATTAGGTTTAATCAATTACAATATATTCATAATATCATATCCGCACAATGGTTCATCTCAAATAAATAACCCATATTAACACAGTTCAACCAAAATATCTCTTATTACAAAAACATCACAAATCTCGCATCAGAAATATCAATAATCTAGGGTACCCAATAAATTTTAATCTTTTATAAGCGAGATTGATTAATAAAATTTTAAATTAAATTAAATGCTTCAAATGACCTTTAAATCCCACTTCCTATACTTAATTACAAATTAATTAATCGCTTATCCTTAAATTATCATCTTTAATTACATTAAATAATTAACCTCTAATTGAATATACACCTTAATTAACATTCAACCACTCACATTGAATAACTCTTTAATTTCTCTCATAAAGTAATTTACATTGATCCTTAATCACCCAAATTAATTATTCTATATTCACTTATATTGATTTATTATCCTCTAATTAAGCACATTTCTTAATTAACTAACCTTTTAATTTAATTTCTTAATTAAATCAATCCTTTAATTAATTATACATAGTAGTTAATTCTTTATTACTTCTATAAGAAATTTCTTCTTATTATATTATTATTAACTCATCTTATGATTACTTAAGTTATTAATTATTCTTAGTTACTTCATCAAATAATCATAGTTTAATTAATTATACTGGATAAATATCCTAATACATACTTATTCAAATCAACAAATTTAATTTCAAAACTTTGTCTTTTACGGTATTAAAAGCTAATAACCAAGAAATATTTCAAACATACCTTAATGGCCGTAGCCTTAACCCAAAATCTACCTGCCTATACACTATTACTCTTCCCCCCCCCCCCCCCCCCCCAATTCCCACTTCCAGACAATCATCCTCCCAGATCTACCCAAAACCCGAAGCCTTGAACCCAAACGTGATCATCTCCGATCAACTCGAAAACCCATACTCTCTAACATCGGCAACTTAACAAACACCATCTATAACAACCCTCCCTTCTCGCCTAGTACAATACTGCAACGCCGAGCATCACGTGCACAAACCCTCCGACAACCGTTATGTCATGGCGATCCCCTGAGTCGACGACTCTCCTTCCACTGGTCGCCATCGCCGCCATAACGCAACTTCAAATCCACTTCTTCGAAAACACGCACTTCAGTTCGAACTAGTGGAAAACCCAAAACGATTCCATGGAAACTTCTCTTAACTCTCTTCACTGATCGGCGCAACTTAACCACCGATCGGGAGCTTAACTCCGATACTTCCCTCCTGCCAAACTTCGAAGGATTCGATTGCATCCACTTTCCCCAGTTCAATCGCGTTCGCCAACCACAGGGTACCATCCTAAAACCCTACATGCCACTCAATCAACCAAACCAAACCCAAAATCAACATTCCGCCTCGGTCGATGCCTTCACCATAACCACCTACTCCCACTAGAACAGGCCGCGACACCTCACTTCGACCAAATCGATGGCAATAAATTTTTGAACATAAAATGATTACCTACTAATTTCTTGAGATAGACAATGCTAAAAATAATAATTCTAGCACTAAAATTCATGTTTCCACACAAGGATCAAGACTACATGTACGAATCCTAAAATTTAAAACATTTATTTTCCCTTAAAATTTGGTCGTTTACTGTAAAATGGAACCCTGTTGAGCCACACAACATAATTTTCTCTCAAACTATTTTTAACAAATTCTATACTAGAAAATGAACATAAAACTAGTTTACATCAACATGCAAAACAATCTAGATGGAGAGATACATATATTTTTATATGCTGGAATGAACTAAATATTTTCAACATGGGATACAGACCTGCACAATTTTTTTATTATTTCCAGATAATATCTCTATTTATTTTTCTAAAGAATATTTTTAAACCTTAGTTCAGTTTAAAAAAAATCATACTTTGTTTAGATTCCCAAGCCCAATGGAGATTAGAATAAGAAGAAATGGAATTTTAGTCTAGGTTTAATCTCTGAACCTAAAACAGAGATAAACTTATGTATTCCCAGACGTCCACACAGCACTTATTCATATAAGCATGATTCTGGAACTAAACAAACATGTATACAAAATTTTAAATAGCCATCACAATCTCACTTCAAACATTTATCATTTATAACAGATTTTAAAAATGTTTAAGCTTAGGTTTACTCACCTGTCAAAAGAAGTTTAAACAGAGAATACTTCTGTTTTGAAACTGCTAACTTAATCTTCCTTTAAATCTCCCAGTTGACTTAGCTGATTTGTTGTTTAAGTTTGTAAAAATAAAAGTGCTTTCTATCTTTCCTTGTTTTTCTACTTTGCTATACTCTTGAACGAACTAGAACAAAAAGATGTGCATATATATAAAGAAGATGGGTTTTACAGGGAAGGTATTTTCTAGTGCAAACATTTTCTTTGGGTCAGAGACTTTTTTTCTTTCTCTATCTTCCTTTGGCCAGACAATATTTCAGCTGAAATGATTTGCAGATATTTTCGAATGACCTTGTTTTTCTGCTAACATTAAATACAAGTGTCCTTTATGTTTGCTGACATATAATTTATATTTGCTGATATTTTACTTATTTCGGCTAAACATGTTCTTAGTTCAAAGATATTTTGTATTTGTATGCAAAAGTACACCTTGCAGGTAGGCTTGTGGATAAAGATATTGTCTAGTTATTTCTAGTTTGAATTTGCAGGCAAACACTGTCATATCTGAAGATATGTTTTGTATATATAAAAAAAAAATGTTTGTTTTGTTATCTTAATTTTCCCAATGTACAACATAGGTTTATTTCGCTTATTTCTTGTTTGTATTTATATTTGTATTTTATATTTTGACTATCAATATGTAAGTTATATTCTTATGGTTTACTTATTTATATTTATATTTATTTGTATTTGTATTTTAGCTATCAATAATTAACCGATATTCATGCTTTCTTACTTATGTTTATATTTTATATTCTAACCATCAATATTTAAATTACATTCATTATGGCTTACTTACCTTTTATACTTATATTTATTTCTATATGTATTTTATCAATAATTAAGTTATATTCATATGTTAGACTTATTTTTTTTTTATGTTGATAGAATTTGATTTTTATTTATCACATTTTAGCAAGACAAAGTATTTTAATTCAATTATATAAGACAAATTTTGTTATAAATATTATTGAGATATTTTATTTTAAATTTTCAAACCAATTTATCTTCTTTCTTTTTTTAAAATACAAACCCAAATAAATGGCAATTATTACAAAAGTCATATTCATTTTAAAATGATCAGTTTCCATTAATATTTATAAAAATAATAGGGCCAAAATCCAGGGTCGTCACATTCCTCCCCCCTTTGAATCTTTTCGTCCTCGAAAAGAAACGAAGCTAGATTCATTAAAATTCTTAAAATCATATAAATTTTCTTTGATCAATATTTAGACTAATTCAAGTTAATTCGCCTCATAATTTAAGTCTACTTTGATAATCCAATTCCAATTAAAGTTTTGATTTAATTCATTTAATCAGACTTCATCCATTAATTATTTAATTCAATTAACCCATTTATTCACCCCATTTTAGATTTTGAATTCATCTATTCAATTCATTTCCAAATTTATTTCATTTGTACAAAACCATTCTCATTTTATTTCTACTCACCTGGGTTTTTGTTTACAACTCTAACCATTTCTATTATATTCACTTTCATTTCATCCAACAACACTTCCATTTTATCAAATTTACTTGCAAATTACACTAAATATTATTGAAATCACATGAATTTTATTTGCAAGTCAAACCATCACCCCTTTCAAGCCAACTCTATTTTATTTTTTACAACACTTCTTCTTATTTAATCCATTATCAAACCCAAGTCGAATTCTATTTACAATTCGAATTCACTTTGAAATTTCATTATTAACTTACAATCCATTTTAGTTAACCGAGCTAAATTTAATCAACATACTCTATTAAATAATTTATTTAGCTGATTAACTTACTTCCACCTTTAATTTAATATTCGATTTTTAATTACAAAGAATCGCTTCATTTAAATTTCCGGAGTTCAAATTTTGTTTTATAATTCCAGTTTGGATTCCCCTTTTATTTTAAGATTTAGAAATGCCTTAAATTCAAATAATACAATTAAAATAGCTTTTTATAAAAATATTTCTTATAACTCGATGTCTCAACCAGTCCATCCTTGTTCTCACAGAAATTCAGTCATACGTTGATCAGGCGTAGGACTGAAAATCTATAAGTACTTGGTAAACCCGTTTTCAACACCTAGTGAAAATACTTGAAAACAATTTTATTGAAATTATCGAAAACATTTTTTTTTATTGAAAATAGAGGAAATATCTTTAGTGAGGATGCTCTAGAAATCATCACCCCCATTCCATGGTCACAGTTACATACAGGGTTACATTGCAGTCTCAACAAAAGTCCATGCAACTGCAGGCTCTCCGCGGCCTCTCGATTACGCCATGGAACCCACACAATAGATCACAGTTACATCCAGGGTTACATTGCCGTCGCAGCAAAAGTCCATGTAACTGCAGGCTCTCCGCGGCACTCTGATTTTCGCTGTCGAAATGAAACTTCTCCACTCCTACATAGGTCGCAGTCTACTAAGATAAACTCAAACGCAGACTATTGGCTCTCAGCGGCACACACGACTTTCGCAATGTTACCATAGGTCGCAATTACATCCTGGGTTACGTTGCAGTCACAACAAAAGTCCATGTAACTGTTGGCTCTCCGCGGCACACACAACTTACGCTATGGTAAACTCAACTCATAATCCTTAGGAACTAGTTTTGTCCGGACTCCTCACAGGATCAACTTTAGAACACCCCTTGGGGCTCAAGGCAGCACCACCCGGTGGCACTCCTGAGAAGTCCATTCAAGGGAGCGCCTTTTTCTCCAGAGCTATCATCAAAACACTTTATACTATACACATATAGTATCTTTCAAATCATACACTAGTATGAATTTTATCAAAGATCCTTTACACAAAATCGATTATCCCAAAATCGATAATTCTTCAAACTAGGCTTTCCAAATTCAATATTGATTTTACCCAAAAATCAAAAGCCTTTCCAAATCCAAAGGTTCCCAAAACCTTTTCCAAAATCCTCATAAGATCCTTTATATATATATATATATACAGATATATAAAAAATTTAAAACCTTATATCACTTTAAACTCGTATAAAATTCCTTTTATACTTCAAACACTTCCAAAATCCTTTTTCTTCCCACAATAGATTCAACAAGGGAAGAATATATAACAAAGATATAACTTTGTTTACCAAAAATCAAATATTCATATTTGATTACTCTTTCCAATATCAATTCCTTTCTATTCACATTCACTTAAATTTCCATTCACTTATCCACATTTGCCATAATCCCCATTTGGATTGTCACCTAAATTCTTATCCCAGTTGGGTATTTAATCATAAACAGTTTAAACTCCGACCAGTTTAGAGAATAGCTTGAAAATTTTAAAAAAATAGATAAGTAGTTGAAAAATAATCAATAGATTGCAAAATAGTTGTAGAATAATTGACTAATTGTAAAAGAGTTGGGAAATAGTTAAATAGTTATAGAAATCTTAAATAATTGCGAAATAGTTGTAAAATAGAAATTAATTCGTAACTTAGTTGAAAATTAGTAATTAGTGTATAAAACAGTTGTAAAATAGGTAAAGAGTTCCAAAAGTAGTGGCAAAACCAGTATAAAATAGTTTAGGTTTTAAAAAGAAAGTTGTATAGTAAATAGATAAGAAAATATATTTAAAACTATTTATATTAAAACAATTTACATTGAAAATGGTCTAGAGTCAAAACTGTTCACTTCCCCAACAATCCAATTTAAATTTCCACTCCATTTAAATTAACCCAATCCCAATTTAATTAACTCCAATTTCCATTGGACTTGATTCATTCCCAATTCAAATTGAATTGATTCTCAATTTCCTTCCAATTTCAGATCAAATTCCATTTGATCTTTAAACTTACAACCTTAAGTATAATTTCAATTTTACACCTTCTGTTAATAATCAATTACATTCACATTTACTTTTAACTTAGAATTATACATTTTATTTAGCCAATATATTTTTATTATTCCATAAACATTTAATCAAGGTTCCAGAGTTTAAACAAATTTCCAAATTTCAATATCACCTTAGAATTCAACTATATCCAAAATTCTTTGGCGAATTCAATTATCCCTTTGAATTTCAAAACCAAACCAAATTCACAAACAATCCCAATTTAAAACAATTTGGTAGCAATTTCTCCTCTAGAAACTCGAAAATGAACATCGATGATGCTGCAGTCATCACCAACTTTATTTTCCAGTGACCAAAAGAGTTCAATGCTTTTATCTCTCTAAAAACACTTCCAAATATTTTTGATTTCAAATCTCCCAAATTTCAAACACAAAAATATTTTTGAAATAATACTATTCTTTCTTCAAAACCCTTGGAAACCACTTTCAAACCCAAAGGAATTTTAATTTTTCCCAAAAAATTCCAAACTCCCAATCCATCAAATTCATATTTAAACATTACTTTGGAATTGTCATCTTACTCTATTTCAAATATTCTCTGGAATTCTATTTCAAATTATAATCTCATTTATTTATGAAATTTATTTCAATTTATAAATTACATTTACAATCTATATTTCAAATTCCATTTTGTTATATAAGTTTACTCTTCAAGTTGGTTATAAGTTTCAATTTGGTCGTATTTTATTTTACTTCTTAACTTAATTTCAATAATTTAACAACCAATCATCTAGATATTCCTTAGAAGGAAATATTGCTATATATATCAAAATATAAATTTTTATATAAAATCATTAAAAATCTTTATAAGCAAATAACAAGTACGCTCTAATATACACACACACACACACACACACACTCAACTCATTCTAGAGTACTACGGACTCTATTCAATGAGTAATTCCCACCAGAGCCAAGGTTCTCGCTTAACCTTCAGCTCTGATACCAAATGTAACGACCCGGAATTTTCGAAGCCGAAAATTTCCAGATAGTTACGAAAAAGAAGAAAGAGATAGAAGAAGAAGAACAGAAGCATCAACAACTCACATACGCAGCGGATAAAATATAATAATAAATAACAGTTTACAAAAGAATTCTACATCTATTGATTATATTTAATATACATCAGATTTTCATATATATACAGTCACAGAATATGTACAATTATCATGTATTAGATTAACAATTTTATATACAGCGGAAAGATTCTATCGCCAATGCCATCCAGCTCGTCTCCTGAGCTCCAGAACGAACCTATCTGAAAATCTGTAATACTCGGTCTGACCCGAGCATTACATCAAAGTAACACCCGGGTCAGGCTGGAAACCAGCGTGAGTAAACCCATCTAACATGGAATAAAAAAGTATATAACTCATATAAACCCGGGGTAACATATATCAATTTATCCAATTCATAATTTGCTATAGACAACACTTATTTCACATATCAATTCCCAAGTACCAAACTCAGATAAAATAATCCAATTCACTTAAATCGTTTTACTCCAACTTATTGATTTCACACAACCATTTATTTTTAATCCGAAGTGGTTTCGGGTATTAACTAATACCCTACTTCGGTCTCTTTAAAACCAATATCATTCTTCAAGTCAAATTATTAGGTTTAATCAATTACAATATATTCATAATATCATATCCGCACAATGGTTCATCTCAAATAAATAACCTATATTAACACAGTTCAACCAAAATATCTCTTATTACAAAAACATCACAAATCTCGCATCAGAAATATCAATAATCTAGGGTACCCAATAAATTTTAATCTTTTATAAGCGAGATTGATTAATAAAATTTTAAATTAAATTAAATGCTTCAAATCACCTTTAAATCCCACTTCCTATACTTAATAACAAATTAATTAATCACTTATCCTTAAATTATCATCTTTAATTACATTAAATAATTAACCTCTAATTGAATATACACCTTAATTAACATTCAACCACTCACATTGAATAACTCTTTAATTTCTCTCTCATAAAGTAATTTACGTTGATCCTTAATCACTCAAATTAATTATTCTATATTCACTTATATTGATTTATTATCCTCTAATTAAGCACATTCCTTAATTAACTAACCCTTTAATTTAATTTCTTAATTAAATCAATCCTTTAATTAATTACACATAGTAATTAATTCTTTATTACTTCTATAAGAAATTTCTTCTTATTATATTATTATTAAATCATCTTATGATTACTTAAGTTATTAATTATTCTTAGTTACTTCATCAAATAATCATAGTTTAATTAATTATACTGGATAAATATCCTAATACATACTTATTCAAATCAACAAATTTAATTTCAAAACTTTGTCTTTTACGGTATTAAAAGCTAATGACCAAGAAATATTTCGAACATACCTTAATGGCTGTAGCCTTAAGCCAAAATCTACTTGCCTATACACTGTTACTCTTCCCCCCCCCCCCCCCAATTCCCACTTCCAGACAATCATCCTCCCAGATCTACCCAAAACCCGAAGCCTTGAACCCAAACGTGATCATCTCCGATCAACTCGAAAACCCATACTCTCTAACATCGGCAACTTAACAAACACCATCTATAACAACCCTCCCTTCTCGCCTAGTACAATACTGCAACGCCGAGCATCACGTGCACATAGTGCACGTGCACAAACCCTCCGACAACCGTTCTGTCCTGGCGATTCCCTGAGTTGACGACTCTCCTTCCACTGGTCGCCATCGCCGCCGTGACGCAACTTCGAATCCACTTCTTCGAAAACACGCACTTCAGTTTGAACTAGTGGAAAACCCAAAACGATTCCAAGGAAACTTCTCTTAACTCTCTTCATAGATCGGTGCAACTTAACCATCAATCGGAAGCTTAACTCCGATACTTCCCTCCTGCCAAACTTTGAAGGATTCGATTGCATCCACTTTCCCCAGTTCAATCGCGTTCGCCAACCACAGGGTACCATCCCAAAACCCTACATTCCACTCAATCAACCAAACCAAACCCAAAATCAACATTCCGCCTCGGTCGATGCCTTCACCATAACCACCTACTCCCACCAGAACAGGCCGCGACACCTCACTTCGACCAAATCGATGGCAATAAATTTTTGAACATAAAATGATTACCTACTAATTTCTTGAGATATACAATGCTAAAATTATAATTCTAGCACTAAAATTCATGTTTCCGCACAAGGATCAAGACTGCATGTACGAATCCTAAAATTTAAAACATTTATTTTCCCTTAAAATTTGGTCGTTTACTGTAAAATGGAACCCTGTTGAACCACACAACATAATTTTCTCTCAAACTATTTTTAACAAATTCTATACTGGAAAATGAACATAAACCTAGTTAACATCAACATGCAAAACAATCTAGGTGGAGAGATACATATATTTTTATATGCTGGAATGAACTAAATATTTTCAACATGGGATACAGACCTGCACAATTTTTTTATTATTTCCAGATAATATCTCTATTTATTTTTCTAAAGAATATTTTTAAACCTTAGTTCAGTTTAAAACAATCATACTTTGTTTAGATTCCCATACCCAATGGAGATTAGAATAAGAAGAAATGGAATTTTAGTCTAGGTTTAATCTCTGAACCTAAAACAGAGATAAACTTATGTATTCCCAGACGTCCACACAACACTTATTCATATAAGCATGATTCTGGAACTAAACAAACATGTATACAAAATTTTAAATAGGCATCACAATCTCACTTCAAACATTTATCATTTATAACAGATTTTAAAAATGTTTAAGCTTAGGTTTACTCACCTGTCAAAAGAAGTTTAAACAGAGAATACTTCTGTTTTGAAACTGCTAACTTAATCTTCCTTTAAATCTCCCAGTTGACTTAGCTGATTTGTTGTTTAATTTTGTAAAAATAAAAGTGCTTGCTATCTTTCTTTGTTTTTCTACTTTGCTATACTCTTGAACGAACTAGAACAAAAAGATGTGCATATATATAAAGAAGATGGGTTTTACAGGGGAAGGTATTTTCTAGTGCAAACATTTTCTTTGGGTCAGAGACTTTTTTCTTTCTCTATCTTCCTTTGGCCAGACAATATTTCAGCTGAAATGATTTGTAGATATTTTCGAATGGCCTTGTTTTTCTGCTAAAATTAAATGCAAGTTTCCTTCATGTTTGCTGACATATAATTTATATTTGCTGATATTTTACTTATTTCTACTAAACATGTTCTTAGTTCAAAGATATTTTGTATTTGTATGCAAAAGTACACCTTGCAGGTAGGCTTGTGGATAAAGATATTGTCTAGTTATTTCTAGTTTGAATTTGCAGGCAAACACTGTCATATCTGAAGATATGTTTTGTATATAAAAAAAAATTGTTTGTTTTGTTATCTTAAATTTCCCAATGTACAACATAGGTTTATTTCACTTATTTCTTGTTTGTATTTATATTTGTATTTTATATTTTTGCTATCAATATGTAAGTTATATTCTTATGGTTTACTTATTTATATTTATATTTATTTGTATTTGTATTTTAGCTATCAATAATTAACTGATATTCATGCTTTCTTACTAATGTTTATATTTTATATTCTAACCATCAATATTTAAATTACATTCATTATGGCTTACTTACCTTTTATACTTATATTTATTTCTATATGTATTTTATCAATAATTAAGTTATATTCATATGTTAGACCTTTTTTTTTATGTTGATAGAATTTGATTTTTTTTTTAACATTTTAGCAAGACAAAGTATATTAATTCAATTATATAAGACAAATTTTGTTATAAATATTATTGAGATATTTTATTTTAAATTTTCAAACCAATTTATCTTCTTTCTTTTTTTAAAATACAAACCCAAATAAATGGCAATTATTACAAAAGTCATATTCATTTTAAAATGATCAGTTTCCATTAATATTTATAAAAATAATAGGGCCAAAATCCAGGGTCGTCACACCAATTCATCATATTTTGAAGCATATTTTGATTTGGTTTAATTTGATCATTTTGTTGTTTAACAATATTATATGTTACATTTACCGTTATCCGATTTCTTTATTTAAGAATCGGATAGGTAAATTTATTGTGATTATCGTCTATTTGATTATTTAATTATTATTGTTTCCGTGCATTAATAACTGAGTTTGAATTAGACTGACCCGTGTATTATTTTCTTTTAAATTTAATACTCGGGTCGGACCGAGTATTTACAGGTTGTAGATTTTTAGCTTCGGGGTGCTGCTTGAGCTATGAAGACTTTTCATATCTTTTGGAGTTGTCATGTCATAGTATAGGTTGATATGTATTCATGTATGTTAGTCGGTAATGTACTTGTATATATATAACTTCCAGAGTCGACAGTTGTAGTTGTATCATACGTATTGTGTCAAATGTATTGTAACTGACATCAGTTATTATATATATGAGACTTTCTGTTTTATCTGTGTTCCGCATTTATATTATCTGTGTTATTATTATATATTTTGTCCTAAACTATTATGAACCATCGTAGTTCGTTTTATACTGGAATTGGGGTATGTCGATGGGAGTAAATAAATCAGAGATGAAAAATGAAAGAATATATATATACCACTCCTATCGAGATAACCAATACTAGTGTAAGGCCTAACTACGGATGGCCGCTCCTCAACAGCCTTATTCTCCGTGCTAGTTGATAGCATTACACCATAGTGTTCTTGGCTAGCGTGGGCATAGAGGTGGGGCGTCACAGAACTTCTCACTCAATCGAATTGTGTTTCGATTTAAAATTTTTAAATAGTTAAATTTAAAATTGCTTGATTGTGTGGATTGTATGCTTGGATGATAAATTATTATCTATTGTATTGAAATAGACCTTATACGCCGTATAATAAGCGGAGGTTATTTTATTAAACACATATACCGCGATATTCGACCTTGAAGTGGAATTGGTATTATATATGTACTTGGAGTTGATTTCCCGCATTATATAACGGATGAGACCCTATTGCACCGCATAATAGTGGATAATATTTTATAAATCCCAAATACTGTGATATTCCATCTTGAAACGGGATTGGTATTGTGCTAACATCTGTAGATGCAGGGAAACAGGTTGGAGGGTGTAACAACCCGGAATTTTTCAAACCCGAAAATTCCAGATAGTTATGAAAAAGAAGAAAGAGATAGAAGAAGAAGAACATAAACAATAACAACTCACATTCGCAGCGGATAAAATATAATAATAAACAATAACAGTTTACAGAAGAATAATATATCTGTCGATTACATTTTAATATACATCAGAGTTATACATATATACAGACACTGGATATACACAATCATCATGTCTCAGATTAACAATAATATAAATACAGCGGAAATACTCTATACGCTATTGTCATCCAGCTCGCCTCTTGAGCTCCAGAACGTACCTACCTAAAAATCTGTAATACTCGGTCTGACCCGAGCATTACACCAAAGTAACACCTGGGTTAGGCTGGAAACCAGCGTGAGTAAACCCAACTAACATGGAATACCAAAACAAACAACTTATATAAACCCGGGGTAACTTATATCAATTTTAACAAATTCACAATTTGCTATAGACAACACTTATTTCACACATCAATTTTTAAATACCAAACTTAGATAAAATAATCCAATTCACTAAAATCCTTTCATTCCATCCTATTGATTTTACAAATCAATTTATAAAAATTCGAAGTGGTTTTGGGTATTTCCCAATACCCGACCCCGGTCTCTTCGAAACTCATGTCATCATAACCCAAGTTATCCAAATGAATTACACAACATTTCATATCAGAGATATCAACTCATTCAATGCATTCAATACCATTCAATCATCCATAAGCAAATTTGATCACGTCCAAATTAATTCAATCGATTCTAATTGAATTCCTAACCTCAACACTTAAAATCCTTCATTCAACATTAATTAATTCCAATCAATTAATTAATCAACCCTTCATTTTTCATCTTAATTAATCACCCTGGATTAATTTTCTTTCAATTACATTCAAGTAATTATCTTTAATTAATTTCATAATATTAATTATCCTTAACCAAAATCAATAAGTAATCTTAATTACTTCATGAATAAATTATCTATTTAAATTACATTAATCCTTAATTACTTATATTAATAAACTTCTCATAAGTTACTTATTACTGATTAATTCATCTTAATTAATCAATCTTTAATTACATCGTTAATTTTATAAATTTAAGATTTCCAATTATATTTTAAATTATCCTGATCTAAATTGATTACTTTAATTAAACCACAATATTAATCATTCTCAATAAATCTCAACATACAATTAACAATCGTTATTTACTTCATTGAATAAATAAATTACTCGTTTTATAATAGAAGCTTAAAGGAATTTAAAGCCAAATTTATTTTTAAATAGTCAATTTACAATTACACTTTAACATTCAAGTTGTTAAAACACTTAATATTTAAAAACTTTATTTGTTAGTTAAACTTTGATTTAGAACTTGTTTTAAATCTCTACATTACAATTTAACTCCAGTTTTCAAAAATCACTTTTAATTCATTCCCATTTCATTCTTATTTTTATTCTATAATTAGTTCACTTTCAAAATTTCACCCTTATATTCCTTTTAAAATCCAAAATTATATATTTCGATAACTCAGGGTACCAAATATTCAAGCAAATCACAGCATTCAATGTCCCAGTTACCAATAATATCCATCACAGAATATCAATCACTTCAATATATACTATATACTACTATATATAATATCGCACATCAAAACAATCCAATCATTCAACCAATTATTTAAATTTAACAATTTTAAATTTAAATAAAATAAAATCCAGGAGAGTGAGATTAAATCACCTTCGATTTCATTTGCAATTCCACTTCAATGTTGCCTTGGTTTATCCGATACGACCTTGAATAAACAATTTATATGATTTATTAATATTTGAAATAATCTACAAATAATTCGCTATTTAATAAATTAAATCGACCATTATTTAAAATTAATCGTTGGTTTCTTTCTTTTCTTTTTTAAACTAATAAATTAAATTTTAAATTAATTTTTCCCTTTAAACCACATACGTTATATAAAATAATCTACAAAATTTTCAAAATCTAAATTTTAAATAATACTTCCAAGTCAAGACCTTTTCAAAAATCCCAGCTTTAAAATCCTACCTCCATTCTTTAAATTTCAGTAATTACCAAATTTTATTGCGTTAATAAAATTTTCCGTTTTACTTTACTGTCAAAATTCTCTTCTGCTTTTCTGCATATATATGTTTCTCTGACCAACAAGGAGTTTCTGTTTTTAACCTTATCTAGTTCAATTTCTTATATATATATATATTTAATCAAAATTGAAAATAAAGAATAAAATGAACAGCAGAAAGCTTATACCTTGCCGCTTTTATACAAACCCCTCACTTCGACAGATCGTCGATCCTCGCTCAACAAGCACCGCCTTCATCCCACGTGCATGAAACTAGACGCGCCTCGACCTGAAGCTTCTAACACGAAAATGAAGCAACCTCGACCAAATACGAATCACGCCGCCACCACTGCCGAGTTCACCACCCCCTTCGACTTCGACTAAGCTGTACGCACGCGTGAAGACGTTGCCTTGCCTGAGCCAACTCCATGACCCCTAATGCTTGAATCACCTTACGACACTCACCAGATATCGATCGAACAACCTCAAGAAACCCTAGCCTCGGTCGCAAGTTCGTCGCCGCGTCTTGTTAGAGTTTTCCTTCATCTCGATCGAATATAGATCGATTTAGGTTGGTTGATTATGAATTCGTAAATTTTCAAACTGAAAGAAGCGGCGATTCATTTCTCTTTTTTGATGGGTTCGATCTATTATGAGAATAGAGAAGGGGGAACAGGAATAAGATAATGATATGGGAAAGCTTCTTGAATACGCATTGTAAATGAAAATATCTTTGACTATTTGACTTTAACTTTTATTATATTATAGAACTTTCAAAACGTCTCGTTAATTGCTATTAAAATTTCAAACTTTTCTTAAGGATGCCGTAAGGTTTTACTCGCATTCCGAACACAATGGAATGTGTTTTGGAAGCTAATTCGATCATATGCACGAGTTACGGAAGTAAACGATCAATTTTAAATTAGATCGATTAAAATAGTTTCTATGAATTTTGAGCTGCCAGGGTCAAACGGCAACTCCGATTGCTATGAAAATTGAAATCCGATAATAACTAACTATTTTGGATCCAATAGAACTGGTTTCATCGAATTTCGAGATTGTTCCTCGAAAGGCTATTTTTAAATTCAATTTAAACAATATATTAAAAAAATTGAACAAATCATTCTTAAATTAAATTTTCAATCATTCTATTATCTCCAGTATTATCATTATAAATTTTATAAGCCTTCAAATTATTTTTAACAGGCTAAAAATTCCATATTCAATATTTTACCCAATTTCAAACTATATAATTCAATAAATCTAATTATCAAGTAAATAGTGATATTTGGAATTCAAGTTCAAATTAACTTTTAAATATTTCAAAATCAATTAACTATTCAAATTTAAATTGTTAGAAATTCCAGATCGTCACAGAGGGATCCAACTGGACTCCTCAAATAATTGAATTTGTTTCAATGTTGTGTGTTGATTATTTATAATCTCTGTGTGATTATCTTTGTGATTGAAATCGTTGAAGGCTAAACTTTAGCCAAATATATATATGGTATCGTTGAATACTGGAAATAAATAAAATTGGATTTTTGAAAATTCAGGTTGAAAGTTTATATTAAAAATTATGATGTTTGAGAAATATAGTTAAAAGGTGATTTTTGGGAAATATGAAGTTGATTATTTTATAAAATAATTTAAATGGTGATTTTTGAATTTATTATAAAATCTTTATATATATGATTTATAAAATTAGATTTTTATAAATCAAAGTGATGAAATTATAAAGGAGTTTTGAAAATGTTTTAAAATGATGTTATAAATGGATTTTATAAAAGAATAGAATCTACGATTTGTTAAGTTATAGAATGAATGAATTTGTAAATAGAGAATTATAAGTAATTTGCTTATAATCTGGATTTTGGCGTGTAAATGGGATATGGATAGAATTTATTAATAAAGTGATTTTTTAAGTTGAAGTTGTTATAAAATATAAATGGAATTTATAAACATTGTTTTATAAATCCGAAATCGACTTATTTTGATAAGTTAATTTTTATAGCTTATTAAAGGAGATATATCCACAATTTTGGACGGTGGATAATCCTTTAAATAAAATGTGTAGAAATGTTGAATTTGGTTAACAAAGTATAATCACGATTTTGGTCAGTGAATAATATATTAAAGAAATGTTTTGGGGAAGTGATATTTTAAATAGAATTAAAACGATTTAAAGATGTTTTAAAATGTATTAAGTATCGAAACCATAGATTTCAACATTCATTGTTGAAATAGACGCTTGCGAGAAATAAGGAAATGGTGGGACTATAACACTGTTATTATAGTAAATGATTTTCGAAAGGAAATGTTTTATATAGTATCGGGATTTATATATCTATCTTAATTTTGAATCCCTATACTAGTGATATTGGGTTGTCGTAACAAATGTTTTACGCAACATTCGTTTTGACTAAAATAAATGTGTTTAAGAGAATGTTTTCCTTAATGAATAAAATATATACTTAATTGTGACTTAAGTATATTGAATAGTTTCCAAATGGTTGAAGTGTGGAAATAAATTTACGGATTTGGAACGTAAAATTAAAGTAAATCGGTAAGGATTTATTTAATTGGTTTAAATGAACCATTTTGAAATGAAAGTGTATTCTCCCTGGAAAGCCGAATAAAATTTCTGAATAGCTTTGAAATATATATATATATATATATATATATATGTATGTATGTATGTATGTATATATATATATATATGTATGTATATATATATAATTCTATAATTGGTTTTGAAAAGGAAACTTTGGAGAAATTAACTTCTTAAATTGTTTTAAATGCTTTAAGTAAAGATTTATTAAGCTGATATAGAAATGATTATTTCTAAGATTTAAATCAATAATTGTTTTAGAAAATAGTTATTTAAATAGTTATACTCTATCCACTAATTTTATTTTGAAAATTAGTTTGGACTTCAGTTATATGTAATATTGGTATAATATTTTTAAAACTAATATTTTAAGTAAAGTGTTTAAAGAAAAATAGTTTTATTTTCAAAGTGTTTTCCTATTATATTTTGGATAAGTGTTATAAATTATTTTAAAGTATTTGAACTCGGCAGATTTCCAGTGAAAATGAATAAATATTTGGATGTGTTTCTGCGTAAGGAAAATGATTTGAAATTTGTTTTCAAAAGTTGTAAAGGTGAAAATTGATTTGAAATTTGTTTTCAAATGGTTGAAGTGTGGAAAAATATATCTTGTAAAGATATTTTTGGAAAATAAATAATTTGGGAAATTATTTGGAATCTGGTGATATTGTGCATATCTATTGATAGTTAAATAGCCGACTATTATTGTTTACCTTTAAATGGGTATTTGTTGTGATTTGCTTGAATTTGAATGCTACACTTATTTTAAAATAAGCGCTCGTTATTCAGTTTAGCCGGGAGAAGACCTTTGGCTCATAAATCCCATTCCGAATAGTGATACGTCCTAATGGATAGCATTTAAAGATCGGTGTTGAAGACCGGATATTTTCGAAAACGGAAGGATTATCATCGAATGTCTCTGCATCGGCTGATCTCCTATGTAGAGATTTTATCACCCTTTGTGATGGAAACCCGGACGTGATTAGTGAATATTTGGATTGCAAGGACTTCTTTGGAAGTGAATTCGGTTCCGTTCGATCCCGAAACGGACTTGTATGGATGTATGTCTGACGTTACAATTTGAGATGTAAAGCTGGTTTCTATCAAATACATTTCTGTTGGTGGCGGAGAATTTATTGTCTTAGCTTAACACCCTTCTCTGAGACGTACGATCTCAGAGGTTATGTAGTTGATGGTTACTAGTAATAAATTCCCAAATTGGTAATGTGGCATATGAAGTGCTGCTGATCATTTGTTGATCGAAGTATAGCTTTTGTATAAAGCGTAGCTTTGTGGACGATACTTTGTTGGACCTCACACCACGAAATGGTCAAAAAAGGAAGAATGCAGCAAGGTTTTAGGGGGTTGTTCCCCTTAGGGTATGTTCATTTCCTTCTGGATAGAGGTGGTATCTTGGTATGGAGCCCAGATGCTTAACCTATGTTGTTACTGCAAATTTTACTACTTTATGGTTGTTGGTATTGAGGATCCTCAGGTAAAGGTTGTTTACAACCGGGGAACTGCATACTCATGTCAGTAGTTACCTGTTTTTGCAGAGGTAACCCGACCTTGTGTTGGCAGAGATCCGGTTAGGTTCTCGGGGTGTCTTTCCAGAGGCGTACCCATGTGGCAATGGGAAGTTCTTTGACCTGACCATTTGTTAGAAATCCAAAGAAACAATACGAGCCCTGTACGGTTTTAGTTGTAGAACCTTCCATCTAATATAGTAGCTATAGTAGGCATACTATAATGGTACCTATGCTGGCTAAGATTAATATTATACTTTCGAAATGTTTTCCACGCTTTGCACTTATAGTAATAACAAAAAGAAATTCTCTCGTATCAAGCATGTTTGACTATCATAAGGAGAAATCTCCCCTGAATTCTGCGTTTGCATTGTGTGTGTGGTGGGAGGCCTTATGGTAGTTACATTTTCTAAATGCATTACGAATCTATTTTAAAGTATTTCTTTATTTGTTTTTAAAGATAAACTGTTTTAAGTTCTCACACCAGTCCTATGAATGACCTGGAGTTTATTGTTCCCTTTCTAAACTCTGGATGCCCACCAATTTTCACATGGGCAGTCTAGAGTCAGGTTATCAGGTCATTCTGGAATTCAGGAGTTGCTGTGGAGATCAGAAGCAAGCTGGATGGCATGGCGTATCAACTAGTATATAGTATTTCTTTTCCGCTCTTTGTTGTTGTAAACTCTGATAATGTAATATAATGTGATGTAATGTAATAACTGATATAGTTCTTTGTTTTAAAGATATTCATTCATCTATTATATGTTGTTCCACTGCGATTGTGAGATTCTGATATTGTTCTGTTGCTTCTTCTTTTTTCCTTTTTCTGTCTTTTTCTTCTTCTTAAAC